>WFKR01000002.1:39485856-40685856 GCA_025331145.1 Rosa persica | reverse complement strand
TGGCTGACGCTATCCTTTTGTTTTAAGCATGCTTTACTTTCAGTCTGTCCTTTCAGGTAATGATGTTCAGATTGGCCCTAGTCATTATCGTTCTTTAATTTTCAAATGAACAGATTCCCACCACCTCCAAATAATTGTAGTGTCAAGTTGCCGACTCTGCATAATGGCCCAGGTTTGCATATCCCTACAAATGTATATCTCAGAAATCGTACGATATTGAACATCTCTCTCTTCACATGGACGCATTAAGCAAAGAAGCATCCACATATTTTTGAATGACATAGCTTTGGAAGTTCCCCCACACTCAAATCAAGCCTACCATAACTGCATAAGCTCATCATTTTTGTCTTATTATGGTTTAACCAAATCATATTCACGGTAATTCAAAGCTGCCATTAGTGTTTTTACTGTACTGAAACTCGTGGTATCTGGTTTAAGACTTGAGCTGGGAAAACAAGGAAAGCAATGACAAAATCCAGCATTTCACTGAGGACATAGGACATTAGTTAGCAGTGAATAGTAAAAATGATATCAGAGAATGGTGCAGATTAAGTGGATCACAATGTGAGTCAACAACAAGCACTGCACACCATTTGGCACAACAAACTGAACAAAGTCCTATTGCTGGGTTCTCTCTGTCTACAAGATTTGGTTGAGGCTGATGTAAGTTGGGGTGGGGGTACATCTCCCATCACCTTGTTTCCGAGGCCTCATCCATTATTCGCTTGGACAGCAACAAAAATATTCCATTTCATTCAGTCCAGTTTTGATTAATTTATTTTTGACTTCTTTTGTACATGAGATCAACTCCATGAGGGATAATTCTAAACTTTACTCAGGAATAACATTGAAAGTTCTACGGTACTTACGAGTTTTGAAATTTCAAAACGGAAACCACATACATTACAAATTGTTTGTAGTGTGCCCTGTCTAATGAACTAACCTAACCCAACGACGCTAGCCTCCGCAACATTTAGTAACATATAACAGCTTCACATAAATAGATTAATAACTAAATAAATGATTTGGCGAAACTAAATAAAGAGTATTCACAGTAATATCTTTTCTTCTTGTTTTTTCTTTGAAAAAAAAAAAAGAGAAAAAAAAGGGGAAAATGGATGGTATACATGAGGCTTTCACTGTCAGTGAGTGGAGAAAAACACAGAAAATTGAAAAAAGTGGAGCAAAAGAGCAAACTTTGAGCGCTAAACTCTATCCTCATACCAACCAAGGAAATCAAAAAAGGGGTTTGCAATGGGGAGCGCTTGCTTCTTACACTCTCCCCTCTCCTACTCTCGATTTCCCTTTTCTTCTTCTTCTTCTCATTCCAAAGCCAGAAATGCAGAGAGCAACACAAGAAGAAGAAACAGAGCAAGCGTGCCAATGTCGTCTCTGCGCCAAGAGGACCTCAACGACGGCGATCATGGCAAGAGGAGGGCTATTCTCTTTGTGGGTATCTCAGTTCTTCCACTATTGCATCTCAGGGCTCATGCTTTTGAAGCCTTGCCCGCTAGTAAGTTACGACTATTCAAAGTTGGTTGCTTTCTTTTTGCTTATTTCTGAGTTTGTTATTAATATTAGGAAATGGGTTGTGAAAATTTTCCTAATTATAATGAGTATTAAATGGAAAAAGCTTATTGGGTTTGTTGTGAAGAATTGGGTTTGTCGCAAATGGGTCATATCATTTGAAGTTTTGAACTTTAGAATGTAGTCTTCTTTTATGTTCTCTGACTTTTGTTGGAAATTGCTCATCATTTGTTTGTGAAATCTTGATGATTATTCATTCAAGGATGTGTATGTATGTTTCAAGTGACTTTGTAATTCTGTCAGTACACGAAGGTTCTTTTGATAATGCAGTTTCAAGTCAAGGGATGTTAGTTAAGATGTTGAAACTGAAGTTAAAATCTGAGTTGATTAGGCAATATTAGAGGAGTTTAACTGTAATTTCTTTATAAAGGCATCACATCAAGATGGGAATACATCACTTAGATTCCATCTTTAACACGTAGGTCATTGTATGTTGCATATGAAGACAGTGAATCACCTAAGACTAGGCATATAATTCAAAGGAGGATTAAATGCATATAAGGGAAATGTAGGCTTTTCTTTTGTATTTCTCTAGAATCTCAATGTGGATGGTTAATAAACGAGGACTTGAAAAGAAGAGAACAATTTGTACCCAGCTTTTGATGTTACTGTAATTTGCAGACATAAAATACTCATCTCTGCTAATGCAAGTGGTAATATTAAGTTTGTTGTCTACAAGTTTCCAATTTTTGGTTCCCAAATGCTGAAAATGTTGGAATATCATATCAATTGTGTTTTTTCTTCTTCTAGAAATTCAAAATAGTAGCACCACTTGCATAGGTTGACAGATTAGCTTAGGCGCAGGTCTTGTACCAAGTCATGCCTGAAAAAGGTATTATAGGTGGCAAAACCATATCTGATGCCCCAGATACCAGTACAATCCTTATCTGGTTTCAAGACTAAGTGGGGAATTGAGTGGCCTAAAAGATGTCTTTCACTCTAAGTAGCTAAAGAATGTATGATACTGTGGATAGTAATTTCGCTTTTTTATTTCTTTTTTGATGCTGTTGATGATTCCGAAAGATGTTATTATAAGAGGAGATGCAGAAAATCAGAGTTTTAGTTTAACTTAATAACATTTGATAAGATAATTCAGTGCTTTTTCTTTGAAAAAAAAAAACAAACTTCGTATACATGATGAAGGTTCTTATCTTCTGCTACGCTTTTAGGTCTTTCTTAGCATGGACCAGTGTTCCATGAAACACTTGCTGCTAGTCACCCATTTCCGCTTTGGTTCATGATTTGTTTATGCACTGATCTTTTTTTTCTTTTTTCTTTTTTTTCTCGGAAGAAATTGAGCCAAAGACTCCAGACAAGAACATAAAGGCAGAGGTCTGAATACTAGATTTGCTTTTAAATCCCAATTAATAGCTTACAGTTTTTTAATGATTGTAATGAGGCTTAATTGTCTAAAAGAGTGAAAATCATTGAATAGCAGGGACTGCAAGGAGATGCAGCACCAAATCCCATTTTGTCTATCCTGAATGGTGTTGGTAT
Source organism: Rosa persica (assembly GCA_025331145.1). NCBI lineage: Eukaryota > Viridiplantae > Streptophyta > Magnoliopsida > Rosales > Rosaceae > Rosa > Rosa persica. The sequence goes on along the minus strand of WFKR01000002.1, from coordinate 40,682,772 downwards.
TTTCAGCTCTGGTGTCATCGGTGCGTTTTATGGATTGGCTCAGAAAGAAAAGAAAGCCACTGATGCAATAGTAGAATCTGTAAGTTTGCACTTCCACAGTCAAGCTTTACTTTACCCGCTGAGATAACCCAGAAAAAATTGAAGGAGTCTAGTCCCTTTAAAAAGGAACTTCAGCAAGTTTATGACCATAAATCTATAATGTTTGTCTTTTAATTTTTCGCTGTTTTCTTGTATGCTCAAATGCTTCCTTAGAAAGTAATTTCTGAGTCTGAGCTTGAAAAACCATTGTCCTTTGATTTTGTTCTCGTTGCAAGGATGTACTTTTGGATGATTTGCTTGATCTAACCCACATCTGCTGTGGTTGAATTGCACAGATGAAGAACCAGCTGAAAGAAAAGGAAGCTGCTATTGCTTCATTGGAGAAGAACTTTGAATCCAAGCTACTGGATGAACAGGAAGAACGGAGCAAGCAACTTGCAAAGGCAAAGGAAGAGCAGAGGTCTCTAACAGACCAACTACATTCAGCAAAGAGTACTATTGTGGACCTAGGGAAGGAGCTAAATAGTGAGAAGAAGTTGATTGAGGAGCTTAAAATTCAAAGTGAAAGCCTTAAAACAAACCTTTCAAAGGCTATCGAAGATAAGATAGAGCTTGAAGAAAGTTTGAAGGAAAAGCTCCACTCGATCGAAGATTTGCAGGGAAGGATTAATTTACTCAATTCAGAACTGAAGGACAGAGAAAGTAATGTTCGAAGCCTTAGCTCTTCTCTCGCTGAAAAGGATTTGGAGTTGAAGGACTTAAAAACTACCTACAAGCAAACTAGGGATGAACTAGCTCATGCAGTTTCAGATATTCAACATTTAAAAGTTGAACTCCTGAAGAATGAAAAGGAATTGGAATTGAAGAGTTCCACTGTGGATGAATTGAATTCAACAGTAAGTTCTTTATCTTCTGAGAAAGATGATTTTAAGAGGAAGTTTGATGCTATTCAGGAGGAATACAATAATCTGAAATCATCCTCTGGAAAAAAGGCAGCTTTGGATGCTAAGCTTTTGGGAGAAAAGGATGAGGCCCTTCAGCTGCTAAAGGAAAAACTTGAGCTTGCATTGACTGACTCAAGTAGAAGCAAACAGATAGCAGCTGATTTGACCCAAGAGAAGGAAACCTTGAGGGAAATGTTGGATAATGCATTGAACAGTGAAGAGAACTTGAAACATGAACTCCACATCACTCAGGAAGCTCTTGGAAAATCTAGAAATGAAGCTTCAAATCTGGAACATCAATTAAAACAGTCAAGAAATTTGTGTGCAGAACTTGAAGCTGAGATCTCTCGGGTTCAGGCTGAGTTTACTGGAGTTAGGGAATCACTGCAGAGGAGCCTTGATGAGGCTACATCAAGTGGTGATGTGATTGCTACTGAACTTGCTGCAGTAAAAGAACTTCTAAAGAAGACAGAAGAGGAGCTGCAAAGTGTGTCTCATCAACTAGCAGCTGTTGCAGAAAATCGTGATAGCCTGCAGAATGAATTGGTTGATGTATATAAAACAGCTGACAAAGCTTCTAATGATTTAAAAGAAGAGAAGGAGCGAGTTTCTTCTCTTAAAAAAGAACTTCAAACTCTGGAGAAGCAAATCTCAGAGAACAAGAAGTCCCAGAACTCTCTTGAGACAGACCTGGAAGAGGCTACAAAGTCACTTGATGAGATGAACCGAAATGCATTAATACTTTCCAAGGAGTTAGAGAAGGCTAATTCTCTAATTTCTAACCTTGAAGATGAGAAAGAGGTGTTTTACAAGTCCCTAACAGAGCAAAAGACTGCATCCAAAGAGGCACGTGAAAACATGGAAGATGCCCATAATCTTGTCATGAAACTTGGCAAGGAGAGGGAGAGTCTGGAGAAGAAAGCAAAGAAAATGGAAGAGGAATTGGCATCTGCCAAGGGTGAAATATTGCGGCTGAGGAGTAAAATAAAATCGTCGAAAGATCTTGTAAATAATGAGAAACCACGGAAAGTTGAGGCTGAAGATGCTGTCACTGTTACTGCAAAGAGAGGTAGGAGGAGAAAGGCTGCTGAATCAGAGTGAACTACTGTTATTGTGGTAAATTATTTTTCCCCGTTACTCTGGGTATTCCTTTATCATACTTTGAAGCCATTTGTTCTCTGGCTTTCTCCTTCTCTAACTTGAAATTCTTTCCCAATACCATTAATTATAGGAATGTAAGGCTGTGAGAGGTGAAATATGATTTCTATGTAACAACTGTTGCATATTAAATCGTGATTCTCTTGTACTTGTTTAGTGTATAGTAGGAATCGTATCAGTTCTAGAACATAGTGGATTCGTAGTAGAATCTACATTTTCCTACGGAAGTGTTTTTGTATTTGCATTTATAAGTCCAGTTGCAAACCTTTCAGCTGTCACTTTCTCATTTCAAAGACCCTAGCTCTACATCTCCTCATACCATCAGTATACACAAACAGTGTGCTGCTGCATTGTGCTCGAGAGCTTGTTAAATGAAACTCCATTGAAATAAAAATTCTGGGTATGTACCAAGTTATAGTGAAATAGGGAGTGGATTCAATGCTCTGAGACAAATGCTCATTATAAATATAGATGTAGGCATTAGGATCAAACGAGTATAGATCTGAAATCAAATCTCAAGTCCAATGCTCAAAACAACTATTGGAACTTCATTAATTTCCTTTCGAGATACAAGTACATATTTGTAATTGCTTTTATTCACTAGCTTGTAGAAATTACTGAACACAAGTGCGTTATCGGTGCTTGGGAATTGGTGCACTTCCCCAAGCAAGAATCCACAGATAAAGATAACGTAAATTTAATTACCAACACTCACACACGTGTGTAATTCCCAGTAAAAATTTTGCAGGCATTCTCACTTAAAATATAAAGCTTAATGATTAGACCATTGATCTTACAGGTCACTCTTAATATATAGTTTCCGAAAAAATTTAGTCAATTTGAAAACCAAGTAACTATTTGACCCTATTTTACCACTTTAGTACTACAGTTCTACCCCATTCTGTAATGTTTCACCATTTTAGATGACTAAACAATTAACAACATAGCTGAAATTTTGTACCCTTATCAAAGAACTGTCTGAAGGATCAACGATTTTAATTTTTTGAAATCCATTTTGTATAAAAAAAAAAAAAATAGTGAACATCCTCACCGGAGAATTCCTGATATGTGTGTGTGTTGGGGGTGGGGTGCACACAGTAAGAGGAAGCACAACCTAGGGTGCAGAAGTATTGAGGGTTTCTTTGGCCATTAAAAGGACCAGTTGATAAGATCGGCATCTTTTCAAGCAGTAAACGCCAGATTTGATAGGATTGTGTGGTAGCTGGCTCATACAGGCGATGAAGCAACCACTATAGCACGATCCGGATGATCAAGCTGTAGACTGCCCTATCAGTAATCCAAGCCAAATACAAACCAAGACTCCAGAGCCTACTTTGTTTCCCTCCATTGCCATTTCTCTTCAAACACACACCTAGGCTTGCCGCTTACTTAACTAGCAGATTGAATGCTACTGAAATGTGAGTTTCCCCTAGCCTCTTTGATATACTATAGGTGGTTGTCGCAAATATGGTATAGCATTTAAAGGAAATCCTCTATCCTTGCAGAAACATTATATGTTTCAATGAAAAGTACCTAATTTGATTACCAATTAGTGTCAGGGTTTAGACAACAGACTCTTATTACCTGTGAAATTGACTAAATTAATTTTCTTTGTTTGACATGGCTTCTTTCAAATGGACAGACTTTTTTTGATGGATTATGTTAATTAAACGAGAATCTAGTGTGACTGTGTGTAGTAACTTTCTGCGCAGCATGCTGTCCTCTTCATTTCTATTGGAGTATTTACTAACTTCATGCCATGACTACACGCACTTGAACAAACTGCATGCTTCTACATCATGCTGAACCACGTCGAAGTAGTTTCCCAGACATTAGATCGGGGACAGATACAGCACAAAACAAAACAAACATTAAATAAAATAAAAAAACCAATTTGGTTACGACCACAGTGGGAGTCGAACCCACGACCTTTTGATCCGAAGTCAAACGCGCTAATCCACTGCGCTATGCGGTCGTCATGTCACACGGTGTGCTTTTTATATAGTAATGTTTTTGTTTCTAAAGGTCTTATACGTAATCCACTCACCCCTATTTAAGCAAAGGCAGCTGCCTAACAATTAAACAAAGAAGGGAAGCCCTTTCTAATTGTATATACACAGTGAACCAGGTATCAAAATCTCCCGCATCCATATGAATCACGGTCAATCACCCTAGCTAGTGATAGATAGGAAAAAAACAAATATTCTAAAAGATGAAGATACAAAATCAATGCTTTAGGCTCTGCATGAGTATCTACTTGAACCTTTGCGCGCTCTGCTTCTTCTAACTAAATCAACGCCTAAGCCTGGGTGCCACTCAAGGATTTCATCTGAATGTGGCTGTTGTCATTAGGCAAGGCCTCGTAAGAACCCATTCTCCGAATACCAACCGACTTGGCAGTCATTGCATAGGTGACCATCACAATCAGCAACACGAACATTACGTGCACCAAGAAGACTAGATCCAGAATGGCCACAGCCCTGAACTTGGACTCGTCCAAGTCACACTTGGTTGAACCCTCGACCCCATTGACGACATCAAGAAGCTTGTGGCAGCCCTCCGGGATGAAGGCATCCACGTAGAGGGAGAGGCCCGTCTGCAGGACCCAGAGTCCCTGAAGAGACATGGAAGCGCCCAAGCCTACGTCTGCTACGAATAGTCTTGGCTGGCAAGCCAAGACGAGGCAGAGGATGGAGGCTTGGGCGGATATCCTTCCTGAGACGGAGTCACATTTGGCCTGAAGGTCGGATGTCTGGACCGCGGCGGCGCCCCAGGAGACGAATGACTGCAAGTAGAAGAGGGCAGCGGCGAGGCCGAAGATGAGGTCTGCGGGGAGGGGCAGCAAAGATGGGATCCACTCGGAGAGAAGGAGTGCCAGTGTGAGGAGTAGAAAGAGGAAGAGGGAGGCGGCGGACTGGAGGGAGGTGAAGTAGTGGACCGGCGTGCGACCCTTGAGGAGTGGATCGGCGTCTAAGGAGGCGACTGTTTGGTGGACTATGGCGACGGCGAGGAATGCAAGGACGAGGTAGAGCTGGAGGAACTTGAGGCGGTGATTTTGAGATGATGAGGAGGTGGAGAGAGGGAAAGGGTGGTAGGGTCTAGCGAAATAGGACTGTGGGAATCTCAAGTGGTTGCGGGTGGTGGCGATCATGTGGTAGAGTCCCAGTGAGACCAGTGCTGCGGACGACATCATCTGGTACACTAGGGTTGCCATATCTCTTTGACTCTCACTCTCACTATGTCTGGGTTTCTTTATCCATGCAGTGTTCTATTACTCTATAGTTGCAGATTTATGCATGCACGTACTCTAGCTCTGTTTGAGCAAACTATCCTTCTTGATTCCTCTTCAAACCTTGTTAGCTTGTTTGATTTCAATGGCGAAGAATATATGCCGGGGACCTAGACAAAACAAAAGAAATTTTGTTACCCAAACTGTCATACAAAAATACACATCCATTCATGAAATTTATATTGATGGCAATGGTAATTGCCTCTAAGTACAAAGTCTCATATATAATGTAATAACTTCCGCATCTTTCTATCCTGTTAGATTCAACTGTATTTCTCACTATTATGAAAGCATTCATCCACAACTTAAAGAATAAATATCTTATAAACCAACAAACAAACTCCACAGATAATGATATATGGAAGACAATCAACCAACGCTCACAACTCACAAGTGTACGAATTAAAGATATTAATTAAGAAAACAAAAGGTTACATGGAACATCCTCTAAGGAATAATGTCCTCGGCATCTACAGGCTAGGGGTCTGTGATCTATTAATGAAGATCCAAAATCTGAATGGCGGATTGCCGAAACATGATTACAAAATATGTTTCACAATTGATCTCCTAAAATGCACAAAAAGATAATGATCCCTGAATAAGAAGACCCTGAAAAAAAAAATATATAAGATAAAAATAGAGAAATGAAAAAGTTTATATAATTAAGGATATACTTGCAGATGGAGATTTGAGCCAATTGAGCAATCTGAGTTTTTTCCAACAAAGTGACAACACAAACTGATCAACAAATTCTTCAGCAACCTGTAAAATAATTGAGCAGATTACAAAATTTAAATTTTTAAATCTTAAATATTATGGAAATTTTCAATACTCAAGCTAAATACCATATGGGTAAAACTTGTTAGGCTCGACGACTACATCGATCATATGCGTGGACGTAGAAAAAAAACACTGTTTCTTTTTCTTTTTGAGGTCTAGGCGAGACAGTCCAAATGAATTCAAGGGAAAGAGGGGCTGAGGACCCATCTTGTCCCTTAGTAGTTCCACCCTTGTTTGAATAGTTCCTCACCAACCAAATATTTTGAATGCTACACAATTGAGGTATACTAAGAATTCCTATGTTGCATTGCCATGAAAGATGGTGTAGTTGTGGGTATTTAGTAAAAAAGAAGAGATAAATGGTAACGCATCATGGACAAACAAGATCTGGCCAAAGGCGCGCAAAGAAGTTTGGTCCACTCGAAGACAAGAGCAATGAAATGGGGACTGTAATCAGTTCTAATTTTTATGATGCCCTACTTTGAGCTGATTCCAGATGAAGGCTAAAGAAATCAGTACATGATTTGAAAGGGCCTTTAATTTTACTGTACGACTATGAATCTCAACATTGCAGGCTATGGAGAGGAAACTTCAAGAAATGTAAGGTTTCAGTGAGGGTTGAGAAAAAAGAGGTAAAAAAAGTTTCACTCTACAGCTAAAAATAGGTTTACTAATATTGGTACTATAACTACTATTACCTATTTTTAGTCAAAAATAGGTAGACTATACCGCAAGCCTCGATCTTCTTCCTTTTTCACGCAGCCCTCTTCTCTCTTCACTCTTATCCCTCTTGTCCTTCAATTCCTCATTGCATAGGAGAGATGACTTTGATTTTGAGTCTCAGTTTTTATTACTTGTGATGAAAGAGAAATACATGCACTTCCTCAAGTATCTCATGAGAAACAAAACATTGAAGTAGAGTAAATTACCTTTTGCTTCAGATATCGACACCTCCCAGCTAGCTTCACAATGGAGAGAGTGCTTAAACACCCTTGTCAGCTAATTAAGGTCCTTGTTCCATTAGATACAACTCCTAGCTTCACAAATTGGAAAAGTTTGGTCATATATTCTTTAACTGTTTTAATTTTTAATTTAATTTTTATTAATTTTTGCCATAGTCAAATACGAATATAGCGAAAATTAGACATAATAATTACCCAATCTTTTTATTTTTAAAGAATAATTACCCAATCTTAGGAGTGCGACAAAATAATTGGAATCGGCATATTTGGAGAATAACCTCATTCTTCATTATTGCTTATGCAAGCACCATATCGAGCAATCACCCGTCCACATTCATGAACCATTCTTTTGTCAACAGGACATTACGTACCTTTCTTCATCTATGCCTTGGGATTATAGGTCTCACCTGCATCAACACACGAACATATTATCATTCATCACCTCTCCATTCTTAGTCATGCTTTTCTTTTTTCGTTCATTTTGCAAAGTACTATTTGACTTCCTTTGTAATTTAAACTTTCGTTAGAGCATCTCCAACAATTGAGTCAAAAGCCAAAGTCATTTGTAAAATTTGGCTCCCCTAGTGCATGTCATCCTTATTCATTCATATTTTGCATCTCTAGCTATTTTTAATCAAAAGCCAAAGTCATTTCATAAAGTGATCACATACTGTTAGGGTCCACCTCAATTCTTGTCTCACCACATATGACTTTCATTCTACAATGTGTAGTCATTTTGACTCTTTTTTGCTCAAAAGCCAAAATGACTCTAGCTTCACTATTATTGGAGATGGTGAATTGATTGGAGGAGCCATTGTGGCTTTTGACTCCATGGTGGAGTTGCTCTAAGGATATTATGGTTCTTTAGCCTTTGTTTCCGTCACAAAATTGCATCTTTTGAGGTTAATTAAGCATCACGTCATTCTCATATTTCCTTCCTCCTCAAATTGGCTGAATTTTGTTATCCTCTCTCTCTGTCTCTTTTGCTTCATCTCTCTTCATTCACTCCATCTCCCCTACCTTAATCAATTACATAATTTTAGCACTCAAATTAGCTAACATATCTTCACTTTTCCATCATCATATCATCAAATTACATCATCCATCAACAACCACCATAAATGGTTTAGGTTTAGTGTAACTGGTTTCCGCTATGGTTAGAGACTGATTCAATGTTGGTTATGCATTATTTTAAAAACCCATCCATGGTGCCTTGGCGTCTTCGTACAAGATGGAAAAACTGTGTAGCTTCGATTAGCCAATTGCAAGTGCACATCTCCCATATTTATAGAGAGGGAAACCGTGTGGCTGACAAGCTGGCTAATTTTGGAGCCACGAATGATAGTCCAACTTCATGGGATTCAATTCCGCCTTTCCTGCTTAGTGCTTTTGGTCATGACTATTCAGCCCAGACGGACTATCGGTTTCGCTAGTTGATTAAGATCGTTAATTTGGTTTCTCTTATTCATGACAGTTCTGATTCAGTTTTTCTTTTCCTGTGATCTTAATTGGTTTTTTAGATAATGTTTACATGGACTCCTTTCAGGAGTTCGAACTTGTATTTTTCTTTTTCAGCTGCTTGCTCTCCTATGTAAAAAGTTCGGGGTACAAGTTGTTATGTCCCCCAGCCCACCCACCACCCACCCCCCCCCCCGGCGGTTACTTTTTTCTTTAATTTAAAAAAAAAACTACCATAAATGAGCATTCAAGGAGGAGAATAATGAAGGAGCCATAACCATTAATGTGTCAAGCTTCTAGTAGTTCATTTCTTTCTCCTTAAACTCTTTAATTGGGATTTCCAAATTTGACAGCACAACTTTTTATTTATTTATTTATTTTATTTTTTACAGAGAGTATATGGTCCCACGTACAATTGCTCTAAAAAGAGTTTTCTGAACATAAAACTGATGCTACAACTTCTACCACAAAGATGATTTAGCTTAGCTAATATCCAGATTTCAGTAGTACAAGTGAAGTTGTAGATAAGATATTAGCAGACTCTTCTACAAAGTTACAAGAAGACCTTTTGTTTTGTCGGGGCATTTTTGGTAGGATCAGTTGTACAGTAGTGGAATCGTCATGGTCGAACTTAAAATTTTGTCGCCCATTGTTTGAATTGGCGAAAATTAGACCCGAGCAAACTTCAAAGAATTGAATATTTTAGAAAGTCCAAAAGTTAATGGTTTGGCCATTCCACATGATTTGCCTTAACCCTTTGGCCAAAAACTTCCTAGGTGCCTTTTCAGGTTAAAGAATTAATTTTTTTTTTTATGGCATAAGTGCATAACAAACAAAATAGCAAATCTATTGCTATAAAGAGTTGGTATACATAAGATGCCATCCCCTAGAGCCTCTCTCTCTAAAACCTAGAGAGAGAAACCCGATCTGAAAATTCAAATCCCCCCCTCCCCCCCAAAAAAATATCTCTCACCCAAATCTTGATCCATCCGGATCTAGATCTAGATTGATGGTTGAAGAGCTAGGGGAGGCCACAATTGCAAAGGCTTCGATTGTTTTTCCTTTCATCTCCATTGTTCATCGTCTTCCTCAAGCTTTTTCAGCTTTCTCACACCCTTGTGGTGATTTTGTACCTTCTGTGGTGTATTACCTAGCTATGTCCAGTACGGGAGGACCTTGTTCCTCTATTTTTCTCTTTTTTCTTCTTCTCACTATCAGACGATCCCTTACGTTTCCAGGTTAAAAATCAACCACCCCCACAACAGATCTTTTCTCTCCATCCTCAACCTCCAAGAGGATTCTTATGGTTGCAATTACAAAGTGCTAGTCACTTACCTAGGCGAGTATGGGTGCTCACGCATGGGTGTTTCACCCCCCCCCCCCCATTCTCCAGTTTTACTGTTCTTATTCTGGTTCTATGCTTTTGATCTCTAATCCTATTCGGCAGCCATGGCTTCTTCTTTGTCTTGATGGTGGAGGAAATGATATTGTTATGAGGGATTTCATCCCCTTGGTTGTTGTTTATCTTCTGATTTGTGTATTGGGACTTGGATGGCAGTGGTTCACCATTATCGAATTTCTGGTTGCTCTGTTTACGACGTTACTTCGGTGAAGGTTCGTGGCTAGAGGTAGCACGGTTTGGACGACAGTAACTAGAGTTTCAATAGTGGGCTGGGCCTCTTATTAGGCCTATGCTTTAATTATTATTGTTTTAAGGATTAATTTCCTGATACCGGCTCCTTTGGAGCCTAGGAGGAAATTAATTTTCCTTGTTAGTTTCCTATCTGTTTTGGGCCTGTCCAATAGATTGGTTGTGTGTTTCTATTTTCAGCCCATTGGGGTAGCTTTGGGGCAGCTTAATTAATCCTCTTTTCCATTTAAAAAAAAAAAAGAGTTGGTATACATTTGATGTACCAATAAGTTAGTGCGTGTCGTAGAACTCGATGTACTACTTTTTATACAAACTCCTAATTGATGAATGTGTCATATATTATATATATGAGTTTGTTGAGGTGGTTGGGGTGAAAGTTGAGGGAACCATTTGTGCAGTTTTTGGGCTATGATGGTGAAGATGAAGGAATGGGGCAGTGTGCATGGTTCGTGACGAAGCGAGAATTGGTAGAAGCGGTGCTTTGAGGCTATGTTGGATTGGTTGTGGTCCAAAGCGTATGGCGGTGGAGTTTTGTCAATAGGCAGGGATGGGGTTGAAAGCTGCGTGTCTAATCGGTGGTAGAGGGATGTCTGCAATCTAAAACTAGCGGATGAGGAGGTGGCAGGTGTTTTGCACAAATCCAACGGTAAAAATCTTATGTTACCGATGGTGGCTTCGTGGAGAAAGAAAGCGGGTGGTGACAGACTTCGTTTTGATTTTTGTTAGGATTTATAATTTTTTTTGTGTGAGTGTGTTTTACGTTTAGTAATATGTCCCTACTTTTGTGAGTTAGGGTTTGGAAATTGTGGTTTTGTTGTTGCATGTGCAAGTTCTATGACGTTATTCCTGAGAACTTTGTTCTAACTTTGATGCATTCTAGTTGTCTGTTAGAAACTATATCATAATATCTAATTAAATATGAATAAAAATGTAATTAACACTGACATTTTAAATCGAAAGGGTACATGTCTTATTTCCAATAGGTGTATTTAGGAATAAGTGTGTATCCAAAGGAGATAAGTGAACAGACACATTAGTTCACTTGAGCTTCTATATAAACTCATTGTCATATCTCCTCTAAAAAAAAGATCGACAAAAATCAAGAGAATCAAATCAATGAGTTCTTCCTCATTTGTCCTACAAGTCTTCTTTGTGACAAGAGAGTACAAAATATAATATATGGTTCGCCAGAGTCCAAGATTGTGGTGCTTCAATTTTAGATAAGCAATTTTTGCATTCTGGAAAATGGGTGCCCATCGAATTGCATGCACAAGGGCATGCGAAAATTAAAAATTTGTCTTTAGTCAATTACATTATGCAAGCCTCAATTGAAAAATCAAGTTAGTGATTTCTTGTTCTTATAATGCTTTTATTTTTTAATAATTGCACTTTTACCAGCAATCTATATCTTACATTCATTTGTCTACAAATTGTTTTTATTTTCTTGACGATTGAACCATTACTTGCAACCCGTACATATATATAGTCATTTACGAATAACTTTTATTTATTGAGGACTAATCTATTTCTTCCAATCCTTCATTGAAATTTTTGTTATTATGTAAATCATATGTATATTTTCCTCAGCATTGTCAATATGAATTATATGATGGTGAATTACCCTTCTCGTACGTGATCTATTGGTATTTGAACACACCGACACAGTGTTTAAGAGAATGAAGTGGTGTGCACCCGTTGTATTTTAACACTCAATATTAACTATCTTTATTTATATAATTCGCAATTTTAGGCTTAAAATTTGGTTAAAAATTAGACTTTTCTACCTCATGAGTGTCACTAATGCTGATAGACTCGTAAGTCGTAACTACAAATCTTGGGTAAGTGACTAAGAGCGTGAGTCATGGTATCGAGACCATAACTGGCCAATCTAATGTGTTGTAATCTTTTCGATTATTATTAACTTCTAATTAAAAAGTTGTAGCGTACCTATACCCTTAGGGACCGCAAGAATAAAAAGAGGAACAAGACCATTTAAATACAGAACCAAACGAGAGCGAGAGAGAGAGAGGAAGGGAATTGAAATTTAAAAAAGGAAAAGGGCAAAAGGCCAGCACTGTATGCTCCAAGGCCTCGAATGCTCTAGGGTCAGGTCTCTCTGCAATTACCCAATCACTACGCATCTTCTTCTCTACAACCCCACATCGTTTCCCAATTCTCGATCTGGGTTTCCTTTCACACGGTTCGTCTCTGTCTATCTGCCACTCCACCATTCGATTACGTTCAATTCCACTTTTCTTTCACAAATTTCACATCTTTTTTTGTCTCTCTTGGCTAAATTTCGTTGCTTTCAGATCCAAACCTTGATGGGTTTCAAGTCCTGTTTCTATTACATCAACATTGGAGCAAAATCAGATTGAATTCTCGGGTTTCAAGCTTTGTGGTTTATGCCTGGGCTATTGGGAACCTCTTTATAGCTCGGAGGGATTGTTCCAAGAATTGCTCACTTGGGTTTGGCTGAGAGTTGAGTTTTCTTCGTTTTTTGGATCAATCTTAGTGAATTGAGAGTTTGGAGGATCTGTGGTTGTGTGGGAAATATATAATTTTAGTAGCAGACAATGTTCTATGGTGCAATAGTATGGGACCCTTGGCTCATTGTTGTCCAAATTGTGTGCCTTCAATGTCTGTACTATCTCACCCTTGGATTGTTCTTGGCAATTCTTGTTGGGACTCGCGTGTCCCGAATGAGCCTTGTGTACTTCTTTGATTATGCTACCGTCACCATTTCCACTGTCACCGGGTGGTGCGTCATTGCTTCCTTTGTGCTCAGTGCACTTGCAAGGTGAGAACTCCATTGTACTTCTCTTTGTGGTTGCAATTGCACTTCAATTCAGTTAGATTCTTTTTCGTGTGTTTTTCGTTTGTCTTGCTGGATGTATGCCGCTGCATTGAGTAGTTATGGTTTAGGAACACAAATTGGGAGTGCGTTCGAGTTTTATCTTGTGCTTGTAGAAGTAGAGCTAATAAAGTTTGTGAAAGGAAAAGGTGTGCTTGTGAATTGTGAAAACACCATTGAATATGCTGACATGAAGAGCTTAGGTAACTTCCCCTCTTTTTTGTTTACAGCGCTGGATACCTACTGCTTCTGATTGAGAGGTCAAAAAAGTGCTTAGATTTTTCAGTCACCTTGTACATTGTCCATCTCTTTATCTGCATTGGTTATGGGGGTTGGCCTTCGTCAATAACATGGTGGGTTGTAAATGGTACTGGAATTGGAGTGATGGTTTTGTTAGGTGAATACCTCTGCAAGAATCGTGAACTGCAGGAGATCAAACTCCCTACAACACGATATCGCTCAAGTAAGAGTCCCCCCACCACTTAGTATGTTAAAGTAAAACTAAAAGTGTGCAACATAAAATTCTGTTGTTAATATACTTGTTGAATTAAACCTTATTTTGGGTGCTAGTGATATTTCAGTCAAGTACCATTTTCAATTCAACCTCATTAAGGACTTGATTTGTTATGCTATTCTGCTACATTTTGGTTTGAGCATCAGGAACTTGCAGTTCTTTCCTATTTGTTGGTAGTTTTCATTAAATCAAAACTCTTTCTGTTATTTCCTAGATGAAGAGAAGACAATAATCTTGCTACTTTAAATGCCTGCTTATTTAGTGAGATTCTACAGTCTCTAACATGTGTAGGAGGAACTTATATGCTACAGATACACTGGTTTTTAAAAAATGCAGTCACTATTATGCTTGTGTTTCAATTGGTCCGACTCTGTAAGAATTGATAAAAAGCAATTGCATAATTGCCCCTTTCTTTCTTCACAAGTTGTTGTAATGTATGCAAAATTAATTTGGAACCATCTCCATGCAGATGTTTGACCGAGGAGAAACGCAGCATACAAGAATATTCTGGTGGGGTTGTAGAGGGTATTTTTTGTTTCTTTGGAGGAGCTTCAGGATAAAGCTCATGAACACCACATCCAATATTGGATGAGAAGAAATACTTTAATCTGTGGATTCTTTTGTCTATGCTGGTGGCAATTACATAGAACTCCTGTAGAAGTTTGACACAGTGCTTCAAATGATGGAAGGTTTGAGCACATGAGACTAGGTATGAAGTGTTATAGGAAAATCTTAATGTACAATTCTAGGTGGAGCAATGAATATTGTGCTTCTGATTTATTCTCTCTCTCTTTCTCTCTTGTTCTGTTTCCACATGGTAAGCATTATCAATTCAGTCTATATTGTTATTATTTTTAATAATCTGAATGAGTTTCTTGGTAATTTTTTTTGTTTGGTTGGAATCTGTTGTAGGACAATTTGGAAATTTGCTACAGACACCTTTAACCTTGTAATACTTGTGCAATTTTTTTTTTTCTTGCTTGGCTATATGATTGTTAGTCACATATTCTAGTTTGGCTATATCTTGTATTTACTGCAGAAAAATGTTAGATTGTAAGCAAATTGCATGCGAGAGTTTGCAAATTGAAAAACAAAAATAGCTTTTGATTACGTCTGAATGGAAAACTTTCTGAAGTTGGACAAGCTATGAGTTAATTACATTTGGTAAATAAGAAATTTATCACAATCATTTGTATTTTCAGTAAACATGCTTTAGGGTTAGTTAGAAACTTAGAATATTAGAAAAGCTAGATGTGCCAATTTTAGTTTTAGAAAATACATTTTGGAGGTCAATTTTTAGTGCCTTTGAGATGATTTTGCTTCATTGCATTAGAATGAATTTGGTTTTCATTGAGGGCCACCTATCAAGCATAATTGTATACATTTATGCAAATCTTGTCATGAAGCTGACTCTCTCACTATCATCTGTGAACTAACATGGAATTGAATAGCCAGTTAAGTTGAAGCTTAACCATGGTCATTGAACATGGAGGCAAAAAACTTGCATGTTTGCTTTTTTTTTTTTTTTTTTGCCTCAGAAAAATTAGTACTGCTGGCCTCACTAGAGGTCTTCCTAGTCTGCTGATGAATGCAGAGTTAATCTTATATCTTTCCACCCATTGTCCCACTTAAGCTCCATCTGAGTTAGGACATCATGTCGATACAGCTAGTGTTTGTCTTTTGCAGCCCAGAGAAGTTGTAAAACTCTAAACCAGATGAAAACAGTTGTGAACAAATTGTTGCTTAATGCTAGGATTCTAAGAGTATACAAAAGAGTGGAGATACCGACTTACCTGTCACGTCCAACATAGTCATGCAATTAAAAAGGATGAAGGACCATTATCAGTAAATCTAATCTGTCATGCAATTAAGAAGGATGAAGGACCATTATCAGTAAACTTTGAAGTTTTATCGCTAAATTGGTCAGGCATGTCTCCCTCACTGCTGCATTCCCTCTCAAGTCTTAATATAAAAAAAGCTTCAATTTCATTTGTGGTCTGACTAGTTTCATCTCTTAATCTATGTACTATTTGTATCCAGCATTCTTTGAAGTTGGCATATCAGAGTAGTGCCTAGTAGAAGCAGAGGAATGTAACATTGATGCAAATGGCGTGTATATTGCAAGTAAATTGAAAAAGAATGCATGCATAATCATCCATCGAAATTCTGTCACTTTCTGCAAGTAATGAGTTAATTTGACGAATGATTCTGACTTACTGCTTTATGAAAATTAAAATGGATGTGCCTTTGCAGACTGTTGAGCTACAAGTGTGTTAGCATTATACTGTAGATGGAATGTTGAAAGTACAGGATTCACCATCTTGCTGATATTTGAAGGAAATATGTGCCTATATCTGTCTTCGGTAGGCCTAGCAATTAGAGTGTTGTGTGGATGTCTTGATAAAAATGCTTGCGGAGACATTTTGAGGTCAATTGAAGTATCTTTTGTGGAGGAACTTGAATCTTGGAACACTAGAAAAGTCAAGGCTCCTCAATTCTTAGTTTTAGAGGGGACATTTTGAGGTCAATTGAAGTTCCTTTTGTGGAGGATTGTGCTTGAAACAGAATTTCACTGAGTGGTTCCTCCCATCAACTGCAGTAGCATAGATACGCTGTGCACTATTTATAGAGAAATTGATCTTTTCATAGTGCTGACTTTGTGCTCCACCGTTGTTTTTGCCTCAGCATAAATCTATTATCCTTGCATAACATTACTAGGATGATTACTAGAGCAGTCCCTCTATTCCCCATCTTTTAAATTGATGAATGGCATTTAGGGTAAGCTGCTTTTATCACAGCAATGGGAATTGCATAAGTTTTACTATATTTAAGTACAGGATTTTATTTTGATTTATTAGATCTCACGGCCTTTAGGGTTTTACATATCAATGATATCATTGCTGACTGTGCTTCAGAAATTCCTGCATAAACGCCTAACCAGTTCTGGGTGTGAATAAACTTAGATTTCAATTTTCCTTGCTCATTATATCTCTTGCCTGGTTTGTGAAATATAAATTCAATGAATGGGAAGATGAAGCTTAAACTATGATCAAAAGTCAGAACTTAAAAACTTCATAATTTCTAATTCAAACAAAATGGTCCTTTTCAATGGATTTCCCACAAAAAGACATGCAAACAAGGAAAAACCGCTGGCCTTACTAGAGCTCTTCCTAGACTGTCAAGCAGTGCAGAGTCAGCTTAGCCATATATATACTTCTCCATCCATTCCTACTGAGGCCCTTGACGAAGTCATGCTCGAGCCTTCCACACTGATGATATGTCAGCTACAGCTTCTCCAACTGTGAGATAGATACCATTCGTTCCGAATGACTCCAAAGTCTTTGATTGTTGTAGCTTTTCCATCACACTTCCAACAGGATTTGCCAACACAAGCTAGGGTAGTAAACAACAGCAGTACCAAGATAAGAAAAATGTCTTCCCAAGATTCCCCAGAAATTCACTACTGAATGCAATTTCATTAAACCCTTACCTGAAGCGATCTTTTCTCCAGCATCTTTCTGAGTTCGGACAATGTGTCAATACCACTAGTGTCTATGGCCGTCACAGCTGAGATAATATGTAAAACCGTCAGTCTAATGCAATGGCACTTTTACTTAATGTTATGGTGAAGATAGGTGAAAGAATTCATGTAATGTCCTACCTGTCATGTCTAATATTACACATTTTAATGCGCCCTCATTGTTTGCTTTTATCCACTCCTCTTCTTCGCGAACCCATCTTAGTATCCTGTAGTAGCAGAATCCGCTAGTTAGAAAACCATGGCCAGAAGTTTCATTTCTTAGGGTAAAAGTGTTTCTTAAAACCATCTGATACAACCAGCCTTTCACATTTAACCCCTCATTTGCTAATAACATGAGAGACTTGTTGTATACAACTGTTATAGGGAAGAGTTTCTTGTAAAAGGGGAGTGAAGTAAAACTTACCTTTCTTGTAGGTAAGTTGAATTTGCAAAGTAGAAGGGTGCCTCGATAGCTAGAACAAGAAATGAAGGAATCCTTAAAGCTTCTCTGTATCTACTGAGATTCTGGTATATTTGCGTTCCTGGAATATTCCCCATAGCCAAGGTGTTTGGCCTGGTGACATGAAGAAGGATCTTGAAAACTGATACTCCAACCTGAATTGTACAGATAAGTTGTTAGAGATTGATGATAGAGAAATATCATTTAGGACAGGAGAACCCCAATTTAGGAACTTTATTTTCTTCTACAAGAAAATTGAAGCTTTGTGAATCCTGTTACTGAATTTTTAGCTTCATTGTCTTTCTTTCTAATCTTAATAACATGGTCCATGACAAGACAACAGAAAACTTGAGATTAGGAAATCTTACTGCAATTGCGAGACCAGTTGGGACAGAGATGAAAAGAACGCCAAAGAAGGAGCATAAACAGGTCATGCAGTCGAGTTTGTCAACTTGCCACAAGTTATATGCAGCTTGATAATCAATTAGTCCACTCACAGCCGTTAAGATTATGGTAGCTAAGATAACATTGGGGGTGTAATAGAACAGTGGCATTAGAAACAGGAGAGTTATAAGCACAGCTGCGGCCATAATAATGTTTGAAACAACTGTTTTTGCTCCAGCATTGTAGTTCACTGCAGATCTAGAGAATGAACCTGAAAGTAAAGAATGTATTTTTAGTTATTGCATCTAACCAGCGCATTTGCATTGGTTTAGGGTAGTCTAAGTATCACATTGTAGGATCAATCTTTACCTGTGGTAACATAACATGAAGAACAAGAACCACAAATGTTCATGAGCCCGATTGCCATCATTTCTTTGTTTCCATCCACTTGGTAGTTTTTCAGAGATGCAAATGTTCTTCCTACTGCAATTCCTTCCTATAATATAAAAACAATGCTTGTATAATAGCTGTAGGTGTATAATTATGGAGTCGAGAATTAATGAGAAGCTCTTGCATACAATTATAACCTCTAAACATCACGTAATTGATCGAATGATCAGCATGTGAAGGGTTAGCGGATGTATGCCGTGCTTTTTCTAGAAAAATCTACCAAAGTAAAAGAGAAAGGGTAAATCATCAAGGTGACTTACGGTCAGAGACAAGATCCCAGTGATAAGGCCAGTTTTCATAGCAAGAGCTAGGTAAGGGCCATTGAAGTACAGCATGTTTGATGAAGGTGGATTAAGACCCTCTGGCAAATGACCAATCTGTTACGTAAACATTCAACTTCAGAGAAGTAATTTAACAAGAATCTTCCATATACCACCAAATTTAGACGTTAGTTCTTACAAAGGAGATACGAGTATTCTTTGAACGGAGGAGGAAGACTATGAGTGTGGAAACAATAACTGATGTTAATGGAGCTGCTGCTGCAACCCAGAAGAGTTTCGGGTTTCTTTTGCTCTGTTCAAAACGAGAAAAACAAACATTTCAACATATTATAACTTGGAAGAAATTGACACATACTTGTAAGTGATGGTGTTGAAAGTATAGAAAGACACTTACAATATGCCTGGTTGTGAAGAGAAACAGCAGGAAGCTGAAGCCCATCACAATTGTCTGCCATGACCACTGCACATCAGAAAGAAATATTACTAACCCAGTTCTACCATCAGTAACTTTCTGTTGGAAGCACAGTAGACTTTCATTAATATTCTCACCATTAAGTGCTTCTTACTTTCTTAGCCCCCAAAACACCATGTATTTTCAACCGAGTACCGACCATTGCTAAAAGAGTTTATCAAACTTAGACTACCCCCCGACAATATAAAACTCTAGCTTTATACAATCTGGACATGAAGATTGGACTGAACTATCAACCAATACTTGTCAAAAGTACTTCTTAGCAGACAGACACATGAAATGACCTCAAATTCTTCAACGGTTGGAAACATGAAGTAAAGCAAGTGGGAGATTCTCTTATTATAAATTAAAATAAGGTTAACACCTGTATGGTTAATGACAAAGCGTCGTCTCGATACCTTCCAGTTTTATACTATTTACTTGGAACCTTTTGATCACAATGAGAAAGTAACCTATTCTGATCTTTTTCTCAGAGCATCAGTAACAGTAGCAACGAAATTCTTCCCAATAGTACCTTTCATGATTTTATTCCATGATTTTGCTTGTACCAAAAGTCTTAATCTTTTTGTCCTCAAGGAACTTAATTACCTCTCCTCTGTTGCTGAAAACTGACGCCATGACTGGAATAAATTGCATTTTGGTGGTGAAGTGGACGATCCCAAGCAACCCTTTCAACTGTTGCAAGGACACAATGACTGCTGCACCGGCCATAAATCCAACTAGAGTTGCCTTTGACAGAAAATCAATTATGAAGCCTAGTCTGTAACAAGATATCCAATCAATCAGTTGGGAACTCTTTTTTTCAAGAATAGATATTAAACATTTTTTAAAAATAAGGCGGAAATAAAATTAGTACCCAAATAACATTTTATAAAATGGATCCACATATTTTGTATTAGAGGGTTTATAGCCCTAGAAAGATACTTTATGTTAAGAGATCCACATATTTTGTATTATGCGTTTGACGCTCAGCTCAACGCACTAAAACACTTGGTTCTCTGTAAATTAGTGGACTTTACATATTTTACACTAGAGTGGAACACATCAAGCTCGGAGAATCGAAGAATCGTTTTTTACTTTGATTTAAAACGAGTATAAAATCTATGAAAATTACTAACATCCTCTAAATATTTTTTGTCCACTAAAAGTAATGATTAACAATATCAGAATGTTGTTACTATCAGTTTTTCTCCAAGTAATTTATTACCTTAGGAAACCCAGAGAAGCCTGGAACAGACCAGCAAAACATGTAGCTGTGAAGGCCAACTTGAGATAAAGAATTGGCTCTTCAGTACTAGAGACAGCCTCACTTAACATTGATCCCATGACTAATGATGCTATTGAAACTGGACCAACAGCAAGATGCCTTGAACTCCCAAGCAGTGAATATATCAGTGGAGGCACAAAACTTGAGTCTGCATGGAGAATCCAATTGAAAATTAAGTGTTCATGGTAATTAATTGTTAGATTTATGATATAAAACGGACTTGAGTTCAAGTATTGGTACTAACATAGCCCAACTATTGGTGGCAAACTTGCAAGCTTTGCATAACTGATACCCTGCAAAGATTAAGAAACAAGTTCAATCAGATCACCAAAAACCTGGAGTTGTCTTAAAAGTTGTAATTGTTTAGGAGACTACCACTATAGGATTATATATCATGTTTGATTCCAAGCAGAACATGACCATATGGGTTACATGACAGTTAAAAGACGAGCATTTATATCTAAATGATGAATTGAAATTGCATAATCCCCCTTTTGGATTTTCATTAAAACCATAGCCACTTTTCTTTTTTTCTTAATCAAAAGCCATGCAATAAATGCAGAGCACCAAAAATCTGGCTTGTTTGAACCCAATAAATGACAATACAGAATTTGCATATATACCTGAGGAATTGCAAGGCTAGCAATAGTGAGGCCAGAGATGACATCAGACTTCAAAAGCTGAGCATTGTATTCAGGACCCCATTGGAAGATTGGGAATAAGAATTGAAGAGCCAGAAGCAGTTTTGTGAACCAAGTTTGGTTCTTGAATCTGTGAAGTGGGTTTTCAGGGAAAAATATCTCACCAAGCCTATGCTTGAGTTTCTGCAAGGTGCTCTGTTTTGGTGGCAAACAAACCCTGTGAATTTCAAGGGGTGGCATTGCCTCTAAATCTATATCTGATGGGATTCTCACAGTAGTGGTTTGATGATGATCATGGTGGCAGGGAAGGTCCTCAACTCTGTTTGAGTTGACACCCATGTCTGATTCTGATCTTCACACTTAAGATCGGACTCCCTCCTCTCCCTCACTAATGCAGAATGAGCACTCTGGAAGTTGGAATAAAATGACAGTATGGATTTGTATTTATAGTGATTTTGAAGGAAGTGGGGGTGGCAAGTGTCCGGAAGGCAGTTATCATGCAGTTGTTCTTTTCCAATTAAGGGGTTGTTTGGTCCATTTGAATTTAAAGCTTCTTCTTCTTTTTTTTCAATGATATTTTTTTTTTTTTGAATAATTTTTCTTTTCTTTTTTGTAAGTTAAAGAAACTTCTCTTTAAACTTAAGAATCAACCTAAATCATAAAAAGGAGAACATCAAAGTCTTTTTCAAAGTGTTCCTTGGTTAATGAAACCATCGTGGTTATGGGGATTTATCACGACAATTTCTTGCTTCAATTTTTATCAAAATAGATGTCATTTCGAATTTCTTTGCAAAAGTTTTTTTTTATTACTATATTAGTTTTCAAAACAAGGTTTTTTCATGTTTACTATTTTAATTTATATTAAATTTTTTAAAGTTATTACACATTCCACATGTTAAATAAATTCAAACAAGAGAAGCCGTACGGGGATGTGGTGGGGGTGGCTAGATCGATGTGGTTTGCAGGGTTTGTGGGTGGTTGGTGGAGTGGGGTTGCTTTGATCTCTGGTGGTTATGTTGGGCAGAGTCCAATCAGATGGGATCTGACCTCCGATCTGATCTGGTCCTGTGTTTGGCTGGGGACGGGAAATTCTAGCTTAGGGGTGATGGCTAGTTCGATCCTAATCTGGCTTAAGGGGGATGGGTGTGGCGGTAGTGCGCTTATCTGTGACTCCGATGTGGTGACGGCAGTCTGGTGGGAGAGGTGGTGCGACGGCAATGGCCTCCTGCTCTCTTCGATGGATCTTGGGCATGTGTCATGACTTTAGGCCCAGGCTTTGCTGTAGTGGGCCTGATGTCGGCTGAAGTTGGGGTTGGGTCTCAAGTTTTGGGCCCAACATTACATTTTATTTCTTTTATGTTTTTGTTTATTTATGTTGTTTAGTTTTGTTGCGTTTATACGAGCAATAAGTCTCTACATTAGTTGTGTAGGGCTAGTTGGGCTATATGTCTGTGTGTGCACTCAGAGTGCCTTGTCTACTTTAGGTAGGCAGCGAATTCCTTGCTTTGTCAAATGGTCGCTATTGCCTAGTGGTATGGTGAAGCTAAGTGTCGTCGGATCTACTATTCGGTGGTGACATAGCATGAAAGCTGTGTTTATGGTAATTATGCTACGTTCTAATCGGGTTACATATCGAGTTAGCTTTCCGTTATGTTTCGAGTCACCATGGGCGTAGGAGTGAAATCCTTTGATCCTCTTTAAATAATGAAAAGAAAAAAAAATCTTTCAGTTATGTCACCGCTATATCAAAGCAAATGGAGTAGCCAATAGAGCACCCTTTGCTAGTTGGTGCTTATTAGAATACATGTTTTCTGTAGAGATCCCTAATATTATTTTGAGACATATTCTAGATGCTTATTATAATCAGGGGTTTAGGCTCAATGTCCTCCCGCCCCCAGTATTCTGTAGTTTCATTAATCAAGGCTTGAGGCACACCAGCCCTTTATTAAAAAAAAAAATACTACCAAACAATAAAAATTACAATAAATGAAATTCTAATTGATGAAGTTGTAAATTCAATCATTTCAAATTTTCTTAACAATTTATAATTGTCTCATACTCTTATCCAAACATAGTATTATAAGAATGTATGTTGCATAAATGAATTATGTATCTTGAGTATCACTATGGCCCCATTTGGTTGGGAGGAATGTCAAAGTAGGAAAATGATTTATTTTCCTTTCCAAACCGATATGGAATGGAATAGGTTTTGGTATTTCCATATAGGTGTTTGGAACATTACTGAAAATTAAATTATAGAATTTGTTTTTCATTCCTATGGTAGTGTTTGGTAAGTCATAAGAATGAAATATAAAATTATAATTTTCAATAACACCATTTTACTAATTAAAGTACAAATATGACATTAATTTATAAAGAATGTTGGCGAGAGAATATAAATTTTTTAGAGGGATAATTTATGTAATTTTGCATTTGATGGTGGAAAATGGAATTAGAATACCGCGCCTTAATAGGTAATTCAATTCAGGCTTTATGAGGGAGTCAATTTCCAGTCAAATCTCATTTTTTATTTCCTTTCCAATCTCTAATTACAACCAAACAACACCTCTACATGGAAAATGAAATTAATTTTCATTCCATACCATGTTTTCCTGCCATCCAAACGGAGATATGTGACTTGAACTAAATCTTTTTTACCATTGGTTAGAGAGTACTGATTTATGTTCTCTAACCAATCGTCCCCACTAATTGATACAGAATTAAGTTAGGGCAATTGAGGGGTGCCAATTTCCCCTTCTGGGTTCTAACCTTTTTTTCTGTTTAAAATGTATATTTACTCACTTTTCTTTTGACTTCACATACATTAAATTCAACAATCAACAATATATATATATATATATATATATTTCTCTGTACTTTTGTATTTTCTTCATTCATTTTCACTAGTTTGCACTCTATTGTGACATAAGCATTCAACAATCTAAAGATGCATGTTGAAATCAACAATAAAACAATGAAAGTTGAAGCTAGACCATCTTAATTTAACAATTAATCATATTCTCTGGTAAACAAATAAGTTAGTCATATTCTTCATAAACTTGTCATTAAGTCAGCTATTAAGAGAATGCTCACAACAGAGAGTACTTCAGCAATACATATTACATAAATTGAGGTTTTCAACTGTTAATTTTAGGAAGAAAAAAAAATTAACCTAACTGTTAAACAATATAGATAGAGCATATCTTGTTACGTGAATTCTTACAACAGAAATTCACACTTTTTGGTTTTTAATATTATGTACTCACAGTCTACTATCATTTGGTTTAGTGGCATTAGTGCTTACTTTCTAAGTTGAAGGTGTTGAGTTTGACTCACAGACTAGTTATTATACATTTTTAATTATAATATTATCAGTCAGTCCTGCTTAGGTGGTCAATCGTGCTCAACTGTCTGGATTTAGCTAGATATAATGAAATAATAAACAATCGGAATGCTCACTGTTTTCTATCATTATATTTAAACCTAACAGTAGTATGTGTACAACTTATTACCAATTAACTGACTATTAAAGTATGACTTTCTACTATTAGTTATTTGTTGACCTTTCTACTCAAAGAAAATAATATGATGCAGGTACACAAGTTAATCGAAGTGCAAAGTAGTAATCCAAATTAATTCAATTTAGTAAAATGAAATATAACAATAATAATTCATGTACAACGGACACCAAATTAGTTCATCATGTGTTACTATTCTACTCACATGGGACACCACTCAATCTACAGGA
Source organism: Rosa persica (assembly GCA_025331145.1). Classification (NCBI taxonomy): domain Eukaryota; kingdom Viridiplantae; phylum Streptophyta; class Magnoliopsida; order Rosales; family Rosaceae; genus Rosa; species Rosa persica. Next base: position 40,657,900 of record WFKR01000002.1, on the reverse strand, counting down.
GAGATATAAAACAACTATTAGAAATCATTGAAAAAATAAAATTAAGTATTTATCGAAATTCCGTCGAATCCAAAATTATGAACCTAATTGGAGGGTTGAGAGTTAAAAATTACTTTCATTTTTTTTTTTTCCTATGGTTAATTAGAAGAATAGTGAGTTCATGTTGTTCCGTTGCCCGACATATTTAACAAATCAACGGTGTGTGCAGACTGCAGACACTTTTTTCGTAATCAATATTCGACCCGAAGAGTCTTCATGTGGTCACTCTTAAGGCTTTGGGATGCTCATGGCACAAAGAAACAGAGAAATTAAGGCTGCAGTCAGTAAATTAACTTTGCAACATAATATGATCGAATTGATTGGATACCTTAGGGCAAGCAATCACTTCCCCCGCCCACCAAGTACTGTAGTAGTATATTGACCAAAACATTATTGCATGTGTTTCTTTGTATTGACCCTTGGAGTTTCATATATATGGATTCGATGAAAAGCTCGAGTGCTTGTTTTGTAGGATTGAACTCGCGAGATGGAGCAGTTGGCACAATTTCTTTGACCAAATGATTCGATTAACTAGTTAGACACTTAGACCTACCGGATCGAAGCCAAACCATATCCTACACCAGATATAAAGTGAATGTGCACACTTCAGAAAACACGAAAAATGCAGGCATCTTCCTTTAGGTCATCATGCGAGGCAATTTAATTGTTGATTGAAACTGTGAGTTCTTGAATTAATTTATTTTTTTTATTCATTCATGTGAATCATTTAGTTAAATTACTTTTATTCATCTAAACTAAACTAGGCACAATATAGTTAAGTTTATTGTTTGGTCAACTTTATGATCAAACTATCAAAGTATCAACTTTTTCTCCCATTTCCTTGGATTTTGTTTTTCCTTTTGTTTTATCTTGGAAATGGGTGGTGTTGTGTGGTGTTTTAGGTTTAAACCGGGAGGCAGCAGCCTTAAGGCGGGAGTTGTGTGGTGTTGTCGGGCTTGTTTCAAGTTAGTTTGGTTGGGCTAGACGCGGCTTCGATGACATGTGACGGCTTGAAGACAATCGATGGAATTCTACCTGTCTTGACCTAATGCTGGATTGCTGGATATTGTTGATGAAAAATCCCCCTGACTACTGCTGTATACATATGTTGTGATGGGGTCCAAATGATGTTATGGCATAATATGATTGTTATGTAGCACGATTGTAGCTCCATTTTTCTTGCTCTTGATTTGTTCTATTGAATGGTTAACAATGTTAGGTATTACTACTTGGATAATGATATTTTTGTCCACAATATGAGCTTCAGTCCTTTATCATCTCTCAGGCCCCTAAAATGAAACAACTATATATAATTTGTTCTTTTTGAAATGAAGACATAAAGTGTATAGCTTTAAATTAATCAAACCCCACAACTAATGGTAGATCGATTATCAGTGTTAGGTTAAACTTTAGGATGTTAATTAATGAACATTTGAGATGGTAAATCTAAGTGCCTAACTAATTAGCTCAAAAGAGCGCATGCCGGCCGGTACGATACAGTTGAATCCCACCAATTCCTGGGTACCATTTGGATTATCGCGTCAAAAAAGTTGTTAAAAAAAATGATACCATGACCTTGACAATAATTCCATCACTAATTTGAATGGTTAAGACATGATCTTTTTGTTTGAATAGTATTGCCAATTTGTATATCTAGCCATATGATATCGTAAAAGGAATATAGATAAAGTGGCTTTTTCTAAGTGCTTAATTGAAAATTAAGGTCCAGGCAGAATTCCTAACAGAAGTAGTATACTTGAAGGAACTTATCAAGATACACGTGTATGGTACTGTAATTTATTCCTGGGGATCTAGAAATTAGTGTGGAGAAGAAACATCCGTCTTTGATTGGTATTATTTTTTTTTTTTTTGCGTGCCTTTAATTTGGCAATCAGTGCATTATGAAATTGTTTTGATGTGGAAGATTCTTTTTTTTTTTTTTTTTTTTAAGGGGGTTTGGAACCCAACTAAACTGACAGGCTCATCCCGACTGACTTGTTATATTATGACATATAACTTTAACTTTTGTGGAAGACTCTTTTCACAAAGAAAAGAGGAGACAAAAGATTCTATATATAGTTCTTAAAACTAAACTCAAAATCTAAATTGAAATTAAGCATTAATTAGTATCGGTCTAAAAAAATATTTCATTCGTACAAAATGAAAAACATGACACATGACAGCTCTGATTGATTTTCTTTTTAGGGTCCTTAATCAAAAACATCAAAATTCTCCCACTTACCCCAACAACAGATTTTTATTCCCACTAACCCAATTTAAAAAAATAACAATTTTGCCCTTAACCTAATTAAGAAACTACATCATATGCCTCTCTCTCTCTCTCTCCCCCTCCCCACCGAATTCGGAACCCGATGCCGAGCCCGGCTCGCTCCACGACGGAGGCTCCGGTTGGAGAGGAACATGATTAATGCTGGAGCGGCAACCGGAGTTCGAGTCTGAGTATGGGTCAGGTTCGGAGTTCGGTGCTCTCTCTCTCTCTCTCTCTCTCTCTGAGTTTGACACTCTTCCTCTGTAAACGACATCGTTCACTCTTCCCCTGTAAACGACATCGTTCTTGCCCCAAAACAGCAACTAAGGGTCCTTCTATGTTTTTGCCCCAAAATAGCAATCGAAGAAGTCACTCAGAAAAAAAAAAAAAAAAAACAACAACAACAACAACCAACGAAGAAAGGTGAAGAGGCGGGTTGCCAAATCAATTTTTTTTTTTGTGTAAAATGAGGGCAGAAGGAAAGAAAAAAGGAAGAAAAAAAATTTATTATCTCGGAAGAGGAGGCAATAGACATTTTGAATTGATGTAATGCTCTTTTTTTTTTCCTTAATCGAAGTTTTATTTGTCTAATATTACGTAGATTAGTTCCCATTCCGGCGACCGAAAGTTCTATTGGGTGCAATAGACGTCTATTGGGGAGCAATACAAGTTTATTCAGGAGGCAATAAAAGTCTCCGGCCTCATATGAGATCTACGACAACCTCTTTGATGACTTCCAGCTAGGTTTCATAAACCTTTATTACCCCTTTATTTGGGGGGGGGGGGGAATAGATGTTACGTCTATTGGGGGCAATAAACCTTTCTGATGACCTCTTTGAGGACCTCCGGCGATGTTTCCAGAAAAGTCCGATGGGCAGCGACCGGTGACCGGAATCAAGGGAAAATTAGCCGGAATATGGTGACCAGTGACAGGAATCCGATGGCCGGAATTCTGCGGCCGGTGACCGGGCTTCGGCGAAGTCTCCTATGGTTTCTTCTCTTCCATTCTCTCTCTCTCTAAGTAATAAAGGGGTGAAGGTAAAATAATCTAAAAAAAAACATAAAAAATAATAATAATGGGGTATTAAGGAAGGTTTCCTTCGAGTGTTTCGGGTAAAGGAAAATTAAAAAAACTTAATGAGGTAAGTGAGAAAAAAAATCTCTAAAAATGATGTAAATGGACAAAAACCCTTCTTTTTAGTTATCATTTGTGTCCCCAGTTATTCCTCGACTCAAAAGTTTAAATTCTTTAACATCGATCATCTACTCTCTAATCATGATAAAATTATAGTTGTCGATTTACTGTTGCTCTCGGAAACAAAACTGGCCATGCGGTTAGTTTTGATAAAGTAATATAGGGTTCACATCCAAAACTAATTGTCAATAGATAGAGTGGCCTAAACCCTTATAAATTCATAGGTAAAGTTCCATTTTTCCCATGTGGGATCAATATTCTCAACAAGTTTACCATTGTAATTCCATCTTCTAGCTAAGATCCTTGCACAGCAGAATCCCTACGAGTCAAAAGATTCAGCTGTTGAACATGCTGTGATTTGGGCTCCCACAAGATAATATCTTGAACCACTAGCTAGTATTATAGAAATTTCTAAGGCCAGGGCCAGAGAGAATATTTTCGACTTGCAGCACACGTATCTCCAATAATATACGCAATAAAAGAGCAGAGATTCTATTGCAGAAGAAGGACGGAGACAATTGCTTATACGCGGCGATAGGAAAATGCATTTCATTGCTTGTTATATATAAAAGAGATTGCAGAAAGTTGAGCAATATGGCCGATCAATTCTTGTTGGTGCATGTCCACAATAGATGGACCAGTTTAATTATATCGCATTTTCCTTCTTAGCTAGGGCCTAATTCTTTCTGTTTTTACCTTTTTAGATATAGAAGAATATTCTGGTTTGTGTTGGATTTGAAGAACTAGATCTGATAGGTACACATGGACTCATGGAGTGCCATGCATCACTAGTTCACGATTGCAGGAGAGCACTTGTGGTTGTGGGTCAGTTTCTAGGGTTGTGGTTGCAACACCTCATTCATTCAATCAAACCCCAGTTGGTTTTATTTGACTGACAGGAACTGATTCTTCTTTTTCTGGAAAGAAAATTGAAAACAAATAATTGACAGTCTGGTCGCTACGTACTTTGCTAGCTAGCTAGAGCACGCAAGAAAGGAATTATACATTTTTGCTTTGGACATATTCAAAATGAGCAGAAAGACCACAACATTCACTGGCAAATATCACACTTTTAATTTTGTCTGTCTACTCGATCTAGTAGGTCCGTCATTCAATAGCACTTCATCTTCAAAGCAGTTATTTTATAAACTAAACATTTAAACTCGAATTAAATACAAGAACGTATATTATGCAAAACGAGGGTTGGGTTCGGACTATCTAGAGCTACACGCAATTCCTTTCATTTTGAAATGAACTCATATCCAAACGATATGACTTTGCACTTGTATATATAGACAAAATTATTAAAGGACGAAATATGTGGTGCTTTATAATTTGAAAAGTGATTGTTGGAATTAAGATTTGAATTTGGCTTTTCATACTCAAAATATTTATTGTAATCAAACAGTTACAGAAACACTTCATTCATGAAAGCTAGCTAGGTCAGCTCATATCATGGCATGTATCTATAACCCTGATCAGGAAGTACTATAGAGACTTTGCATTTGAATATGAATTGCACAAAAGACGTTTCCTAGACCTAACTGGTGGCTCCAAAAGGGAGCTGAGTGCCAATATTTCAGATATAGCGAAGATACTTCAATGGATTTTAACTACCAATGCGCAATTGATTGAAAGGGAAAGCTGAAAGCTCCACCAAATTATTTAATACCAAACTTAATTATCAACATATGTATGATCATTCTTATTGCATATATGTTAGTGCTCGATCGCCTAGGATCGATCTAGACCTATTCCACTGGATGAGTATGAAGATATATGTATCATTTGCAAGCTCCAAGAATTAAATAAGTACTGAAAAGCGTCTTGAAAGCCCAAAGTACCTATTTGGCAAACCATTATTAATTAAAGACCTATGCGCACTTTCAAACTCCATTAAGAACGAACTTCATGACGATCCTATGTTAATTTGTTGCAAACTGAGAGAAACATATATTTAGCGCATAATATAGAGGTTAATTTTCTAAATACATACATACATATATATAGTAGCTATAATTTAAGGCAGTTTGTAGTTGAATTAGCACTCGAATACTTAGTAGATCATCCATATAATGATCGACTTATTCCGACAACATATATAACATGTCGAATAAACAATGTCGATGTCATTTGAAAACGAATAGTTTCAGTAGAATTGAAATATCGAATAAAAGAAACATAATCCCACCAACTAATTCCGAAACATATCTCGGAAACATGTACCCTATGATAAACTTCGATCACAGGTAGCTAGGTTTTTCAGGGGGGGAGTAGACTAACTAATTTCACGTTTGTAATTTGCTCGATATACCTATCCACAATACCACTTTCTTTCAAGGTAGCTATAGAGTATAGTTGAATGTCAATGTCATTCATAAGGATCCAATGCAGCAAAAATGCCCTAATACTTGATGCAGTTCCCACTGCTGGTTTATCAATCAAGTCTCTGTGGGCGTTCATCAATCAGTTAAAAAAACCGTGTGTAATCTAATCTAGTACATTAAAACAGAAGAAGCTGCATGCTAGCTAGCTCTGGTCCTCTGTACCGAGTGTCTGAATCCTCCATTAATGACCAAAACTTAAGTCGGGTTCGTCTCCCAATGTTGATAAAATTAAAAGCATTATGAAAAGGAACATAGGGCTGTGAATGTTGGCAAATGCACTTCTATTGGTTGAGATTGGGAGAGCATTGAGTGCTTTGAGAAGGGGAATGAGTGCAGAGGTTTATCCTTGGAATATACCATCGGCACATTCTGAATTCTCAGCTCTTTCACAAAGTCACAAACACCTTTTGCTGTCCTTTCATGGCTATAATCATTCTCAGGTCGACTACTGGTTTTAATTTCATGAAACTTCTTTGCAGTTGTTGTTTCTTTAAGTACACATATGGTCCCTCCCTCCACCAAGTCAACTGGGGTGGATAATATTGAAGCGTTCAATTGATCGATCAAGCTAGCTTAGCTTCTCTGCTTGTGCTTCTGCGCATTAGTTTTCTACCATAAATATTTGTAGTGGTTAAGGCACTACTATTCTAGAACCTGATTCAAGCTAGCTAGCTAGCTAGCTAGAGGGCTATAAGGCTATACTAATCTGCCACATATAGACCAGTTATGATTGCGCGAAATCGGTTGAGTAAAGTCAAATTCTTGCTAGCTAGGGTTTCAAGTACGGATTATTGGATTGTTGAAAGTAGTCGGAAACAGTTTTTTTTTTTTTTTTTTGGTAATGTAGTCGGAAACAGTTTGAATATCTTTCTAGCTAATTCTTGCATTCTGTTCTTGGTGCTGGTCGACTTGAGACATGCAAACCCTAGGGAATCCGCGTGTCATTTCCTTTTATGAAGTCCGTATAACTACATGCAACTGTTATATACAACTTTCCTTTAACTGGTGACATGCATGTGGGGGTAGATTGAATGTGAGAGAAAAGCTGTACACAACGATTCGATGGTCTTTATTCATATGGGTCAAAGACGTAACTGACAAGGGTGTTTATCACTAATAAACCCTAGCTAGGGGTCAGGGACAAAAGTAGTTGAGGAACGATTATATATTAGAGTTCTGATGAAGAATGAAATATATCATCATAAGAGGTACAAAGCAGCTCTGACTAGTTTTAGTTATAGTGCGCTAAGTTTCTGATCTTCATAAATTAATATTTGATCGAGGGCTTTTAGCCACTAATTAGTTAGAACTATTTATTTAATTAGAATTATTACATAAAGAAGACGACGTAATGAGTTTATGTTCTGAGTGCTAACGAGATTGCATGGATATTCTTCCATCTGCTTACTTAGAGATCGATGGGGTGCCATTGTTGGCATCGCTTCTCATCAATTCATGTCCGCAAGAAATGCATGGGCAACTAATGACTTCGATTAATTATTGCTTAGTTATATTATCTATAAACATTGGTTAGGACTGGTCGGATGACTGTGCACTCTACCGGAATTCCATTAAAAATAGAAATGAGCTATGGAGTTCTTCTTTTTCGGAGCTGTTTAGGGTTTACTTCGACATTTTGGGTAGCTCTAAACCCTGAGGCTATCTAGAACATTAACATTTCAACATACTTAAGTACTGAACTATGGAGTCGGTACGTGGTACCTTTTTAAGGAGTTAGGGGTAAACAAGAAAACCATATCTTATGGTACATTTGATATAAGCAATAGATGTTAAGTGATCTGCGATGAAGTTGGCCTCTCTGAATATATGTCGAAAAATGATAGATTGAAATTTTGTAGCTAGCGTCTTGATATCCTTAATCAGAGTTTCAATTCTCCAAGGAATGCTTGCTTTACCAGTGAAGCAGTCAATAAGAAGTTTTAAGTCTCCTTCAACGATAATATTAGACATCTGCTGGGGATGAGCAGTAGCTTCGGCAACATAGATCCAATATTTCTATATGCAACAATTAAAGGATTTCCATCACAATTTCTAATAACAAAACCTAAAGTAGCTTGTTTACCTCTTAACAGACCCATCAAAATTTAGCTTAACAAATGAATCATAAGGAGGATGCCATTTTATTTGGTAGTATTTAGAAACCTTAATAGAAGTATGGTTAGAGTTTACCTAGTTATAGTAGTTTCCTAGATGAGAAGCAGTGACCAAAGTAGAAAAAGGAGAGATAGAAGCTTGTTTAAAAATAACTTTGTTCTTAGAATTCCAAATGGATCAGAGTGTTGGAAATTTTATGATTTAAAATTAAAATATATTTTATTTATTTATTTTGGAGCTTATTTTCATTTTGTGTTTATTACTCTATTTATGGTTTAACGGTTTTATGTTTTAAATATATAATTATTATTTAACCGTTATATGGTTTATGAGGCTAATTATGGTCATGATAGGTATGACCTATATATGGGTACATGGGTAGAGTTGGAAGGCATATGGTTGGAAGGCATGTGTAGTTGGACATATTGTCGGATATGAAATATCGAGATGGCCGGATAAATGAGGGATATCGTGAGAAGAAAAGGCACTCCACCATCATGCAACCGCTCTAGCACAACTCCCTAGCTATCTAAAGTCCTCTTCCATATTATACATATATCTATTTTAAGTATATACCGTTTTGAGTGCACAGTTGATTAACGTTCAATGGGGCTTCTTAGCTGCACAACGGAACTCGAAGAGTTGTTGTATCTTGGGAGAAGTTCGTCATTCAACCCTGTGCAGTAGGGGACGAATCTTCTCTTAAGATAGTGCGCTTGCATGCCTTGACTCGATAAGTTTTCCTATATAAAAGTCTATATATTATATTATTTTCTTATTTTGTTTCATTTTCTTATCTATATTTCAGTTCTTATTTCCCAATATATTTTCATATTATTTTATTTTAATTTTACAGGATTCCGTCCCATATTTTTTACAACACAAAGTAACATAAAGATTTTAGAAAGATTATCAGAACAGTTCCTTTGATTTGAAAAATTCCCTAACCAAGAGATCAAAGAAGTAGACGTAGATAAATGATCAGGCAGTTTAGAAAGAGACCAAACTTGAGAAGCAAAAGAACAGTGAATAAACAAATGATCAAAGGTCTCTATATGAGTACTATAAAGAGGATAAACAGGAAAAACTGACAAATGATGTGAAATCCTATCTCGAGTTTTTAGCTTATTTCTAATGAGAATCCAAGCAAAGATTTTTTATTTTAGGAAGGATATTTAACTGCCACATTAACAGCTTATATTTTGAGTGAGGAGGAGAATTAGTAAATCAGAAAATTCTACAATGTATTAACGTATGACATGCATACAATTGCCTTAAAAGTTGTAAAATGAGTCATCAAAATAGTAACATTAGTCCTCAAAGTGGTGATATGAGTCCTTAAAGTGATAAATTTTCCTAGTTACCACATGAGTCCTCAAAATAGTAATATTAGTCCTCAAAGTGGTAACATGAGTCCTTAAAGTGGTAAATTTTCTTAGTTTACCATATGAGACCTCAAAATAGTAATATTAGTCCTCAAAGTGGTAACATGAGTCCTTAAAGTGGTAAAAATAGTTGAGGTATGAGAAATGTTAACATACCATAGCTTTACCCTAGTAAATCACTAAATTGCATATTAGAAGCACTTTATGAAAAACATACCAGAGCTAGAAGGTCCTCAGACAAAAGAGTCAGGACAGTCATAGATTGCCTTAATTGCCTTAACTGCCACAATCTGGATAACAACAATATAATCAAGGTTTCAAATTTCTCTAAAACTACTGAAATTTCCATCAAAATTTTAGTAATTTGGAAATACCGAAATAAAATTCATATGCTATATCATTTATGTCAGGAATTTCCCGAATTTTTTTTAAATTTTCTATACATTTTCTCGAAATTCTTAATTTCTGAAATATCTACACACAAAATATATTTAAAAATTCACACCGAAATTTTATCAGAAAGTTCTCCAAAATTTATGTGAAAATTGTATGCCACTAACAACGAAGTTTTTTTACTCCTATTTTCATAAAAAAAATATGAAATTTTGATTTTTTTTTAATCAAGTTGAATATAACTGTTTGAGCCCAAAAAATATTTTTGGCCGAACCCTTAGAGTGGCAGACAGTGTGGGCCGATGTAGCTGCCCATATAGGGAAACAAGAAGCAGGCCCAGTGGAGCCCACTATCGAGAATCCACGTGGAGTAATCATTATATTCTTCACCCACATGGAGGTCAGAGAGTGCAGTACAGCTTAGCTCGCGGTTGAAGAGAGATGCTAGGCATGCTATGAGAGCTGATCACTTTTGCAGAGAATCAGGAATATTGCATCATGACTATATTAGTGCGTCATTAATGTGACACGCTCGCGGGGATTCAATTAAACAACCAGATCCCAACTACCCGCGGCCAGTGAGGAGTCAGTTTTGCTCCTATTTTAGCTATATCTAGATTAATTAACAATTAATCTACGATGTTCATTATGATTCCCAAGATAATGCCCATGCAGATCAAATACCCTTTGTCGAGAATAGAATATTCTATACTTTTTTTTCGGACCGAGAATTCACAGAATAGCCTATATCTGAGGCTAGCACGAGAAAACAAAGATAGCCAATTGATCAACTAATCTCTACGATTATCCAAGCCTCTCTAGAGCAAACAACCTTTCTCCTCTTACAGGTGACCACACTCCAGTCCCAGTCTCTACGGAAGCCGACTGTTAGTGCCACCAAACCCTCTGTCAACGTACCTCAGTCCTAGCCTCCTCGGGAGTCGACCACAGTGCCGCGACCACAACGGTTACAGAACCAGCCAAGCAAGGGTAACGCCCTCGCAACCCAACTAAGCTAAAGTCACGCTTTAGCAAGATCCTAACACTTCCCGGTGATTTTCGCTCTACTCAATCTACAATATTGAGTATCGATTGTGTGTGATTAGAAGAAATGCCAGCGAAGTCCTCACCACAAGGCAGAAAGTATCCCATGACGAGGTTGGTGCTCTCCTCATTTACAATCGCTTGACAGAAGTCAGGCCAAGGGATACCCCTGACGACTGCACCCGAACGGTGCTGGCACGTCCACTCAAGAAAGAGATTGTTGACCAGCTACAACAAAACTAGAGCCAAACAATAACAAAAAACCTTCTTTTATTTGCTATCAAAATCATTTCCAAAATTCATTTAGTCGGAAGCAGTTCAATCATATGAATCGAACCACATCGAAGTAGCTCTTATTATTAATACTTTATATTGCTTTTGTTGTATTTGTTCATTTTTATTCATGGGATTTCGGTATTACATTCCCCACCCAGTTGTATTTTTCTAAGGATATTACTTGGCTAACCATACGTGGTTAGCCTAGCCTGACCACAACCACTAAAGAATGGACACATGTCGATTTAAACAAATTTTGTCTGCAGCTCAAAGGACACAACAGGGGGTATCATTATTTGATATTATGATATATTTATATATTATTTTAAATGTACATGTGTCTGTCCCTTAGTGGTTGTGGTCAGCCTAGGGTAACCAAACCTGATTAGCTAAATAATTTCATTTTTCTAATTATTAGTTAAAAAGGCGTGATGGCCAAACCTCCTACAGGGTTCTAGCCATAAATAAATAAATAAAGTAAATTACATTCACTTTATCAATATACAACACAATTATAATTACTTATAAATAAAAACACTAGTTTAGCAAGCAACCTACTACGGTACTTGTTAATTACTTGTCCATATTAAATATCACAATTCTATTATAAATAGGGGTGGCTAAACAAAACCGCACCGAAGACCGAATTGAAGCCGAACAAAACCGAACCGAAACAAAAAAACCGAACCGAACCAAAATATTGTGAAATTTCATATCATGACTACGTTTGACCAATCCAATCGGGTTCAAAATTATTGTGAAATTTGCTAAATTTTTTACCACAAGCATAATTTATTGTAATAATCGCATCCAACGGTCGATTTTTTCATTTTCTTTGAATTTATAGAGGTTTCTGTCACACCCCGAATTTTGAACAACAAATGCAAATCCGAAACATGAATAATAACAAATACAAATAACGTTCTGAATTTTATTTTCTCAGAAACCATCACGCCTCACACCACTCAATAATACATAAACCAAATTCTCAAGTTAATTATTACAGTCCACTCTCACCAATTTAAATAGTAAAGCTCAATGAGCATAACCAACCTCACAAAAACAAATGCGATAAATCAAACACTGTTATACTAAACAGCTCGATCACCACCCTAGTTCTCCTGACTTGTAGGATTATCTGCTACACCGTTTGAATAGTGTACCGAAATTGCAACAACACAAAACCCAGTAAGTTTTTGAAAGCCCGTATGAGTAAATTTAGATATTGCACAATTCAACTTAATAATAAAGCACACAAGGTAACTCCACAATACACAGAAAACACAAAGGAAAGAATACTCTCAAGACTCTCTTTTAAAACTCATACTTATGAGTCTCAAGTAACCTCAACGTTACCCTCATAAAACCACTGAAAATTGGCAGACAGACTAGAGCTCTAACTGATCGCAACCAACAACTCGGCGCAAGAGCATGGTTCACGATAATCGGCAACCAACAACTCCTCAGAGCATGGTTCACCGACATCAGCAACCAACAACCCCTAAGGGCATGGTTCACTGATAATTTTCCATGGTCACACTCGTGACCTATTGATCTCCACAGATCAACACAATTAAAGAAGTCACGCTTGACTTCATAATGTTACTCAACTCTCAATACTCTTCAAACAGTAAAACTCAAGACAATTCTCAATATATTGTCCTAGAAAAGTAAGCATCCAAAACAATAATAACAACACAATCATGCATATTGTTTCATCAACACAATCCATCAATAAATATATATCATCACATAAATAATATATATACATAGACATTCACGCAAGAATGACTACAATACCAACTATAGTTCACATGCATTAAACAAAATTCATTTTATACTTAAATTCAGTTTCTTACCTGTGAGCCGCAACCCTATAAACCGTAGTCAATCAAGTTCATATCATTTCAAACAAATCTTTATTTTCATAAATCAATTTCTACACATTCACAATTCAATATAAATCACTAAATTTTGGTACGTAAATCAACCATGTTCGATTTACTCACCTCTAGTCCAGCTGCGTCTTCTATCAATTAAAATCACAATAATCCAATCGCTCGTCAACTCAAACCGTCAAGTACCTAATCAAGTACGGTCTTTACTTAGCAAACAGACACGAAATAAACTTAAATAATGATCCAACGGTCGGATTCTAAAATAAAGATGATCCAACGGTCGGATCGAAAACGATGATCCAACGGTTAGATCCTCCCTTATCGCCCTTGGAAACATCCTATTAAAATTATACGAAAATCCGACGGACGGATCTTCACGAATCGCTTCCCGAATCACTCTTTTACAATTATACGAAGATCAAACGGTCGGATCTTCGTCCGTGACCTCACAAAGTCATCGGGACAGTCATACGATCAACATATTAAAATTTGAAGCAAAACCGATTGTTTGATCTCCAGAGATCATAAACCGAAGATAAAACGTAAAAACCGTAAATAGTAACGTAAAAACGTAAATCCACTATTTATCAACTTTTTCTAAAATAACCTTGTAATATATCAAAACGCTCGTAAGGATGCATAGATCAAGGTCAAGATAAAATAAACTTAAAATATGGTCCGACTCGTAGCCACACGCTGCGGTTAACGCCGGTCACCCACCTCCGATGTAAAAGTTGTCAACTACAAACTTCTTCAAAATAAAAGGGTGATCAACTTTCATACCTGGAGCTAAGCGAGATTTGATCTAGATCATCCTAGATCAAGCTTTGAAGTTGGATTAATCTCGGTCATCGATCATGTTTCCAAATCCAACCAGAGCCATCAATCTTCAATCCTTGATCTTTCACTCCAAACATAAAATCGTGATGCAAGGCTTATATGGGGATGATCAGGAGGAAGAGGACATCATGAAAACAGGAATGATCGGCCTGTGCAACGCCGGAAAATTGAAAATCCGGCCTGATCCGTTTAGCACTCAGGTCGGCCTTCGATCTCGGCGTGGAGGTAGCGGCTGGGCGAGGCGACAGCAGGGGGCGACCGAGCTGGGCGAGGCGCACCTGTCTGGAGCGGGTGCTGAGGCGATGGCTGCCGGGAAGGAGGCGTCCCGGTCGGGTCGGGTCGGAACGGTTTGGACGGGGGGGGGGGGGGGGGTGTTTGCGCAAGAGAGAGTGCGGAGGGCTGGGGGGACCAAAATGCAAAAATTGAATTTTTTCGTCCTTAATGAATCGATTATGATTTTTTTGCTATTTATAAAACATTTCCAATTTTCAAATATTCATTACTTACTCATACGAACTCCGAATAATGCGTTCCACATATGCACAAGATTGTATCGATTTTCACGAGCCCCTAAATAACGTTCGTTTTCGAAAATAAAATCGTTCGAACTAATCCTACAACCTTTCGAAGCTTCGTAACCTCACCCATGACCACGAAAACCTTTCTAAAAAACCACGGAATTAAATTTGAATTTTTCGGGGTATTACAGTTTCTCTTTGGAGTGTTTATATATAAATATAAGTTTATGATAGTAACTAAGTTTAGCCTAGTTGATCGAATTCAAAATGAGAACCAAATTGGCTGAATTTTTTACAACTACCGTAAAACATTACAATCTCTCCATCGAGCGGTTGGTTTCTCCAAATTCATTTTCCACTTTATGGTTGCTTTAGAACGAACCTCAATAATTTAAATACAATATAAGTCATACAACTTTAGGAGGCAAATTGGTATAGGCTAATGTATTGGTAACTAAAATTGAAACTTTTATCTTGTGTCAACGCACATCCATCAATGAAATATTTACAAATGTGATGTAAAAAAATAAGCATGTTTCACATTCTTTATGCCATTGGTCAATCAAGAAAATATACAAGTAACTACGGTTGACCAATCCGATCGGGTTCGAAACTATTGTGAAATTTGCTAAATTTTTAACCACACGCACAATTTATTGTAATAATCGAATTAACAGTCGGTTTTTTCATTTTCTTTGAATTTGTAGAGGTTTCTCTTTGGAGTGTATGATATATAAATATAAGTTTATAAGAGTAACTAAGTTTGACCTAGTTGATTGAATTTGAAGCGAGAACCAAAGCCAACCATTTCATATAATGAAGCTTTGAAGTTTGATTATGAATTATGGAGTCTAGATTATTGTCTGTTGAAGTATAAAACATGCATTAGTGAATTTGTAAACTCAGTTATATGGATTATTATTATAGGTTTGAAGAGACAAAAAAAAAATCGTGAGTTACAGTACCAAAGGGGTAGAAGTAGAAGTAGCAAAATCTGTATTATTATCTTGCCAAAAAAAATTGTTTGCAGAAAATAAAAAATTTCTATTTTACAAAAATAAAAAAATAAAAAAAAAACGAAAAAAGGGAACCAAACGGAACCGAAAGTCCAATTCGGTTCGGCTTTCGGTTTCGGCCGAAAACCAAACCGATTGGAACCGAATGCACCCCAAATTATAAATGTATAATTTTAGAGAGATTACATTGTAAATAGGTTTATTATAAGTTAGTTTAGTCTATGTAAAGTTTCATTTAAAAATATCATCTTATAAATGCAATTATTGTGATTTTTTTATTTTTAACCAAAATTTTTACCGAAATCAAAATTTTCTCCGAAATTTCTTTAAATTTAATGTACCGAAATCGAAACCGAAATCCAAATTTAAAACCTTGAACATAATTGCCATTAACGCATGAACCGCCCACGGAAGTAAAAGCAAAGCAGGATCAAGTTTTCAAAGAAGGAGAAAGGAAGGAAAGATGACACATGGCTAGAGCATCCTGACAAGAGAACTGAAGCAGAAAACTTAGGCTTAGTTTGGAATTGTTGTGCTGTGAGAGGAAGTGCTTCCGAACCTGCTGTGAGAGGAAGTGTTTCCGAACTTGCTGTGAGAGGAAGCAGCTGAGGTGTTTGGTAAACTGTCTTTAAAAGTGCTGTGAGAACGAAAAGCAATTTTTAGGTGTTTGGTAAGTTGCAAGACAAAAGTGCTTTGGATGGGTATAATTACCAAAATAGTCATACATGCTAAGATGTGCTACTAAATATATATAATTTTGTTTTTTGATTATGTAATCATACCAAATAAAAAAAATTAGTTTTTTTTGTCATATATATAGCGCTCTCTATAATTATTAAGAGTGTTCAGGAATAACTTTAAAAAATTTCAGTAAGTTAAATCTTCAATTTAAGAACCCGATAGTAAAGTACGCGACACGATGAGTCCATGGTCAAATTTTGATGAGTCTATGGTGAAATTTTTCGGTATTTATTTCATATTTTGGAAGTTTGGAAATAAGGAAATTCATTTTAAATAAAAAGAATATTGACGGTGCGATCTGGACCTTAGATTTCAATCACCATTTAATATGGTCCATTGCTTTCAATTATATAAGCTCTAAGATTGGATCAACGACCCAAAAACCTCCAGAAAAATTGCACACGCCTCTCTGCCTCTCTAGTATCCTTGACAGCCACCGATCCTCACTTCCGATTTTGGCCATCTCCAGGGGTCGGACGCTGGCGTTCGGACAGCATCACCTTCGTGACCAAGCCTATGGTTTGGGTTTTCACCGACGAGATCTGATGAAGGCGATTTGAAACCAAGAAGCTCCAGCCTTTCTGGCCGATTTTCGGCGTTTTCCGGCAACTCCGGCGATCATCAGCAATGCATGAGGTACGAAAGTCGATCTCCTCTTCGTGCTCTATGTATTGATATACTTGGTTTCGATTATAGTTGAATTTAGGATGATTAACGTTTTGGGTACAATTCGGCCACCGCTGAGGCCACTGCAGGGTGGCGGATTGGTTTGCTTTGGTCCGGTTTTGAAGGCTTGAAGCAGCAGCAGTGCAGCCTTGCTAAGATGAGAAGAAGAACAAGTGTCAATTTGAGACAGGAAATTTGATGTAAATTTTTGAAAGCATGAAGGATAATTTCGATAGTTTGTAAGGTTTCATTTAACCCTCCGCTTCCTTCATTTGGTTTCCTCAAAAGCAGAAACGAGAAAGCTACCCGGAGCTGCTTTTGATTTTCTGCTGCGGCAAGAAGCGCTTTTGCTCAAAAGCACAAATTTTGAGGTTTACCAAACAGCCTCAGTTCCCATCAGAAGCGCTTTTGGACTAAAAGCAGGTTTTAAAAGCAATGCCAAACTAAGCCTTAAGCTCATAGGGAGATGCCAACACCACCAATTAAGAAAACCAAACAGTATGATTCATGAAGGAAACAAAGTGGAGGTAGGTTTGATTGAAAACCAAACAGTATTTTCTGTCAATCCTAGCCTACTGGCCGGAGGATAGTAGGATTGACTGAAAATTATGTCATGCGTAATTATGATATATATTTAGCTTTCAAAATTTATTATCAAAGTGATTTCAATTAATCCAGCGTATGGTAGCCTCAAAAAGAGTAGAGTAATTAATTTTCTTATAATACTATAGACCTTGTAGATAAGACAATTATATACGTAGTTCTACATTGTTTCCTCCGACCCTTCAAGAAAATGACATGGTAATTTACGTGATTAGGGATGAATGAAATGGATAGCGTCCAAAGCTTGACGACTATGAATGAAATTTCTGGTGTTGAAATTTCAAAGAACACGAACGTACAATGAACCTTATTTGCTAGCTGTGATCAATGGACTTTGCATTATTTGCTATGTACTGAAGAATAAGCGCATGCAGGATTGACCCATTAAGATAGGAGGCCAAAGTCAAAGTCAAAGTCAAAGTTTAGTAATGAAGCTCGATCTTCACCGTCTATTATAGTTAACCATATGAATGGACGGCATCTAACATATCTGATGACAACATAGGGAAAGAGTCCCGACTCTTCAACATCGTTGAAATATGAGGACATGAAGGCTTCCCTTAATCGATAAGCTTCCCATTTCCGATGGGTATAAAAAGAGGTTATGCCTCATATCTCCAATGTCATCCCAACGTCCCCAGCAATTTCTATCATCACATAATCTCTGTGCTATTCACTAAAAATGGTAAGTCTATGAGTCTTCACGTTGTATTCTCAGGGAACTTCTTGTTAATGAGTTTTCTTTTGAGATCGATGTTTTATGGGAGGGCCAACACGAAGATATAAGTATTAGTTATCTTAATATACATTGTTAGAATTACCTTGAAGAGTTTTTGGGGTCATTGTTGCCTAATAGTACGTGATCGATTATTTGCTCTTGTCCATGTATAATGATGCATCTGTGAAGCTGAACACATTTTTTTTTTTCTCCTTTTGGAGTATCGTTGGCTAAATTCATATAGTAAAAAAGGCATCTCATAAGGTACACATTAAGATTAGTCACAAACAAATAGGGTTACTGGGGATTTTATTTAGCTAATTAACTAGTAGTATAAAAGCTTTCATTTTGATTTTAATATTGGACTGACAAATTTCTACATGTTTGCTGGTTTCTGCATTTGATGTGGGAGCAGGCTCTTTCACTAACTATTGAGGTATGGTTCTTCATCTTTTCTTAGTCTTGTTTCTATGGGAACAAAGTCTATATATGCTTCAATATTCACTCCAAACTAATTAACAGTTTAATTATTTCTTCTTCAGAAAGAATTTGCTCAAACCTCAGAGAGAGTGAATCTGTGGATCTGCATCCAACTGAGCCATGGTACGTAAACACCTATCTGGCCATCTACAGGCAACTCTGTTATGTGATCGATCTTCTGCATCGATCTTCAAACCTTGATTTTCAAACCTGTGTTTTGTCACTGCTGGTTCCTTTTGTACTTTAGTGTCGAAAATCAATTTATATTTCCCACTACATATAACCGAAGCATACTGCTTAATAAATTCTATGCAGGATGCTAGCGAGTTTGTATTCAGGAACTATTTGTATCTGGAACTACCAGTCACAGGTAAATCCATTAGTCTGCATACTTGCACTTCATTGCTAAACTCGTGGAGTCTAATAACCCAATTTGGATTCTCACGCTTTTATTTATTCTATCACATCGACTAACTTAATGTAACTGCGCAGACCCTGGAGAAGTCCATCAAGGTCACTGAGTCACCAGGTACATAACAGCATTTTGTTTTAAATTGCTTTCATTCCATCTTAGTATTGGCATGCTACATTTCTCTCAATGAAAGATCTCTTAAGTTTATCATTTGTTTATGTGCTTACAGTCAGATCGGTAAAGTTTGTAGCTCGCAAACACTGGATTATAACTGGGGCTGATGACAAGTTCATTCGCGCATACAACTACAATACTACGGAAAAGATCAAAGAGTATGGAGCACATACTGACTTTATCAGGAGTGTCACTGTCCATCCAACTCTACCATATCTGCTGTCATGTTCTGATGACAAGGTTATAAAGCATTGGGACTGGGAGAAGGACTGGGAATGCACTCAGGTCTTTGAGGGGCATTCCCACTATGTGATGCAAGTGGCTTTCAATCCGGAAGACACCAATAGTTTTGCTGGTGCCTCTCTCGATGGAACCATTAAGGTATTGTTGTTGCAAGGCTTATCTTGTTGCAAACTAGTTAATCAAGTACTACATCTCTGGTCTCAATACCTCTTTACTTGTCACTTACACTTTACAATGTCTCTTTTCGTAGACATGGAACATTGGCTCTTCTGCCCCAAATTTTACACTACAAGGCCACTCAAAAGGAGTGAATTGTGTTGATTACTTTATTCACAGCGATAAGACTTACCTATTAAGTGGTTCTGATGACTTCACTGCCAAGGTTTGTGACCTAATTGATAGTCGTTTTTTCAGTATCAGCCTTCGATTTGGCTAAACATGAATTTGTTCTACTGTTTGTCTGTATAAGCCCTCCTAAGCTGATTATTCTTTGATAAATTAATCGTAACAGGGTTGGGACTATAAAACTTCAAGTTGTGTGAAAACTCTAGAAGGTCATGGGAACAATGTAACAACTGTGAGTTTTCATCCTGAGCTTCCCATAATAATTACAACTTCTGAGGATGGGACTGTTCATATATGGAATGCAACCACATTTAGGTAAATACTTTTCTATTTAAAATGCTTACATTGCAAAAATTCTATAGTTGTATTATCATATAGTGAAAGCGTTGTGATGTTTGGCTGATTTCGTAAACAATTCTCGTTGCTTCACAGTCTAGAGCACAAACTGAACTATAGTCTTCACAGAGTTTGGGCCGTTGGACACATCAAAGGATCATACAAGTAAGTTTCTTCTTTCTTTTCTGTGGGTTTTTTATTTAGGGTTTAGACTGAGAAATAGAGGGACTTTTAAGGAGCTGTTTAATATAGAAAACAAGTTAATATGACAGGATTTTCTTAATCTGTTGCTCTTAGCTTCTCAGAATTTGCTTTTAAGTGGCTCATTGTTTTATCAGTGTATATATGTCTACATAAATTGAGTAGGTGCTTCTTCAATTCTGCTTACAGGGTTGCATTTGGTTTTGACAATGGAACCATTATAGTCAAAATGAATGCTTCTGCTTGACATTCTATGGACCTCCAAGCATGATGAGAAGCAAAGTGATGAAACAAAAGACCTTATATATATATATATATATACAGTCCGGCTACACTAAGGACGTCCTTAGTTTTTCTTAGGTGCGGATTTGGTGTTTTAACCCACTTTCCGATCACATTTTCACATCTTAACCGTTCAGTTTTTAGGTCCTAATGTATAGATCACCTCTGAAAATTTCAGCCAATTTGGTGATCGTTAAGGCATCCAAAACTGCAATTTACCATTATAAATACGAACGGTTCCGGTTCGACGGATTCGGTCCGTTCGTGTAAATTGCAGTTTTGGATGTCTTAACGATCACCAAATTGGCTGAAATTTTGCAGGGGGGATCTATACATTAGGCTCTAAAAACTGAACGGTTAAGATGTGAAAATATGATCGGAAAGTGGGTGAAAACACCAAATCCGCACCTAAGAAAAACTAAGGACATTCTTACCTGAGAAAAATCCTATATATATATATATATATATATATATATATATATATATAAGACTTTGCTCAGGTGCGGATATCCGCACCTAAGCAAAACATACGGGTTTCCCATTTTTACCCACTTTCCGATCATATTTTTACATCTTAACCGTTCAGTTTTTAGATACTAATGTATATATCATCTCTGTAAAATTTCAGCCACATTGGTGATCGTTAAAGTATTCAAAACTGCGATTTACAATAATGAATACGAACGGTTCTGAATCTGTCAAACCGGAACCGTTCGTATTCATTTTTGTAAATCATAGTTTTGAATGCCTTAACGATTGCAGAGATGATCTATACACTAGGATCTAACAACTGAACGGTTAAGATGTAAAAATACAATCAAAAAGAGGGAAAAAAATGGAACTCCGCACCTAAGCATTAGGTGCGGACGTCCGCAACCAAGAAGCCCTGTATATATATATATATATATATATATATATATATATATACAGCGGTTCTCTACTGCGGACGTCCGCAGTTTTTCGATTCGTACTGATTTCCAGTTTTGACCCACTTTCCTATCACATTTTCACATCTTAACCGTTCAGTTTTTAGGTCCTAATGTATAGATCACTTCTGTAAAATTTCGGCCAATTTGGTGATCGTTAAGGCATTCAAAACTGCAAATTACAACAATATATACAAACGGTTCCGGTTTGATAGATTCGGTTCGTTCGTGTAAATTGCAGTTTTGGATGCCTTAACGATCACCAAATTGGCTGAAATTTTGCAGAGGTGATCTATACATTAGGACTAAAAACTGAACAGTTAAGATGTGAATGTGTGATCGAAAAGTGCGAAAAAACACAAAATCCATATATATATATATATATATATTGGAGCGGTTCCAAAGAGGAAAGTGCGGACGTCGACGCTGCAGCTCTGCTTGGGACGCGACGGAGCGGTGGCTTGCTGGACGGAGGCCAGGGTCGAGCGGACCGATCTGCAGTCAGTGGAGTCGCTGGCGATGTGGTTGAAGTGTTGCCCAGAAACCTACAGTTGCAGGTGAGGTTGCTGCCCAGAACTTGCAACCTCGACCTCGATCACTGCCCAGAACCATCTGGGATGCCTCTGGCCTCCATTCGCCAACCCCCGAGCAGCAGTCACCAACCGGCCCGATATATATATATATATATATATATATATATATATATGTACACACAGCGGTTCTCCACTGCGGACATTCTCAGTTTTTTGATCGGTACAGATTTCCAGTTTTGATCCACTTTTCGATCACATTTTCATATCTTAACCGTTTAGTTTTTAGGTCCTAATGTATAGATCACCTTGCAAAATTTCAGCCAATTTGGTGATCGTTAAGGCATTCAAAACTGCAAATTACAACAATATATACGAACGGTTCCGGTTCGACAGATTCGGTTCGTTCGTGTAAATTGCAGTTTTGGATGCTTTAACGATCACCAAATTGGCTGAATTTTACAGAGGTGATCTATACATTAAGACCTAAAAACTGAATGGTTAAGATGTGAATGTATGATCGAAAAGTGGGAAAAAACACAAAATCCGTACGGTTTTGCTTAGGTGCGGATATCAGGTTATATATATATATATATATATGTTGTAATTTATACCGCCTGCTCTGAAGAAATTTAAAGTGAGTTGTAATGTTGTATGATATCTATGTAATCCTACTGAAGGAATATTCCTACGTGGCCAATAAAAGTTTCCTTGAAAGGAATATTTATATGTAATTTGTTTGTGCATGCTTTGTAATATCCCTCGAGACTAGTTGTACTGCTTCTGTAATTTCTGTTTTATATAAAAGGAATAAACTTTGTTTGCGTCGTGGTATAACTTCCCAAAAGGAAAATTGTAAGGATCAGTGGGAACATTCTAATGCTCATGTGTCCATTTAACAATTTATACTGTTGAAAATGGTAGATTCAGTAAAATGTGTCCATTCATGAACTGCAAATTGCCGTGGCGAAAAGTTGTCTTGAATCCATGCATGAGTTGGGATTCAAAGAGCTTATGAGTAAGGTGGAGTCTCAAATCCATAATAATTCAGATCAGAACTATTTGAGACAGAATACAACAGATGGAAAACATTGATCTAATTACTATTAATATAGCTTCGTTCATATGGTTCAGTCATCTTTCTGTAACGTTGGTCCAGTTCATTAATAAATATCTCTAGTCATGGGAACACAAAATATCGATCTTCACCCAATGCCTTATGTTAATTGCAACAGTACTAACTGCTGCAAGATGTCTATAACTCGATCCGTTCCTCAATGGAGAATGGATGAGCCTCGGGGGTACAAAGCATTAATCATCATTAAGAACAAACTTTAAGCGTATGAGATAATACTAACATAGCCAGCCATTGAAGGCAAACTTGTAAGCTTTACATAACTTCTTTCCCTGATACTAAAACATGGCTTATATTTGGTTCTCTAGCTAGCATTCTTAGGTACAAGCTAAACAGACAAGAAGTTAGCTCTTTCTGCGAGGAACCTTCCTATCCACATCAAATCCAACTCTTTCATACTTGAATCTTTCATTATTATCAACACATCAGTTTACAACTTTACCGGACAAACTTAATAGAGTGCATTTCAGTAAACGACTGTAGATCCAACAAAGCCATGGTAATTACAAATCACATTGGAGGTTCTTTTAAAAGCTTTGATTTTCATTCTCCAATGCTAAAAATCAGGGCTAATATGTCATTGCCACATATCTATCGAAGTCGACAATTTCGTATAACCACAGATTACTACATAATGGTGTTTTCATCTAGCAAGTTTGCATTCAGGATTTCAGGAACTGTTTGTATCTGGAACTATGTCACAGGTAACTCATTACCACTCTCACATATATGTATTTACTTAACCACTATCAAATCTGTAAGTACTCAATTTGAAATTTTTCATGCATGTAATTGCCTAGCTTAGTATCCTCCTATGTGAAACTCACCCAACAGTAGCAACCTACCGTACATTTCATTCTTGTTTTTTGTCGTCTGTTATGAAAGTTGCCTCTAGCTAATTTTCTTTTAAAGGAGCATATCTAGCTTGTTCTTAGCATAATCTGTTAAAGTGCTTACAGTAAGGTCAGCAAATTTCGTTGCATATGAAAACTGCCTTCTGAGTTTCTGACCAAACAATTCTTAGGTTCGCCACTTCGCCCTAGTGACTTGCGGTTAACGAATCATCACCTTCCCCAAAGCCTAGTATGCATCTTTGTATGCCAAAGAAATTTGATCTGCGAAGTTTTCTTTTTTCCGTGTCTATCAAGAACCAAACCAAGTCATTAATGAAAATTGTTAAATGGTCTCTGCCAGAAGTTTTGGTAACTAGATTAGCACACTCCAGTGAATTAAATGATAGAGACCTGCATGAACCGAATAAGAATGAACCTCACGGAAGATATAACCATGCACAATCTTCTCCTTGGCACATAAAATAGCAGAGAGGATTTCTCAAGGCCTGCAGAAATGCATTACCTTTAATGAAAACAATCCTTATTGTTTAAATCAATATCTGAATTAGCATCCATTTTGTGGCAAAATACATTCTACACTCGATCATCACTAAGAGATAAAATCGATGGGTACTGATCGAGTTGGAGTCAGAGTACTTTTTTGTAGGGTGGACTTTTGAACGTACAACCAGATCAGTCATGGCAAAGAGGAGAATAAATCGCCATTATCAACTAATACAAAAGTTTATGGAAGGGTATTAAAGTTAAAGCAAGCTGAAACCAAGGGAACCCTCTTTCATACCTAACGTCTGTGCCCATAAATTAAAGGATTGTAAATACACAATTTAAGAGTGTCTAAGAATATCAAGAAGAAAAAGGGAAGGTGACAGAGAATAATGGAAGGAAATAGTTTCAGGAGACTTGTGCAATATGGTCATGATATATGATCATAATTTTTGTGACTGAAGTGCAAAGTCAGTCCCTTTTCCGCATGATTAAATGCGCGCTCAAATGTGCAGGTTCTAAAACCAGCCTAAATCTGTACTGCGTCATGCTTGTAAGATTGCAAGAAGTCGCTGTCGAAGCCTCTCTACTACTGCAGCCTTAATTGGTTGCACAACTTCCATGTGCACCAGCCTCAGCTCTGGTATATATGTTACCTACTTATATGCATATCAAAATGTTGACAATAGATTTTCACATCAGGAGTAAGCTACTACTAATCTATAGTCTCCACAGGCCTTTCCAAATTCTAAATGGTATCAGAGAAGGCTAATTACTACTAATTTTTCCGTAAGTATTGTAATGTAAAGGTGTGCAAGACTATGTCACGGTGAAATTGCTCAACTGGTTCACCACATAGGTCAAGAAATTTGCAGCTTCACCAACATATAATGTGACCATAAGGTATAGAATCATTAAGTTCCAAATAGTAGTTTAACATGACTTCATCTGCTAGTAAACTAATTACAACAGTTTAATTATTTTGAATGGCCAGTAGCCCAGAACCATGACCGAGGTATGTTGTGGCAAATGAGATTTCCGCCACACGAAACTTTCCCTTTGCCTTTATCTGCTTGTATTGGAAGTTAACTTCAGTGAATCAGTGTTCAACTGCAACTTTTTTCACCTTGCTCCCATAACCTTAGTATGATAAATTTGAAGAACCTAGTTCAGAGCAGGTTCTTGTGGCAAAGCCTCTTAATGTTGTTTTAACTCCAACCTATCTGTTTTAAGTAGTCCTACTTGATTGTAAAGAAAACTAGTTCGATAGAACTGTTCATTGTTTCAAAGAATTCTTTGTGCAACATGTTTCGCTGATTCACAGTACGTAGCTACAATGTTTATGGTGTTCGTTGTTCTACAAAGAACAAGAAAGTCCTATTATATATAAAGGGCCTGAAATTGCCCATACTGTGGCAAGAACCTCATCAGTTATCACTGCCTCAGTAAAGCCACATCTGGTCCCATTATGATACTCAGATTCATTCTTTCATTCTGCTTGCATAACTAAACTGGACAATCATCACCAGAAGACAGCCCTTGAACTATCAAAAATCTTTTCTTTTAGATTCTTGTTTTTTTTTTCCATTAGATTCAGTACAGTGAATGTGTAATGGACAAGGCAAGTTGGAGTAGAACGACATACCAAGATCAGATCACACATACAACACATTCATATAACAAAGACCAATGAAACACCAAAATATTATCATCACGGAGTTTTATATTTCATCATTCACAGTAATTTACATACATAAAGATGATCGAACGAGAAAAAATGTGGATTTTTTTTTTTCTTGAAATCCACAACAAAAGTTGATCTTTGGATTCTTTATACTATCTAGAACGAGGATTGAAGCCACCACCAAGATTGATCAATACTTCAAAAGAAGTTCATAGCTTGAATAGTCGTTTCTTGGCTTTTTGATGAGACTAGAACACTCGGCACTTCTCTTCATCTTCATAGCTTCAATATTTTTCACCTCTAGATAGTTGTGATACTCTTTTCTCACTTTTTTCATCAGTTTGCTCTCTTTGGTGGAACCACTTCTTTTATTGCTTGACGAAGAAGGCGGAAGCTTGTCCAAAACCCTGACTTGCCGGCTTTGTTTCCTAGCAGCTTCTTTCTGATACAGCCTCTTCAATCTTTCTCCCACTTGTTTCTCAGCCTCTTCCACTCTCTTCAACTTGGCCTGGTACAACTCGGACCACTTGAAACTCACTTCCTTGATCTTCATCTTCTGGATCGCCTCATCTGTGGCTTTGACACCGAACTCTCTCTCGAAAAACTTCTTCCAGAGCTTATCAGTGATCGGAGTCAGGTCTGTATCTTTCGTGCTCTTCCCGATGTGAATCAACTGGTCTTTGGAGCAGTGGGGTGAGACCTAATTGAGAAACTTGAAGTCTAGGTACCCAACATCCCCGAAAGAGTCTAGAATGTCTATTGCGATGGAGACCCAACGATCATCGAGACGTATCAACTTTTCCTTCTCCATTGCGATGATTGTTTTACTAGTGACGTGAGTGAGTGAGGGCCTTGGTTTCCATTTCCGCCTTATTTATAGGAAAATGAGGTCGGATTGATATCCTTTTGATGGGCAGTCCCTCCTTAATGGAGGAGGAAATTCATGTGGTGATTTACCACATGAGGAAAGCATGGGTTGGAAAATTCAAAGAAGCTAGATAGCAAGCCATCTTGGAAGTTAGGTAGCAAACCATCTTTGAAGTTAGGCATGCCAAACTTGGAAGAAGACTTGACTTTGCTTCCAATTGCATGCCATATCCATGAACCCAATTGCCTATAAATAGGCATGAAAGGTTGTAGGAAAAACAACCAAGGCAAGAGTCATTCCAAACTAATAGAGTTTGAGATAGTAGTGAGATCCTCACTTGTGAGATTAGTGAGAAGAAAATTCCTCTTGAGAGATAGAGTGTGTGTTACCATTTTGGTGAAGTTTAGTCACCAAAGTGAGATTGCCTTATAATCCCATTATTTATATAGTGGAAGAGAGTATTACTACTGCCCCGAGGACGTAGACGCATTTGTCGAACCTCATTAAATATTGTGTCTTCTTTTATTTATTTGTTACTATTCCGCAAATCACACGAGAGGTGGGAAAAGTTAAATCCTAGGATAACCAATTATCCATTGGCCTTGTATTAAGGCAGCCCTTCTTTCCCAACAAGTGGTATCAAAGCCCGGCGCTCATTGTTCGTGACATCTCGTGGTGATCAAAATTGCGGAGTCGTCGTCATCGGCAGCAACAATGGTAAAGTTGACATCATCGAATTACTCCATTTGGAAGCCCAGAATGGAAGACATCCTTTACTGCAAGGATATGCACGAGCCTCTTCAAAATGGTGGAGAGAAGCCAGCAGGCAAGACTGACAAAGACTGGAGCATCCTGAACAGAAAAACTGTTGCAGGAATTCGTCAATGGGTTGATGAAAGTGTTTTTCATCATGTGGCACAGGAAACCAATGCCTACTCAATGTGGACAAAGTTGGAGTCCATGTACGAGAGAAAGACCACACAAAACAAAGCCTCGTTCATTCGGCGGTTGGTGAACACAAAGTACAGGGATGGTCAAAGTGTTTCGGAACATTTGAGCGACTTCCAAGGCATGGTGAATCAATTGACGAATATGAAGATGATGCTTGATGATGAGTTACAAGCACTATTGTTACTAAGCTCGTTGCCAGATAGCTGGGACACGTTGGTGGTGTCATTAAGCAACTCAGCTCCTCAAGGCGTTCTCACACTGAGCACTGTAAAAGACAACATGTTCAATGAAGAAGCAAGGAGGAAGGAGCAAGGAATATCGATCGAGTCAGAAGCCCTCGTCACCAACAACCATGGAAGCAGTAGAAAATTCCATAACCGATGCAAAGGGAAAGACCGATCAAAAGGCAAGTTCAGCCCAAAGAAGGACATCGAATGTTTTCACTGTGGTGGAAAAGGCCACATAAAGAGGGATTGCAGGAGGCTCAAGAAAGAGCAGACTGAGAAAGGTGGTGCCAGAGACACAGCTTTTACTACCTCATACGAAGAAGAGGTACTCATCATTTATGGAGAGGGTCATGTTAATTTGACATCTCAAGATACATGTTGGATCATCGATTCTGGTGCATCATTTCATGTAACCTCACGAAGGGAGTTCTTTACATCCTACAATACTGGAAATTTTGATAATGTCAGGATTGAAATGATAAGCGGTCCAAGATCGTGGGAAGGGGAGATATTTCCCTTGAAAGTAACACAGGCCACTGCTTGGTTCTCAAGGATGTGAGACATGTTCCAGACATGTGTCTCAACCTAATCTCTACAGGATTACTTGATGATGAAGGCTGCACAAGTGTCTTTGGTGGTGGAAAGTGGAGGCTCAGTAATGGTCCAGAAATTCTAGCCTGAGGGAAGAAAGAGAACACTCTCTACATGACTTATGCAAAAATCTGTAATGGGTATGCAGTTACACTCGGAGAAGATTCGCTAGTCGAGCTATGGCACAAGCGGCTCGGTCACATCAGCGAAAAAGGACTTACTATTCTAGCCAAAAGAGAGGTATTAACTGGTGTCAATGTTAAAGATATGCCTCTAAAACCATGTACGCATTGCTTGGCTGGAAAGCAACATAGAGCTTCATTCCATCGTTCTCCTGCACCAAGGAAATCCAATGTTTTGGATGTTGTACATTCTGATGTGTGTGGTCCCATGACCACCAGTACTTTAGGAGGTGCAAGATACTTTGTCACCTTCATTGATGATCATTCCAGGAAGGTATGGGTTTATGCACTGAAAACTAAAGATCAAGTGCTCAAAGTATTTAAGCAATTTCATGCCAAAGTTGAATGAGAAACAGGCAGGAGATTGAAATGCATTCGTACCGATAACGGGGGAGAGTACATGGGGGCGTTCAGACACTATTGCAAAAGTAACTGAATCAGGCATGAACGATCTATTCCAAAGACTCCTCAGCACAACGGAGTGGCCGAGAGGATGAATAGAACTATTGTTGAAAGAATCAGAACAATGTTATGTCATGCTAAGCTGCCTAAGAGCTTTTGGGGTGAAGCTCTAATGACTGTGGTTGATGTGATCAACCTTTCTCCCTCAGCTCCATTAAATGATGATGCAACTAATGATGAGGAAGAGGCACCGACCCCTCGAAGATCAGTCAGGGAATGCAGACCCTCAAACAGATACCCTCTACATGAGTTCGTTACTCTCACAGATGGAGGTGAGCCAGAGTCTTATGAAGAAGTTTTGATAGATGACCACAAGGGGGAGTGGTTGGAAGCCATGCAAGAAGAAATTACGTCCTTGCATGAGAACCAGACTTATGAGCTGGTGGAGTTACCAAAAGGCAAGAGATCACTCAGAAACAAATGGGTGTATAGATTGAAGACTGAGGAGAATAACTCACGACCCAGATTCAAGGCAAGACTGGTCGTTAAAGGTTTCAATCAGAAAAAAGTAATTGACTTTGAAGAAATTTTCTCGCCCGTGGTGAAGATGACATCTATCTGGGTGGTACTTGGTTTAGCTGCAAGTTTAAATCTGGAGATTGAACAGCTTGATGTGAAGACAGCTTTCCTTCACGGTGACCTTGAAGAGGAAATCTACATGGAGCAGCCAGAAGGATTCAAAGTCAAAACCAAGGAAGATCTAGTCTGCAAACTGAAAAAGAGTTTGTATGGACTAAAGTAGGTACCGCGACAATGGTACAAGAAGTTCGATTCCTTCATGATTGAGCAAGGATATCAGAGGACAACTTCAGACCATTGCGTATTTGTGAAGAATTTCTCAGGAGGTGACTTCATCATACTACTCTTGTATGTTGATGACATGTTGATCGTAGGAAAAGATGGTGACAAGATTGGCAAACTGAAGAAAGAGCTCAGTAAGTCTTTTGCTTTGAAGGAATTGGGACCAGCAAAGCAGATTCTTGGTATGAATATTACCCGCGATAGACAGAATGGGAAGCTGTGGTTATCACAAGAAAAATATATCAAGAAGATATTAGAGCGGTTCCACATGGAGAAAGCAAAGCCAGTTGCTACTCCACTTGCTAGTCACTTTAAGCTTAGCTCAAAGCAGAGTCCTACAAGTGAGAAAGAGGAGAAGAAATGGCAAAGGTGCCATATGCCTCAGCGGTAGGAAGCCTGATGTATGCAATGGTGTGTACAAGACCAGACATAACACACGCGGTTAGTGTTGTTAGCAGATTTCTGTCTAATCCAGGCAAAGAGCATTGGAATGATATGAAGTGGATTCTTAAATATCCCAAAGGTACTTCAAAAATGGGTTTATGCTTTGGAAGTGGAAAGCCTGAACTAATAGGCTATACAGATGCAGATATTGCCGGAGATGTTGACTCAAGAAAGTCTACATCAGGATACCTGATTACATTTTCAGGGGGAGCTGTCTCATGGAAATCAAAGCTACAAAAATGTGTTATTTTGTCAACTACAGAAGCGGAGTTCATAGCAGCTACCGAAGCCTGCAAAGAAATTTTGTGGATGAAGAAATTCCTACAGGAATTGGGCCATAAGCAACAAAAATATGTTCTGCATTGTGATAGTCAAAGCGCAATTCATTTGAGTAAGAATTCGAGTTTTCACTCGAAATCGAAGCACATTGATGTGAGGTATCACTGGATACGTGATGTGCTGGAAGCCAAGCAACTACAGCTTGAGAAGATACACACAGATGATAATAGTTCAGATAGGATGACGAAGTCCTTACCAAAGGATAAGTTTGAATTTTACAGAAGCGCGTCAGGATTGGCGCATCCCTCCATCTAAGTCGGGAGGGGGAGATTGATGGGCAGTCCCTCCTTAATGGAGGAGGAAATCCATGTGGTGATTTACCACATGAGGAAAGCATGGGTTGGAAAATTCAAAGAAGGTAGATAGCAAACCATCTTAGAAGGTAGGTAGCAATCCATCTTTAAAGTTAGACATGCCAAACTTGGAAGAAGACCTGACTTTGCTTCCAATTGCATGCCATATCCATGAACCCAATTGCCTATAAATAGGCATGAAAGGTTGTAGGAAAAACAACCAAGGCAAGAGTCATTCCAAACTAATAGAGTTTGAGATAGTAGTGAGATCCTCACTTGTGAGATTAGTGAGAAGAAAATTCCTCTTGAGAGATAGAATGTGTGTTACCATTTTGGTGAAGTTTAGTCACCAAAGTGAGATTGCCTTGTAATCCTATTATTATATAGTGAAAGAGAGTATTACTACTGCCCCGAGGACGTAGACGCATTTGTCGAACCTCATTAAATATTGTGTCTTCTTTTATTTATTTGTTGCTATTCTGCAAATCACACGAGAGGTGGAAAAAGTTAGATCCTGGGATAACCAATTATCCATTGGCCTTGTATTAAGGCAGCCATTCTTTCCCAACACCTTTTCCTTGAGCGACAAGGTTAATTAAAAAGTAGTGATCAAGTAACTATCCTTTTCCTTATAGGAGAAGGTTTCTATCCCAAGTAAGTGAATTTGCTGTAAAAGATGCGGACCTAGGGATTAAGTACGGTTTCTGTAAAATAGAATAAAAATAAGTAACTTGGGTCAGCACTCAATTCTGTAGCAACTCTGGTCCCCATACAAAGAATACTGCCAACATATATGTCAATAATGAGGACTTCCATCATCGGTTATCCCATATTTTGGATTGATGTATTTATTTACTCTCCTTATTTGAGTTTCCATTATACCAGCTAGACATTTTCAAATTTTATGTTGTCACGCTCTGTTATCTGGTTTCGCTTGATGACTGATGTTGTATATTCTTTCCCTGATTCTGCACTTGTTAATTTACAGACGACTATGATTTACGTACTAAGAGTCCAAGATCTGATCTGATGTCATCGGATATCTTTGCCCCATTGGAGTCCAAGAGTCCACACTGCAGCCATCGGATGTCTTTACCCCGATCTGATCTTGCCAGTATTCGTTTAAGGGCCTATATGCAGGAGGATTACCTCGAACGAAATGTCAGTGATTGCAGTGTTGCTATACATGCAATGGCACTTCGAACAAAATGTCAATGTCACTTCTCAAGGCTATATATGCAGGTATGATTTAAATTATTTTTGTGTTAGGCCTTTGCTTTTGCCACTCTTGCAAAATAGTTTCATTTATTATTGTAATGCTTTTATGTGAGGCATTTAAATGATTGGAATCACGGTCACCACTCTACAATTCTTAGTGTCCGTGATTGGTTTGGCAAGGGATCTTCTAGTTTTACGTAATGCTATGATGCTGAGGGCTAAAATTAAGCACAGTTTTTCATTCACGTACTTTCACATTGCAATATCACTGAATGTGTTTCAGGGTCTTTTTAACGGGTTTTCTAGCTAGGGGTACAAGTACAACTTTGATACCTATAAGATTAAATTAAGAAAATAATATATATATCACTCGAAGTTAGTGTCTTAATGAGGACCATGCATGGGTAAAAAATAAAAATAAAAATTAAATTAAGAGATCAATAAGAAATAACTACAAGTCATATCGGCCGATAATATCAAACCGGACCACCACGTATACCATGCTCCGGAACCATGTTATAATTTCCCTTCCAGTACTCTATATAAGGAGCTCTCAACACAGGGTCTAAACCTTGGTTGGTTGAACCACATATATCTTGTGTTCTTTGTTAATTATGAAAAGAAAACTTGATATGAAGCGATCACACGAATGCAATTCACTTTCATTTTACTCTTAGCTAGCTGATAGTTCCATATGAGAGGATGATTGTCATTTACCCGGTGCACCTAGGAGACTAAGTTAAACTTCCTCATCGTTTTAATGGTACTATTTTTTTTTTTTAAGGAAGCGGTGTAAGAGCTAATCAGCACTCTTACCCGAATTTATTAAAAATCAAGGAAAAAAAGTTACATAGCAAGGGGGGCTAGACCAAACCTTGCCGAGAGAAAACACAAAATTGCAAAATATAGAAGATACAAAGAATCATTGAGAAGCGAGGGACTAGGCCAATACCGCTTCCAAAACAAACATAATACTAAAAGCCCTTCCACTATGAAAAACGATATTTTGGAAAACCCAAATAATCAGCTTGTAGAAACCTGTGGAGCTCACTAGGAGGATTATCATACCAAGTACACATTGCATTTGAGATTCCTAGATTTGTCATCTTGTCAGGTACCGCATTACCTTATCTAAAAATATGACTACATCGAAAATTCATTTGGCATACTTTAGAGAGACAATTGCCCTAACGAACTTTTAAATTCCATGGAGGAGAAAAGGACCTATAAGAGAAGTAGGCTACCACACTAATAGAATCACTTTCCAACCATAAATAGAACCATCATCTAGCAAAGGCAATTTTGATGGCCAAAATAACAGCATAAAGTTCGGAATAGAAGGAAGAATTCCAACCAAGTGATGTGGGGGTGGTCAAATTTTTGTTGCGCCTACAATTAAAGTGATTAACTTCGCAATTAGTGGGGAGACAAGTTCCAGCCATAAATATGGGGATTACTACAGCATTAACCACGATATAACTACGCCTAATGATTGCGGCCGTAAATGCGCAATGAATGGTCGTTGTAAATAAGTCATGATTAGCTGTCGTTAATGCAGCAATGATTGTCTCCATAAATGAGTAAGTTAATGCGACCATAAAAGCATGAATAATGGCGGCTTGTCCCTTAAGCAAGTCCCTGCCTATATAAAGGCTACCCGACGATAAGGTAAATCATC
The DNA here is from genome assembly GCA_025331145.1 of Rosa persica. NCBI lineage: Eukaryota > Viridiplantae > Streptophyta > Magnoliopsida > Rosales > Rosaceae > Rosa > Rosa persica. The sequence continues at coordinate 40,623,658 of WFKR01000002.1, read as the reverse complement.
GAACTCCAACTTGCTTTACTCCACTACTAAGACATGTACTGACTTAGGCATCAGAGGGTTTTCTGCAGGTACCCTCCTTCTCCTCGATCCAACTGTCAAACTCCAGGTCAACGCCCGAAGGAAGCTTCTAGATTGTTCCCGGTCAGCTCCCGCTCCAGTCCTCATTCATTGGTAAGTCAAACTCCTCTACGAAATTTTTCGTCACCAACAAGTGACTAACAAAAACTCCCTACAAAACCACCTGAGGCATCGCGAAACACACCCCCACAAGCTGTCGGCCCTAGATTACCTTTCGCCAAGCCATCAGTGTTTACTTTGACCTAAGGAAAAATTGGCCATTTCCAAAGAACATGGTGAACTTTGGGAGCCTTACCGCATTTAGGAGCAACTCCAAGAGAAGACAATAATTGGGCATCCAGAACACCCTTATAGTGACCGGGAGCAAACAAACTAATTTGACAGATCCATGCCATAATTGAAAAACACATAGTAGAAAAGATAGGGGGACAATTATCAAACCTTAGCCTATTCCGAGCCTTCTATATTGCCATAAAAGTAAACATGCAAACCGCTAGCCACAAATTAAAGAGCTGAGAGGAGAAAGGCTTTTGACAATAGCTCACCCAAAAGTCCAATAGAGAGTCAAAGGAAGAAAAAGAAGTACCAAATTGAGCAGCCAACCATCGCCAAACCCGTTGGGCAAAAGGGTAGTGTAAAAATAAATGTAATGATGATTTCGTAGAACAATAGCATAACTGACAAATAGACACAACAGGAATCCCACTTATTTTCGCCCGATCATCAGTAGGTAGCCGATCAAATAAGATTCTCCAAACCAAGATAGAATATCGAGGAGGGATGAAAGGCCTCCATAAATTAGAAGCCTAATCCTTTACACTAAGATGATGCCTAAAAAATTCATAACCAGCAGAGAAGGATAGCTCACCAGAGGAAGAAGACTCCCAAATAAGCGTATCTGACTACTCAGTAAGAGGGAGAGCAATATCTCAAATCTGTCTAGCCAATACTGGAAAAGTGTGACAAAAGAAAGGAAGAAGTTGCCATGAATGATGTCAAATAAATTATGCCACCTGAAGATTGCTGAAATGAGACCAATTTGAGATACCCAAAGTTTCCAAAATAGGAGCTTGGAGCCATTTATCCTTCCAATTAACCATTGACAATTCTGAACAAAATGAGGAGCAATTGGTTGGAAGCCTGGCCAAATTGAAGACTTACGGTAACCCAATTTGCGATTATTCAAAATTGGATACCTAGACCTCACATATTCTCCCCATTGAGAAGAAGAGGTATAAGAATCCCAAGCAAACTTCAAAATAGCAGCTGAATTAAGATAGGATAAAGTGCGAATACCAAGCCCTCCTTCTTGCTTTGAGACACAAACTTGAGCCCAAGGAATAGTGACTATCTTTCGAGTCCCAATGTTACCCGACCACATGAAGTTGCGTGCCCATGACGTTAATTTCTTGACAAGATACACTGGCCACTGATACACAGAAAAACTATGAAGCAACATGCTCTGAAAAACTAATTGCACAAGTTGAGTATGACCAGCCATAGAAAGAAGCCTCCCTTGCCAACCCATGAGCCTTGCTTTTGCTTTATCCGCAATAACTTGGAGATGACACCTCCGAGGTTTGCCACAAAAAATTTGGAACCCCCAAATAAATAAAAGGCAACCTACCTACAAGAAAGCCCAATATTTGCTGAATTAATGCCTGCCTATGATGATACTTGGCTCCAAGATAAAAGGTACTTTTCTGTGCATTAATATACTGACCAAAAGCTTCACTAAAACGATCAAAGAACTTTCGCAAGTGGCTGAGAGAAAATTTGTCCCCACCACAAAAAACAACAAGATGATCTGCATATAACACATGAGAAGGGAGGATGCAGTTCCTTGGAAAAGATATAGGCTTCAACTGACTAGTGTGAAGTAACATGGATAAGCCACGGCTGAGAGCTTCTTCAGCAGGAGAAGTGGAGAAAGAGGGTCCTGTGATAACCGCAATTTACATTTTTCATTTCATGTAATTGTGTGGAAGGAATAATGTGCATTTGCACGAATATTACTCGAAGTATTTCATTTTTAGAATCATCGATGTTCCGAAACAAATTGTTTTAACGAAAAGTTCGAAATGTTCGATTCAAGAAATTGACTTTTTATACGTAAGGAATTTGGGAAAACTTCCTTCACGAAAGTTGTAAAACTCGTCGACATGAGTCCGTGCATATGCGGAACACAAAGATCGGATTTTTTATGAATTAGTTATCGCTTTTAGAAGAAATTTCCAAATCGGGTATATATAGAAAAAAAAAAACCCTAAATTTCTCTGGAAGGTTTCCATTTTCATCCGGCCTCCCTTTCTTTTTTGGAAACCTGTTCATTCTCTCTCTCTCTCCACCGGCCACCAAACGGCGTCGAACCACCTCCATTGACTTCACCTCAATCTTGCCCAGCTGCCAGTGGTAGCCTTGCACTGCGATACGGCCGGCAGCGACGGCGGAGATCCGGTTTTGTTTTGACCCCGATTTAGTTCCAAGCGTGATAACTCGAGCTACCAGCCACCAAACCTCACCAAACTTCATCCACGAGCTCGCCTCAATCTCCTGAAGCTCCCAGAAGTGTCCTTGCACGGTAGCGCTACCTGTGGAGGCGGCTGGAAGCCAGCCCCGATATTAAATCCAAACTGAGCTATCAATCCCGATATCTCGAGCTATAGGCCATCTTTTTTAGTGATTCTTGAACTGGTGAACTCGCCTTGAGTTGCTGAACAAATCTCTAGAAGGAATCGAACCGAGTTGTTGGAGTTTTTACGTGGATCGGAGCACCTGCCTGATTCTGGAATTTTTCTGGCCACCGTAGCTTCTAAGGTAGATTTCGATCCCTTCATGATGTTTTTTGATATCATGCCTTTAGAGTTTTTTGATAAGCATGATAAGATGAAGAGGAGCAGCCCGGCCCCGACAACATTGGTGGTGGTCGGCAGTGGCTCTGCCATTAAGTCCGGCGACCCTTTCTGGCCACATCTGGGGGTCAAAAATATAGTTTCTATACATTTTACGATTCTATATTTCAATACAATCATTTCGGTATATTATAAGCATTTTTTGGATATCGTCTGATTTAGTTATGAATTTTGACATTTCGATCGATTTCTATCGTTAGATTTTGTGATCTGTGAAGTTAAGACCGTCTGATGGACTTGTAGTTTTGATATGTTAATCATATGACTGTTCCAGTGGTTTTGTGTGGTCATGGGTGAAGATCCGACCGTTGGATCTTCATATAATTGCAAAACAGTGATTAGGGAGGCGATTTGAGAATCCGTCTGTCGTATTTTCGTATAAATTAGAATCCGACCGTAGGATGGTAGTTTAAGTATGTTTTGGAATTATTGGCTAAAATTAAGTCACGTTTGATTAGGTGATTGACGGTTTTACTTGGGTGAGCGGGTTCGGTGTGATTTGTGTTAAAATTGAAGACACAGCAGGAGTTTCGAGGTGAGTAAAACTCACGTAGTTCATATTACGAACCGAGTACTTTTAATTAATTTATTTTGTCGTAATTGTATGAAAAATATTTATGGAATAAATATTTGTTTTTAAAATCACATGGACTTGATCAACTACGATCCATAGATAAGTAAAATGAATTTTAATTATACAAATGAATGTCACGATTTTCTTGTGTAAACTATAGATGGTATTAGTATTCTTTCCTGAGTGGATGATTATGTGTATATATATTTACGTGGAATATATATATATATATATATATATATATACTGGTTGGTGTGTTGTTGAGTGATGATATGATTGAGTTGGAATGATGATTTCGAGTTATATTTCGAATGCTTAATTCCATAATAATATTGTGTATCTTGGATTGGTTGATTTCATTGTGTGAAACATATTATTGTGATCGATTATGGATTTAGGGTTGACGTAGTGACTGGTATGAGGGAATCAGATGCTCTAATCCTAGGTGGATGATGAGTTACGATTGGTTGAGTAAGTTGGATGCCACAACCCTTGTCAGGTAATGGGGCTAGATTGAGTACGAGTATCGGACGTTCTAAATATGTATATATGTATATATATTGATGAACTACGATAATAATAAATATGTCGGATGCCATAACCTAGGTCAGGTGACGGGCTACGATTCAATTAGAGCTCTAGTCTGTCAAACACCGTATTTTTATAAATACAATTTCGGGGTTTTGAGAAGAAAGATGTGAGTTTAGATCCCGCGTTGAATTGTTGATTTGGCGATTGATTGTTGAGATTGTGGTTTCTTTGTGGATATGAGAATTGTTGCGTGTTGACTTGGGTGAAAATAAATATGACTTAATTAAACAACCGTTCTTTCTATTTTACTCATACGAGCTTTCAAAAAGCTTACCGGGTTTTGTGTTGTTGCAATCCCGGTACACTATTCAAATGGTGTAGCGGATATTCCTGCAGGTCAGGATAATCAGGGAGGTGACAGTACTGTTTAGGAGTTGCAGCATTTATTTGATTTCATTTACGTTGTGAGGTTTGTTATGTTTATTTAGAGCTTTACAATTTTATTTGTGAGTTGAGTTGTAATAATTAACCGAGACTAAATTTAGAATTAAATTCGATTCGTGTGGTGTGGTTGTTAAGAAAAAAAAATTCAAGGATGTTTATTGTCGAGTTGTAATAATTTATGTTTCGGATTTTTCAATTATTATTCTAAAATTCGGGGCGTGACATGTCCCCTTATCTAATCCCACAAGAACAAGAGAACAAGCCTTGAGGGGAGCCATTAATTAAAACTGATAACCTCGCCGATTGAAGAATAGTGATGATCCAGTTGATGAAAGTAGTAGAGAACCCAAAATATATAAAACTCGGATAAAAAAATCTCAATTCAATGTGTCAAATGCTTTAGCTATGTCCACTTTGTTCCCCACATTACCACCGTAGGCCTTACGATCAAGAAAACTAAAACATTCAGACACTGTACCAATACAATTTGAAATTTGCCTACCTGGAAGAAAAGCAGATTGTTTGGTGATATTATACGAGCAGCAATTAATCCTAAGCGAGAAGCCAAAATCTTTGGAATTATCTTGAAAAGAAAATTGGCCAAAGCAATAGGCCGAAACTGAGCAATTTCATGGGCATCCTGAATTTTTGGAATGGGAACCAAGAAATTACAGTTCAGGGAACAACCAATTTTGCATGAAAAATTGTCTCACACACGCAACCACATCGCAACTGACAGTATCCCAACAAGCTTGATAAAAAGAACCTGGAAACCCATCGGGGCCTGATGTCACGCCCCAAATTTTAGAATAAAATTCAAAATCCGAAACATGAAAATTACCACAACTCAATATAATCATCTTGAAAATTTCGTTTCTTAACAACCTCACCACACGAATTAAATTCAAAAACCGAATTTAGTCTCGGTTAATTACAACTCACTCACAAAATAAATTGTAAAGCTCTAAATGAGCATACAAACCTCACAACTCAAATGAAATAAAAATAAATGCTGCAATACCTAAGTAGCTCGGTCACCTCCCTGGTTATCCTGACCTGCAGGAATATCCGTTACACCATTTGAATAGTGTACCGGGATTGCAACAACACAAAACCCGGTAAGTTTTTGAAAGCTCATATGAGTAAAAAGAAATAACTGTTGTTTAATTAAATCGTAATTATTTTTCACCCAAATCAACACTCCACAATTTCTACATCCACGAAGTACCAACAATCTCAATCAATCAACAAATCAACACAAACCCTAACTCACATCTTTCTTCTCAAAACCCTAACATCGTATTTATAAAAATAAGGTATTTGACAAACTAGAGTTCTAACGGAATCGTAGCCCGTCACCTGGCCTAGGTTATGGCATCCGACATATTTATCTTTAGCTTATTCATCAATATATATACCTTTATACATATTTAGAACGTCCGATAATCGTACATACTCAACCAATCATATCCCATCATCCACCTAGGATTAGAGCGTCCAATTCCCCCATATCGGTCTCTACGTTGACCCTAAATCCATAATAAGTACAACAATATGTTTTCACACAATGAAATCAACTCATCCAACATACATAATATTATTATGAAATTTAAGCATTTGAAATATAATCTAAATCATCATTCCAACTCAATCATATCATCACTCAAAATCACACCAATCAATATATATATTTCACGTAAATATATATATATATATATATATATATATATATAGGGCTGCCACTAAGGGATCCCTCTTTTTAGTCTTTTATAGGGATAGGCATTAGACTAACTTTTAGATCATATTTTCACATCTTAACCATTCAGTTTTTAGATCCTAATGTATAGATCACTTCTGCAAATTTTCAACCAAATTGGTGATCGTTAAGGCATCCGAAACTGCAACTTACACGAACGGACCGAATCTGTCGAACCGGAACCGTTCGTGTTTATAATGGTAAATTGCAGTTTTGGATGTCTTAACAATCATCAAATTGGCTGAAAATTTGCAGAAGTGATCTATACATTAGGACCTAAAAACTGAACGGTTAAGATGTGAAAATATGATCGAAAGGTTGGTATAATGCATATCCCTATAAAAGACCAAAAAAAGGGATCCCTCACTAGAAGGGCCCTATATATATACGTAATCATCCACTCAAGAATGACCACTAATACCATCTATAGTTCACACAAGAAAATCGTGAAATTCATTTGTATAATTAAAATTCATTTTACTTACCTATGGATCGTAGTTGATCAAGTCCATATAATTTTAAAAACAAATATTTAATCCATAAATATTTTTCACACAATTACAAAAATAATTAATTTAAAGTACTTGGTTCGTAATATGAACCACGTGAGTTTTACTCACATCGAGACTCCAACTGCGTCTTCAATTAAAATATAAACCACACCGAAACAGCTCACCCAAGTATAATCCGTCAATTACCTAATCAAATGTGATTTGAATTTAGCCAATAATTCCAACACATAAACATACTCCATTAAACGGCCGGATTTTAATTTATAAGAAATCCAACGGACGGATTCTCACGAATTTCTTCCCTAATCACCTTTTTACACTTATACGAAGATCCAACGGTCGGATCTTCATCCATGACCACACAAAGCCACTGGGACAGTCATATGATCATCATATCAAAACTACAAGTCCATCGGACGGTTCAAATTTCACAGATCATAAATCTAACGATCGAAATCTCAAAATTCATAACTAAATCATATGATATCCGAAAAATGCGTATAATATGCTGAAATGATCATATTGAAACGTAGAATCATAAAATGGATAGAAACTATATTTTAGACCTCCGGAGGTGGCCGGAAAGAGTCGCCGGAGTTTGGGGCAGAGCGGCCGCCGACCACCACCAATGGTGTCGGGGCCGAGATTCTCCCCTTCGTTCCATCATTATGAGCAACTTTCATAACTAGCACAAGCCCAGAAAATAACGGGAAGGGATCGAAATTTACCAAACACAGTCGGCGGCCGGAATTTTTCTATAAACTGGCGAGCTTGAAACTGACGTAAAAACTGCAACCTTATGCCTCGATCTCTTTTGGAAACTTGTTCAGAACTTCATTGTGAACTCACCAGGCCAAGAATCATAAGAAACGGAGGTGTACAGCTTGAGTTATTCGGATCGAAAGTTCCATTCGATCCGATCGGGGCTGGCTTCCAACGGCTACCATAGGCCACGCCGCCGTGTAAAACTGCCTCTGGGATCTTCAGGAGGTTGAGTCGATGTAGAGGGAGGAGTTTCACTTGGTTTGGTGGCGGAAAACACGAGGAGCTCGTTTTGTTAGGGTTTGACTGGTTCGAGCTATTTTGCCGGACCTGGAGGCCGTGACGGTGGGAGCGACGCCATCTAGCAGGTAGAGCAGCTCGAGACGAAGCCAAGGGAGGTGGTGCGACGCCTTTTGGTGGCTGGTGGAGCAAGATATCGTTCGGAGAAGTGCTTGGCTGGGTTTCGGACGAAGAGGACGAAGGAGGAAGATGATGAACAGTGACTGTCCGAAAATAAAAGGGAGGCCGGACCAAAATGGAAACTTTCTGAAAATAACTAGTGTTTTTTCTATTTATGCCAAAATAGAAATATTTTCTAAATTTCATAACTAATTCAAAAAAAAATCCGAACAATATGTTCCGCATATGCACGGACTCGTACCGACGAGCTCTACAACTTTCATGAAAGAAGTTTTCCCAAATTTTGCACGTATGAAAAGTCGATTTCTCAAATTGAGCATTTCGAGCTTTTCGTTAAAATAATTGTTTCGAACCTTCGATAATTCAAAAAATGAAATATTATCGAGCAACATTCGTGAAATCGTACAATAATCGTTCAACACAATTACACAAAATTAAAATGAAAATTGCGGTTATTACACCTGGTGCGCTAGAAGCATCTATAGCAAAGACAGCATTTTTAATTTCTTCTGTGGTAGGGATTGCTATAAGCAAATCATTATCAACATTTGTGACCAATGAACGAATAACAGAGCATACATCATCTATATTAATAAAGATTGTGATAGAACCCTACTGCATGAGTTGCAATTTCTAAAGGATCAAAGAGAATCCTATCCCCATCATGAATAGAAGACATTCGAGCACTAGCAGAACGGACCTTGGCATAGGCATGAAAGAAGTACTGCGATCCCCATCAGTGAGCCATTTAACCCGAGCTCTTTCTTTCCAAAAACTTTCTTGCATCTTGACCGCATTCAAAACACAAGATTTTGCCTCAACCTCCTCTTCAAATTTTTGATCATTCATACCATGGATAGCAATGTCTTGTTGAATTCTAGATAAAAGCCTCACGAGCCCTATTAACATTCTGATGGACATCACCAAAAACCTCTTTATTCCAAATCCGCAAACATGATTTCAAAGCCTTCAATTTCTGCAAGTGACATACATCGGGCAGCCCCAAAATCGGTTAGAACGCCAACAATTAGCTACTGTTTCATGAAAATTATGATGATTTTAATGGTACTAATTAATTAGCTAGCTAATACTTATTTACTACTAATTTCTCTACACGTACTGTTATATAAATTTCAAAGTTTGAGTCCCTGTTTCCCTACGTTAGCAAGTATCAAAATACACTAGATGGCACACACTGACACATGTAAAATGCCATGAATATAATTGTAGTGAAGTGGGATATATTAAACTGCCTGGAGGATAGTAGTAGGATTGACTGAAAATTATGTAATGCGTAATTATGATCTATATATTTGGCTTTCAAAATTTATTGTCAAAGTGATTTCGATTAATCCAGCGTATGGTAGCCTCAAAAAGAGTAGAGTAATTAATTTTCTTATAATACTATAGACCTTGTAGATAAGACAATTATATACGTTGTTCTACATTGTTTCCTCCGACCCTTCAAGAAAATGACATGGTAATTTACGTGATTAGGGATGAATGAAATGGATAGCGTCCAAAGCTTGACGACTATGAATGAAATTTCTTGTGTTGAAATTTCAAAGAACACGAACGTACAATGAACCTTATTTGCTAGCTGTGATCAATAGACTTTGCATTATTTGCTATGTAGTGAAGAATAAGCGCATGCAGGATTGACCCATTCAGATAGGACGCCAAAGTCAAAGTCAAAGTTTAGTAATGAAGCTCGATCTTCACCGTCTATTATAGTTAACCATATGAATGGACGGCATCTAACATATCTGATGACAACATAGGGAAAGAGTCCCGACTCTTCAACATCGTTGAAATATGATGACATGAAGACCTCCCTTAATCGATAAGCTTCCCATTTCCGATGGGTATAAAAAGAGGTTATGCCTCATATCTCCAATATCATCCCAACGTCCCCAGCAATTTCATACATTCTATCATCACATAATCTCTGTGCTATTCACTAAAAATGGTAAGTCTATGAGTCTTCACGTTGTATTCTCAGGGAACTTCTTGTTAATTAGTTTTCTTTTGAGATCGATGTTTTATGGGAGGGCCAACACGAAGATATAAGTATTAGTTATCTTAATATATATATATATATATATATATATATATATATATATACACATACATTGTCAGAATTACCTTGAAGAGTTTTTGGGGTCATTGTTGTCTAATAGTACGTGAACGACTATTTGCTCTTGTCCATGTATAATGATGCATCTGTGAAGCTGAACATATATTTATTTATTTTTTTTCTCCTTTTGGGAGTATCGTTAGCTAAATTCATATAGTAAAAAAGGCATCTCATAAGGTACACATTAAGACTAATCACAAACAAATAGGGTTACTGGGGATTTATTTAGCTAATTAACTAGTAGTATAAAAGCTTTCATTTTGATTTTAATATTGGACTGACAAATTTCTACTTGTTTGATGGTTTCTGCATTTGATGTGGGAGCAGGCTCTTTCACTAACTACTGAGGTATGGTTCTTCATCTTTTCTTAGTCTTGTTTCTATGGGACCAAAGTCTATATATGCTTCAATATTCACTCCAAACTATTAACAGTTTAATTATTTCTTCTTCAGAAAGAATTTGCTCAAACCTCAGAAAGAGTGAAGTCTGTGGATCTGCATCCAACTGAGCCATGGTACGTAAACACCTATCTGGCCATCTACAGGCAACTCTGTTATGTGATCGATCATCTTCTGCATCGATCTCCAAACCTTGATTTTCAAACCTGTGTTTTGTCACTGCTGGTTCCTCTTGTACTTTAGTGTCGAAAATCAATTTATATTTCCCACTACATATAACCGAAGCATACTGCTTAATAAATTCTATGCAGGATGCTAGCAAGTTTGTATTCAGGAACTATTTGTATCTGGAACTACCAGTCACAGGTAAATCCATTAGTCTGCATACTTGCACTTCATTGTTAAACTCGTTGAGTCTAATAACCCAATTTGGATTTTCACGCTTTTATTTATTCTATCACATGGACTAACTTAATGTAACTGCGCAGACCCTGGAGAAGTCCATCAAGGTCACTGAGTCACCAGGTACATAACAGCATTTTGTTTTAAATTGCTTTCATTCCTTCTTAGTATTGGCATGCTACATTTCTCTCAATGAAAGATCTCTTAAGTTTATCATTTGTTTATGTGCTTGCAGTCAGATCGGTAAAGTTTGTAGCTCGCAAACACTGGATTATAACTGGGGCTGATGACAAGTTCATTCGCGTATACAACTACAATAATATGGAAAAGATCAAAGAGTATGAAGCACATACTGACTTTATCAGGAGTGTCACTGTCCATCCAACTCTACCATATCTGCTGTCATGTTCTGATGACAAGGTTATAAAGCTTTGGGACTGGGAGAAGGACTGGGAATGCACTCAGGTCTTTGAGGGGCATTCCCACTATGTGATGCAAGTGGCTTTCAATCCGAAAGACACCAATAGTTTTGCTAGTGCCTCTCTCGATGGAACCATTAAGGTATTGTTGTTGCAAGGCTTATCTTGTTGCAAACTAGTTAATCAAGTACTGCATCTGTGGTCTCTATACCTCTCTACCTGTCACTTACACTTTTACAATGTCTCTTTCGTAGACATGGAACATTGGCTCTTCTGCCCCGAATTTTACATTACAAGGCCACTTAAAAGGAGTTAATTGTATTGATTACCTCATTCAAAAGGATAAGACTTACCTATTAAGTGGTTCTGATGATTTCACTGCCAAGGTTTGTGACCTAATTGATAATCTTTTTTTCAGTATCAGCCTTCGATTTGGCTAAACACGAATGTGTTCTACTGTGTGTCTGTAAGCCCTCCTAAGCTGATTAGTTTTTGATAAATTAAATCATAACAGGTATGGGATTATGAAACTACAAGTTGCGTGCAAACTCTAGAAGGTCATGAGAACAATGTAACAACTGTGAGTGTTCATCCTGAGCTTCCCATAATAATTACAACTTCTGAGGATGGGACTGTTCATATATGGAATGCAACCATATTTAGGTAAATATTTTCTATTCAAAATGCTTACATTGCAAAAATTATATTGTTGTATTGTCATATAGTGAAAGCTTTGTGATGCTTGGCTGATTTCGTAAACAATTCTCATTGTTTCACAGTCTAGAACACAAACTGAACCATGGTCTTGAAAGAGTTTGGGCAATTGGACACATGAAAGGATCATACAAGTAAGTTTCTTCTTTCTTTTCTGTGGGTTTTTGATTTAGGGTTTAGACTATGAAATAATAGAGGGACTTTTGAGGAGCTGTTTAATACAGAAAACAAGTTAATATGACAGGATTAATCTGTTGCTCTTAGCTTCTCAGAATTTGCTTTAAGTGGCTCATTGTTTTATCAGTATATATATATGTCTACATATATTGAATAGGTGTTCTTCACTCCTGCTTACAGGGTTGCATTTGGTTTTGACAACGGAACCATTATAGTCAAAATGAATGCTTCAGCTTGACATTCCGTGGACCTCCAAGCATGATGAGAAGCAAAGTGATGAAACGAAAGACCTATAATTTATATATGCTGTAATTTATACTGTCTGCTCTGAAGAAATTTAAAGTGTGTAATGTTGTATGATATCTATGTAATCCTACTGAAGGAATATTCCTATGTGGCCAATGAAAGTTTCCTTGCAAGGAATATTTATATGTAATTTGTTTGTGCATGCTTTGTAGTAGTTCCCAGGAGGAACTATTTCCATCTAAGATTATCTGTGTTGGGAAAAGTAATAGAATGGAAATAACAACTCCAACCACAAAAATGATGAATATGCAAGGAAATAAAATGAGTAAAAGAAAGTAAATACCATATATAACGTGGTTCGGCAAAATGCCTACGTCCACGAGGAGGCAACAACAACAAGAACTTCTACTATGATAATATGGGTACAAGAGATACACAACTTCAAGAACACTACTTGAAGGAAACTCTCTCTCTCACTTGTTTTGCTACCTAACCACAACTACACTCTCAACATGTAGTAAAACACTCTTCACTCTCTACTTGGATGAAGATGTTTTTCTCACACCGTTTGTAGTTTGGGCTCTCTCTCTCTTTCTGCTTCTGCACTCTCTCCCTCTTTCTGCTTCTGCTCTCACTCTTTTCTCTACCGATAGGGGAATATATATCCCCCTCTCTCACAGCTCTTTCTTCAATGCTGGCATGCTTTCTACCTTTTTTTTTCTTTTTCTTTTGCATGTTTTCATTTCCTTGTCTTCTGCTACTTTTACTTTCTTTGTCTCCTGCTTTCTTTCTTTGTCTACAGCATTTTTAAGGAGGGACTGGCCCACCAATCTCCCCCTCCCGACTTAGATGGAGGGATGCGTCAATCCTGACGTGCTTCTGCAAAACTCAAATTCTTGCTGTGGAACAACTTTAGTCAACATATCCGAAATGTTTTTGTTGATGTGGATTTTCCTCAATTGGAAAAATTTCTTTGACACTGCATCTTGGATCCAATAATAACGGCGATCAATATGCTTAGTGCGAAGGTGATACATTGAATTTTTGCTCAAGTGAATAGCACTCTGACTATCACAATGTACCACATAATTTCCTTGCTTCACACTCAACTCTTGAACAAATCTTTGCAGCCATATCATTTCCTTGCCAGCTTCATTTGCTGCTATGAACTCTGATTTTGTGGTGGATAATACAATACACTTCTATAACTTGGACTGTCATGACACAGCTCCCCCAGAAAATGTAAATAAGTATGCAGAAGTGGATTTTCGATTATCAAGGTCTCTTGCCAAATCTGCATCTGTAAAACCTTCCAAGATTGGTTCTGATCCACCAAGACATAAACACAACTTTGAGGTGCCCCTCAAATATTTGAGTATCCACTTGACAGCTTCCCAATGCTCTCTGCCAGGGTTAGAAAGATATCTACTAACAACACCAACTGCATGTGCAATATCAGGGCGAGTGCATACCATGGCATACATAAGACTACCAACAGCTGACGAATAAGGGATACCTACCATCTTGTCTTTCTCTACTTGTTTAGTTGGACATAGTAATCTACTTAACTTGAAATGATTGCCTAGAGGTGAGCTTACTGGCTTAGCTTCTTTCATGTTGAACCTTTCAAGCACCCGTTCGACATACCTCTCTTGTGACAACCATAATTTCTTCGCTTTCCTGTCACGAGCAATCTCCATGCCCAAAATCTGTTTAGCAGGCCCTAAGTCTTTCATATCAAATGACTTTGATAGATCTGCTTTCAACTTGTGAATCATATAAACGTCTTTGCCCACTATCAACATATCATCAACATAGAGCAACAAAATAATGAAGTTACATCCAGTAAACCGCTGGAGATACACACATGGATCTGCATCAGTTCTCTTGTATCCATGACCCACCATGAATGAGTCAAATTTCTTGTACGATTGCCTTGGTGCTTGCTTAAGCCCGTATAGACTTTTCTTCAACTTGCAAACCATGTGCTCCTTTCCCTCGACCTCGAAACCTTCTGGTTGCTCCATGTATATTTCTTCTTCCAAATCACCATGAAGAAATGCCGTTTTCACATCTAACTGCTCCACCTCAAGATCCATGCTAGCTGCCATGCCCAAAATGACTCTAATAGAAGTCATCTTGACAATTGGTGAGAAGATCTCATCAAAATCTATTCCTTCCTTCTGCCCAAAACCTTTCACTACCAAGCGAGCCTTGAACTTTTTCAACTGTTCATTCTCGTCTCTCTTCAACTTGAACACCCATCTATTTTTAAGTGCTTTTCTGCTTTTAGGAAGCTTCACCAATTCATAGGTGTCATTCTTCAATAAGGACTCCATTTCAGACTTCATTGCTAACATCCACCTATCACAGTCTGCATGAGTCTTTGCCTCCTCAAAGCATTCAGGTTCTCCATCATTGGTCAACAGAATGTATCTGGAATATGGATCATCTCCATCACTGGTAACCAAAATATATTGTGAAGAATGATACTTGGTATTTGGCTTTGGCTCTCTGTTGGATCTTCGAACTGGTACTTGGGCATTTTCTGGCTGCTCCCCCTGATTTGGCTCCCCCTGATCATTATCTTCAGGTTCTGCTATTTCTGCTTTTGCCATATTAGAAACATCTTCATTTACCATATCTTGAACTTTGTCACTAGGTTCTCCTTGAAGCGGTGATGAATATGTGAGCTGGTCTGCATGTTCTACTTCATTTTTGTCAAAATCCGCAATGGTTTGACCTTCATGGAACACCACATCTCTGCTTCTGAATAATTTCTTGGTCTTTGGATTCCATAACCGGTAGCCCATCTCTTCATTGCCATATCCAAGAAAGATACACAGCATGGCCTTATCATCCAGCTTTGATCTTTGCTCCTTTGGCACATGTGCAAATGCTTTGCACCCAAACACCCTCAAGTGGGAATATGAAGCGCTTCTACCGGTCCATACGCCTTCTGGAGTCTCCAAGCCCAACGGTACACATGGTGTTCGGTTAATAAGGTAACATGCGGTTGTCACTGCTTCGCCCCAATACTTCTTTGCTAGGTTGGCCGTCTTCACCATGCTTCTCACTTTTTCTAGAATGGTGCGGTTCATCCTCTCTGCTACACCATTATGTTGTGGGGTGCCAGGAATTGTCTTCACGTGTTTGACCGCCATGCTTCGAACAATAATCTCTGAACTCGTTCGAAGTGTATTCTTCGCCATTGTCACTACGGATACATTTGAGGGTTCTTCCTGTCTCCCTCTCCACCATGGCATGAAACTCCTTCAAGGTTTGAAACACCTAGTCTTTTGATTTCAACAAATAAACCCAAACCTTTCGTGAAGCATCATCAATATAAGTGACAAAATATTTATTATGACCTAGTGATTCATCTTCCATAGGGCCACATACATCTGAGTGTACTAGGTCTAATACATTTTATTTCCTTGTAAATGTTCTTGTGAACCTAACTTTATGTTGTTTACTAAATAAGCAATAATCACAAGAGTCAAGTAAGGTACCTTTGCCAAATGGAATTAAAGACTTCTTTGCCAAAACTTGCAATCCCTTCTTACTCATATGACCTAGTCGCTTGTGCCATAAACTTGGAGAAGAGTTGTCTGCAACATTCAACTCTCCTTTGCATATTTTGTCGTATGTCTTATAGAGGGTGCAACGCATTTTTCCTCTAGCAATCACCAATGATCCCTTGGTAAGCCTCCACTTTTGATCACCTCCATGATGATGAAACCCTTGTCGGTCAAGCACACCAGTTGACATCAAATTAAGACGTAGACCCGGAACATGTCTAACATCTTTTAACATAAGCTTGTTGCTCAAATCAGTCTCAAAACAGATATCTCCAATTCCTGAAATCTTGGAGTAACCATCGTTTCTCATCTTCACAGTCCCAAAGTTACCACCTTGGTATGTATTGAAGTACTCTAAGTGTGGAGTAGCATGAAAAGAGGCTCCAGAATCAACGACCTATGCAACACCAGGACAATCATCAACATGTAAGCATTCACCTTCAAGACAAAGGAACTCACATTCATCATGAAACACGGAAGTTGCAATGTTTCTCGTGTCATCATTCGGTTGATGAGTATTATCATCTCGACCCTCCTTCGGATCCTTCTTCAACTTGTTGCAATTCTTCTTCATGTGGCCAAAAATACCACAATGATGGCATTTTCCATTGAATCTTGTTCTGGATCTGCTCATACTCCTTCGATGGCCTTTAGGTCCTCTGCTTTTGCTCCTTCCTCTATTCTCCGCCACAAAGACTTGGCTATTGTCCGAGCTTGAAGCTTTTCTTCTAGTTTCTTCATTCAACATGTTATTTTTAACATTATCCATAGACAATACACCATCTGGAGCAGAATTACTTATAGTTACAACAAAGGTCTCCCAATTGTCCGGCAATGATCCCAATAACAACAAGGCTTGCAACTCATCATCAATCTCCATATCCATAGTGGCCAATTGATTGATTGTACTTTGGAAGTTGTTGAGGTGCTCGGTCACTCTAACACCATCTTTATACTTCATGTTTACGAGCTCCTTGATTAGAAATGCTTTCTTAGCAGCAGTCTTCTTCTCGAATAAGGACGTCAATTTCAGCCATAATTCATGTGCATTGGTTTCATTAGACACATGGTGGAATACACTGTCATCCACCCATTCGCGGATATGACCGATGGCTTTGCGGTTCATCTTCGTCCAAGTCGGAACTAAAGTTCCTTCTGGCTTGGCCTCCTCTCCTTCGATTGGCTCATGCAAATCTTTGCAATAGAGAATATCCTCCATTCTCGGCTTCCATGTAATCCAATTAGAGTGGTTGAGTCGGATCATGGTACTCCTTGAACCTTCCATTCTAACACCACACGAACCAAGAGCTCTGATACCACTGTTGGGAAAAGTAATAGAATGGAAATAACAACTCCAACCATAAAAAGGATGCATATGCAAGGAAATAAAATGAGTAAAAGAAAGTAAACACCATATAAAACGTGGTTCGGCAAAATGCCTACATCCATGAGGCAGCAACAACAAGAACTTCTACTATGATAATATGGGTACAAGAGATACACAACTTCAAGAATACTACTTGAAGGAAACTCTCTCTCTCTCACTTGTTTTGCTACCTAACCACAACTGCACTCTCAACATGTAGTAAAACACTCTTCACTCTCTACTTGGATGAAGATGTTTTTCTCACACCGTTTGTAGTTTGGGCTCTCTGCCTCTTTTGTTTCTGCACTCTCTCCCTTTTTCTGCTTCTGCTCTCACTCTTTTCTCTGCCGATAGGGGAATATATATCCCCCTCTCTCACAGCTCTTTCTTCAATGTCGGCATGCTTTCT
Organism: Rosa persica; assembly: GCA_025331145.1. Classification (NCBI taxonomy): domain Eukaryota; kingdom Viridiplantae; phylum Streptophyta; class Magnoliopsida; order Rosales; family Rosaceae; genus Rosa; species Rosa persica. The sequence continues at coordinate 40,605,819 of WFKR01000002.1, read as the reverse complement.
ACCTTTTTTTCTTTTTCTTTTGCATGTTTTCATTTCCTTGTCTTCTGCTACTTTTACTTTCTTTGTCTCCTGCTTTCTTTCTTTGTCTCCTCCAATTAAGGAGGGACTGGCCCACCAATCTGTACTGGTTCTGCTCTTTCTGTCTTATATAAAAGGAATAAACTTTCTTTGTGTTGTGGTATAACTTCCCAAAAGGGAAATTGTCAGGATCAATGGAAACATTCAAATGCTCATGTGTCCATTTAACAATTTATACTGGTGAAAATGGTAGATTCAGTCAAATGTGTCCATTCATGAACTGCAAATTGCCATGGTAAAAAGTAGTCTTGAATCCATGCATGAGTTGGGATTCAAAGATCTTATGACTAAGGGTGGAGTTTTAAATCCATAATAATTCAGATCAGTACTATTTGAGACAGAATACAGCAGATGGAAAACATTGATCTAACTACTATTAATATAGCTTCATTCTATATGGATGAGCCTCGGGGGTACAAGCATTAATCATCATTAAGAACAAACTTTAAGCGTATGAGATATTACTTAATTAATACTAACATAGCCAGCCATTGAAGGCAAACTTGTAAGATGTACAAAACTTTTCTCCCTGATACTAAAACATGGCTTATATTTGGTTCTCTAGCTAGCATTCTTATGTACAAACTGAACAGACAAGAAGTTAGCTGTTTCTGCTAGGAACCTTCCTATCCACATAATATCCAACTCTTTCACTTGAATTTTTCATTATTATCAACACATCAGTTTTACAACTTTACTGGACAAACTTAACAGTGCATTTCAGTAAATTGTAGATCCAACAAAGCCATGGTAATTACAAATCACATTGGAGGTTCTTTTAAAAGCTTTGATTTTCATTTTCCGATGCAAAAAATCTGTGCTAATATGTCATTGCCACACATCTATTCAAGTCGACAATTTTGTATAACCACAGATTACTACATAATGGTGTTTTCATCTAGCAAGTTTGCATTCAGGATTTCAGGAACTGTTTGTATCTGGAACTACATGTCACAGGTAAGTCATTACTACTCTCATATATATGTATTTACTTAACCAAGATGAAATCTGAAGTAAATAATTTGAAATTTTTTCATGCATTTAAGCCTAGCTAAGGTATCCTCCTATGTGAGACTCACCCGATAGTACCAACCTACCGTACATCTCATTCTTGTTTATTGTCATCTATTATGAAGGTTGCCTTTGGCTACTTTTCTTTTAAAGAAGCATATCTAGCTAGCTTGTTCTTAGCACAATCTGTTAAAGTGCTTACAGTAAGGTCAGCAAACTTCATTGCATATGAAAACTGCATTCTGACCAAACAATTCTTAGGTTCGCCAATTCGCCTTGGCACATATAATAGCAGAGAGGACTTTCTCAGGGCCTGCAGAATATGCAGTACCTTTAATGAAAACAATCCTTATTGTTTAAATCAATATCTGAGTTAGCATCCATTTTGTGGCAAAAAGACATTCTACACTCGATCATCATTAAGAGATAAAATCCATGGGTGAGGTGGAGTCAGGGTATTTTTTTCAAGGGTGGACTTTTGAATATACAACCAGATCAGTAATGGCAAAGAGGAGAGTAAATTCCCATTCTCATCTAGTACAAAAGTTTAAATTTATGGAAAGGTATTAACGTTAAAGCAAGCTGAAACCAAGGGAACCCTTTCACTCTTTCAGACCTAACGTCTGGCCCATAAATTAAAGGATTGTAAAATGCACCATTTAAGAGTGTCTAAGAATACGAAAAAGAAAAAAAAGGAAGGTGATAGAGAAATAATGGAAGGAAATAGTTTCAGGAGACTGGTGCAATATGGTCCTGATATATGATCATGATTTTTGTGACTGAAGTGCAAAGTCAGTCCCCTTTCCGAATGATTAAATGCGCGCTCAAATGTGCAGGTTCTAAAACCAGCCCCAATCGGTACTGCATCATGCTTGAAAGATTGCAAGAAATCGCTGTCGAAGCCTCTCTACTACTGCAGCCTTAATTGGTTGCACAACTTCCACGTGCACCAACCTCAACTCTGGTATATATGTTACATACATGCATACCAAAATGTTGACAATAGATTTTCACATCAGGAAATAGCTACTACTAATCTATAGTCTCCACAGGCCTTTTGAAATTATAAATGGTATCAGAGAAGGCTAATTGCTACTAATTCCCATAAGTATTGTATCTAAAGGTGTGCGAGACTATGTCACTGTGAGATTGCTTAACTGGTTCACAACATAGGTCACAAAATTTGCAGCTTCACCAACATATAATGTGATGATACAGTATAGAATCATGAAGTTCCAAATATTATTGTTAACATGACTTCATCTGCTAGTAAACTAATCGACTGCACGACAGTTTGAGTACTTTGAATGGCCAGAACCATGACAGAGGTATGTTGTGGCAAATGAGATTTCTGCAGCAAGAAACTTTCCCTTTGCCTTTATCTACTTGTATTGGAAGTTGACCTCAATGTTCAACTGCAACTTTTATATTATCTACTTGTATTTTGGTGTTTGTTGTTCTACAAAGAACACCAAAATATTATCATCACAGAATTTTATATTTCATCAATCACAGTGATTTACATACATAAAGATGATCGAACAAAAAAAAATGTGGATTTTATTTTTCTTGAAATTAACAACAAAAGTTGATCTATGGATTCTTTACTATCTAAGGAGGATTGAAGCCACCACCAAGATTGATCAATGCTTCAGAAGACGTTCATAGCTTGAATAGTCGTTTCTTGGCTTTTTGAGTAGAAAAGAATATTTCAATTCAGGATTAATTCGATGATTCTATTCATCCCACAATGGGGGTATATATACAAATACAATGGAGTAGTCTAACTCTAATAGGAAACAATCTTTCCATAATTACATGAATATTCTAATTAAATAAAATCCTAATTACATACAGATTTACAGCGATTCTACACTCCTCCTCAAGTTGGTGCATAGATGTCTATCATGCCCAACTCTTCAACTGAGCTGTCAAATACCTTCATGGACACTTCTTTAATAAGAACATCAGCTAATTGCTCCTCTGAGTTTACAAATGGAAAGCGAATAACCTTTCTGTCAAGATTTTCTTTAATAAAATGATGGTCAACCTCCATATGCTTTGTTCTATCATGCTGAACTGGATTATGTGCAATCTCAATGACAGATGTATTATCACAATGCAAATCCATAGGCTTTTTAAGCTTGTAACCCAGGTCCTTCAAGACATAACGAATCCAAAATATTTCACATATCCTTTAAGACATTACGAATCCACAATATTTCACATACTCCATGTGCCATACCTCGGAACTCAGCTTCTGCACTTAATCTGGCAACGACTTTTTGCTTTTTGCTACGCCAAGTGACAAGGTTCCCTCCAACAAAAGTGAAGTACTCAGATGTAGAACATCTGTCCGTTTTATCACCAGCTCAATCTGCATCTATGTACCCAACAACTTCTAATTCATCTTTTTTCTGAAACAATAACCCTTTACCTAGCGCCCTCTTCAAGTATCTCAAAATACGAAAGACTGCATCCATATGCTCTTCACTAGCTAGGACAATGCATAAATTGACTAACAACACTCACAGCATAAGCAATATCAGGTCTAGTATGTGAAAGATAAATCAACCTTCCTACAAGACGTTGATACCTCCCTTTATCAGTTGGAACTTGATCAGAATAGATAGCAAGTCCGTGATTCATCTCAATTGGTGTCTCAATGGGTCAGCAGTCCAACATCCCCGTTTCAGTAAGTGAATCAAGAACATATTTCCTCTGTGAAAGTAAAATCCTTTTCTTAGACCTTGCAACTTCAGTTGTCCCAGATCCTTCATTTCAAACTCCTTTGACAAATACGTTTGCAATTCATTTATCTCTTTTGGATCATCCCCTTGTAACAATCATGTCATCAACATACACAATAAGAGCTATAATCTTAACATTCTTGCGCTTGATGAATAAGGTATGGTCAGAATTGCTCTGTCTATATCCAAAGACTTTCATATACTTTGAAAATCTTCCAAACCAAGCTCTTGGAGACTGTTTCAGGGCCATACAAAGACTTCTTCAATTTACACACCCTACCAACATCACTTGGGTAATTCTTAACACCTGGGGGCATATCCATGTATACTTCTTCCTCCACATTCCCATTAAGAAACGCATTCTTCACATCAAACTGGTGCAAGGGTCAATCTTTGTTTGCTGCAAGTGAGATTAGAATTCGGACAGCATTAATCTTTGCCACAGGGGCAAAAGTCTCCTCATAATCAATCTCATAGTGTTGTGTATATCCTTTGGCAACCAACTTCGCATTGTATCTATTAATAGTTCCATCTGCATTAAGCTTCACAGTAAATACCCAACGACATCCTACAGTCTTCTTTCCAATCGGCATAGGTACTAGCTCCCATGTTGCATTTTTCTGAAGATCTTCCAATTCTTCATTCATCGCCTTTGTCCATTTTGGATCTGTCAATGCATTCTGCACGTTATTAGGAACAAATACAGTAGATAATTGATCAACAACAAGTGCATGTGACCCAGAAATCCTATGGTTAGACATAAAATTAGCTATAGGGTATTTAGCTTTGGCTTTGATATCTGGTTCATATTGTTTCTTAGGCATTCCCTTGGTAACCCTTTGTGATTTCCTAGGTTCGACACTTTCTAACCCAGAAGACTCATTAAAGTTTAGGGGTACCCGAGATGGATCATTCTGACCGGGATCTTCAATTGGTGATGCAGAAGGGGGAATATCTTGTGTGTGAGCTTCAGATACATCTTGATTTTGCTTCAAACTATCCAAAAAAGTCATCTCTTCTGTCTCGAAATTCACACCGCTCTGTTTGGCAATTTCGGCAATTGCATTCTCTGTTTCAGAATTCACAACACTCTGTTCAGCAGTCACATTCTCTGTTTCGGAATTCACAACACTCTATTCGGCAGTCGCATTTTCTTTTTCAGAATATACAACACTCTGTTTGGCAGTTGCATTTTCTGTTTCGGAATTCTACCTTCAAATCATTCCTCCAAATCTTCCAAGTCTTCAAAGACATCCAAATCAATAATAGAACAAGGATTCCCTTCATAACCTCTCTCCCCCTGAAGGGAAGACTGAGAAGCTCCCCCTGAGTAATATGGCTCAGATTCACGGAATGAGACATCAAGAGATATATGTATTGTATTAGTGAGCGGATCATAACATCTGTAGCCCTTCTGAAACTTTGCATAACCCACAAAAATACATTTCTTTGCACGGGGATCAAGTTTGCTACGTTGTGGCTTTGGTATGTGGACATAAGCTATGCACCCAAACACTCAAGGCTCCAAATTAGGCATAGAGAGGATGGTTAAAAACGTATAAAGGTTTTGATAAGGACTCTGGAACTCAATTGCCCATGAAGGAGTACGGTTGATGAGATATGTTGCTGATTTGACTGCTTTTCCCCAATAGAATCGAGGTACATTTATGCCAAATAAGGAAGCACGAACAACTTCCATCAACTGCCTATTCTTCCTTTCTGCTAAACCATTCTGTTGAGGAGTATAAGAATTGGAGGTTTGATGATGAATTCCATGTGACCGGCAAAACTCAATCATAGGGTCATTCACAAACTCTCCACCATTGTCAGACTGAAATACTCTGATGGATTTTTGATACTGAGTTGCCACCATTTTGTGAAATTTGGTAAACATCCCAAATACATCACTCTTATTCTTCAGTAATGATACCCATGTCATGCGAGTACAATCATCAATAAACGTTACATAATATCGAGCTCTAGAAAGAGAAGGAATTTTCTCAGGACCCCAGACATCAGAGTGAATTTTCATAAAAAGAACAGGACTTTTATTAAGACTTGGTGAATATGAAACACGATGGCTCTTGGCCAGTTCACAAATGTCACAATGGAAATCCAAATCACTGACAACAGAAAACAAATGAGGTTGCAGCTTCTTAAGATAACTAAAAGATAGATGACCTAAACGGCGATGCCATAACCATCCAGCTTCCTTCGCATTCTCTACCTCATTGATCTGATTAGCTTGCCCCAAAATATGCTTCTGATTCTCTCCAGTCTCTGTTAGATCTAGGTAGTACAATTTCCCTCTTCTCACACCATAACCAAGAATCCGTTGAGTCAGAATGTCCTGAAATACACAGAAAGACGGATAGAAAGTCACAATACATGCAAGAGCTAAAATAATTTGACCAACGTACAGGAGATTATAAGCTAGTGATGGAACAACCAAGATAGACTCAAGGGTTAAGGTATCAGATAAAACAATAGAACCTTCTCCGGTGACCGGAATTGGAGTACCATCAGCAGTAGAGACAACAACTTGAGGGGAATGTCTAAGGTTTTTCACAAGATTAGGGTAATTGGTCATATGATCAGATGCACCTGTATCAATTATCCATGTATTATTCAAAGTAACCTTACCCTTCATACCTGATTGCGCTACATTAGCGGAGGCATTGTCTAGATGTTCTTCCTCTGTAGTAGCAATGGCGGCCTTGCTCAGATTCTTTCACGGTTTCTTGGTGAAGTCCCACCAATCAGGGTAACCAATCACTTCATAGCACCGCTCCTTGCTGTGACCTAGTTCCCCACAAACAATGCACTTTCTGTTTGCATATAGATTTGGTTTACCTAGAAGACGACGTGGAGAAGGACCTGAGAAGCCTGGAGGAGGACCTGGTTTGCGTTGGATAGCCATAACAGAAGATTTGGTAGGTATCAAATGCCCCATAGCCTATTTCTTTGATTGCACCTTGCGAATGTAAGCATAGCTCTGCTCCAAAGAGAATTTAGGTTCCTTGCGCTGGATTTCTCCACGCATCTGATCATACTTTGGGTCAAGTCCACTCAAAAACATGTGAACATGCATCCGAGACATCGCTGAGATCTCTTGAACTACAGCTGCAACATTATCATTCTGAGAGGCCACCCTTTGATCAATCTCCTGGAACATCGCCACTAACTTATTATAGTAGGTAGGAATGGGCTATCCATTTTGCTTTGCTTCAAAACACTTCTTGTTCAATTCAAAGATCTGGGTTTCATCAGAATCATCATAAAAAATTCTCTACAGCTTCCCAAATATCTTTTGCAGTAGGAAGATGAATATACCAGTTCATAAGAGAGGACTCCATGGAGTCAATGAGCCAAATTTTCACCTTTTCATTGTTCGTGGCCCAAGCTTCATACTCTGCAGAATTCATGGCGAGTTCAGCCTTCACTCCGGTCAGATAACCAACCTTCCCTCGTGCTCTAATGTGCATCCGCATGAGAGGAGCCCATATGATGTAGTTGGATTCATTCAAGACAACACTTGTTGGGAACGCAGAGTTGTCTTGTTAGGTGGTGTAGTGGTGATGCATGACTTGTGAGGATGGCACCATTGCCTTCTCGGGATTTGACTGTTCACCTTCAATTACAGGTCCTGCCATTGAGGAATTCATGATTTTTGCAGGATTGGGTTTCTAGGGTTTCAAGAGGGATCTGAATTTTTTTTTTTCCGAAAAAACGTAGGGTGATGGTGGTTTGGAATGTAGGGATGGTTTAATTTCAATGGTGGTGGTACGCAGCGGTTTGTGGTTTTTTCGGGATTCAGGATTCAAAGGATCTTTCGGGATTCAGGATTCAAAGGATGCAGTGCAAGTTCAAATGATTGAACCTGGCTCTGATACCAAGTAGAAAAGAATATTTTAATTCAGGGTTAATTCGATGATTCTATTCATCGCACAATGGGGGTATATATACAAATACAATGGAGTAGTCTAACTCTAATAGGAAACAATCTTTTCAAAATTAGAGGATATTCTAATTAAATAAAATCCTAATTACATACAAATTTACAGTGATTCTACATTTTGATGAGACTAGAACATTCGGCACTTCTCTTCATCTTCATAGCTTCAATATTTCTCACCTTTAGACAGTTGTGATACTCTTTCCTCACTTTTTTCATCAGTTTGCTCTCTTTGGTGGAACCACTTCTTTTATTGCTTGACGAAGAAGGCGGACCCTTGTCTAAAAGACTAAAACCCTAACTTGCCGGCTTTGTTTCCTGGCAGCTTCTTTCTGATACAGCTTCTTCAATCTTTCTCCAACTTGGATTTCAGCATCTTCCACTCTCTTCAACTTGGTCTGGTACAACTCTGACCACTTGAAACTCACTTTCTTGATCTTCATCTTCTGGATCGCTTCATCTGTGGCTTTGACACCGAAGTCTCTCAAAAACTTTCTTCCAGAGCTTATCAGTGATTGGAGTCAGGCCTGTATCTTTCGTGCTCTTCTCGATGTGAATCAACTGGTCTCTGGAGCAGTGGGGTGAGACCTGATCGAGAAACTTGAAGTCTAGGTACCCAACATCCCCGAAAGAGTCTAGATTGTCTATTGCGATGGAGACCCAACGATCATCGAGACGTATCAACTTTCCCTTCTCCATTGCGATGATTGTTTTGCTAGTGAAGTGAGTGAGTGAGGGCCTTGGTTTCCGTTTCCGCCTTATTTATAGGAAAATGAGGTCGGATTGATTTCCTTTTCCTTGAGGGACAAGGTTAATTAAAGAGTAGTGATCAAGTAACTATCCTTTTCCTTATAGGAGAAGGTTTCTATCCCAAGTAAGCGAATTAATTTGCTGTAAAAGATGCGGACTTAGGTTAGGTAGGGTTTCTGTAAAATAGAATAAAAATAGGTAACTTGGGTCTGCACTCGATTTTGTAGCAACTCTGCTTCCCATACAAACAGTACTACTAACCATATATGTTAGTAATAATTTAGGAGTTTCATTATCCCATATTTTGGATTCATGTACTCAAAGCACGCTTTGCTTGGTGCATCCATCGGATGTCTTTTCCCCGATCTGATCTTGCGAGGATTCGTTTACGTGCTTGAAAAAGTTCCATGAGATAACTGGTATATATAGAGGGTTGATTTGATGCTGTTAAAGGCCTATATGCAGGAGGATTACCTCAAACAAAATGTCAGTGACTGCAGCGTTGTCAATGGCATTCTCAAGGCTATGTATGCAATGGCACTTCGAACGCTTCTCAAGGCTATATATGCAGGTATGATTTAAATTATTTTGTGTTAGCTCTTACTTTTGCCACTCTTGCACAATAGTTTCATTTATTGTTGTAATGCTTTTATGTGAGGCATTCAAATGATTGGAATCACAGTCATCACCACTCTTCAAATCTTAGTGTCCGTGATTGGTTTGGCAAGGGCTCTTCTAGGTACTGCTATGATGCTGAGGGCTAAAATTAAGCACAGTTTTTCATTCACGTAGTTTCACGTTTCAATATCACTGGATGTGCTTCAGGGTCTTTATAAAGGGTTTTCTAGGGGTACAAGTACAACTTTAACCATTTATGCAGTGCACAAGTCCATAAAATATGAAGAAGTTAGTGAATTTGCTAGCTGCAAAGTACTAAGCAGTATAGTAAGGAATATAAATTAAATGGCGCAATAACTCGTATGTGCTGGCCTATCTGTACATACATATCCAATTCGTTGCAGAATTGTCATTGGCGATCATGAAGTTTGAGTTTAGGAAATATTGAAAATAACAGGTTGTTTCTGAAATTTCTTTTCTCCTACATGTGACTAAATGAATGCTGGTGGAGGAACAGAAAATAGCTCTCAGAGACAAATGTCCATGCTAGCTAGAATCATTCAGGTTGTCTAAAACCTTCCGGTAATATAGTAGAATATAACAAAATTTCAGGTAATAACCATTATCATAAATTCAGACATCCTTCTTTTTGGTGTCTTTTTTTTTTTTTTTCCTGAGTTACAGAAACATTAAGAACCATTTACTTCTCCACAAGATGGGTTATAGTTCATGAGCACAATCTAGAAGCATTATACTACACATTGAAGTAAAAGGTTAGCATCTAGTAGATAAAGGTCTACAGTTATTAAAACAATGTGAACATAAACATATAAGTAGCAAAGAAGATGATTGACAAGGCAGTTATCATGAATGACAAACCAGCTATGGATGGAAAGATCAGAGGGATTGGCTTCAAGACAAATGGGATCATAAAAAGCAGTCTTTACTTGTTCCTTGAGAGTTGAGACCTTCACTTCGACTCTCAAACTTCCCCCTTTGCTAATGTAGCTGTGCCACATTCCCATAAACATAATAACCAGCTCCACATTTTCCTTTCCGTGCTTCACATCCTCAAAGCATTTTACAAGAAGTGAACGAATGACCTTATCCTTCTTCTCATTTTCCTCCTGGTAGCTTTTATGTCATCCTCTGATTCAACGTCATGTCATCCTCTGATTCAACAACGTCCACGTACCTTGGCGAATTCGCAGTGGATCATCAAACCGATAGGCAAGATTGATGTTTGCATAAGGTTAGCACAGGAGTATGAGTGATGAGTCTCCTGGGTCATGAGCTATTCAATTTCATAAAAGAAACGTATTGCTTTATTAGTGAGAAAAGATAATATTTTTTCAATGAAAATGTAAACCCTTTTATCATTTGTCATTACTTCTGATTTCCTGTAACCGAAAAGTAATATTTTGACTCATATTGCTGTTTTTGACTTTACAAAGCAGCTTGGTGATGAAGTTTTGTAAAGCATTTTGATTTTGCTGCCTTTGGGGAGCAACTTTGAGGGGCTTAGATTGCGGAAAGACTTGATAATTAACCTGGAAACTGATAATTCATCATTAGGTCTAGAAGCCAAAGTCAAAAATGGTTAGAATTTCCACAAAAATCAAATGTGCAAGAAAATAAGCCACTAGTCATAAACAATGATGATGACTTAACAAAGGAAAAAGGAAAAAATAAAGAAGGCGCTCCTAAAATATATGTATATCTCTTTTTTCCTTAGCTAGGGGCAAAAAGAATATCTTCATTCCCGATTGGAATGTAGTACATTTCAAAAAAAAAAAAAATTATTTATTTATTTTCATTTCTTTCTTTTTCATAGCTTGTTTCTGTTTATTTATATAGCGGAAATTTTTACAAGAGTTTAGATAATAAAAGAAAGAGCAAATGATTAGAATGATGAACTCCTGATGCTTTGATACCACTTACACAAACGGAGAAATTTTATTTATATAGAGGAACATCACTCCTATATATACAATTGAGAAGTAATGTCAATAATCGAGGTGAAACTATACTTGAATGTGCAATTCGGATTCAGTGTGACAACATATACTGGATAATAAGATGGTTAATATACGTTCGAAATCTTACTTCAATGGTACATCTCCTACAAGCATCCAACCCCATCTATGTACTCATAAGTAGGTACATATTCCATATGCAAGGTCCATGAGTTTTCTCTCATCCATACATATCACCTGCAGAAAAAGTAATTAAACAACCACCATTGATATGAAAATTGTGATATGAAAATTGTGATATGAGTTTTGACCAAATAACAAAAATACTAAGAGTTGAGATTCAGATACATGCTGATGGTCAAGGAGGACAAATCCTCTATAGCACCCAATAGCTGCTGATAGCTATTGTACATCTGAAGATCATTTTGCACAAGTACGGAGCTATATCCACTGCAACTTTAGCATACTGGCAGCTCTTTATCAAATTTTGAGTGTATATATTGCACAGATTAAGAAGAACTTAATTCCTTGGCTTGTTAAACATCCTATTATTAATTTGTTGCTTAAGAGTTAATTTCAGTTAGTAACTGACATAGACAGGCCAAGGCTTGGCAATGCAGGATGCCAATAGACAGTAACAAGCCAAAAATAAGTTTCAAGATGTAAATCTTCATGACATACAATTTGTCATATTATTCTTTTAAGGAGGAAAGGTATGAAAAACTAAAAAAAAGAACACGCAGACACACAATAGATGAAATGCATACCAGTGATTGTATCATTGTTAATTTAGGTCTTTCCTTATCAAATAGAGTTGTATATATAATCGTATTATCTTAATGAAGAGCGAAGAGCAACACTTTGCTTGGCCACATTCCTCTGTTTCTGTTCTGTTTCTATCAACTTACACACTTTAGCTTTGAATAGGATTTCACCAAGTGATAGATCAATATCCATAAAGGAATATGACTTTGATAGACCTCCCCGAAAGCAAGCTAGTTCCCCATTTGCTTCTTAAAATCAAGTATCTTTTCCACATTGTGAGTAGTTTAGCATGAATTAATTTAACGGCTTTTTCTTGCTGCCACTTCCTTCTATTCTCATAATTTTTTTTTATATTTTGTCAAAAAGAACTGAAAACGCTACAAGCACTCTAAAACCAATTAAGAACTAAACTAACTGGCACCAAAAGTATGGAAGGCACACAATACCCTGAGTTAACAAAACAGTAAACACAAAGACCAATACACACCCACAATAATCATGCATACCAAGGCATATGAATCAGATTTGGCTTTCTTAGACATGAATAGGCTTTTGCATCCAAAAGAAAGAGAAAAGGGTTAGTTTGTTCACCTGGTTTAATCCCAAGAAAACCCAACAGCGAAAGCCGGAGACGGTAAGGCTGGAGAGTGAGACAAAGACAGAAAGTAAGTAATAGTTTGTTCACATGAATAGGCTTTTGCTTTCAAAACAAAAGGACCCAACAGCAAAAGCCACCTCTTTATAGAGTAATGCTGCTGACTAAAGAATAGACCTCTTTATAGCTGAGCAATGCTGCTGACTAAAGAGTAGAACTATTACGGTAAGACATAGAGCAAAGGCGCCAAAATCAACCAGCAAAAAACTAACCTCTCTATAGAGTCATGCCTTGGACCATGATGACCTTGTCTAGGTCTCACAATTTTCAGTAAAATATCTACAGCAAATCATACTGGTGAGCTTTGAATAAGAATGGCAGTGCAGCAAATGTAAACTGATGTAAAGAGTAATCTGGAGGATAGAGGGCAGAAAGGATTTAGCATGAGGCTAGCTTGGAATGGTGGGAGTTCTGGTTGGCATCTTGAACCTGATAAATAAATATGTATACGATCTTTGATTCACCACAATAAAACTTTGCCCCGCTTCCACGTATAAAAACTAGGTTTCTTGACCATTTACCTAATTTGGGCCTAACAAATGCTCACTTATTCCACTAAAAGATTTGCGTGCCCACTTACCTCATTTAAATATAAAAGACAAGTTTGCCCTCTAATTAATTAAAAAGTCATTAGAGAGTTTGCCGGAATCCTGTCACTTACTGGAGGTTCCCAAAGAAGTCGCCGGAGACTTCTATTACCCCCCAATAAAACCTAATAAATTTTCATTGGGGGTCAATACAGTTTATTGAGGGGCAATAAAAAGTTTATTGGGGAGCACTAAAACTGAACGCGGGACTCCGGTCACCGGATTCCAAAGACCGGCGTGAAGTCTCTCTCTAAGTGACAAAGAGAGAGAGTGCAAAATTGTCCTAAAAAATAATAAAAATAACTTAATTGGGTATTTGGATAACATTTTGTTGGGTAAAATGGGCAATCCTACAAGATGTTTGGGTAAATGACTAAATAGAGTTAGTGTAGCTCAATTTTGGGTAAATGAATATTTTATTTAAAAACTATAGCACAAAAGAGAGGGAAAAAAAAGCTCAAGATAATAAAAAATAAAAAATAATAAGTACATCAGTTCTATCTAAATAAATATATGCCAAATGCTAGCAGTATGATTCCCTATGTTAAGATGATGTCATGACATAAAAATAAATTAGTTTCTTATTTTTTATTAGGAATATTGACCATTTACACAATTTGAGTCTAAAAATTGTCCACTTACTCCACAAAGAGTTTTTACTCCCATTTACCCAATTTAACATTTAATGACAGTTTTGCCCTATCAATTAAACTGAAAATAAATCCTCATCGATTTCTCTCCTCCCAGACTCTCTCTCTCTCTCCCTCCCTCCTCCTCCTCCTCCTCCTCCTCCTCCTCATTGGAGCGTCGGAGCTCAGGAGTCCGATTCACGACAGTGAAGACTTTTCTACAGAAGTCATGTGCCTCGGCGAGTCGATGACAGTGATGGAACTTTTTCGGCAGCTTTTGGTCCACCGTCCACAAGAGCTAACAAGGCCTCCAGAGACGGCGACCTCCGCCGCCGTAACGAAGAGAATATCGCCGCGGATGCCATGGAAAACAATTGGGAAAGGAAGAAGATAGTTAGGTATTGTTGGGTCTGATTGAATGGGAAAGTCTGAAATGGTTTTGAAGTCCAGGATTGATTGTTGTTGATGCGCGTTTTGGAAAAGAAAGGACTCTTTAAGAGGGGAGGCATGACTCACCAAGAGTTACACGCTATGATTTTCCATAAGGAATTTGGAAGTAGTTTGTTATATTTTTCTTCTTTGTCGACCAAGTTCTGTGAAAAAGACCAGTCTTTTGGTTTTGGAGAGTTTGATGGATGGCATAGGAATTTTGGAAGAAGAAGAAGAAGAAGAATGGGCAAAACCCAAGCACTTGGTATGCGTCCCAGTTATCACGACCCATTAAACTAGTCTTACTTATACAACTTGCACCATAAACAAAAGCCATTTAATGGGCACAGTTGGCTTTAGGTGGAGGAGCGTCCCCATAATATTGACATCAAATTCAAGCTTTTGGGTCTGGAGTCTGGATCATTTCTCCAATTCTCCCTCCCATGAATTGATGGATGATGATGTGGGCTTGGCGAAATTGGTGACGACGTGGTGGGTAATAATAATATTATTGAGGGGCAATAATGTCATTAGCGGGTAATAAAACGATTATTAGAAGATAATAATAAGATTAGGGTGTGGCTATTGCCACCCTACCATTTTCTTTATTCACTCTACTTACTCATTACACCCTACATTTTAATTCCACTTATTAAATTTACTTATTTAACTCATTTCTCTTTCTAAGAATATCCTTATATGACATATCCAATTAAAACATAGAGATTTTTGTTAACCCATTTCTCTTTCCAATAATATTCTTATATGATATATCCAATTAAAACATAAATATTTTTAACAAAAATCTCTCATTTAATTTATACTCATAAAAAAATTAAAATTTATCAAAGTTTCCTAACAAAATCATAATCTGATTTACTCATTTTTTTTATAAATTTTTTCTTTGAATTTCAATGTTCTCTATTTCAATCTATGTAAAAAAATTAGTAAATTTACAACTATGATCAAGAAAGAAGAGATTGATTTTTTTTTCTTTGTGTTTTAAATTTTACAATATCACTTTGATGAAGTTAAAGGTAATGGTTTTGTTAATTGAATAACGAATTAATGATGAGAAACCAATAAAAAGACAAAAAATTAGTAATAAATTCAAATTTAGGTGGAGAAAATAAAGATTAATGTTATCAAATGAGAAATTAAGTAGTCTTTGTATTTACCGCACCATAAGATTATTGGGCGGCAGTAAAAAGATTATTGGGGGGTAATAAAATGTTTATTGGGGCAATAATAAGATTATTTATTTGGATAAGCCTACTAAAACTTTGAAAATTATAAACATCTTCATTTTTTCATTAATTATTGATTCCTAATAAACTTGTTATTGGGGAGCAATAATATGATTATTGTTGGGCAATAATATGATTCCTAGGCATTATTAAGGGGCAATAAAATCAGATTCGGTAGTCGGATTCGGGATTCCAGTGACCAGTTGCCGGATTCCGGTCATGGGTCGCCTGAGTCCGCAGCCGGCCACTGGTCACCGGAGTCCGGCAAGGTCTCCGATGACTTGTCTCTCTAAGTGACAAAGAAGGAGAGGACAAAATTGTCCGAAAAATAAATAAAAAGGAATAAAACAAATAATTAATTGGGTATTAAGAAATAATCTCTTAGAGCGTTTGAGTAAATGGACAATCTCTTAGAATGTTTGGGTAAGTGGGCAATTTTGATCCTAAAATTGTGTAAATGGTTATTATCTCTTCTTATTAATACTCGACTTCAACATCGAGTGCTTATAGACCACCGATGTGCAACATCATTTTTCACATTTTAATTTTTCTCTACACTTACAAAAGCATTGGTCAAAATTTAACATGAATCGATGTATATTAGTATTATTCTATAGGTGGCTCATTATGGATAGGTCTTGCGATTCAAAGAAATATTTATATTCAAGAAAAAGGAAACATGGTCGAGTTGAGTCAAATAGAAACAGGATAGTGTCATGTAATATTGACATTTTTTTTCTTTCTCATTTCCTTTTTTTTTTTCACTCGGTGGTGGGACGAGTGATTTAGCAATGCATCGCATTAGTT
Organism: Rosa persica; assembly: GCA_025331145.1. Classification (NCBI taxonomy): domain Eukaryota; kingdom Viridiplantae; phylum Streptophyta; class Magnoliopsida; order Rosales; family Rosaceae; genus Rosa; species Rosa persica. The sequence continues at coordinate 40,589,562 of WFKR01000002.1, read as the reverse complement.
TTGGGCAAGCCCGTGTAACCTCTACCTCACTAATTATAATTGAGAAAACAAATACCCATGTACTTCACCCGAAAGTACACTTATTGCCTTTAAAATTGACATGTTTGTTACCTTGCCATCAGAGGATTGAATTAGTTAAATGGCGTGAGAGCCTGATTTGAAATCATTTCCACCGCGCCCTGGTTGAAGAGTTTCTTCAAGCAAGATGCTAACAAAGAAGTGGGTCCAACGGATGTAAGTGGCTTACTTTTCACTGGAATGAATTCTTCATCATTGTTTGTTGGTCCATTTGGAAATGGAGGAACAAAGACATCTTTGATGCTCATTTCACTTTTCCTCATAATTCTAAAGAAATTATTATTCAGTATGCTACTCGGATTTCTACTGCTTCCAAGCCTAGTATTGATAATAGGCCTCATCAGTTTGTAACCCTCCAATGGATGATACCTGCTGCAAACAATTTCAAATTGAACATTGATGGGCAGAGATCTTATGCAGGAGTGATCGGAGTTGGTGGTTTCATTAGGAACACTTATGGTATTTGGATTAAGGGGTTCACTGACTTCACTCATAGTATGGGACTTGGTGAGATTGTCGAAGCTGAAGCTTGGGGCCTTTACATTGGCTTAAAGCTTACCCTTGATCTCCACATTAAAAGATTGGAAGTTGAAAGTGATACGGTCATTGTGGTAAATCTCATAAATTATGGAAATATTGATAATCACCCTCTTGGGACTCTTATTACCAATTGCAAAGGTATGATATAAGAGTTTGATATTTGTTCTATCTACTATATCCATAAAGAATAGAATTTTGTAGCGGATATTTTGGAAAATGATAGTATTAACTTCTTTAGAGGAACAACTTTTTCGGATCAACATCCTCCTCATACAATTTAGACACTCGTTGATGATATTGCTGGTAGTGGCCATACTAGAGTTGTCGGCTCTAACTTTCTGTTCTCTAGTTATCTGAGGTCCTTTCCTTGTAAGTTATAACCAAAAAAAAAAAAAAAAAGTGGGTCCAATGTGCCAACATGATACTTTTGAAATGGTTCGTGTGTTTACTTGTGATCGGAAGATCAAACCATTCAGATGATCTGATGGACTGATCCGAAATCTTTTCCATGACGGCCTAACCGAAGAGTTTCTCCACCGCCGGATCTAAACCAAGAAGGTGGGCCCAGAAGTGCCAGCATGGCATCCACGTCAATGCCACATTTAATCTTTACCAATCACATCACGTATTTCACATTTCACACCAAAAAGAGCAACCACTCAGCCAATCTACACCGTTCATCAATCCACGTCCGGAGACGATCACCAAGTTACGTTACGGCACCAAGAACCTGATTGCCTCACTAGTGGCACTTGCGTAAAATCACTGTCTTAACCGCAAAGCTTTGCTGAATCTCGTATTTACAGAGAAAAAAAAAAACATGAGCGCTCTCTCCATATAGAAAGCACTAAAACTTCTCTCCCTCCTTCTCTTGCTCTCTTTCTCTGAGCTCGGATCTGCTGGATCGCTAGGGTTCTTTCTCACTGTGATCTCGGCCGGAGCTCTGCAAAAATGGTGAGTCTCTGATCGCTTCACTTTTACACGAACGTTTTCGCATATGTCGCATCTTAGATCTGATTCAAATCCTTTAGTTTTCGGTGCGAATTCCTCATTGTTCGATCAACTGCGTCAATTGCAGTGACAGTGTTGGAATTCATTTGGCTCTGTTTGTTTGCTTTGAATTCTATGGCTGCTTAGATTTTTGATTTGATTTATCGGCAACCAGCAATTGTAACTTGAATTTCGTGTGAGATCTGGTGTTGATTGTCGTTGATTCTGAGTTGTTATGTAGATTCTAATCAATCAGAAATTCGAGTTTCTAATTTTATGTAAGATTTGGAATTTTGAATTGCCACTGATCGGTCGTTCTTTCTTTTGCAATGTTTTTACAGCCTCTCCGACTGGAAATCAAGGTAATGTTGTTAAACTTTCTTTAATATTGCCTGTTCTATGCGGGATCAGATCTCAATTCTAATTATTTTGTTTCGAATTGTGTTTCTAATATTTTAATTGGAATCTTCTTGGTTCAGAGGAAACTTGCTCAAAGATCAGAGAGAGTAAAATCTGTGGATCTACATCCAACAGAACCATGGTAATTCATTACTCATTTCACCTTTAATCGCGCCACTCAAATTAGGATAAGATCCTAGTCAGTTTGGGGATAAAAATAGAATGTGTGATTGTTGTTAGTAAAAGTAGCAGTGCCAGCCCCAAACTCCGATAATTTGTTTCTCGCTGCCTTTTCATTGTCAGAGTGTAAGGATGCGGCCTTGTAAGAGGTGGCTCTCCTTGTATGGTGCGTCATGGCAGCCCTATGTTTCTTTTGCTTTCTGTGCCTTTAAACCTCAAAGTGTCACTTAGATTGTTCATGAGGATTACATAGTAATTTATATTTTTTCTTCTGAAGCTGGTGAGATGATTTTGGTGGCTGGTAGTCTGAACTGATCTTTCCATTTTAACTTAAGATAGCATCTGGGATAGTTTCGTGAAAATGTAGTTTATATGGTTAACGTGCTTAATTAGTAACAGTGAAGGGGAAGATTTATTGTCGACTAATTTGTTGAAGTGTGATTTTTACTGCAGGATATTGGCGAGTCTGTATTCGGGAACAGTGTGTATTTGGAACTACCAGACTCAGGTATGATATAGATATTTTGAATACACACATATAATATAGCATAAGTAGCATTTCCAATCAAATTATAGATATTTCTGAAAATAGAGAAAAGAAGTGGTACATTTTCAACAAGCATCTTTTTGATATTGTTAGTTATGATCTGGGGACACTTTTAACTTATTGAAAATTTGAAATTGTGACCAATTGCTAAATGTACATGGAAAGCTTGATCTTAATACAGAAAAATATTTATCTTAAGAGGCATGGTTAATAAGAGTACTTCTGTGGTCTTGCAATGATAGCAACCTGTTGACACAAATTGTCGGAGGTGAGCATGTGCTAATTTGAATCTTTTGTTACTGTTGCAGACAATGGCCAAGTCATTTGAGGTCACTGAGTTGCCAGGTATATAGTGGGATTTTATGTTGTCTGTTTGTATTTGTTATGCTTGGTAGACATTTCATTTCTGGGATTTTCCCAATAAGATTATTTTTGGCTAACATGTAAATCATTTCTCTCCAGTTAGGTCAGCCAAATTTATATCACGCAAGCAATGGGTTGTTGCTGGAGCTGACGATATGTTTATTCGTGTATACAACTACAACACAATGGATAAGGTTAAAGTATTTGAGGCCCATACTGACTACATTAGATGTGTGGCTGTCCATCCTACCCTCCCCTATGTGTTATCATCATCTGATGATATGCTTATCAAGCTATGGGATTGGGACAAGGGTTGGATTTGTACTCAAATATTTGAAGGACATTCACATTATGTGATGCAAGTGACATTTAATCCAAAAGATACCAACACCTTTGCAAGTGCGTCTCTTGATCGCACCATAAAGGTAGACATGGCATTTCCTGGTTGTTTTTGTGCATATTCTTCTAAATTTGGTGTAATGGCTAATTATGCTACTTATTTTCCTCTTTCACTCTCCAGATATGGAATCTAGGCTCCCCTGACCCAAATTTTACACTGGATGCCCACCAGAAAGGTGTAAATTGCGTTGATTACTTTACGGGTGGTGATAAACCTTATCTAATTACCGGTTCCGATGATCACACTGCTAAGGTCTCCATTAAGTAACTTTTTCTGCTCAGCAATGTTTTCGTTTTATATCTATTTGATTGTTTGGAAAATTTATGCATAATCCTATGAAAGCAGGTGTGGGACTATCAAACAAAAGGTTGTGTCCAGACACTTGAAGGCCATACACACAATGTTTCTGCTGTATGTTTTCATCCTGAACTCCCTATAATAATAACAGGGTCAGAGGATGGAACAGTACGAATTTGGCATTCAACCACTTACAGGTAATCCCTGGCATGTGCATAGTTCTCTAACCCTCGTTTTTTAGGATGCCATATCTTTTTTGTGGGTATTCAATTTGTTGTTGGTTTTAAACTTTTAAAGTTGTTTTATTGCTACTTTTTTGAATTTGTTCCTCTATTGCAAACCATTAAACCACTACGTCACTAAGTCCTAGGATAATATGTGGTTCATTTACAGGCTTGAGAACACATTGAATTATGGGCTTGAAAGAGTTTGGGCCATTGGATACATGAAGGGCTCACGACGGTAAGTTTGTACTTATTTTACACTTAGATTTTCCTTGCAGTTTAACTGTTTAGTCTGAATCACTTGTTCATAAGAAAATTATCGGTTGATATCAAGTATTCATATATATTAGAACTATATGAAGAGGTCTTAGAAGGTGAGTGTACTGTCCAAAAAAGAAACAGTATATCTTTACATATTTCTTAAGTTGGTAGTGCTCCTGATTATATTAATATTATGACAACTTTGCACAAAAAAAAAAAAGTAGATTAGTATAGAAGTACATCTAAGGTGCCCTAAAAGAAACTGCCTAAAATAAGTATATCGATTTGTCCAGGGTTGTGATTGGTTATGATGAAGGAACCATTATGGTAAAACTTGGACGTGAAGTACCTGTTGCTAGTATGGACAATGGTGGAAAGATCATTTGGGCTAAGCACAATGAAATTCAAACAGTGAACATTAAGAGTGTAGGCGCTGATTATGAGGTTTGAGCACTCCTTCAGATTGGCCTTTTTTACTTTGCTGGTTGATACTTATACTCCTCATGTTGTTGACATTGCCTGTTCTATGTTCACTTCTCTTATTAGGTTACTGATGGAGAGAGATTGCCTTTGGCCGTCAAGGAGTTGGGCACATGTGATCTTTACCCCCAAGTGAGGCTTTGTTCCATTTTTTTTTTTTCTTCTGTAGTATTAATCATTTGAATGAAGCTTCTTTTGCTGTTTTCTCTTTTATGGAGATTTTGGGCTTCAGTCATTTATGCCGCTGTGTATTCTTTATTATTTCCTTTGGAAGCAAATTTTCAAGTCACATATTGCCATGTTGATAGGATTTGCTCGGTACAATTTCATTTTGCCTGTAGATGGACTGTCTTTTCTGTTTCCAACTTTAAGTGGTGGTACCTTTATGCTAGAAATTATATTCTATTATATCTGTTGGAAATTGCTGTCGAAAGAATAGGATAGAGAAAAAAAATCTGCATGTGTAATGTTGTTCTCTGTCGTTCTTTATTTGCACATTTAAAAGCCAAGGTTAAAGCATATACGATTTGTTTGTAATAAGTTCTGTTTGTGCGCTAACATTGATTTCTTCTGCTAAAATTCTGTTCACAGAGCTTAAAGCACAACCCCAACGGGAGGTTTGTTGTAGTTTGTGGAGATGGAGAGTACATTATATATACTGCTTTGGCCTGGAGAAATCGGTCGTTTGGTTCTGCTTTGGAATTTGCATGGTCATCTGAAGGAGAGTATGCTGTTAGAGAGAGTACTTCAAAAATTAAAATTTTCACTAAAAACTTCCAGGTTTGTATTACTTTCAGTTTATCAACTCCATTATTCTTTCTGCTGGAAATTGTTCCAACTTGGTCATTAGTTTGGAGGCAGAAATATTGGATCTGTTACCTTTTTTAGTATATCAAAGTGTTTAGCTTGAACTACTTAATGTTAGGTAGCAACCATATCATAAATTTAGAATCTTGGCTGTGATTACTGTAGGCACTCAAGGAATCCCTCAAGATTTTCATTACCAATATTGTATATGTTAAATCTTCCTCTGAGGAAAAACGAATTTATTTTAATGTGAGTGGCATATTTCAGGAGAAAAGAAGTATTCGACCAACATTTTCAGCCGAACATATATACGGGGGAACTTTATTGGCGATGTGCTCAAATGATTTTATTTGCTTTTATGATTGGGCTGAGTGCAGATTGATTCGGAGAATTGATGTGAATGTGAAAGTGAGCCCCTACTTACCTCAAAATTTGAAGAAACAATAATTGGTGTTGTCATTTTCTTTTAATTCAGTATTTTGAACATGCCAGAATCTCTATTGGGCTGATAGTGGTGATTTAGTTGCTATTGCCAGTGACGCATCATTCTACATCCTGAAGTACAACGTAAGCTTCTTCTCTATCTGGGTTTTCTGTCTCCTTTCATTTATCTGGGTTCTTAGGAAATTGTTTGCCACAAGATTTTATGAGATTGCACATGTTAATGGTGCAGCGAGATGTAGTCTCTTCTTATTTGGATAGCGGAAGACCTGCAGATGAGCAAGGTGTAGAAGATGCATTTGAGCTTCTCCATGAAATGAATGAACGGGTCAGGACTGGTTTATGGGTTGGGGATTGCTTCATTTACAACAACTCGTCTTGGAGGCTTAATTATTGTGTTGGTGGAGAGGTATTGCGTCTGTTTCATTGTGGGCTGCACATATCATTTGTATCTAGATGGTTTGAAAATTGTTATGCTTGCAATTAACTTGAACATATTAAACTATTGTTTAGGTAACTACAATGTTCCATTTAGACCGGCCAATGTACTTGTTAGGCTATCTTGCCAATCAAAGTCGGGTGTATCTGATAGACAAAGAGTTCAAGTAAGTGCATTCTTGGTTTGTCAACTTTGTGTAGTTGGAAGTCATCATGATTATTTTTCATATTATGCATCTTTAATGTATTTAATTTGTTTTCTCTTTTCCAATTTGCAGTGTGATGGGGTACACACTACTTTTGAGTTTGATTGAGTATAAGACACTTGTGATGCGTGGGGACCTTGAAAGGGCGAATGAACTTTTACCTTCAATTCCTAAAGACCATCATAACAGGTGCCCAGTAATTCTTGATTTGTAACTATATCAAAATTCCCCTTTATTTCTGCGAAACGATATCTGGCTTGGTTATATAAATGTATTTCAGTTGGTGGAATATTGGTTTAGTACATATACCGGTCAAACTGTTCCAACTTATCTGGCTTCGGCAGATACTTGTTGTAGTATAACATACTCATCAAAATGATCTAAAATGGATCACCCTGGTTGCATTAATTCTTTAATCTTTTCATTTGTCTACTTTTAAAGTTATGTCTAGTGCTCTGATCCCAAAACCATTAGCCTCCACCTGCTGAAATTGTATATGCACTTACATTTTAGCTGTTTTGATGGTTATTTAGTCCCCTTCTATCATACAATTTATTTATATTCAGTTATGTTGGATTGAAACGTTAAGTTTTTTAGATAAATGATTTCTTAAATGGAAATGGACAAATTCCTGTAATTGTAGTGTGGCTCGTTTCTTGGAATCACGAGGTATGATAGAGGATGCACTTGAAGTTGCTACGGATCCTGATTACAGATTTGAGCTAGCCATTCAGCTCGGTAGATTAGAAATTGCAAAGGTAAATCCAAGAAAGCATAACTAGTGTGAGAGGTTCTGTTGACTTGAGCTTTTTATGTTTTTCAGTCTCCGAAAATGCAACGTGAATTTATATATTCTATTTTTGCAGGAAATTGCCAGTGAGGTGCAAAGTGAATCTAAATGGAAACAGCTAGGTGAACTAGCCATGTCTACTGGAAAGGTATGCTAATATTGAGATTCTCTTGATCTTGTGCGTATTTATTGCTTCACCACCTATCTATGGAGAGCAGTTATGTTTGTTTTCCTCATAAGTTTTCACCTTGTTTTGGTTTCATCTTTTGTTAATGTAATATTCTTGCAGTTGGAAATGGCTGAGCAATGTTTGAAGCATGCCATGGACTTGAGTGGTTTATTACTGCTCTATTCATCTCTTGGAGATGCTGAGGGAATCTCAATACTTGCATCCCTGGCTAAAGAGCAGGGGAAGAACAATGTTGCATTCCTTTGTTTATTCATGTTGGGTCGATTGGAAGAGTGCCTTGAGCTGTTAGTCGAAAGGTAGTTTCTTATTTGTTCACTAGAAGTGTGAGGACACAAATCATGCAATTGAAGTTGTTAATTAATGAAGCATTCTCTTTGCAGCAATCGGATACCTGAGGCTGCTTTGATGGCTCGATCATATCTTCCAAGCAAGGTCTCAGAAATAGTAGCTATTTGGAGAAAAGACCTTAGCAAGGTGACATTTAACTGTTGTGCTCATGTCTTATTTTGACACTCCAGGATCATGTCTGCATATTTAATGTGGCTACCTTTTTTGAAAAAAAAAAAAATTAGATATGACAACTCAATGTTCATATAGAAAACTCACACAACTATAATGTTAAATACAAGGGTTATGTTGAGCTGGTTGTCCATGTCTCTCGCTCACCCTGTTTATTTATTTATCTATTTTTTGGAGAAGCAATGATGATGGTGATTGATAAGAAGAAAACATTACAAGCAATGAATATGGATTCCATGGCCTAGAGCTGAGAAATCTAAAAATTGACTTGGCCTTATTTCTGTTCTAGTTTTATTTTATTTTAATTTCTTTTCCTTCTCTGTATAATACACAATATTTTTCTTGAAACTGTCTAGGCAATGATCACCTTTACTTCTATATTCTGTCTCTAGGAAATTTAGGTAGCAATTATAGGTTTTGAAGTTTAGGAAAAATAAACATGGGATGGTTTTGAACTCGGTATCCTTATAAGTTAACACCAGAATAGTTGAACTCGGTATCCTTATAAGTTAACACCAGAATAGTCGCACAAGTTCCACTAAATAAAGTTTTACTAAATCTCATATCACAATTTATCTGTAAATTGAGTTTTCCATGGACTTTTGCAGTTTTTGGTTTCTACTAGTTTCTTGATCTTTCGAACCAGCTTCTTGTGTGTGCATGTATCTTTTCACTGTATTCACTTATGGTGGTTGGTAATGATCCTTTTTGTCTTTGGAGTTCCATCAATAGACAACAATTGGTTCATTATTTAGGCCTGTATGCTAAGTATATATTACCGGATGCATCTTGTCTGGGAAAGATCTTATCTGAAACTTCGTAATAAACACTTCATTGTGGATATCACTGTGCATCCATATATGCACATATATCAGCATTGATGTGCAGCCACTTGTGCATTCTTGTTCACTAATATAGTTTTATTGTGATCACATGCTGCCAGGTTAATCCAAAAGCTGCTGAGTCTTTGGCTGATCCTGAAGAGTATCCTAATTTGTTTGAGGATTGGCAAGTTGCGCTCTCGGTTGAATCTAGAGCTGCGGAGACAAGGTATAGTTACTGTGGCTAACATGCTTTTATATACTGATTTCACTTGGCGCAAGTTTCTCCACATCTTCTACTGCAAATTCTTTCATCTTAAAGATTTCTCTCGGGATGTTATTTGATCTAGTCATGGATTATCAACTTGTATTGCTATTATTAAGTGCTGTCTTTTGATTGTTTATGTAGGGATGTTTATCCTCCTGCAGAGGAGTACGTGAAACATGTTGATAGAACACACATGACCCTTGTGGAGGCTTTCAGGAACTTGCAAGTGGATGAAGAGAACTTGCAAATGGATGAAGAGCAGCCCCGTGAAAATGGGGACTCACAGCATGAGGTAAGCAATTAACGACTAACATGAACTACTGCCACTTCCCTTAATCAATTAGTTCTGGCTGTTAGTATTTGCATGATATTAACACAGCAGATATTCTGCTGATCTCAGAATGGATCTTGTTTGTCGTGTTGGTGGTCACCGCTAGACTAGTTTCTGTTAAACTATATGAATGCTTGGTCTATATGATGGGCGCAAGCTCAGTCAATGACCTTGTACACGCATTTGTATGAAGCTGATATGGTTTCATGGACGTAAAGTGAATTGATACTTGGTCTTTTTTTTTTTTGGCTTCTGTTTTATGCCGCCTGTGTTTTTCTTTACTATTTTTCACACCAATATGAGTTCACTTCTGAACTTTTATGTTTAATTTTCATTTGATCTGTTTGATCGTAGGTTTCTGAACTGAATGGGGAACAGACTGTAGAGGAACATGCAGCTGACCAGCACGAGGAAGGAAGCCAGGAGGAGGCTGTCGTGGTGGATGCTGATTCTACGGATGGCACTGTACTCATTAATGGTAGCGAAGCTGAAGAAGACTGGGGTACGAAAAATGAAGGAACCTCGACAGCCTAAAAAGCTATTGGTTGGGCCAGTGTGAAAATCCAATTTTGTCTCTGGTGATTAATTGATTCTAAAGTGCCATCTCTGACTCCCATTCTGACAACTTTCTGATCTATCTACTTCTACCACTTTCTCCCCCAACTGTTATTTGAAGTTTAAAATCTTTTCAATCAATATCATAACTACAAATATATACTGTCAATGCTGACTAATGGGTGTTCCATTTATGGGAAGTGCCTCAGCATAAGTGAGCTCTGCTACTTCTAACTAGTGATGGGATATTGCAGCAATAAGTAATTCTCTGTGGAGTAACTGCAAACTTATTTCAGACATTTGGCTTCTAATGGTTCCATAACGGCCCAACAATGATTAGATTATATATTTAACCAAGTTTTAGTGAAGAAAGCTAGTGTTGTCTGTGCTCAAGGGGAATACTGATAGAAACTGTAGGAAAAATGGATTTTCTGTCGGTTGGTTTTTCTTCTAGTAACATTATGGTTTTCTCCTTGTTTGATTTTTCCGTATTGGCTTTATTGGCTATATGTGCTAATTAACTTGTAAAACCTTGGTGGTTTTGCATTTTGGTTTTGCAATGTGAGAATTTCTCTTTCCTGTCAGCTGTCATTATTCATGTTGTATAAGTTCTAAAACTGGTTCATTGTGTATACTTTACTAGTCTGGATTCTTTTGATATCTCGATGAGGTTAAGATTGGGAAAGGAAGAGATTTTATTTTGTGTTTTTTATTTCTCTATTTAGGTTGTTTACTGTGTCCTAATGCTTTCGTATTTTGCTGTTTGCAGTGCTTACACCACGTCACTAGGTTCCTATAAAGACTGCTGGTCCAGCTGTATGGATCCTTTATTAAAGGTGAGAAAATATACATATATACCTTATCAAACTTGGGGCTTCAGCAGTAAATTGTTTAAAATGATATATACCAAGATTCTATTCCTTTTCATTTTTTTTTTCAGCAAAGAATTTAAGCAGTTCCTCAAGTCTCACAGAATTCCTATCATCTGTAAATTAATATGGCAAAAGTTACTGTCTGTCATAACCGTAGTGGTGCCAGTCAATACCCTGTTGTTTCAATGGTGGTCTCTTTTCCTGTTACCTGATGTTTTATTTTCACAACAGGTCTCTTGCAAGAGGCTGACAAAGAGGTGATGTAACGGATCGGTCGTCTCTGTTACCCAGTGGTGTGGCTTGTAACCAAATATAGTTCGTCATGGGGCACAACAGAATTAGTTCCATAGTTTTAGTTAGTTTGCTCTTTGCATTGCAGATTTAACATATTCTTTGAGGCCTTCTCGTCATAAAATTTATGGTGTCATTGTGAATGTAGAGAGAATTGAGCTAGTAACAAGGTCGACCTTTTACCATTCAAAGTTTAGAATTTTGGTTCCCCCTGGCTTTTTGTGTTTTGGAAATTCTTTTATGGGACTCATTGTAAACGTGTACGTGTATTCATTACAGTATATACATTTTTGAGTGAAACAGCAGCTTTTGCACTTGGCTTGTTCAGACCAGACCGATACTCGACTAGACATCAAGCTACCCTTTGTGTAAAATTTAGCATAACACACTGGCTAGATCTGTGCCTACAGTTTCCGGGACAGGTAGCATAATATGTTGGAAAAGTGAATTTAAATGCCCTTTTCTATTGGATCGTAGTACTTCTGGTCTGCACTAGGTTGGGAAAAATGCTGGTGAATGCAGCATCTGATTCTTTAAAGCTTCAGACCGTAACAGCATGATTTAAAGCTTCTCCATTCAAGTTAAGACTTGAACAATAATGTTACTGCAAAGTTGTCAGACTGAAAACTACATTGTTTTGATATATTGATTCCTTTCCATTTTGAAAGTACATGAGCACGTCTTGAAGTCTACAAAGTAGTTTAGTCAGTCCTTCCTGTCGCTCTAGGTATTGAAACTTGTATCCAGTCTGATGGTCGCTATTCTTGCTACTGTAGTTCACATGTTTCGGTTTACGGGTAATGAGACATTTGGCCTTTACTCGCTTGTATTTTCAACTTACTTGAAAGGGAAAACATCACTGATGGTCACTGAGTTATGACTTATTCGACATTTAACTCACTGTATTTTCAACTATATCACTTAACTCATTCAGTTTTATATCTGTTTTTCACTTAACTCACTCAGTTTTACATCCGTCTTTCACTTAACTTACTGTTGTTAATTATGCCGTTAAAAGCTATTAAAATTGAGGATATATTTGTCCAAACACTAAAAAAATGCATTTCTAACTTTTCTTTTTTTAAAAAAAAAAAAGACAATTTTTTTTCAAATTATATTTAAGTTAAAATAATTTCTTATTAGAAATCTCAGAAATTTAAAAATTGAAAAAAGTCTAATAAATGTAAATTGAGGGTATATTTGACTAAACACTAAAAAAATGCATTTCTAACTTTTTTAAAAAAATACAAATTATATTTAAGTTAAAAAAATCATTTTTATTAGAAATTTCAGAAATTTAAAAAAAATTGAAAAAAAGTCTAATAATAAATGTAGTTTTTTAATGTTAAAAATGATTTTTAAGTGTTTTAACAAATATACCCTCAATTTTAACGGCTCCTAACGGTAGAATTAACGGCAGTGAGTTAAGTGAAAGACGGATGTAAAACTGAGTGAGTTAAGTGATGTTGATGAAAATGCAGTGAGTTAAGTGTCGAATAAGTTATAACTCAATGACCATTGGTGATATTTCCCTTATTTGAAAATAAAAGCCTATGTGATAAGTCTTTATTAATAAGTATTAAGTGGATATGGTGTTTAAACTTTATATCATAATAAGTGTCAGAGAGAAAGTCTGATAATATAATAAGAGAATCCAGTAATTTTATGCATTCAAACATGCACTAACCAATAAAGGATTAGTGGACTTGCGACACCATATTCAACAAGTAAATTGTATGCGGACAGTAGTTGGTGGTGAGCATAGAGGCATCGAGATCTTGCTTTTTAGGGCTTCAGCGCTAGTTATGATTTTCATACTTGTCCGTGATGGATCCATACAAAAAAAAAAAAATTCCAAGCCAGAAATTTTTGGCAAGCCCAATTCTAATACCTTGTTTAGAGCCTCAACAACACGTGTCAGAAAATGACCTGAATTACATGTAAAACCCTATTGAAGAAATAGCCTCGTTCAATCTCTCTTCCAAGGGCAAACAGAGTAGAGAAACCCTTCCATACCCAAATATTCTCTCAATACAATAAAATCTGGAAAACACAGTAATATAGAAGACGACATTTATTTTTGGATCTCTCTTTACCCTTCTGCTTCTGCAGCCGGTTCCTCTTTGCTTCTCAGTAAGTCCCTCTCCATTTTCAATTTACTTTCCAGTTTTAGGTTTAAAATTGAACAACTGAGATGTTCTCCCAAAATGTCTTTATTATTTCTTTCTTCAAAAAAAAAAAAAAAGCTTCTATAACTTAAAAAACCCTTTTAGCTTTCTTTGCCCAAATTTTGATAACTTTTTTTTTTTTTGAAGTAATGATAATTTCATTGATAAAATACGCATGCCAAGAAGGTCATTATATGCCCACCCGCTGTCACATACTGATGGACAGAACAATACTTCGTGGGGGAGCCACAGTGGTACATAGGATAAACCTACTATCTTAGAACTTACCGCTCACTTATTTAAGTGAGCCTATAACTATGACAGGTAATGCATAGTTTATAGGCTTTACAATCAAAAAATAAAACCTACATCTTCTCCTTGCCCTTTAAATTAGGGCTAGGAGGTTTTCCAGAAAACATAACACTCGGGACTTCTTCAGTAGGAGCTTTCTTCACTTTCGGGGATTTTTTGTTTTTGGATCCCAAAGGTCTTCCCGTCTTCTTTTTTCCACAAGGAAACTCACTTTGCACAGGGTTGGGCAACACTACCTCTGCAGGCACCAACATACCACCTGGTGTCTCTACTAAACCCAGAGATTTTGCACTGAACTTGGTAGGGAATTCAGGCATTTTTACTTTCTTGGAGGGAGCAATAGGGCTTGTTTTGCCCTCTAAGAAATCAGACATCAAAAACTGAAGCTTTTTGGAAGAAGGAAAAGACCGGTCTCTCTTTGCTTGCAGGTCAACATCCACGGGTACCAAAGCCAACTCATTCTCTTCTGTAACCTGTCTTTTTTAAGCATTACGAATAACAATAGGTCTGCGTATCTTATTTGACTCAGTTCCTCCAAACAGAGACCGTCCAACCGGCGGCAGAATAGGGGTAGTGAGACCTTGGAAGTGAAAAAGTCCATCCTTGAATTGATTTCCCGAAAAACCTAACAGTAAGCCAGTGAGCTCTAGTTTTCTTGTTGCCGATGCTGGGGTATTAGTGACCGGTGAAGTTGCAGTATCACCATTGTATGCTTCTCCTCATGATACACACGTAGACATGTCTTGCATTTTCCCACAAGGTTCTCAAAGAAAAAGTGAACCTCTTGCTCAATCCTTTTAGCAAACTTTAGGGTTTTTTGCATGAAGAAAGGTTTCGAAATTGGATGTGAAACCCTAACCCTAATCTCTCCAGTTGCATCAAAAAGCTTTTGGTCTAGTTCAATAAATTTACCTGCAAGAGTAGCAACGTTTGCAATAGTATTCCTTTGTTCATATGCCGGCGGCATATTAGTGATGCAAACCCAGAAGAATAATTCCTCCATCTCTACAGATCGCAGTAACAATACTCCATCATATGGCTGGATAACAACCAAAGCCCGATTGAAACTCCAAGGACCACCCATCAAAACTTTGTTTCTATCTCCTTGGAGGTCAAAGGAGAAGAGAAAACGATTCGGAGATCGCTGCTAAACAGTAAAGCCCTTATTCAGCACCCAAATTTGTCGAAAGTGCCTTTTCAAATCTGCAGCATTTGTTGGCTTGAGCGTTAAAGGCCGTGCCAGAAGATACAATTGGGAGTTTTACTGTGCTCCCCTATCTGCCATGGAAGAGATGTGCACGACCTCATTGGTAGTGATGGCAAGAGATGTAGCAAAGCTTTTGGTAACGGAATCAATGTTGGACATGTTTGGTGATACCGGATCGAGATTTGTGTGGGAAGGGATCGGAAACTGAAGACAAGTACGGCGGCCTTGGTCGACGTTATGCTAGGGTTTAGTGCGGCAAGGAGGCCGCTTAGGTTTTTTATCTGCATTTTCTCTATTGTTTTTTCTTTTGTGATATTGCAATGACTTGTTGTTCCCAAAATTTGATAACTTGAAAGCGCTTTAAGCAAAATAAAGTTCCCCGGTATATTAACGTATCAATACATTATTATAGACCAACTCCTTCTAGAAATTGACAAGCTTGAGGTCGCTAAAGATAGAGTTGGTCGCTCTACCTCTAATATCGTATTGCTCTATTTGACGTATCAAAACGTCATTGTCCCATTTTCAGGTACTCTTAAACAAATCACAAACAGACGGTCCTTTTGGTTATTGTAATTGGGTCTTTATTTCATCCCATGCAAAAACAGCCCACCAATCATACCTGTGATCCGGCCCAATCTCTTAACCCACAAAGCCACGCCGGCCGTACTGTTCTCATTCTCGTTGCGGCTTTGCTCATTCTCATTCCCAGCCTTCCTCCACAATTTTAGACTCTCTAATCTCACAGCTACGCAAAAGCAGGTGACTTTTCTTCCCTTTGGTCTTCTTGGATTTTTATTATTGCTATATGCAATGGCGAAATTTCTATTTCTTTTGGATTCTGTTAGTAGTAGGGTTTAAGGGGTTTAGCATAAACTGGTTCAGACGCTTGTTTAAATGGGCATGCCCTACTGCTAATCTGTACGACTTTGTTCTCTCAGTTTCGATAAAGTTTCTTGCTTTGATTCACACTGACACTATAGTACTGCAAAGGTAATTTACTCAAAAGGGTATCCTTCAGTTAACTTCTTGGACTAGAAAGCATGATAATTTTGAAGGTTAGTGATGATTCTGGTGACTTTGATGGCACTGATGCCTTAAAAGTATTTTGATAATACAAATTGTACTTGATGCAGTTTGCACATAGGAGAAAAAAGAGTTCTTTAACACATCTATTGAAGGTTCATTTGTCTGTTTTGATAGGCAATCCAAATCTAGTGAATGCATAGGATATACTAGGGAATAGCTTAAGAAGAGTTTGAGGGATAAAACAACAAAGACAGATGTGGGTGCAGCGTGCAAAACCCTTTAGGCAGATAAAGGCCTTTAGTCAGTCTTTTAAGTCTCCATGGATTTTTTCAATATCGTCTTCCTACTCAGATACTCCTCACAAGAAGTCGAAGCTTGCCCCTCTACAGGTTGCTACATTTTCCCTCTTATCAATCCTTACTGTTTCTTGATTTGAGTATCTTTATCTATAGCATTGTATGTTTGTAATTTTGGGACTTAAAATTACTTTTTAGGAAAGGAAAATGATAGACAGGTTTAGACTATATGCTAAAGGGGGTGGTGGCGGCAGTGGTTGCTCCAGCTCTCGCCGTAGTCGCCATGATCGCCATGGCATACCTGATGGTGGGTTCTCTATAATCACTTTTTCGAATAAGCAGCATCTTATATTTTTATTTTAGTTCAAGCTCTTTCAAGAGTTTTAAGTTTCTTTTGGAAAATGTGAACCTTCCTGTTTTGTATCACTTCTGCATCTAACCCCGGAGCAATGTAGGTGGGAATGGTGGAAGAGGTGGTGATGTGATTTTGGAATGTTCTCCAACAGTTTGGGACTTCAGTGGTTTGCAACCTCACCTTGTACGGAACTCTTCTAATTTCCATGTTTCTGGATAATCTATAGACTTATTGTCCTCCATTGACAAAATTAAGTCTTACTTGTGTTGTTCTGCAGATAGCACAGAGAGGGGGACATGGATCCTCGAAGAATAAAATTGGCACTCGAGGAGCGGATAAGGTTATATCTTTTTAGCAGTCCTCAACTCCTCATTATGTTAAAAAATTGTGTCTACCTATTGAAATTAGAAAGTAGAAGTTTATTATGAAATATCTTTTTTATGTTGGTAGGTTGCACAAGTGCCCATTGGTACAGTGATTCATCTTATGAAGGGTGAAATTCCTTTTGTTGCTGAAAGCCATGTTTCTAAAGATTTGGACCCATGGGAGCTTCCAGGTACTCCTATTGATGATGTAACTGGCTCTGACCAGCAATCTGCCCCTAGTGGTCCAAATATGGCAGTGGATACTGGTAGCTCATCATCTCGACCTGAAAGAAATGATGAGGAATCAGCTCACATGAAGGAAACCACCCAAGTTGAATCCACTGAGGTTCCTACTCAACCTCCACCTTCTTCCTCTGAGATTTCCACAGAAGATGAGACAGAGGAAGAAGAACAAATTCAATACAACGTTGCTGAGTTAACAGTAAGAGGTCAACGATTAGTTATTGCTCGTGGAGCGGAAGGTGGTCTAGGTAGCGTGTCTCTCAAAGTCCCAAAGAAGTTCAAAACTGATTCGTTAGATGCTCAGGTATATAATGATCAGTTGACCGTCAGTGTTGGTTTGCCTGGTTCTGAAGCTGTTCTCATATTAGAACTAAAGAGCATTGCCGATGTGAGCCTAGTTGGAATGCCAAATGCTGGTAAAAGTACTCTATTAGGGGCTATATCTAGGGCTAAGCCTGCAGTGGGCCATTATGCCTTCACCACTCTTAGACCCAATTTGGGGAACCTAAACTTTGATGACTTTTCGCTCACAGTTGCTGATGTTCCGGGACTCATAAAGGGTGCCCATGAGAATCGTGGACTTGGACATGCATTCCTCCGCCACATAGAACGCACAAAGGTTATAGCTTATGTGGTGGACTTGGCTGCTGGATTGGATGGACGAAAAGGAACCCCACCTTGGGAACAGCTTAGGGATTTGGTCTTAGAGCTCGAGTACCATCAAGTAGGTTTATCTGATCGACCATCACTCATAGTGGCAAATAAAATAGATGAGGAAGGGACTGAAGGCGTGCATGAAGAACTGAAAAGAAGGGTACAGCATGTTCCTATATTCCCTGTCTGTGCCATTTTGGGGGAAGGAGTTCAAGAGCTAAAAATTGGTCTTAGGAGACTTGTGAATGGTGAAATGACAGACAGACTCCAGGTCGATAAAATTATGGTTGATTAAAGGTTAGTGATACCTGTTCAATGACAAGTGTTGTTTTGCCTGAATAGCACAATGATCATCTGTTGAGTATTTTTTTTTTTTTTTTCAAAAGTTTAAGTTGCAGGCATTTCCAAGCCATGATTTATATATATTCAAATTTCAAATTGGCCTCATACTAATTTTATCTTTAAATGTTTGTTGATAAGAATTTGATTATTGTTTGATTTACTCTAGATAGCTCCATTGAGTTTAACACAATTTGTTTAATAGTACCCACCGCTAAAACTACCAGGCCTTTTAATCAATTAAGCTATGTCTACAATATGCCCGACAAAATGAGATATTGTGAAACTATGTTGACTGTATCCTATATAACGGTAACATCTCTGTTATAGATGCATTGGTAAGTTTCACTAATACTAGAGATGTGATTCACAATCTGTTGAGTTTTTTTTTTTTTTTTTTTTTTTTTTTTTAAGTTTAAGTTGCAGGCATTTCCAAGCCCGTGATTTATACATTCAAATTTCAAATTGACCTCATACTAATTTTTTCTTTAAATGTTTGTTGATAAGGGTTTGATTATTGTTTGATCCAGTGAGTTTAACACAATGAAAGAGCTTGAACTAAAATAAAAATATAAGATGCTGCTTATTCGAAAAAGTGATTATAGAGAACCCACCATCAGGTATGCCATGGCGATCATGGTGACTACGGCGAGAGCTGGAGCAACCACTGCCACCACCGCCCCCTTTAGCATATAGCCTAAAGCTGTCTATCATTTTCCTTTCCTAAAAAGTAATTTTAAGTCCCAAAATTACAAACATACAGTGCTATTGATAAAGATACTCAATTCAAGAAACAGTAAGGAATGATAAGAGGGCAAATGTAGCAACCTGTAGAGGGGCAAGCTTCGACTTCTTGTGAGGAGTATCTGAGTAGGAAGACGATATCGAAAAAATCCATGGAGACTTAAAAGACTGACTAAAGGCCTTTATCTGCCTAAATGGTATAGTTAATGTGGCTAACATGCTTTTATATACTGATTTCACTTGGCGCAAGTTTATCCACATCTTCTACTGCAAATTCTTTCATCTTAAATATTTCTCTCAGGATGTTGTTTGATCTAGTCATGGATCATCAACTTGTATTGCTATTATTAAGTGCTGTCTTTTGATTGTTTATGTAGGGGTGTTTATCCTCCTGCAGAGTATGTGAAACATGTTGATAAAACACACATGACCCTTGTGGAGGCTTTCAGGAACTTGCAAGTGGATGAAGAGCAGCCCTGTCTGTGAAAACGGAGACTCAATCCATGAGGTAAGCAACTAACGACTAACGCGAACTACTGCTACTTAGAAATGTTTTTTTTTTTTTTATCGGAAATAACTTCATTCATAAAACTGCAATTACAAAGCAATCACAGCACCCAACTAGGGTTTACATACAAAAAAACAACCAAATACTAGCAACACAAATCCTCACTCTAACAAAGAGAGATTGCTACTTAGAAATGTTGTTTCTCATAATCAATTAATTCCAGCTGTTAATATGTGCATGATATTAACACAGCAGATATTCTGCTGATCTCAGAATGGATCTTGTTTGTCCTGTTGGTGGTCACTGCTAGACTAGTTTCTGTTAAACTATATGAATGCTTGGTCTATATGATGGGCGCAAGCTCAGTCAATGACCTTGTAGACGCATTTGTATGAAGCTGATATGGTTTCATGGACGTAAAGTGAATTGATACTTGGTCTTTTTTTTTTTTTTTTTTTTGGCTTCTGTTTTATGCTGCCTTTGTTTTTCTTTACTATTTTTCACACCAATATGAGTTCACTTCTGAAATTTTATGTTTAATTTTCATTTGATCTGTTTGATCGTAGGTTTCTGAACTGAATGGGGAACAGACTGTAGAGGAACATGCAGCTGACCAGCACGAGGAAGGAAGCCAGGAGGAGGCTGTCGTGGTGGATGCTGATTCTACGGATGGCACTGTACTCATTAATGGTAGCGAAGCTGAAGAAGACTGGGGTACGAAAAATGAAGGAACCTCGACAGCCTAAAAAGCTATTGGTTGGGCCAGTGTGAAAATCCAATTTTGTCTCTGGTGATTAATTGATTCTAAAGTGCCATCTCTGACTCCCATTCTGACAACTTTCTGATCTATCTACTTCTACCACTTTCTCCCCTAACTGCTATCTGAAGTTTAAAATCTTTTCAATCAATATCATAACTACAACCATATAGTGTCGATACTGACTAATGGGTGTTCCATTTATGGGAAGTGCCTCAGCATAAGTGAGCTCTGCTACTTCTAACTAGTGATGGGATATTGCAGCAATAAGTAATTCTCTGTGGAGTAACTGCAAAATTATTTCAGACATTTGACTTCTAATGGTTCCATAACGGCCCAACAATGATTAGATTATATATTTAACCAAGTTTTAGTGAGGAAAGCTAGTGTTGTCTGTGCTCAAGGGGAATACAGATAGAAACTGTAGGAAAAATGGATTTCTGTCTGTTGGTTTTTCTTCTAGTAACATTATGGCTTTCTCCTTGTTTGATTTTTCCGTATTGGCTTTATTGGCTATATGTGCTAATTAACTTGTAAAACCTTGGTGGTTTTGCATTTTGGTTTTGCAATGTGAGAATTTCTCTTTCCTGTCAGCTGTCATTATTCATGTTGTATAAGTTCTAAAACTGGTTCATTGTGTATACTTTACTAGTCTGGATTCTTTTGATATCTCGATGAGGTTAAGATTGGGAAAGGAAGAGATTTTATTTTGTGTTTTTTTATTTCTCTATTTAGGTTGTTTACTGTGTCCTAATGCTTTCGTATTTTGCTATTTGCAGTGCTTACACCATGTCACTAGGTTCCTATAAAGACTGCTGGTCCAGCTGTATGGATCCTTTATTAAAGGTGAGAAAATATACATATATACCTTATCAAACTTGGGGCTTCAGTAGAGGTAAATGGCTGTGTTACTGTTGTGTTGGGAAAGATTAATTTTCTTGTTCAACTCAGAAAATTGTTTAAAATGATATATACCAAGATTCTATTCCTTTCCATTCTTGTTTTTTTCAGGCAAAGCATTTAAACAGTTCCTCAAGTCCCACAGAATTACTTTCAACTGTAAATTAATATGGCAAAAGCTATTATATTGTCTATTATAAACATAGTGGTGCCAGTCAATGCTCTGTTGTTTCAATGGTGGTTTCTTCTCCTGTAACCTGATGTTTTATTTTCACAACAGGTCTCTTGCAAGAGGCTGACAAAGAGGTGATGTAATGGATCGGTTGTCTCTGTGGTGTGGCTTGTAACCAAATTATAGTTTGTCATGGGGCACAACAGAATTAGTTCCATAGTTTTAGTTAGTTTGCTCTTTGTGTTGCAGATTTAATATATTCTTTGAGACCTTCTCGTCATAAAATTTATGGTGTCATTGTGAATGTAGAGAGAATTGAGCTAGTAACAAGGTCGACCTTTTACCATTCAAAGTTTAGAATTTTGGTTCCCCTTGGCGTTTTATGTTTTGGGAATTCTTTTATGTCTCATTGTAAACGTCATTACAGTATATACATTTTTGAGTATGATACAGAAACCTTTGCACTTGGCTTGTTCAGACCAGACCAATACATCAAGCTACCCTTGGTGTAAAAATTAGCATAATACTGGCTGTATCTGTGCCTACAATTTCCGGGACAAGTAGCATTATATGTTGAAAAAGTGAAGTTAAAAGCCCTTTTCTGTTGCAACGCAGTATTTTTAGTCTGCACTAGCGTGGGAAAAATGCTGGTGAATTGCAGCATCTAATTCTTTAAAGTTCCAGAACAAAACAACGTGATTTAAAGCTTCTCCACTCAAGTTAAGACTTGAACAATAATGTCACTGCAAAGTTGTCAGATTGAAAACAACATTGTTTTGATATATTGATTCCTTTCCATTTTGAAGAAGCCAAATACAACTGTCATAAATGTACATGAGTTCTATATTCTTTCATTTACCAAAAAAAAAAAAAAGGTACATGAGCAGGTCATGAAGTCTACAAAGTTGTTTAGTCAGTCCTTATGTCACTTCCAGGCTGATGGTCGCTGTTCTTGCTACTGTAGTTTACATGTAATGAGACATTTGGCCCTTGCTCGCTTGTATTTTCAACTTACTTGAAAATAAAAGCCAATGCGGTTATCGATTAGTTTTTAAATTAAAGTATTGATTAATAAGTGGACATTGTGCTTAAACTTCATATTATAATAAGTGTCAAGAGAGAGAGTCTAATAGTAATAAGAGTCTCTAATAATTCAATGCATTCAACATGTATCAACTAGTAAAGGGTTAGTGGACTTGCGACACCACATCCCAACAAGTAAATTGTATGCTGATAGTAACCAAAATTGGTGCAACCAATAATTGGTGATGAGCATAGTTCTTGATCTCCCTTTTTAGGGCTTCGGCGATAGAGTCGTGGGGATATGACGGGATGTGATGGTCAAGATGCCAACAACAACTATGGCTTCTTGGTGGTGGTGGCAGGTGGTGGGATGGAGCTTGTGTCACAAGTTCGATGTTGAGGTGGTGCAACGCCAATGTCACAGGTCTACTACTTTGATTAATTTGGCTTGGTTAGTTGTCCAATCTTGTCATCGCCGTTGGATCCATTAACATGTTAGTCTCTCTTTTCTCTTTTTGAGTAAGGATGTTTAGTGTTAGCTTATTGATGTTTATCGTTGGTTGTAATCCCCTATTGATTGTGTGATTGCAACATAAGAGAGGGTAATGCCTCTTATGGTTTCTGATATATCACGATTTGAATAATTTTGTACCTAATAAAAAAAATGACTATTTGGTGATAGGAGCTTAGGATACACACTTTCAATCTAATCAAATGTCTATATTGCCTTAGAAATGGCAATTTGTTACAAGATATGTCTTCATTTTTAACCGCACTAACATTTGAAACAAAAAAACAGGAGGTAAGGACAATGTTTTTTGTTTCCTTTATTTAAGGTTTGCAAGTTTTAATTTCATACTTCTTTTTCGTATAGTTTACAATACATATGTGACAACCTGTCTGTCAAAGTCCGAATCTTGGTAAAACAAAAAAGTAAGAAATTTTCTTTTCCTATATATTGGATTTTTTTTTATGAATCAAAACTAATTTAGTTCAACATGCTCCTCAGCAACTAATGGTGTAGCACATTGCTAAGCTAGTTATGATTTTGATACTAATGTCCATGTCTAAGATGGATCCATGGAAAAGAATTCCAGGCCAGAAAATTATCGGCAAGCCCATAGTTCACAGCCTCAACAACACACGTGTCAGAAGATGACCTGAATTACATGTAATTCCTATAAAACCCTATGTAAGAAATAGAGCGTCGTCCAATCCCTCTTCAAGGGCAAAGAGAGAAGAGAAACCCTCTTCTTCGACTCTTCCATACCCAAATCTTCTCCAATCAATCACTCTCTCTCTCTCTCTCTCTCTCTCTCAAATACAATCAAATCCGGAAAACACTATA
This sequence comes from Rosa persica, assembly GCA_025331145.1. Taxonomy (NCBI): domain Eukaryota; kingdom Viridiplantae; phylum Streptophyta; class Magnoliopsida; order Rosales; family Rosaceae; genus Rosa; species Rosa persica. The sequence goes on along the minus strand of WFKR01000002.1, from coordinate 40,565,854 downwards.
ATACAAAAAGAAGACGACATTTATTTCTGGATCTCTTCTGCTGCCGCTTCCTCGGTAAGTCCCTCTCCATTTTCAATTTACTTTTCAGTTTTAGGTTTAAATGCAGATACTGACTAGCATCATACCCTTCATATATGATTTCGTAATTTATTTATTTATTTATTTTAAATTTTAATCTGGGTTTAGGGTATCTTAGTTATTTTGTGCTAAATTGGTTGTGTTATTTTGGGTTTTTGTTCTGGAATTGTCACGGCCCAGTTCTTCATCTTTTTGCTGTTTTTCGGAAAGTAGGGTTTTAGGTGTTAACCCTCTGAGTAGGTGGTGGAGATAACCCAAAAGCTTAATTCAGGGATATTTGTAGTTCTGGTTTCCTGGCATTTGGCAACACAGTCAACTGTGCTATTTTGAACTTTTTAGGGTTTGCAGTTTTCCTTTTGGGAATGACATTTTGGTTAAATCAGTTTTACACTTTTATCTTTGTTATGAGTTTTGCTCTTTCGGCACCCTATAAATCTTATTAGCATGCGATATGATTATGGTAGCATTTTCTCATCCCTATTTCGATTTTTATCTGTTGATTTATCTGTCAATTATCCTTGTGCCAAAGATTTTACCTAGGAGTTAGGCATGGTATCCGTAGCCATATCCGGACTAATGACCAACATTGTTTTCTTTTTTGCTTATGCGTATTGATTTATGTTGCTGGGTTCAGTTATTGACTTGAAATTTGTTTCGTCTTTTGTGTCCTTGCATACCTGGTAAAACCGCGAGTTCAGTTCTTGTATTTTAAATCTGTTTCGTGTGGTTAGCGAGGGGCCAGTTTGAAAACCACTAAATTTGATCTCTTTTCGTATTTGCTCTTGTCAATTATAATTTTATTACTGCCAGTCTACAGACCAAACTGATAATGATGCTTTGTTCAAAATTGAACAACCGAAGATGTTCTCCCAAAATGTCTTTATTATTTCTTTCTTCAATGATGCGAGTATTATTGTGTGCTTCATATGACTGCTAACACTGTAACACAACAGGTCTGTATTGGGTATGTACTGTGTGCTTAATGTGTTGACATGTTAATACATCAGATGTCAGACTCTGTTTGGTCTATGTATATATCTATGTACATGTTAAACATTAGTCATGAGAAATCTATTAACTAAAAGTGTCACAGCTGAAAATATAGGTTTTCCTTGGTTAAGTTTTTAGAAAATCTAGAAATGTAATATCAGAGTTGTAAGTATCTTGTAGTGGTTAGATTTCTTATCAGCTAATTATCTTTTATCTGTAATCATGGTAAGTGGAATTTTATATTGGCCGATCATCTTCTATTTGTATTCACTTTACCTTGGGACTAATAGCAACCAATCTATTTGGTGAACTTTGTTCATTTTCTGATCCTTTGTCCTTTTGCATAGTTAGGATTCTTATATTGTAAAGCTTTGGATCGATGTAGTGTATTGCACTTCTTGGCTGGGTTAGTGAATACTGTTTGTTAACTTAAAGGAGATTTGACTATCTACTTTCTCCCTGCACCTTTTGAGTTTAATGTCTCCATTTGTCTTTTTATTTGGGTCCATAAAAGAATCATTTCTTATGATCTGCAGAGAGAATTCCAGACGCCAATCCTAAGAATATATTTCTTTGATTCATTTGTCAATGGCGGATTCGGAAAATGCCCTTCCACCTTCTAAGAAACGGGCTGCTGGAAGGGAACTTTCTCGTGATAACCCAGGCCTTGATGATGAGGAGGATGATTCTGAACTAGAGACTGGAACTTTCAAGAGGGCCAGTGAAGAAGTGCTAGCAACAAGAAAGATTGTTAAGGTTCGTCGCCCTCCTGCAACTTCAGGTCCTTCTTCCAACCCTTTTGCTGGGATACGCTTGGTTCCTCCATCTGAAGCTAGTGCAGACCCTTCTCAAGCCGCCACTGATGTACGACCTGCTAGTGAAGCAAGAATTTCAGATGATGCTAATCAGCAGTTAGATAGCAAGCCTGAATCTGCTGCAGATAAGGAGATTGATGTGAAGGAGGAAGACAAAGTTTCAAGTGAGGCAACAGAGCCTGGGGTAGCACATGAGCAGACTGAGGCTGAATCTGCTGAAGATAAGGAGAACATTGTGAAGGAGAACAGCAATATTTCCAGTGAACCAGCTGTTGGAGAAGATAAGACTAAAAATGATGGTGAGGCTGAAAACGAGGTAAAGACTGTAACTGATGGTGAGACTGGAAATGTTGAGAAGACTGAAAATGAAGAGAAGATAGAGAAGAAAGATGAAACTGTGGACCCATGTGCTGAAGGTGCCACTTTGAACTCATTTCAGCAGCTTTCGAGTAGCCAAAATGCCTTCACAAATCTTTCTGGAACTGGGTTTTCCACTTCCACCTTTTCTTTTGGGCTTATTTCCAAGGATGGTTCTTCATTGAGTACTGGTGCTGGTTCACTTTTTGGGGCAAAAAATGATCTGCCTTCTGGTCTTGGTCTATCTAACAATGGAAGTTCTTCACTCTTTGCCACAGCAGGGCCTTCAATTGTGTCTAGGAGTGACACCCCTTCAATGCAAGAGGTTGCAGTTGAGACTGGAGAAGAAAATGAGAAGGCAGTTTTCACCGCTGATGCGGTGCTGTTTGAATTTATTGATGGAGGCTGGAAAGAGCGTGGAAAGGGAGATGTGAAGGTAAATGTTTCTGAATCTGGGGCTGACAAAGCCAGACTAGTTATGAGAGCCAAGGGAATTAGGAAGGTAATTTTGAATGCAAGTCTTTACCCAGACATGAAGCTTGCAAATATGGAGAAGAAAGGTGTAACGTTTGCCTGCATGAATAGTATCGATGAAAAGAAGGATGGGTTATCCACATTTGCGTTGAAGTTCAAGGATGGTTCCATAGTTGAGGAATTTCGCTCTGCAGTTACAGAACACAAAGGCAGGACAGCTACCGCTATGAAGACTCCTGAAAACTCCCCCAAATGATTGAAAAGTGGCACATGCCAATGCTCAGTGACTTATATTTCCCGGTCTCGAGTTTGATTTTAAAGTTGTTTTCCTTTCTGGGAAGAAAACAGAGTTCCAAGTTATTTAGAGTCTGGCAATCCCTTTTGTAGCAGAGCTATAGAGTCATGTCCATTTTGTTGTAGTTTAATTTCAGTCTAGTCTTTGAAAGATGGTGTCAACTTTATTCCGGATATATCTAGGTCCAGACTATTTTAAGCTCTAGGGATGCTGAATGCTGGACAAAGTTTCATAGTTGGCCCCTTGTCTGCAATATATATTGAACTGCCGTGTCAGATATTGAAAGCTTCGTGTTTGAACTGCTCATCAATATTAGCTGCGTTGCCTCTCGAGAATTATGCCAATTTGGATTGAGTTTCTTGTGGGGGCAGTTCAATAAAATGAATTGAGAATCCATAATTTGCATTTCTACTCTTCCTTCATAAAATGTTCTTTTTTCGTTTGTGCACGTTATTTTGAACTTGGACTGTTATCTCTACTGTTGTCTCTGTTTCAATCGGTTCTATGATGTATAAGATCTTTTCTTTTGGTCTTGGAAATCCAAAGGTTGATGACTGAAACGCTGTCATTGCTGCTAGTTGTGGTTTGATGGCTTCCGTCTTTGATAAACATTGTCCTTGGTCATTCTGCTGAGGCACAAGCACACTGCATTGATTAAACGGGTTGGAGGGTCAAACCTGCATCGGCTGCCATTTTAGTTGGACTACCAGATGACTAATTTTCTTCAGTTAAGACTAAATCTGCAACTTCTCCAAGGGCATTGTTGAAAGCACCCCAAACACAATCCGATTCCAGCAGTTTAAAGGACCAAAAATAGATGGAATTTTGGTGAATGTGAACACATCAATTCCTGTAAATTTCCTCTCCTTTTCAAAGGTTAGGTCGATCATGTCATGCCTAAGCATGCTCGTTCTATTCGTTTGGCTTTCCAAGGCTGTTGCTCTACTTATGCACGTTGAAATGAGAGAGAGGATATTGTTTAGGTTAACATGCGTTGAGAAGCGTGTAGGAGGACTGAAAAGTTTTGGCTGTAGTTTGATAATCTTTAAAAAGAACACAGCGGCTTTATCTTTCTTTAATTTTTTTTTTTTTTTTTTGAGAATGTATCTTTCTTTAATTTAGCCTATTCTGCAAGTTTGAAATAGAACTTGACAAACAGGCTATTTTATGAACCAGTTTCATAAGAAAAGAAATTATTTCTAGTCGTGAATAATAATCGCATCAATAATGCCAAATTGACGCAGTAAATGCAAGTTTATATACAAAAAAAAAAAAAATGAGTATAATTTAAGAACAGATTTTGACTCTAATGGTCTCTAAATGAAAAGGAAATACATCCAGAATCCATGAGGGTTTAGATGATCGATCGAGATAACAACAATCACACAGGAGCGCAAAAAGGTTTATGGAAGAAACAGTCATCCATACAATTCATCATACACCAAAAATGTATTCCCGATCTATCACACTCTGAAAAGCACTTTTTTGTGCAGCACTCTTCTTTGTAAGTTGATAGGAACCTTGTTAAGCTGTGAAGGAGATGACGGAGAGACTAAGAAGGGACTTTTCTTCTAAAATGATCATGATCGAAGTTATGATGAATATTAGTATTGTCACCGCCCGCAGGCTATCCAGCCTTTCCTCCCATCATTTCCTTATTCCATATCTTGATCATTGGTCGACCTTGAACAATTATGTGCCTACAACCTTTCTGCTATCTCATTTAGGTTTAGTGTATTGATTTCTTGGATCTAGGATCTCTGTTCTTTGTAAGCGGAGGCCGAAGGATTTTTTTTTTCTTTTTAATTTTTTATATGTTAAAATCAACATCCGCTATACCATCTTAAATTTACCAATTAGAGAAAAAGTTGTGCATTTAGTGAAAGTTCACGACCATGTAAAATCAATCACTCAAGAAGACTAAATTATTACAAATTTTTATGGGCGAAACTAGGCAAAACGAGACAAATTTAAATTAAAAAATACACCTAGTTAGGAGACATATAAAAGCCTTATCCTCTCACAAAAAATTGATGCACATGGATCTAAAGGAAATATGTGGTTTACTTTTTATTTTATTAAAAAGGTCAGATGGTTATTTTTTTGTATCATTTAAATGGAAGAATCAACATACATCTACGTATCTAAAGTAGAGAAAAACCATTGGAGAAGTATTTTAAAAGTAACTGAAAGACTAGCTCTTCCCTCGGTCTAAATAGCTAGATAATATCCCAGCCAATGGGGAAGCTAGTTCTTTAGCAAAATAAGTCTTTCAGGCAAGCTGTCGATAAGAGGGATATGTCAAAGGTAAAGGACCTAAGTTATTTTATTGGAGATTATAAACCCATGATCAATTCCTTTTCCGGTTGACCCTCTTGCAGAAGAAAAGCTAAACCCATCTAGCTTAGTAGTAAGCGCATCGAGTGAGCGGGCAAACCCAATAGGAGTTCTAATTAAGCTAAGCCCTTTGTTATCAGCAACTTAGAGAAGTAATGCATTCCTATGTAAAAACTAAAAAGTACTTTAGGTCTTAGGCATGGAAACTTTGAGATTCTTGAAGTTAAGTTTCACATCAACTGGGGTATCAAAAAAAATTCTCATCAATTATACTATCTTATAAAAAAAATAAAAAATAAAAATACATTAACTAGTAAATAACTCACCAAAAATTTCTTTCGGTAGCACAGAAACTAGAACTAATCTCATGCTAAAGAACAAAAAGAAAAAAAAAATCAGTAGGATTTAGAGCTATTGTATGCTCTCCAACATGCCTTACATGATCACTCACTATATACATACACACACACACACTATTCTAAAACACGAAATAAACGGAATAAGATCGATCAAAAGCTTAATTTTACATGAACTAACTAGCTAAAATCATATATGCTCTAGTTTTGTCCGAACCTTCAAACCAGCTCACGGGTTGTCTCCCGCCACTCAACTTGTGATTCTTTTTGTCTCTCTGATGATCCAATATGTCATGCCATGCCATGATTAATTATTTAATTTGTACGTTTTTGGTGTTTTCTTGGACATTCTTGTTTGTACATTTTTTGGAGAACCCGTGAACATTATTATTAGAAGCTGATCCAGAACAAAACGTGCAGATACAGCGAAATTACAGGCCACAAAGAAAATTTCATAACTGGCTCGACCATGTTTAATTACACAATAGCCTTACATAATATAACTTCACTATGAAGAGAATGTGTGATATATAATATAGAGCATCATAAACTGATAATTAATAATCGAAACCCTAATTAGGTGTTCTAGGCACTACAGGTCTCTGAGCATGAATCTACGCAGCCACCCACTTTCTCCACCTCTGCAAACGAATAAGAGACTCAAATTAAAGATTTTGAATTAGATAGCTCAAGAGGTCGATCTGTTCTGTTATTATTAGTAAGACAAGAAAAACTTAAGGATTTGAATTGAATTACCTGGGTTTTGATTGGTACTGAAACTGGAACACAAAGAAGAAGCACAACCGAGCGCGCAGAAGTATTGGTTATCTGTGTTGGTACTATAAGACGTCGGTATGATGCAGTCTTTCAAGCATTTGAAGGAGCATGAGCCAACAGATTGGTGGGGAGTGATGACGCAGAGAAGGAAGCAACTCTCGTAGCAGCTTTTGAAAGAAGCAGTGGACTGAACCAACAACATCCCAAATACCACTAGGTAAGTGATGACGGCGAAGGACCTGACTTCCTGGGTATCCATTTTGTTTTCTGTAGGTCTGTCGGTAGCAAATGGAGATATGACAAATAAAAACCAAATTGCAGTGCAACATGTCTTTAGTAGTCCCTCCCTCTATATATAAAGACTTGGTAGGGACTGAGTTGAAAAAGTTTGTAACTAATTAAGACACACTATCTCATTCAATATAATCTTTAAGGATTTGAAAAAAAAAAAATATTTACAATTAGAAACATTTGACCGCTTTGAACGTTTTAGTTGTTCGGTTATAGAGCATCTCCAATGGTTATGTCTTTTGGTTTTCGTCAAATTTGACATATGACATGGCAAATTTAACATGGTAACATTTTGACTAATTTTAGCTCCAATGGATATGTCAAATTTGAATATTATTTTAATATATATAAATCTATTTATGTTGTTTTTTTTTATCTTGTAAATCAAAGATTATACAATGAATGCTTCTAGTATAATAAGAGATGCAATTGAGAGAATGAGAATTTGAGATATGGGAATACATAGCAGGAAACCTAAACAGATGCAAAAACATAAACATATAATACTTCACTGGAAACCAAACGAACTGACACAAAGTTACAAACTAAAAAAAACTAGAAGGTTTTCTTGACCCCTATACAAACTTATGCTGCACATGACATGAGCAACTAGTCTTCAAAAACCATTGGAGGAAGAAACCTCATATATCACCTTGCAAGCCGAACACAGGGCTGGAAACTTATATATGTCTGAACTAAACACTCCTGCAATCCTATCAGACAAGCAGCCAAACAGACAAGCATTGCAGAGGATAAGTGCAGAGGATAACTAGACAAAGGAATCAGTCTTAACCAAGTCACATGTCAAGACTGCAGCTTTGCTGCCCCCAGCTCACAAGCGTGATTGTGATACAAGCCATACAAAAAAAAAAAACTTTCACTACATAATGCCTCATGATCTCTCAGGATTTGTACTAGAGTTTCAATCACCATACACCTACCATTGTAAAGATGAACACTTCAGTTGCAAATGAATATACAAAGTTTTCCATCAAAGTCTTATTCTTTCTATATTTCCATATGAATTATAGCTTTTCTATCAATAGCATCCTACCAATTACATAGAATGTAAAATTGCTAAAACACAAAATCATTGCAAACTGCCAGGAATCAAAAAAATTGATTATATTCTGGCAGCATATCAATTAAACAAACTAGTTGAATCATTTAATCAAAGTTTTATAATTCTATGATTCCAATCAAACAAAATCTGGGCAGCATATTCAAAGTTTCATAATCCTATTCAAAGTTTGATAATGGGATTCAAAATTTCATAATCCAATCACTCATTCAAATATGAAGACTCTCAAATGAAATCTAGGCAGCAAATTTGAAGACTATCAAAATCTGGGCAAGGAGTCAATGATATAGAACTTCTGAATCAATTTCTTTTGCTGCAATCTGTAAAATAATGAAAAGCAAAAACCAAAACATTCGTCTATGGCCAATTTGATTGAATTAAGCAACAGAAGTACTCAGTTGTAACAATCAACAATCACATATTCACAAAGCCTTTGAAAAGCAAAGCCTAAGCCTTGAATCACTCATTCAAAGTGCGAGAATCAAATTCATATCATACCTTCAAATCTTTTGCTGCCAATCGAACTCCCATAATCCAAATCTCTTTGTTCTGTTGCTCCAAGTCTCCAACTCGAATTCCAAGTGAGAAAAGAATCTCCTTTAAAGCCAAATGCTTGAGAAAACTAATGGGTTCGAAGATATTTTTATCAATTTTCTTGGTTAGGGTCGAATTTGCTGCGTTTTGGAAGTGCGAGGGCTGAAATCGGTTCTGGAACTCTGTTATGCTATTTCTCGCGACCTAGATAATGCTTAAAACACTAAGTGTTTGGTGGCCTTGCAATCATTGTCTATCTTTATATATGCGACCTGGAATTGAGCCCCGACGCCTACTTCTTCCATTCTCTTGCAAAGCAATAATCTGCAAATTCATCAATTCTTCGTCTGATGATGAATTGGCAAGATTCTCAAATTCCTCATCTACAGCATCTGAAGATGAATCTGAAAAATTTTGATCCATGTTCCTAATACTCAAGAAGAGACAGGAAATTTGAAGAGAGAAATTTCTCTGAAATTTTGAAGTCCTGGCTGAGATGAAGGAAGAACGAAGCGACAAGGAAGAGAAACGCACTGAGAAACAACTAAAAAGATAAAAGACAGAAGGAGAAGACGCTGTCAAATTTGACAGAGGAGAAGCCAATGTCTAATCCACGTGGATAAGGCACATCCGTGGGAGAACAATTTGGACCTTCAAAAGTATTCGTTGGAAGGCCAGGTGGCAAAAGACCAATCTATTGGAGATGGTGTTAGCGAAAGTCACCGTCAGAATAAGCGGATCCGGAGTCGAGGAGGCTGTCATGGGAAAAGAGAGGTCGTTGTTGCTGGCCCTAAGTTGAGTCCTATGCGCGCACAAAACGCGCCTCAATCAAGGGAGTTTGATCATAAAGATGTGTGTCTTCAATATGGAGCATTCAGTCATTAGACACACATTTGTGGAGCATCTAAAGGTCTCGTGTAGCATACAAAGTGTATAACAAAGCAAGAGAGCTCACACTGTGGAACATGACGACCAAGAAGTCAAGCTGAGGGTTGAAGACTTCAAATCTGGCGATGATGAAGTGTCATACCCCGAACTAGGTGGAGGTGAGATTAGGTACCTAACACCTGATCCGAGGAGTGAGCATAGAAATATAAAGCGAAATTTAAAATAACACCAAATACATTTTCAGAAATTGTCGAAAATAAACCATTTGAAATAACAAAACTTTAACAAAAAGAAATTACACCTCGTTTTCTAATCTCACTTGCTCTACTCTTGTAATCCTTTTCAGAGTCTCGCAATGGTAAACCTCATCTCGCTTAATTTTCTCGAAACTTATGTCACACATGAACAAAAGTCTATAAGGGTGAGCTTACGCTCAGTAGGGCCAAACTTTTTTAAATCATTCTTATCTAAATGTCACAATCAAGTTATCAAACAATTCTTACAAAATGAGTAATAGAAACGATGCATGTCAAATGAGCTTCAATTAATTACCCGTCAGTCCATAGAGCGCCTACATGCATGTCTCATACTATGTAATTTACGGTGACTCTAGATGTTTCGAATATATGATCTAACACCTAGTAACAATTCAATCAACATTCCCTTTTTGCTAGTCATCTCGCTTAACCTCGATTACCAAAATCGAACATCTCTATTAGCCCACCTGAAATTTGGCCAGACGAGTCAACATTAACTACACAAAAGCATTCATTTCACGTAATCCAAATCAATATTCCATATATCCTTCCAAACTATCTATGTGCACATTCCCCAATGCAGGTGTATCATGAATGACATCAAAATCGTTATAACCCAAAATCCTTATTTTCGATTCTTCAATACTTTCCCAATCAATATCACATAGGTTTGATTTTGTCATCGTATCCCAATTCGGCCCCAAATAGCAATCCAAACTCCGAATATTCTATCTTCAATAATTAAATCAAATCATACTTCATTCAAGCTAAATCTCCAGTACTACTATGGAAACCCAAAAATACTCTTCTAAACTAATTCATCGTAAATTGTCCAATTTGAAACATAGATCAAATCCAATTCGCCGATGACTGATGTTCTTAAACCAATTCCGACTTCATGCTTTCAATAAATCATTTTTAATCCCAAACTTGATAACCACCACTCATCTACTCCAATAATCTAATCAACAATAGCTAAACAACTAGTAACTTTAACGATCAATAAGAACTTCACAACTCAAAAATTAAATGGCCTTGATCTCGAATTGTAATGCCCCAAAAGGGTTGATGTCGCAGCACCGCGAATCTTATGAAGCTTAACTATTGACAAAACAATACTCAAGCTCCTTAAGATGCACAAGACTTTCAAACTTAGGATGAAAAATGTAACGAAATGAACTATGGAGATCAATATCGACAATAGCTGATTATTAATATCTGCATTGTAAAAACCAAGCTAAAAAGCCCAAAGATTGAAATTGAGTATTTGTTTCAAGGCAATACTCTAAAATCATGTTAACACAACTTAATAGTTGAAATAAAGATATCTCAAAACTTTTGGTGAAAGAAGCTAACAAAATTCAAAGGATAGTAATTAAGCTTGAAACCAACTCCAGCAAAAACAAAATAAATAACAACTAATGGTCTTCAACGAGAGTCTAAAATCTGAAAATTCCAACAGTACATTTTGAGGACAGTTTCCAAGCAAATGGCAAGTAATCAATTCGATAGGTGCAATATACTCAACATGACTAAATAACAACTCAGAATAAGAAAATGAAAGGGATACAATTTTGCTTCACAAATTGGGGTTCATAAACATGGTTTTATTATAAACATAACTCAAACAAGTTACTGGGAGTAGTTCACTAGACAATACTAATCTAAATGTTTACATATACCAAAATGAGCCTTCCAAACATATTTATAACGCTGAGTTCAACTTTCCACAACAAAAGTTTAAGGAAAATAAAGGCTCAATATACCAAAGAACATCAGGATTTCAAATAGGATAAAGACCTTAAAGGACAGAAGTTGATAAGCTGCAAAATGCTGAAAGCCACAACTTCAGTTCTGCTCCTTTCCAACTTCGTGCATAGTACCTAAAATGAGTAGGGGTGAGCATCACTTAAGTTCATATGCTTAGTAGGATGTAACACTAGCTAGGTTTGAAAGCAAACTAAGAATTTGGTACCAATAAAACCATAATAATGTACAATAGCAGAATACTAAAACTTGGTATATGAATTTATGATAAAAACATGCATGCAAGGGTAGCTACTTTTCTAAAACCGATGACCGGTCCTAATGCGAGCCACTTGCTTGCTCAATTAAATATACAAACACACAGTAAGAAGCAACGAGAGTGGCCCTTTATGCCATACCACATATATGAGTGGTGCCACACGTCAAAGGATGTTAGACATCCTCCAGTCCGTATAGCCCCTTTCAAAGGTTTAGGGGGTTGAAACCCAAGGTAGTCATTCAGCTCCCTTCACTCTCAGGTCATCACTTAAAAATTATGCAATTGGTATGCTTAAAACATAAGAATATTTTTCAGAAAAATCTATAACCAGTGAAGACGCCCTACCTAAAATCTTTGATGTAAACTTTGCAAGTACCACTTAACTAGTCTTCAAGCCACTTGAGTTCTTGATCCTATTATGAAAAATTATAAACCATCATCAGTCCTAACAATATTTCTCCTTTAAGACTATATCACACATTTGTTAATTGAGCAGTAGCTAGCGCTTTTAAAATGATATCAGAGCACTGTTTTATAAAAATTTTCAAAACTATTTCTTTCCTTTAAGGACTTCTTTCAACCATTACCTTATTGTCTTTTTTCTAAATGTTTAAGACCTTCTTACTTTGGTATCAACATCCAAAGGTCTCTAAATTGCCTCCAGATTACACATCTTATTTAAAAATCTTCATGTCATGGTCCTCAGGTCAAGTCATCCTTTCTAATCCTATATTGAATCTTTCCTATTAATTTAGTTCATTGATCCTATTTACAAGATGCCACCCAATACTGAAGATGAACGTGCACAGGCCTCTAAAGCCCAACGATGCGTATCTGAACATCTTGTAGCAGAGGAACATGAGAGCGAAAGAGAACTCTCGTATCTTGATCGTTTCTTGAAACTGAAACCCTTGAAGTTTTGGAGAACTTCTAAGATAGATAAGGCAGAGGCTTGGATGAAGCACATTAAGAAGAAGTTACGCACTTTACATGTACCACTCGAGTATAAAATTAAATTGGCTAATGTATTCAAAGGGGGTGCAGACACTTGGTAGGAAACACTATGTGATCGACACAAGGTTGAAGATATGATCTGGGAACAAGTTGAGAAGCACTTTTATGATCGGTATTTCCCTTAAGCCTTGAGACAAGCAAAGGTGAAGGAATTTCAACTACTTGAACAATAGTTTACAAAAAGTATGGCTGAGTATGTGGCTAAGTTTATGGAGATGAGTAGGCATGCCCCTGAAATGGTAGCAACAGAGTCGAAGACATACAGAGCCTACCAGAAGACATATCGTGGGGAAGAACCTGACTATTTATAATGCAGTCATGAATGCCGCTTATAAATTGGAGCAAGACTATTTGGATTCCAAGAAAAAGAGACGAGGTACTTCAAGTAGTTCGAGAGGATCAAGGGAAAACAACCAAGAAAATGATGAAGAAAGAACAAGGGGGAAGCAACGGATTTAGTGTAAGGAAAACTGGACCTTTTACTTGCTACCATTGTGGGGAAGTTAGACATGTTAGAACTAGGTTCCCTCACAGAAAAGCTTATGGATCAGCAACTACACCACACCATAAAACCAACCACTTCGCTCTGCCAATAGTGAGACAGTATAGCTAACTAACCAACAACCACAAAGAGGAGCTTTTGGGACAGCAAATCAGCAAAATCGTGGCCACGGTGCTGAACGTGGAAAAAACACTCATGGAGGAAGAGTATTTGCATTAATAGGACGACACAAGGAAGAATATCAGAATACTGCACTTGAGGATACTATTCTCTTATCCCATTATGAAGTTAAAGTCTTAAACGATACTGGTTTGATGCATTCTTTCATATCTGGTTACTTTGCTGAATTATTAAATCTAGAACCCCAATTATTAGAAAGACCCTTGCATTTAAACGCACCCTTAAGTGATGGAGCACTAGTACATAGAATTTATACTTCATGTCAGTTATTAGTTACGAATGAGTGCATCACAGCAGATTTATATCCGCTAGCTAGAGATCGATTGTGACATGATTTTGGGAATGGATTGGTTATGAGCATATCATGCCCTCATCGATTGTGATAGAAGAGAAGTAAGAGTAAGGCCACCCAGAAGATGAGACTTAGTAATACGACTTGATGAGAGATACTCTCCATCGAGTCTGTTATTAAAAGCTTGTTTTCATAAGGGGAAATTACTGGTCACTCCCTATACTTTTAGGGCATCAACAGTTCAGTCCTTGCTATCCTAATTTTAAGAAGTTACTCCTCAAACATTCAAATTTCACACAATATGATCCAAAATGACTATTTTACCCCTCACTTCATGTTATATATATATATATATATATATATATTTATATTTACCCCTTACTTCATCTTATATATATATAAGATGAAGTGGGGGGTAAATATTTATATATAATATATTTATATATTTACATATATATATATATACATACATATATAGATATATAAGATGAAGAGAGAGAGGAATTAAAAAAAGAGAAAAAAAAAAAGGTTTATGGAAGAAACAGTCATTTTGGACATATTGTGTGAAAATTAGAGAGAATAAGAACTAGACTGTTTAATTTAAAAGACGAGGGACTGAACTATTTTTTAGAGAAAAGTACATGGAGTGACTAGTAATTTCCCTCATAACATAATAAGAGAGTGTTACGGTGTTATAGCCTTTTAGCTACTATAAAGATAGAGGATTGTGTCCAGAAATCTATCCCAGTGGTAGAAACCTGGCCGCTAATGCCGACACCTCTTAATATAAAGCAAATTGATATAAATGATTCTTTGTTAGAAAACGTGATTAGAAAATGATTGTAGACTCGCCTAGTGGCGCAAGGCTTATCTCAAGACCTTGGAGTTGACTACGAAGAGACATATTCTCCCGTAATGACGTTATAACATTCAACTACCTTGTCAATTTGGTCATTTCTGAAAAACTGAACATACAACTTATGGATGTGGTCATAACATATCTCTATGGAAATCTACATACAAAGATATAAATGAAGGTCCCTTATGGACTTCAATTAACAAATAGCTCTCGACCCTAGATCACGTTTTCAATATGATTGAGACGCTCACTTTATAGATTAAAATAATCCGGATGGATGTGGTATAACCTTCTAAGTTTTGATCAGAATGGAGTGTGTCAATAATGAATTATGCCCATGCATTTTTATTAAGAGGATAAGTTTTGGGTATGCTACTGTTGCGGTATATGTTGATTACATGAACCCTATTGGAACTCTAAATGAGTTAGAGGAAACCACTATGCACCTAAAATCCGAAGTTGAGATGAAAAGATATTGGGAAACACGGTTTTGTCTTGATTTAGTACTTGAGCACTGTGTCGAGGAAGATATACAAAAGATGCTAATGCGCTTCAATTGAAGAGAAGCCTGTTAGCACTCCTATAATCGTCCGAAGATCATTTTCATCCTAAGGATGATGGAGAAGATGTGCTAGAGGCTGAAGTGTCATATCTAAGTACAATAGGCGCATTATTGTACTTAGCACAATGCACAAGATTGAGTATCTCATTCACGGTGAATTTGTTAGCTAGATATAGCTCAGTGCCAATGCAACGCCATTAGACTGGTGAAACACTATCTTTCGATACATAAAGGGTATGATAGATATGTACATCTATCTCTACAAAGAGAAAACCAAAACCCCGATCTGGTGGAATCGGATTCCACATATCAAAGAACCACCACCGCCGACCGACGTGTTTCCTCCCTCCATAAAAATCTGAGTGATGTTTTGATAAGTTTTGCTGATTCTGTGTTTCTCTTTTACCCTTATAAAAGTAGTCCCAAACTGGTTATGTCTTTACTATGGGAAACACTACGATATCTTGGAGGTCTATTAAACATGCCCTTATCGCTACTTCTTCGAACCATGCAATGATTATAACTCTTCACGAAGTTGATCATGAATGTATATGATTAAGATCCATAATTGGGCATATTCAAAATACTTGTGGTTTGAAGTCTACCATTGATGAATCTACAAGCATTTATGAGGATAATGCTTCTTGCATTGAGTAAGTGAAGCAATCTTACATCAAGGGCAACAACACCAAGCATGTATTGCCTAAATTCTTCTATAATCAGCAACATCAAACTCTTCTCAAGATCAGGGTGAACCAAGTTTGATCTGAGGACAATGTGACAGACTTATTTACTAAGTCATTGCCAAAATCCACATTCGAGAAACATATGCAAAGTATTGGTCTACGAAAAATTATCTGAAATCCCATGATCGCCTTCATCAGGGGAAGACGTTGACATCAAGGGGGGGACTCGATGTCTACATGTTTTGATCTCGAAATGTGAGAATGTATTGTACTATTTTTTTTCCCTTCAACCGAGGTTATATTTGTCCCACTTAGTTTTTGTTACTCGGCAAGATTTTTAATGAGGCAACGTGATGAGCACTAAGTTTGGACGACACAAGGGGGAGTGTTGAATAAAACCCAATTTGTGTCTGTATGGCCCAAACATGATTACTTCTTCTAGTTGTAATAGGGTAGAATATTCTAGATCTGCTAATCCATATTTGGTTAGGATACTTTGTACTCCAAAGAATTGTACATGTAATTCTCTATATAAAGTTATCCCTATTGACATTGAAAACATCTTAGTATTCTCCCAAATTCTCTTTTCCTTGGACATAAATTGTATATTATCCCTAATTGTGATTTTATAAGTGTTGTCTTTAATGCTCGTTGTTTGAATCATACATGCTCCAAGAAGTAAAAATTAACACGAAGTAAGAGGGTCCTCTACTTTGAAATTTGTTGTCAGCTAGCGGTAGTGGAACCCAATTTGGGGTGACTTAAATTATTTAAAATACTACTTAAATAAGTCAAGTAGCAAAAAAGTCTTTGATATGGAAATTTAAAAGCAACGTATAGAAGTCACATTTATTATATTACAATTATGTCTCGGGGGACATAAAATCTGAACCTCGAGTTACATAAAACACTTACAATAATTTTCGTAGAGTATGTACATCATGAATAATAGAAGGAGTCTTATCAAACCAAACATCATTAATGAAAAATAAACTAGCTAGGTGAGCAAGTCTATGTACTACACCATTTGCTTCACGGAAAATATGATGAATTCTAACTAATTGAAAAGCAGACATATAATCTTTACAATCATCTAAAACTCAACGTACTTTCGAGAACTTTTTCTCTTCACTTTGGAGGGCAGCAGTTAGAAGGCTTGAGTCACTTTAAATATCTATTTCCGTCCAACCTTAACGTATACCAAGATGAAGACCAGCTTTACACGCATCCACTTCCATATTTAGAGTCGAGTTTGCATGTACAAAAAGTCTAGCCATAACTGCAATGCTTATACCCGCATCATTTTTGACTACCACACCAAACCCACCATTACCACTACCCTCTCTAAAAGCTGCATAAATATTGATTTTCAGCTTACCATTGGGTGGGTTATGCCACTTCGTTATTTGGCTTGTTCTTCTTCTTACACGCCTTGGGGTGATACTTTTGGTACTCCTCCAAAAGTGGCCATTCTTCCACAACACGTCCCCCACCCCAAAAAAAAAAAAAAAAAAAGTGCGACCAACCATAATGCCAAACAAAAGAAATCAATTTTATCACCATGCAAAACGTCCAGCATGTCTAAAATCTAAGACTTCATGCAACGTGCTAGGTGATCTTTAGCATTTAATTTCAAATTACCATAAGAGAAAAAATCGGTATAAGAGAAAAAAAAACAAATAAATCTTTTGCACTCAGACAAAAGAAGAAGAGAAAAGTTTATTGAAAAAAAAAACAAAAAAAAATCTTCTAATTGCCCAAAAAAGAAAAGAAATAACGTGACAAAAGGAAAAAAAGTACTAGGAAGTCACTTTAGGGTCATAAAAATGGCAGAGGTTGATTGGTGGTTAGTACCAAGCAAACGTAAGCCGATCTACACGCATCTCACGTGTCAGAATCTTCGTAACGAAGATAGAGCATCTCCCTCGCCGTACCAAAACTCCAAACTCCCAGTTCGCAACTCTCTCTTTTCCCAAAATGCCCTCGCATCAGAGCCGGACAGTTTCTCTTCAGTTTTAGATATTTCCGTAATTATCTTTTCTTTTTTTCGTCATAAACTTCTCCCCAAGTCTCTCTCTTTCAATTTATGACGGCATTATACAAAAGCCCCAAAATCTCTTCTAGGGTTTCACGAGTAACAAGATCCCTTCCCCCCTGCCCTTAGTTTTTGCCAAATTTGAGCTTCTAGGGTTTGGTTTTTGCGAGCCTGTACATAATTAGCGCTTGATTTGCTCCCGAAATTTTGATTTCCGAACCCGAATTCTTGTTTTTCGAGCAAGATTGAGCTTGAGTCCAGTGAAGTTTCTTGCTCTGATTACGTTTTTTTTTTCTAGGGTTTTTTTATTTGGATTTGTAAGGTTTGGAGATTTAGGGTTTTTGTTGGTGTGAGAGTTGAATTTGATGGCTACGGTGGGGGAGGAAGATGTGGAGTACGAGAGTGATCCGGAGGAGGTTAAACGATCGCTGGCGATGAGGAGGCGGGCGGCGGCGAGCGACGATGAGGAAGGTGAAGGAGAGGGGAGGGAGAAATCGAGGCCGGATCGGAGGGCTCCCATTCACTCTGATGATGAATCGGACGATCAGGGTGGGGCAGCGGAGTATGACGACGACGAAGAATTGGTAGAAGACGAAGAAGAAGAAGAGATTGATGAGGAAGAAGAGGAGGAAGAGGAGCCGTTTCATGAGGCCGCTTATGTGGAGAGAGGCCGTGAAGGTGAGACTAGCACTGAGGTTTTGGCGGTGAAGGAACCCGAGGGCGGTGATGGGACGAGGTCTGTCGATGGAACGGTGGATGAGCATGGAGAGAACCAGGCCGGAGAAGGTGAGGAGGAGGAGGAGAAGAAGGAGAATGAACCCTTTGCAGTGCCCACAGCTGGGGCGTTCTATATGCATGATGACCGATTCAGGGACAATGCCGGTGGTCGGAACAGGTATGACTCATAGTTTACAGTCTGTTGGAATGTAGGTAACTTGTGCTAGTGCTTGATCATCCATCAATTCTTTTTTTAATTATATTTACTTGTCCAGATTATCAGTTAGTTAGCTATTTTCTCATCCTCATATAAATTGTGGTGTATGAATGAAAGTTATTTGATTGGAGATATAATCATGCAGGCCTTAAATGATACTAATGTGTGCATACTTAGGTGGCTTTTGACTTTTCTGATCTTATTTTCTTTCTAAATTACTGTCGAATGGATATGTTAGGCCTTTTTTCCGGGTTAGGTGTATTGGAAAAAGTACCTCCGGAATTATGATTGAGAGTGCATAAAGAAAAAAGTATAGCTCTCTGTTCTATTGGCAATCACAGTGTCTTTCCTACTCTTGTTAGCTGAGGATGGTCATGTTTCCTAGTTCAATAAGATGCTGATCTGTCTGTGTTGCAATTTAGTGGCAACTTAGTCTCTCAAGTTTGCTCTGCATGATTTTCATCATTGCTGTATCATGTGTAGAGTTTCGGTCTTCAAAATCTTCATCCACCAACGCTGTATGGTATAATGGTTTAGCTGAAGTGTGTGATTTGCTTTATAATATAATGGTTTTTCTGTATGGTATATCAATAAAATTAAGGACTTCTGGTAGATATCTTCCTGAGGTGTGTGATTTGAAATAGAAGTATAACCTGAATTGGACGGAATTGCTTCATCCTCGTGACATTTCATCATTTCATCCATTTCTCTTGTATTTGTTCAATTTCATACAATGTGATTCCCTGCCCTCCCTTTACCTCTGCCCCTGGTATCTCTATATTTTGGTTTTAATGAGCAACCATTTAATTATTTTTCTCCAAATAGGCGAACACATGGTGGAAGGAAGCTATGGGAGTCTAAAGATGACAGGAAGTGGGGGCATGATAAGTTTGAGGAGATAACTTTGCACGAAAGGCACCATGAAGAGGTAATTGTTGTGTACATCAACATTCTGCAAAGTAGTGTGTTGTAAAGGCCTCTATCTATCTCTCGCCTGACATTCTGATTTATAATTTTATACTATAATAATTCAGGGCAGGAGACCTTCTAGGGGAAATTTTCGGGGTAGAGGAAGAAACCGAGGTATTGATCGTGGGTATGCTACAGGAAACAGGTCTAAAGAGTATGAGAATAATAATCAGAGACAGGTACCCAAGGGTGTGAGAGGGAGAGGGCCCAGAAGGTATGAACCTGCCGTTAGGAATAACAGACAGACGCCTTCCACACAAAATAGGCAGTGAGTACAATTTATTCTTATAATACTAGTCATTTATTTTCTTTCTGTGTCCTGTTTTACTTACAAATAGCTTTCAATGTTTGTATTTCCAGGGCCGGAAAGCCTGTTGTCAGAACTTCACAAACTAGTTCAGAGAGGACTTTTGCTCCCCCATCGAATGCAGAATCTGACTCAGTTCCTACTAGGAAAAGTGTCTTTGCATCAAGGCTTAATTCAGCTTCACCTCCTTTTTATCCATCAGGATCCTCCAATAAGGAGATCAATCTTAATCAAAAAAGAGATGCACATGGTGGGAGTGCTAAGAGGAATGCTCGTCCATCTGTATCTGAGGAGAATTTTTCTGGGCGACAAACCAATTCATATCTGCGAGGGAAGAATGTAGCTGAATCTGTTGGCGTTGGAATGGAAAAGCTCCATATTGATGATTCAAAGAATCCCGGAGCTGGGAAGACATTGACCACCGTACAAATGCCATCATCTGGGTCTTCAATTGTCAATGCCACTCAAGCTTCTCAGTCTAGGGTTCAAGGAAGGGGTGCTGTCACAGGACAGGTGAGTTATCGACCTGTTGTTTCCCAGAACCAGATGCCAAGAGCTCCATCACCACAGTTCCATGCTGTTCAGCGCAATCCCGTCCAAAATCGGTCCCAACTGGCTCTTCAAGCTCCTCCCCAGCAGTTGGGACAACGCCCTGGAAGTGGATCTCAAGCCTCATCTCCACCTAAAACACCTGGAGAAGTTGAACCTGCAGATTCAAGTAAATCTAAAGGTGCACTAGTTGCAAAGGGAAAAGGCAGTGCTCAAGGTAATGGCAGGGGAGCTCTTACTTACAATGGGGCTCAGGTTGTTGGGGCCTCTGGAGGCATGGGTGTCAATCATGGAGATCAGAACTTTCCTGGGACTCCTGCCTTTTTGCCTGGTAAACTTTATTGGCCATCTCTGCAGTTTTTATTTTTTGAAATTCAGTGGTACATTTTCAGCAAAGCATACTTATGAGCTAAAGCTGAATTTATTACCTCACAACAGATTTCCTCAAGAAAAAAATTGAAAACTCATTGTTTGTGTTTACGACACAAGATGTACATTATACTGTTTTTGCTTCCAGAACTTGAGTTGTGCATGGAATGTTTTTAAGTATCTTATCTGATTGGTTGGTTTTACAGTTATGCAATTTGGTGGCCAGCACCCTGGGGGTATGGGAGTTCCTGCTGTTGGCATGGCATTCCCTGGATATGTTGCTCAGCCACAGCTTGGTGGTGGTATGGGAAATTCTGAAATGACCTGGTATGATAATTTATATACCTGTGCAATAAACTTTTTCTGTTTCATCTTCTTTACATTTTGTAGTTATTGAGAGTTTGATATCTTATTTAGGTCATTGAGTGGTTGGCTTCTTTGATATTCAGTTTGTTCTTTGTAAGAAAACTTTGTTAAATAGATTTTGGAGTCTAGTATTTTTCTTCAGAGAGGGTAACTTTTATTTGCATCTTTTATCATATTTTTCTAGGAAAGATACCTTCATGGAGTGTATTATTTCTCTCTTGTAGTAAGGTGTTGATGTTTAAGTTTCTGAACATTTCAGGTTGCCTGTATTAGCGGGTGCTGCAGGCTATTGTCCGCCCTACATTACTGTTGATGGTTCTTATCATGCTCGCCCGTCAGGACAGACATCTGTGGGTTCCTTGAGGTTGGTGGAATTATAATTGTTGAAAGCTTTTTTTGTCTTTTTCTTTAATTGGTTTTGTTGTTATTTTATTTAGAGATACATTCATATGTTCTCTTCTGAATGTTTGTGTTAATTTGCAGCAAAGAAAATAATGCAAACAAAACCAATAATGAATGGAAGCCTTCACAAAAGCCTGGTATGACGTTGTCTTACCTTGGTTTGGCCGCGAATCACTTCTGATAATGATTATATTGTGGTAGATTACAACGGTTGTTTTACTTTGGTTTTTCCTTTTTCTTAATTCAGAAATAGTGGGCGATGATTATGGGCAGCGACAAAACAAGCCTCGTAGGCAAGTTCCTTGTGCCTAATGTGTTGTCATATGCAAATTTCTGCTTTCCAAATTGCATCTGATCCTCCAGGGTTCTGTTAGACAGGTTTACAAAATGATGCTATGTTTTTCTGCCTTTTCGTCTGATGTGATTTTTTTTTTTTTTTTTTTTTTTTAACTTGCAGATATTCACAGATGAATGTCGCCAGTGAAGTTCTTCAAAATAATACGGAGCTTGTTTGATAACCAGATAAAGGTTCTATCCTGCCCGAATTTAACTTTTCTGTTATTTTGGGCATCGCAAAGTTCTGAGTTGTGATCGTATGGTGCTGCAGGCCTTCATCTAGGCCCTTTGTGATCTTCAGCTTATGTTCTGGAGCACTTTGGGCCAATGTGTTCCAAGATATCTTAGGTACTAAGTCTTGGTCTGGTTTCTACTGCTTTAAATATTTAACCATGAGAACAAATATCGGAGTTTTCTTGTGCAAATACTATTTTCAAATTCTCTCTTCATTCTTTTGCATCGGAAAACAAGTAACTAGATATTCTGCCCAAATGTCTTCCAGTAATAATACTGTTTCCAGTAACGTCTAATATCAGAACTGATCATTTCTGAAACTGAATGGGTCAACTTTTTTTTTTTCCCATGGTATTTCTGGATGCATTTTACTCTTATATATTTTGTTTCTATGCTCATCTTTTCACTATTCCTTTTTACTCCTATTCTTGCAGTTGTGTATGACAAACACCTGCTCATGCTGCACTCAGTTTAAGATTATCAATATTGCAGCTTGACAGGTGGCAGTTCCTTGTTTGAATGTTCGGTAAGACTTTGTTAGGAATGAAGTTTTAGTCTTGGTATTTGATGATTGGCAGTTTACAATTGTGATAATCCTTTTCTTATGGTTGTTTCCAGGTTTTCTCGTGGTTTGGTTTTCAGTTGAAAAGCTCGTGAAAATGCAGACGGCTTTCTCATAAACTACTATATAGAAGAAAATTGGAAAAGTGGAAGAATTATTGTGCAGCAGCAGTTTGCTTAGTAGAATTCATGAAGTTCCTTTCATCTCTAAAAATGTTGCATTGCATTTTTATTTTTTCTTTCCATTTGTTATGACCTTGGTGACAGTTTTCATTGCTTTGAGAGTATTCGAGTTTTTCTTGCTTAGTTCTCTTGACTATGGAACTATAACGATGCAGTAATCAGAGTTGCTATTATAAGTCTATTATTGATGTTTTCTTGCTTTCTTATTCAGCATAATTGTGTTTTAGGTGTTGTCACTATAAAAAGGAAAGGTTGTTACTGGCCTCATAATTGTTTCAATTTAATTAGTTTTTTATGCACAAGGATTGATTTTCGTAATAAAATTCTATTAATGGAATTATTAATCTGATAATGACGAGTTTGCTAACAATCATTTGTATTCCTGCGGTGACACTTGTTGCCCTTTTTGTCGCAAACTCTATCCACAATTCATGAAAGTAGAATTAGAACATATCTATTATCATGATTATAGTAGGGTGTCCAATTTAGTCGATATCTTTCTAACTAAATGATGGAACTCTTTCGATCATTAAAAGTGGCTTGAGAATAAGACGATGAGAGTAGAAAGTAAATGGCGGCTAGGGCTTTTGAAATGATTTGTTTTTTCGAAGAGTGAAACTCAAGTAAATGTGAGTAATTAAGTGTCGAACGAACAAAAAATATGATTTGTTGTTTTGAAGCCTAAGACTGCAGCAAAATGTGAGTCAATGAAGTGTCAAAACGAACAAAAACTGAGTAGGAATTCGGAGTGTAGATAACATTTATCTATGATGTGGATGAATTGCACGTTACCGAGTAGAGCAGGGGGAGCTAGCACGAGTGCCAAAGATAAAAGCAAAAGAAATGTTACCTCAACGTGCTGACATTTATGCAAGCAATGACTTACGGATCACTTTAACAAATACATATACAAATCGGAGGGCCAGGATTGGCTGTGAGACCCACCGACGCCATCAGGGGACCCATATATCATTACCAGGTGCTCAATTACACTGCAAAGCCCCAAATAGCTTCGAACCAGACGGGTCCACGTAGCCAGCTGAGACTCATCTTCCACTCACCGGTCAGAAACACCTGTACTATATAGTCTCTGCCGTAGCGTAGCAGTACCGGACGTCTGTTTGAAATCCCGTTCACACGGCCGGGTTGACTGGCACGTGCGATCAAATAGTTGCAGGCAGACATCTCTCTCTCTCTCTCTCTCTCTCTCTCTAAAAGCTCTAGTAGAGCTGCTCTACTAGCTAGTATTATTTCAGTGACTGTGGAGCTCTGCTTAAGTTTTGAGAGGCGGAGGTGGGATCTTCAAGCGTGAGCTTCAGAGGCAGAAGTTGCAGAGAATCCAGGTGAGTTCATTTCTCTCTCATCAGCTCTACTGCTCGTATTGGCGAAAAAGACGAAAATTCTTACTAGCTCTCAAGTCGAGTATTTTTATGGCTTCAGATTTGAAACAATTGGATCATTTTTTGGTAACTAGAGAGCTTTTCTGATCTTGCTTCAGTAATTGGAGCATCACTTTCTGAGAAAGCATACTGAAAAATGAAAAACAGAAATCAAGTCTACGATCATCATCGTTTTAACGTTTTTGTGGCTTTAGGAATTGTTTTTTTTCAATGACGGAAAAGGTAAAGAAAATAAAGTATTGGATCTTATTATGTTATTATTTTGAGTGGAGGACTGAGTTTTATTCAGATTAGTTCGTACTTTCCTTTTGTTGATTCGAGCTATATGGTTCCAACGATGCAATCTTCATAACTATGGTTTTTTTGGTCTAGTGCCACAATGCTGAGTGCAGTTACTGTTTGATATCTGTAGTGCCAACTAAGGCTTACAAAAATGAATTAGGCTAATAGAACTAGAAAAAAGAGCTGGAGAGACTTCATTTCTGCGACCAATTTTGAAAAAAAAGAAGAAGGAAGTAAATCTGTGTTTTCATTCATTGAACCAAGGCTCAGTGTTTCTCAACATTTGCTCATTCTGCTGTATCTGGCAAATGTGTTTCTGCACCCATTGACTGAGATTGACTTGTTTATGTGCTCTTACAGGAGCTGTACCCATTTAAGTGGTGGTTTTCTTCAAACAATGTGGTTTAAGTTTCTCGGTGGGGTAAAATAGTCAGAGAAACCAAATGGAGGAAGGCAGTAAAGGAGATTATAAGTCATCGAGGGGAGTTGGAAGTTTTAAGTCTGCATTGTCAGGGCGATCAAGTCCGCGAAACTCTCCCTCATTTCGGAGATTGCACTCAAGCCGTACTCCTCGAAGAGAAGCTAGAACTAGTGGAGGTGTACAGTGGTTTCGGAGCAATCGGTTACTGTTTTGGTTGTTATTGATTACTCTTTGGGCTTATCTTGGATTTTATTTTCAGTCAAGTTGGGCGCATAGCAATAACAAGGAGAACTTTCTGGGGGTTGGAAATGAAGCAAGCAATGAGAAGCCAGATGATTTGCTTGTCAATGACAGTCCGGTGGCACTGAAGAATGAGACTGGTCAAAGTCAACCGAAAGCTGGTAAAAGCATAGACGTGGTTTTGGCAAAAAAAGATAATGGAGTTGCATCTCGTAGGAGCCTCAGTTCAAAGAAGAAGAGTAAGAAAGCAGCTCGTGGTAAAGCTCGTGGAAAGCCGAAGAAAACTGTGGAGGTTCAAGTCCATGAAATGGAGGAGCAAGAACCGGACATTCCTAAGACCAATACATCTTATGGGATGCTTGTTGGTCCATTTGGTTCTGCGGAGGATAGAATTCTGGAATGGAATCCTAAAATACGATCTGGAACCTGTGACAGGAAGGGGGACTTTGCACGTCTTGTATGGTCAAGGAGATTTCTGTTACTATTCCATGAACTTTCAATGACTGGGGCACCTCTTTCAATGATGGAGCTGGCAACAGAGCTTTTGAGTTGTGGAGCCACAGTTTCTGCAGTAGTTCTTAGCAAGAAGGGTGGCTTGATGCCAGAGCTTACTAGGAGAAAAATCAAGGTGCTTGAAGACAAAGCAGATCATAGCTTCAAAACTGCCATGAAACAAGATCTCGTTATTGCCGGGTCAGCAGTCTGTGCATCATGGATCGGTGAGAACCATTTGCCAGAAAGTCGTTGGTGTCATTGTAAAGTTTCTTACGTAATGTATTTGCTTTTCTCAAGTGTTTTAAAGATGCATAGTAGCAAGGATAAACTTTACGTCATTTTCTTTCAGTTTAGAAATAGTATGTTGCAATGTGGCTATACAGATCAGTGACTAGATTGTGTATTTAGCTCCCGTTGATGTTGACCAGGAACGAGAGTGATTATGATTTCTGTGCTTTTTTAGCCTCTTAAACTGCACTGGTGAATATTCATATCATGCTCTGACACCTTATTTGATTCTGGTTATGCCTCATCCACTGGGCATCTAGTTTAAATATTCAAATCAGTATACCTGTCAGCAACTTGTGATTTTGTGTGTACATGGATCTCTTGTTTGAACACTTCATTTTCTATTTGTGCATCTTTTTCCTAACAACTTTTGTTACTGCTTTAACTACCCCTTTGCTATTTTGAATGTGAACAAAAGCATCACTCCTAAGCATAAAAGTTAATTTGCTTTAGCTCCTTTTGCTTGTGTCTTGGGGAAACTTATTAATATACAATCATGAATTTTTCAGATCAATACATTGATAAGTTCCCAGCTGGTGCAAGTCAAATTGCTTGGTGGATCATGGAAAACCGGAGAGAATACTTTGATAGGGCAAAGGTTGTGCTGGACCGAGTGAAAATGCTGGCTTTTCTATCAGAATCACAGTCAAAACAATGGCTAGAGTGGTGTGGAGAAGAAAAGATTAAGCTGAGGTCTCAGCCGGCAGTTGTGCCACTCTCTATTAATGATGAACTAGCATTTGTAGCTGGCATAGGTTGTTCGCTTAATACTCCAGCTTCTAGTACTGAGAAGATGTTGGAGAAAAGGCATTTATTGCGAGATGCAGTCAGGAAGGAGATGGGGTTAACAGATAATGATATGCTTATGATGTCTCTAAGCAGTATAAACCCTGGAAAGGGCCAGCTCTTGGTTCTTAACTCAGCACGCTTGGTGATAGAAGAAGAATCTCGGCCAGATAATTCTAAGATAAAAAATTCAGTACGTAAGGGTCGAGTCCGATCTACCTTGGCTAAAAAGCATCACTTAAGAGCTTTGCTTCAAGGAATGAACGATCATGGTGAATCGTCAAATGGATTTCCACTGTCCACTGAATCTAGTGTCTACTTGAAAGAAGACCAGAAGAAACATTTGCAGTTACATAATCGCTTTGCCTCTGTAGATGATACAGATGCCTTGAACTTCGATGTCACTCACAAGAGGAGAGTGTTGGCCGATAATGGAGGAACAGTGAAACAATCTGCTAAATTTCTTATTGGTTCTGTTGGATCTAAGAGCAATAAGGTGGTTTATGTCAAAGAACTTTTAAGTTTTCTGTCTCAGCATTCAAACTTGTCCAAGTCGGTACTGTGGACTCCCGCAACCACGCGTGTAGCCGCACTATACTCTGCAGCTGATGTTTATGTCATGAACTCTCAGGTGATCCATCTTCATTGTCTTCGATGTGAGCATGTTATGTTAGTATTGCTTGTTCTACAATATGATTCATTTACTTTGCCGAGAAACATAATACAATTTCAATTTCTCATTGTGTAACACGACTTCCATTGCATATTAAGATGGAGTTAGTACTAGACTACTATCGTACCTATTAAAATGGAATATCTTGTCATGTATATGGTTAATTTCTTTTTCACTTAAGTTGAATTTGTAGTCTTTATTTATGCTTTGTACTCATTCGATAACTGTATTGTTATGTACTAATTAGAAATCAGAAAGTGATATTTAAATGTTGTACAGGGTCTGGGAGAAACTTTTGGGAGAGTGACAATTGAAGCCATGGCATTCGGTCTTCCGGTATGATCTTACTTGATCTTATTCCTCATCCTAAGTCACTAGTATGGTTTTTATCCTGCTGACATATGGTCTCACCCACTGAATCTAAATATTCAAAGACATTCTATGACTGTTTTACGGTTTAATCTTGTCTTCTGCCCATCTTCTTCTGCTAACTTAAGGTTAAGAACAATGTAGGACATACTCCAAAACTGGAAAATAGGAAGTATATATTAGATGATAACTGGATTATTGATGGTAGACATCCAAAACTACGCTTCCCTATTCAGATCAGTGAACCTGCTTTTGTTGCAAATGGTTTATATGGATTTACTGGCGCTATATAATTAGTAGTATAGCTGTGTTATTATATCACAAAAGAAAAAAGAGCATAGTTTTCCCTTTCACACAATTGAATTGGAGGCAGTGATGAAACAACAGTGATCTTTTGCGTAGATTATAGGACTGCATGCTTAATTGCTTGTCCTTGTGTGTTCCTCAAAAAACACACCGTGTAGAGATTTACAGACATAAAAGGTGTTGTTTCTGTCCAAAAGATCTACAGAATATAAAAGGCTGTTTGAAGCAAAATGCATGAGTTAAAAGTTAAAACAATTGCATGTTGTTTGAATAATATCCTTCTTATTCATTTGTATGAGGTTGAATCTCAAATGCAAGTTCCATGCTGCCTAGATTTGTCCACCAGGCCGGCCTATATAGATTAAATGATTTCCTTTTTTTTGGATCAGGTGCTTGGAACAGATGCTGGGGGCACAAAAGAGATTGTTGACCAAAATGTGACAGGTCTGCTTCATCCTCTGGGGCATCCCGGTACTCAGGTCTTAGCTAAAAATCTCCGGTTTTTGCTGAAAAACCCAGAATTAAGGAAGCAAATGGGACTGAAAGGAAGAGAAAAGGTAGAGAGGATGTACCTAAAGCGGCACATGTACAAGAAATTTGTTGACGTTCTTCTCAAGTGCATGAGACCCAAATAAACATCTATCATTCAGACATCTCTCATTCTTTTATTGCTTCGGAACTTCAGAGGGTGCTGTGAGTGCAGAAATTATGTTCCTCCGCCCAATTGGATATGATAGTAATACCAAGTGTTGCAATTATTTTGAGGAAATGCAAGAAATGTTTTGATTGGTGGAGTGCTTATCGGTCTGAATTCTGAAACTTGAATGTTAAGCTGAAAGCAAATTTGCTTGTCCCCAAGTGTATTTCATTTCTATGAGAATCTAAGATCAGAAACCTAGCCTAATAATTTCATAAGAAAAAGAAAAATGAATCAAGAATTGTAAAGCAAGTAAACCAAAGTGCCTAACAACTTAAATCTCCAAGTAACAGCTCGAGTAAACATGACCTCTGTACTCGTCAGGCATCTCAACTTTTGTCCAGGAGTAGCTATGCAAATCCAGAACATAAGCCATTTGGCGCTCACCGGACCCAGTCACCAACAGCTTATCCTGCCATGTAGTTGCAGAACCCACATCAGCCGGTATCTCAGAAACCGCTCGCCATGTGGCACAGTCCCATGCTGCCACGTGGCTTTCCAAAGACATGTAAAGTTTTCCATCATGGCCTGCCACGCAGGACTTGGGAGACACATTGGCAGGCAAGAAATCCTCTTCGACTTCATCCCACTTGGAAGCGGCAGGATCAAAGGTCTCCGCACTTCTTTCGAATTGGCCTTGTGTTTGGGTACGGTATCCGCCGATGACGTAGAGCTTGCCACTGTGGAATATCGCCTTACATTCGTCACGCTCTCTCTCCATATCAGCCATTACAATCCACTGGTTTTTAGCCACGTCATATGCCATTGTGGATCTCAAAGCATTTTTCTCGTTGTCGTGTCCGCCGACAACAAACACCATCCGATTATCCTCATCGGACGCGCATCCGAAGAACGACCTCTTGACACCTGGCATGGCCGCTCCGCACCGCCAAGTGGCCGACACAAAATTGTAAATAAACACATTATTGGACACTTCCCAAGTGCATGGATCCAACCCGCCGATCACAACCAATTCCGACCCGACTCCGACCACTTGGCAAAACCTAGGCAGCCCTTTGGAAAACCCAGGGAACAGTGGCAGCTCCTCCCAGCTACCCCTCTTGGGTTCAAAAAGTGAGAGCTTTAACTCCGGCGGAGTAGGATTCCCCGGGTTCGGGTTAACCAGTGCTTGTGCCATTACAACGATGGCTTGACTACGGCCGGTAGCTTTTCGTAGCCGGAGAAATTCCGGCTGCTCAATCTCCTGGTTCCAATCTTTGCATACATATGAAGCATCTGACAGATAATTGTACGGTACACGAAACAAGCAATCTCGAGCAATATCATTAGGTAGACCAGGAATTAGCTGCTCCATATATGTATGAAATTACAGCAGATACAGAAACACACTGGCAAAAAGTAGAGCTTTTCGCTCAGGTAGCTAGGGTTTGAAGTCTTGAAGAATGAAGAGAATGCTTAAAAAATGAGATGACTAATTTGTAGAAATATAGTGACTTTGATTGCTTATATAGCATCGGAACAAGATTCGATCTAGCTTTCTTTAGGGAAAGTTCAAAGAGACAGCTCGAATTAACATGTGAAATGATACAAAGTATATTTTTATAGGGTTTATCGGGTACGTACCAGATAGATTATGGATGGCTTTTGTGATTTTGTGTTTCAAACGCAGAGGCATAGCAGCTAGGAAAAGTTAGAAAAATGGGCTGCTCACTGAGGACTTTTTTGTAGAATTAAAAATTGTTTGACATTTTCAAATACAACGGATACGTACATTGTTTGGAAACAAAGTTGGTGTTAAAAATATATAAGGAATACATACATTGTTTGGAAACAAAGTTGGTGTTAGAAATATTTAAGAACCCAGGGAAAATTTTATTCAAGGAAACAAACAACTTGGGGAACTTTTAATGATGACTTTATAATAAGGATTAAGTGAGAACTTTTGAATGAACGGTTGAATGAATGTTTTCACTTTTAGTTTATATTTTAAAATTTCAATATATACGTCATCCAACCGTTCATTCAAAAAGTCTTCATTTAGTCTTTATTATAAGGTCCTCATTAAAATCTCACCCACAAACAACTAATAAAATACAAAGTCATGCTAAACTTCCTAATTCACCATCATCATGTAAACTTCTTAAAAATCATAACCTAAGAGTTTATTACACCCTGTAAACATACTATTGCTCACTAAACCCTAAAAATAAGCAATTAATATGATGATAATAGTAGTATCACCCTTTCAATATGTCACATTACTATTCAAACTACATTGAGGATCGATTATTTCTGGCATGTTTTTCATCCATGTAAACTCCCAATTGGCAGGTATTAAACCCTGGAGAAATTAAGATCGACTTTTTCTTTTTTCTTTTTCTCGTTTTTTTTTTTCCCTCCTATAACTTAACGATAACAAGTAATTACGTTTTGTTGATATTACCGCCACTGTAAGACCCCATTGGTTTTACCGCCATATTATATGAAACTACATTTGGTTTTACCGCCGTCGTTTTGTCAAGGTGTTAATATTATAACACAAACGTTCAGATTAAAGCATCCAAAACATGACCAACTGCATGTGTTTTCCTTAATCGATTTCGTTATCACATCTCGACGATTGGTAACAGGCAGACAAATTTAACTGTTCGATCATTTGGTGTGTTCCTACATTGTCTTGTACTGGTCTATAACTAATGTGGACGTTTGATTACTAAACCACGTTTCTTTGATCTTAAACTAACAAAAGTGGATTATCAAACCAAAGATTTAATTGAAGCGGTCAGTTTTCCCAGCCTTCATCTAAATCACGAAGTTTTCACATGTCAAGAGATTGCCAAGTAAGGTACAAATTGATTTATCATATGATAAACTCATGAAATGAATTTTTTTTTTGGGATGAAATTATGAAATGAAAAATCGGGTTTTGAGTTTGACATGAAACATACATTTAGACCTCTCAAAATCAAGAAAATAACTATGCTACATATTAGTGTGTGGTGTCAAGTCTATCTTATAGAAGTTTAGAACTTATAAAGATCATTTGATAATTAGTTTGTTAAAGAACTATTAAACGTTGTGAGTATAGATGTTAGAGGGCTCCCATGCCAACCGGCATGTTACGCTATTTCAAAGCCGCCGTCGGGGCTCTAATGTGAAAAGTTGATTTGTGGTCAGGTCCCATACTAGCAGCTCGGCGGTCGGCACATGTGCTTTGACCTAATTTACTTATTAATTTATAGCCTATTTTTTTTCGAAAAGTTATTAGTTTATAGACCTTGGCTCCTTTCTTACCATTTTGGAATCTAGGTTTATTGTTTTTAATTGTTTCAAAGCCCTTTGCCGTAAAATGCTAGTACTCTTCCATTTCAGTCGTTTTATATGATCTTCTAGTTTAAACATATATTATTCAGACTTTGGAGTAAGAAACCTTGTCAAATTCAAACCTTTAGCAGCATTATAATCGCCTTGATTTATCATTAACGAAGTCATAATTCTGAGACAGTGTTAGATAGATCAATTAAGGTTTTGGAATATTCGCCCAGGGGGCAACAAGACCCATCTGAACTGAACTAT
The DNA here is from genome assembly GCA_025331145.1 of Rosa persica. Classification (NCBI taxonomy): domain Eukaryota; kingdom Viridiplantae; phylum Streptophyta; class Magnoliopsida; order Rosales; family Rosaceae; genus Rosa; species Rosa persica. Next base: position 40,533,464 of record WFKR01000002.1, on the reverse strand, counting down.
TAGACCGAAAACCTGACCTATGCAACGGAACTGGACTAGACTGAACCAGAACTATTGGACTGTGGACACCTAATTAAAACAAGCCCAATTAAAGTTTTGGAATATTCTCCTTCATGAATACTTTAAAAGTGACAAATTCTTTACTGTGCTTTCATGTACAGGGCAACATATGTTCATTTTCGTGACCGAAAGTGGTCTATGCGTACGAGATATTCAATGAGACCTAATGTTAAAAATCTACATATGTTAACATCGTTTTAAGAATATGTATGATTACTAAAATTGAAATGCTTTCATTCGTAGATCTCTGAAGGTTGGTTTAGGGCAGTCCAAGAGAAAGCCAGGAATGAGATGGGAGCAGTCCAATGAGACACCGGGTAATTTGGTTGCCGCACACACTGATATTGCTGCTCAACCAACGTTGAATATCCCATATATGGACTCTTCTCTTGCGGTGCCAGTCCATGCAGAGAATACTCCTGTGGTTCAGGACAGCTCTTCCATCGCCAGTGTTCCGCCGGGTTTTAGCAAGTTGGATGGTGCTCCAGAAGTGGGAACCTGCAGAAATGAACTTGAAACTGCAGATGATGTGACTTCTATTAGAAACCAAGAAGTCGAGGCAAATGATGTGATCCCCGTTAGAAAACCAGAAGTACTGCTAGATGAGGCTTTGGAGGAGGGAGAGTTCACGCCTGTAGTAACAAAGAAAGCAAAGAAGCTTCAAAAAAAGTCTGAGAAGGTTAAAGTTAAACCCAAACCTGGATTACGCGCTCAAGTCCAGAAGAGCGCAAAACACTTTCTTTATTAATGAAGATTTTGTATTGGAACGCCCGTGGTATGGGAAACGGTAACACACGTCGGACTTTAACTAATATGGTACGTGCTCACAAAGCCTTAATTGTTTGCATTTTAGAACCTTTCATTTTGTTTAACTCTGTCCATTTTTCCTTTTGGAGATCATTGGGTCTCCAGCTCGTTACTACTAATAATCGGGGAGTGCAAGACCCCAACATGTGGTTTCTTTATCATGAAGCTCTCAGGGTACAGGTGATCTCGGCCTCTGACCAACAGATCTCAGTATCTTGTAGCTTTGAGGGGATTTCTTGCACCCTAACCGTTGTGTATGCCAAAACTACGGTTGTCGGTAGACGTCATCTTTGGCAAGAATTAAATCAAATTCATTCCCAGCATGGTCAGGGGCCCTGGTTGGTGTTTGGTGACTTTAACTGCATCTTGGGTGCGCATGAAAAGTGTGGAGGAGCTCCGCCAAATGGAACTTCCTGCTTAGAGTTTAGTCAGATGTGCTCTGATTGTGAGCTTTTGGATATCCCCTCAAAAGGTCTAGCTTACACATGGTCAAATGGTCATACTGAGGTCAGGCTTAACCGAGCTCTAGGAAACATGGAGTGGATGAATTCCTAGAGTTCAATGGATTGTTGCACCCTTACAAAGGCTATGTCAGATCATTGTCCCATTTTAGTGTCCTGCGCCAAGCTGGATGCTATCCCGAGACCTCCTTTCAAGTTTCAAAGTTTGTGGTTGCAGACACCGGATTTCATGGCCTTAGTTCAATCTTTCTGGAACAGTCTGCATTATAGTGGGTGCCCACAATTTATCCTGGCAGCCAAACTACGGGCTCTAAAAGGCATGTTGAAATCATGGAGCAAAGAACATGTGGGAGATGTTCATGCTCAGGTAGCTCATTCAAAGGCAGCTTTAGATGTGATTCAAGATGAAATTTCCACTCATGGTTTATCTGATGAGAGACTCAATGTAGAAAATGCAGCCCAAAACAGATATTTATCGGCCCTTTCTCTTCAAGCTACTCTCTTAAGGGACAAATCTAGAATACATTGGCTAAAAGATGGTGACAGGAACACAACTTTTCTTCATAACATGGTCAGGGTTCGACGTCTTCAAAATTCAATTACATCATTGTTGGTTGAGGACAGGGTGCTCAATGATCAGACTGCTATTGCTACACATGCAGTACAACACTTTGAAAGCTGCTTCACTCAAGATCATCAAATCGGGGTCACTGGTCTAGTGGAAAGGTTCATCCCTCATATGGTAACGGAGGAGGAGAACTCTCCTCTTCTTGCCACTCCTTCTACTGAAGATATTAGAGATGCCGTTATGAAAATGGATGGAATCAGTGCCCCTGGGCCTGATGGTTTTGGAGGATGTTTTTTTCACTTCGTGTTGGTCTGTGGTAGCTCATGATGTAACTTGGGTAGTTCAGAGTTTTTTCATTAATGGATACATTATGCCACATTTCAACTCCAACATCCTCCTATTAATTCCCAAGCTAGAAGACGCTGAAAGCATCTCAAACTTCCGTCCAATTGCCCTTGCTAACTTCGTGTTCAAGATTATCACAAGAATTATGGCTGATAGGCTCGGTCCAATTGCTTCTCGTATCATCTTCCCTAGCCAAAGTGCCTTCATTAGAGGTCGGTCTATTGTTGATCCCATTGGCTTGACGTCAGAATGTGTGAACCTCCTAGACCAGAAATGTAAGTATGGGAATTTAGCTATTAAATTTGATATCCGCAAAGCCTTTGACACCTTGGATTGGAATTTCCTTCTTCGACTCCTCCGTACCTTTGGTTTTGATGCCACTTTCGTAAACTACATTCACACTATCTTGCAATCTGCATATATATCTGTCAGTGTTAATGGGCAGACCAATGGGTACTTTACATGCTCCAGGGGTTTCCGTCAAGGTGATCCTTTATCTCCGTTACTGTTTTGCCTAGCTGAAGAAGTCCTAAGTCGTGGCCTCACTTCTCTGGTTAATACAAGAAGATTAGGACAATTGCAGCTCCATCAACTGTCTCTCCCCCATCCCACGTGTTGTTTGCGGATGATATTATGGTATTTCTTCAGGGTAAGCCTTCTCACTTAAGAAATCTAATGTCTTTTATGGAAGAATATGCTGTGAATTCTGGGCAGGTGGTCAACAAAGCCAAATCAAACTTAATTTTGGGAAGATATGCTTTGCCAAGGCAGAACAGAACTTGTGGCTTACTTGGAATATGTCCAGGACATCTTCCCTTCTCCTATATTGGTGTCCCCATTTTTATTGGGCATCCGAAATCCGTGAATTTGGTTCCAATTGCAGACAAAGTGAGGTGCAAGCTTAGCTCTGGAAAGGCAAACAATTTTCGCAAGCAGGCAGGCTGTAACTTATATCCTCCATAATTGAAAGCATCTTGATCTACAGCTTCCACATCTATGAATGGCCAAAGTCTCTTCTTAATAAAGTACAGAGATGGATGAGAAACTTCTTTTAGAGTAGAGATCCTCTTAAGAATGGGTATGCCTCTTGTTGCTTGGAGTACGATATGCTCGCCAAAATCTCAAGGTGGTTTGGGCTTAAAGAATCTTTTTGCTTTGAATAGATCATTGCTATTAAAAAGATGTTGGGAGGTGGCTTCAAAGGGTTCTACATCTGCGAGGTTTCTACATGATCGTTTTCTGCGAGTGGGTTTGCACCCTTGTTCGTCTTATAAGAAATCTGCAATTTGGCTTGGTTTAAAAAAGTTATGGCCAATACTTCTAGTAAGGGTGAAATGGCTCCTGGGAGATGGTTCTACAATAAGGTTTTGGAAATACAATTGGTTAGGTGAGGCAGTAATTCACTCCACAGATTATGTGGATGAAGTCAGGAAGCTCTTAAATGACAAAGTTAGGGACTTCATCTTGAATGGTTAGTGGAACCTTCCTCCTAGCTTCTGCAGGGTCTTTCCCCAAGTTGCCCAAGCTATCAGTGCAGTCCCAATATCATCTGTTCTTGCCCCAGACCAATTGATCTGGACTGACACATCATCTGGCACTTTGTCATGTAAGGAGGCATACCAGGTGTTGTCTCCTCCCATTCCAGCACCTTCTTGGTGTAAGCGGATTTGGCTTCAAGCCATTCAGCCACGAAAGAGCATGGTAGCATGGAAAACATTACTCAATAGAGTTTCTACAAATGAGCGGCTTCGACGTCGTGGTACCGAGCTTTGTTCAAGATGTTATCTATGCCGTAATCACCTTGAAACTATTAATCATCTTTTTCTTGAGTGTGTGGTGGCTGCATCATCTTGGGCTTGGCTCCAACAAATGTTCAGGCTTCTTATTCCTCCAGGTACATCCCGACATGACTTGTTTCTTGATGTTACCCTCTCTACGCTTAATCAATCTTCAAAATTGCTATGGTTTATATATGTCTGCAACTTACTTTGGTGCCTGTGGAGTGAACATAATAAAAGAAAGTTTGAAGGTGGTGATTGTTGCCCCTCTAGATTCAAACAGTTTTTCCTATAGTCCCTAAAAGAATCTGCAGGTTTAGCTTTTGCCTCCGCCTCTTCTCCCTCAAGTCAGTTTCCCATCTTTGGCTATTTGGGCATTTCTCCTCTTCTTCCCTCAGCTCCCCGCTTCATTCCTGTGATTTGGCAATCCCCCCTAGAAGTTGGATTAAAGCTAACTCTGATGGTTCTTATCATGATCTTAACCAAGCTGGCTATGGTGCGGTTTCCAGAAATGGCGATGCGGCCTTCTTGGGTGCTTTTTCTTGCAAAGCACATGTCTCTTGTGCCATTGATGCAGAGTTATTGGCTGTGATTGAGGTCATTAAGGTGGCAAAAAAGCGGGCCTGGTTCCCTTTGTGGATAGAAACAGACTCCATATTGGCTTTACATTACTTTAAAAAGCCAGGCTTAACTCCGTGGAGGCTGCGTGTGCAATGGATGAATAGCCTTGTCTCCATTAGCCAGTTTCAGGTTCACGTCACCCACGTCTTCAGAGAAGGAAATAAAGTGGCAGATAAGCTGGCTAACTACGGTGCCTTGAATAGTGGGTCAGTTTGGTGGGATTCAATCCCACAATTCTTTATTAGTACGTTTGGTCATGATTTTTGTGGACGTACTACTTACCGATTTGCTTAGTTTCAGTTGGTTTGTTTTTTTTTTTTTGTATGTTATATGTATGGGAGTGGTTAAGGTCTAGTCCCCCACTCCTTCTCCCTGTTTCCTTTGATTCATTCTTAATAAATTCTCTAATGAGGGACGGGCGGTGGGCTCCCGATTGTAATGGTCCCCTTCGGGGTTGTGTGGGTGCCTTGGTGCCCCTTTCTGACCGTTACAGTAGAGCTAATATCGCATAATCCTCATTAGTTTTCTAAAAAACAAAAAGATCTCTGAGGGTTGGTACATATTTAGGGTTGTACTAAAAGTGACACGCATGCATCGGCTTTTTTACGAATGTCCGGGAGTCATTTTGAATAACATATAGTTTTGAATTAGGTTTTGGAACTTAAAAACCGCAGTATGTGTCTCAAGATTCTAACTCAAAAAATTCCACCCATACAACCTAATGTGTTAGAACGGCTCTCCCATACATTCAAATCTTCCTAGATAGGTCACACGTTCAAAAAATTGATGTACTCTTTTGTTTATCATAATAATGACTAGCTAATAGTGTTACAAAATGTCAAATTACATAAATTGTCATCTCATTAGCATGCTCACCCAACGAGTACTTTCAATTCCGAGTTTCTTGATTGATGATCTTCTATTCCTTGTTAAACTATAATAATAAAATAAAATAAAAAATCCTTGTTGAACTAAGCATTGGCAGCAAGCTAGCAATCGGAACTAGGTAAAAAATTTAGGTGAGTTAATGTCAAAAGGAAAAAATACAAGTAAATCTCGAGAGATTTTTAGATAGAACAGACGTACCACGTGACGGTACTCCCAACCCATCATTATCTATACAAGAGGGTGTTTCAGGTATTTCATTATAATTAAACATTGACTCAGGTATTTCATTATAATTAAATATTGACTGTTTTAAAATACAATTAAAAAATATAGAGGCATGATTGACTAGACGTACAACGTGATTAATACATTTGTCCTGCTTAAGAAATTCTCTTAAATCTTTTGTCTTTAAATCCACTTGGTGACGAGTTTGAGTGCCCGTGTGGGCATTTAGTAGGTGTTAATCATGTTAGTAAAAAATTTACCTGCTTTAGCTGGTTAGTATACGGTATACCCATTGTTCCTCCACTGGATCATGTCGGCCACATAATAACACAGAATGCCATGAACTTGAACCGTAATCATGCCAAGTAAAAAGCACCTCTATCTGTGATGATGCTATGAACTATAATTGTACTGATGTTTAATCAATGGATATTTAGGTGATGTGATGTTCAATCTTTAAAGATTATAAATATTTAATGGTTATTCCATCCCCTTATCAAAAGAAAAAATGGTAGAATAATTGTTAAAACCAAATTTTAGGTGATGTTATGCTTTTTGACTAACAGGAGAAAAACAGTATAATCACTTCGGAACAGCTAGTGGATCCAAAACACTACGATGCCATAAACATACATGAAAGGGATCGATCCTGATCCATAAAATAATTATTTATCTGTCCCTTTCTTAATTAACTTTCTGCGCTTGAAAAACCATTCCTTAAAATAGTGCACAATCCAGGATCTTGTTTTGTAATGTTAGATTTGGCTCTTGGGTTATACATAGACAAATAGCATTTTCCATACATTGAAGAGGCAAAAACAACCTTGCACACAAGTGAGGTTCACTACATTCTGGTATGCCAGACTGGAACTATTACATGTATCTTTCAGCTTAATGTACAAGTGACATAGTTTCTACGGCATCTAAATCTCCAAATAGCAACTTGATTGTACATGACCAGAGTACTTCTCAGGGGCATCTACCTTACTCCAGGTATGATTTTCCAGATTAAACATGTAAGCCATGTGGGGCTCACAAAACCCCGCACAACCAATCACTAATAGCTTACCGTGCCACGCTGTCAATGAAGCCGGGATGCGCACATGAGCTGGCAGCTCGGCAACGGTTTGCCACATGCCACATGTTTGTTTGATCACATTACCATCGCGACACATGTACACTGTCCCGTCATCACCAGCGACGCACGTCCGTGGACACATGCTGATCTGTAAGAAGTCCTCTTGTACACAATCCCATTGCCATGTGGAGGTGTTGAATGTCTCGGCGCTTCTCTCAAAGCGGCCTTGCATTTCGGTGCAGTAGCCACCAATGACGTGGAGCTTGCCATGCTGGAAAACTACCTTGCATTCGTCGCGCTCTCTCTCCATGTCAGGCAATGGAATCCACTCGTCTTTTGCTACGTCATATGCCATTGCCGATCTCAATGCATTCTTCTCGCCATCGTGTCCGCCGGCGACAAACACGATTTGTTTAGAGTCTGATGCACACCCAAAAAATGTGCGGGACCCACCCGGCATATCGGTTCCGCGCCACCACGTGGCAGTCATGAAGTTGTAGACGAAGACCGATTTACAGCTCGCCCACGTCAACGGGTCTAAACCGCCAACCACCACCAAGTTGGTCCCAACCGCTGCAAACTGGCAAAACATGGGCAGAGACCCACCGGGGAAAACAGAAATTGGCGGGAACTCTCCCCAATCACCCGAATCCGGTTCACAGACGGTGAACCGGTAAAGCGGCTTTTTCAGGCACTTGAAGACACCAGCACCACCACCTTGGTTGGGAGCAACACGTGCTTGGACCATCACAATGAGCTTTTGGCCATAACCACCATTCTTTCTGAAGCGATGAAACTCTGGTAGCTCAACCTCTGATTTCCAACCTTTAGAAACAGATGTTATAGTCGGAAACTGATCATACTTGACACGAATAAGACAATCGTAGACTACTTCATCAGGAAGACCTGAAATCAAAACCATAGTGTCTGCAAAAGCAGCTTCTTGATTGGTATGTTCGGGAAAGCAAGAGGGGTTTGATTAAACTAAATTCTGAGAGATTTGGATTTGAGAAGGAAAAGGGTTTTGATTGTTTTGAAGAGTTGGGAGACTGATTTGAAGGATCTATGTGGTTTTATACTATTCAAGTTGGAGATTATTTCCACCGGGAAGAACAATGGTTTTTTTTTCTCTCTTTCTTTTCTTTTGATAGAAGACCAATGGTTTTTCCTCTTTATGGGTGATTTTCTATTGTTTGAAACCATGTGTGTAGAAAGGTCTGGTTTTGGTGATTTATATACTGATTGATAGGGACAGGGAAGGGGGGACAATTAATTAACAGCCCTGGGTTTTATCAGATTTCACAATCCCATTAACGGATTCTGTTTGCTAGCATTTTCCTATATTTAGAGGTATTCAATGGAGGCTTTCTTTTTAAAACAATTTATTGAGCGTATCCAATATATGACTTTAAATGTTTATCGTTCGCGTTACATATCATAACTTGTTATAAAGAACATGCATATCAATACATTCATAATCCATAAAACAAATAAATAAATAAGACGATATTTGAGTTAAATAATACACCGACTTATATCAATTTAGACGCATATTATTTGAGTTAAATCTCATAACATGTCAAAAAGAACATGCATAGCAATAAATTCCTAATCCATACTGAAAGAAAAATAAAAATATAACAATATTTGAGTCAAATGATACACCAATTAATATCACTTAGACATATGTCATTTGAGTTATATATAGTAATGTGTCAAAAAGAACATGCAGAGCAATAAATTCACAATCCATAGTGAAAGCAAAAACAAAATACAATAATATTTGAGTCACATGATACACCAACTTATATCACTTTAGACGTATATAGTTCGAGTTAAAAATCATAACGTGTCAAAAAGAGCATGCATGGCAATAAATTTATAATCCATAGTGAAAGAAAATCAATATATAATGATTTTGAGTCAAATGATACACCAACGTATATCACTTGGATGTATCTTGTTCAAGTTAAAAATCATAACATTTCAAAAAAACCATGCATAGCAATAAATTCATAATCCATAGTGAAAGAAAAATTAAAATATTACAGTATTTGAGTCAAATGATACACGAATTTATATCATTTCAGACATATCTCGTTCGAGTTAAAAATTGTAATGTGTTAAAAAGAACATACATAGCAATAAATTCATAATCCATAGTGAAACAAAAATCAAAATATAACGATATTTGAGTCAAATCATATACCAACTTATATCTCTTTAGACGTATCTCATTTGAGCTAAAATCGTAAAGTTTCAAAAAGAACATGCACAGCAATAAATCCATGATCCATAGTGAAAGAAAAATCAAAATATAATGATATTTAAGTCAAATAATACACCAACAGTGTCAACTTATATTACTTTAAATGTATCTTGTCGTAATGTGTCAAAAAGAACATGCATAGCAATAAACTCATATCCATAACGATAGAAAAATCAAAATATAATGATATTTGCATCAAATAATACACTAATTTATATCACTTCAGACGTATGTCGTTCAAATTAAATGTTATAATGTGTTAAAAAACATGCATAGTGATAAACTCATGATTCTTAATAAAAAAAATTTAAAATATATGAGTGAAATGATACAAAGACTTCACAATAAATATTTAGGATTGAGAACAAATTTTTTTATTTTTTTATTGTGAAGTAGAAAATTGTAGACAGGCCAGTATCATTTACTCTAGTGATATAATCTTTCATTCGTAAGTGAAAAGTTGTAAATTCGATCCATAAAAAACTAATTCTAAGATTTGAATTGTTTATATGATAAAAAAATAAATTGCAGACAGGAGATTGGGTGATCACTTCCGGTGTATCAAACCTTATGTAGAAGGTTTTTTTTATTAAAATTGGCTACTCCTCTAAGCACGTGATGCCATGTGGAATGGAAAATGGCAATGTCAAAAATGAACAGTCCAATTGTCAATAATGGATGGAGGAATAATAAAATATACATCTCTGAGCATTATTGATGGGGCTGTATTTAACTATTTAAGAATGTTTATACATATTTCTTTATACATCAGTGAAAAATACATAATGTTCAACCATTATTAATATGCTTAGCACGCTTAAAATAAAAAGATAAATTGGTTTTTGCAAATGTACACATCTTTGGGTAGAAGTCTAGAAGATGCTGCTTGGCTCAATCCATGATCAAAAATGCAGGATTAGGCTATATTAATGTTTGCATTGAAATTGAGATACTGATGTTAGTTCTTCTCTTCTAAATCAGAGATATTCATATCTGTAACTACTCTTAATCTAAATACGTACTATTAAGGGTATGTATTTATTAAAAAAAAAAAAATTGTAGACAGGAGATTGGGTGGTCACTTCCGTTCTGGTGTATCAAACTTATGTAGAAGGGTTCTTTTATTAAAATTGGCTAGTCCTCTAAGCACGTGATGCCATGTGGAATGGAAAATGGCAATGTCAAAAATGAACAGTCCAATACTCCAATTGTCAATAATGCATGGAAGAATAATAAAATATATATCTTTTTGTACATGTACATCTCTGAGCATTATTGACGGGGTGTATTAACTGTTTAAGAATGTTTATACATATTTCTTTATACATCAGTGAAAAATACATAATGTTCGACCAGTATTAATATGCTTAGCATGCTTAAAAATATTTATAGGATAAAGGAATGCTAGCTAATAATGTTTTCTCTAGATTAACTGAAAATACATGAAAGAAATTTGTTAAAAAAGTTTGCATAAAAAGATAAATTGGTTTTTGCAGATGTACACATCTTTGGGTAGAAGATGCTGCTTCGCTCGATTCATGATCAAAAATCCATGATTATCCAGTTGTTCTTGCCAATTACATGATCAAGAAGGCAGATTGAAAGTGAACCGTCATACATAACAAACTGTACTAATTAAAGTGTCAGTCGAAGTCAAATGAAAGAATGCATTACAAAGTGGACTTTAACAATCAAAAAATAAATTAAGAGGTTGCCTATTAGTTCAGCCATAGATCTATGCAACTTGAGATATCAAACATGGCTGACTATAATTTATTTATTATTATGGCAGTTGCTATTGCTGTTGCTGTGCCTAGGATCGGGATCAAACTGGAAACAGTTGCATTCTGAACCACTATCCAGATTCGAATAATATCCAAGGCCGCCGCTATAATGATATATAAGAAGTTTTGAATCTTTGAGGCTTTCGATTCCAGGGAGGATGTCGATCATAAACTGATTTGGACAGAAAACTATGCGCATGCTGGATTATAATTTGGATAAGATTGTTACATGAACCATATGCCATGTGCACTCGATCACATCTAGTCCAGATCGACAGGTCGTCACCAAAGGAAAATGATACATATTACATAACTACCTAGTAGATAAGGATGATTAGGACCTCCTGTTTTCTTTTCTATGTACTGATGTAGTCATGGAATGTATTATTGGTTGAATTATTGTGGTGAAATAATGAACATATACTTATACTTGGGTTTGATCGAGAATGAAATGCAATGATCAATGTTTGATATACGTAATATTTTATATTCTCAACATGTCATTTCAGGTGAAGTGTGTATGTGTTTATATATAAAAATTTGCGAGCATATATATGTTTACTGAACGTACTATCGTGTATATTTATTTTAAACGAATTCACACTAGATTAGTGGAAGTGAAATCACAATACAAATAACAATAAAATTATCTATAAATGAGAAACTTCAATATCAACTATTAAAGAAAAGAAAATGTCGAAGAGTTGGAGTTTACAGAGCTTCTAATCTTTCACTTATGTTTATGAATTTTAATTTTGCCTTAAACGGCAAGCAAAGTACAATCAATTTAAATCGTGGATATAAGGTTAAGGTTGTGGGAGAACAATGTAAGCATATATATTTTCCTAAATGACAAAATCTTGTACCTTATATTTTATCTTATTTTTTCATAGGAAGCCTTCCACGTACAATGATACCTCCGCAAATGAATTGCTGAGGTGAAATAATGAATGAATAATTAAATGTACATAGCATTCTACATGCACATCTGTTCGAAAATGAAATACAAGAATCGATGTTGATATACGTAAAATTTTATTTCAACATGTCATCTCAGTATAAAGTACATGCGTGCTCTACCTTCTATCATATATATACTTCAAGGAAAAGATAGAAGAACAAACACAGCAGCATAGTGTTAAATCTGCAACCTGTTTTAATCTACATAAATAATGCATAATACCTAGTCAAATTTTACAAGGAACAGCATGGAGAATGCAAGAATCATGATGAATATGGGTGTTGCCTCTATCCGACACACCATCTAATAATCAAAGAGATGGATTGGTCGGTGTTGAACTCGATCTTCCAAGAGATGAAGAAAACTGAGTCCGCAATATATCTTAATTGATTTGGATCACCGTCTCTTTCTGTTTGATAAGGATCCAAAAAGCTTGAAGCCGACAATGATGCTTATAATGTTAATCGGACAACGAAAAGGGCACGTTGCTTCAATCAAATTAGACAACGACTTACGACTAATGGAAATTAACAAAGCACGAGTCCCTTCATTAAAACGCAATCCTATCCCATTACCTTTCTCATCAAAAGAAACATCTAGTTCCTAATCTGTTTTTATTCACCAAATGCATGATTGGTCCATTGATTATGATTTATCTGGTTAATTAGTAGTTGTTGCATACGTACAAATTCAACACTAATATACGTATAAATATATTTATAAATCACCTCTTTTCTCACCATATTTTAAAGGTATCAGATCACAAGCAAGGGTCCGTATACCCCGATGATAGAAAAAATAGCCTACAGGAATAACACCATGACCAGTTAGAAGATTAGATCACGACCAAACTGTCTATATCCTTGTTTGCTCTATTTCTCCATCCATTCACTTGTCATGGTTCGTCTCCCTGGTTCATCAACAATTTCGAAGAAATGACTTATATTTCTATTTGAAGAAATTTGGTTGCGTCATGACAAAGCGTCAAAGGTTCAAGAAACGTATAATGTCATGACTCAACAGACTTTTTTTCGATGACATGACTCACAAACACTTATTATATCAAGTTTGTCCGAAAATCAGGGCAATATGTTTCTCTGGCCAAGTGCATGTGTCCAAGTAACTTTTCAACTAGAATGGGGTGTAGCGTGTTGTTTTGTTTTCTAGTTTTTGTTTTGTTTTTCAATCATCAAAAAAGTATAAAAAATAAAAAAAAATAACTTTTCAACTCATCAAATTATTAAGAAACTCTTCCAATTTTATGACTCACACGCTCGTATTTCTTTTTCAGTTAAACTAAATATGAATTAGAGGTAGACCATATGCCTATTCCGTTTAAATGAAACAGTTTAAGAAATTTGACCATATTGACTCATGGAGCTCATTGTATCTCTCTAATGTCAGTAATCTCTTTGGTGTTCAATGAATTGGTTCCACCGTCCTGATCAAAAAGAAAAGTATGAAACTATGAATAAAGGATTATCAGCCTTCTATACTAAGCAAAAGGGTGCAGCCATTCAAGGGATTGAGCAAGACCTCCCTTTCCTTTTTCTCACAAACATGGACAAGACCTTAATGAAGTAAGGGCACATGCAACAAACTAGTAATCTGCGCCGACCTAAGGAGGTCCATGCTTCTTCATAATTTGATTTGTTGAGTCTGAACTAAATGCATTCACTTGCAATTGAAGACAAACAAGTACCTGTAAAGGTGGGAAAAGCAGCCTACAATTTCAATGGATGCGGGGGAAGGTTGGTCTCAATAAATAATGTGTACTACATCACCAGCATGACCAAAAGAAAGAACCTAGACACCCCATACCTAGTCAATCGCTCGATTTTTTCTATTTCCAGGGAACGCGCCCCACGCGAAACGAAAAAGAGAAACCTTTCGACGGTACTGTATTGCGGACAAAGAGATCGAAACCAGCCAGGTCTCTGGCTCTGTTTTGGATCTGGGTGTCCCTTGCATTCTACTGTGGAGTTTTGGATGGCTTTGTCCAGAGCATGCACCATCTTGTGGTGATAAGGCTGGTTGTGTCCAGATCTAGTGCTGGCTTTGTCCAGATTACACACTCTCATGTGGTGTTTATACTGGCTTTGTCCAGATTTAGAGGGCTTTGCTCCTCTTACTATGTTATTTCAATTTCTTGTCAATTAGCTCAAAAATTCTTCAAATCTGAGATCACCCCTCACAATTCATCCCATCCTATATCACACACCATCTCTCCTCCCTCTACCACTGACTTTCATGGAGTTTCTCATGGCCCCACCTCTATAAAGTGAAAATCACTTACCAAGAGGAGTATGGGTGCTCACGCGTGGGTGTTTCATCCCCCATTATCCATTGTATTTTTTCTTTGTTACTGACTTTTGTCCCCCTTTGGTGGCAGTGGTTCTCTCCCGGATCGTTGGGTTCTGGTGGAGAGGGGAAGGTTGGTCTGTGTTATTGGCTCCTCCTCCGTATCATCATGTATTTTGGGTATGTTTGGATTTGCTTTCTAGGCTTACATTGGCATCGTTTTCTCGGATTATATCCCTTGATTGGGCTCTTCTTGCGATATCATGGTCGACGTTTGTGCAGCAGTTCATCGACGTGCAATATGGCTGGGGTGGCGGTGGCAGTGATATCAATTTAGGATATTTTCTTTTTAAATTTTTGGGGTTACCTTCTTATTACTTGATTCATGGAATTAGGTTTGATGTGTAATTTTCCTACTCTTGTTTAGCTTGTAATTCAGAGCTTTGGGCTCTCTCTTAGGGTTTATCCCTCTAAGTTTATTAATGAAATTTATCACTTTGACCAAAAGAAAAAAGACACCAAACAAGTGTACATATAAATAATAGGTGGTATACAGTAATACGGTATAAAGTTTATGGGAGTCTATGAACTGATGAGGTTAATATGGCGTGAAAATGACTTCAGATAACGAGTATATTTTTCTTCGAATGCACATCATAGAAGCACGCTGTTATACTGGTCACAATAATGTTAGAAAATACAAAAAGAAGCCAAACTGGTAAGGCATTATAAATACAAGTCACCCATCTTTCTTTTTCTTCATACATTTCATAATCCCTTCTTTATTTATTATATGATTTTGCTACCTATTCATATACCGAATGAGAGACGATAAAGATAACTCCAATAATTAATATTTCATAGTTTGGTTTTCAGGTTTTCATATCGTGAAATTTGCACTTCCTTTTTGAAAACCACACACCCTCTTAATATTTTAATAGTTTATTTTGTTCTCCTTATATTTCTTTCCGATATTACCCTTATAACCATAACTTTTCTACTCCTTCCATCTCTTTCCTCTCTCCTCTCGGAGAACCTCTCTTCCTTCTCATCATCTTCCCATTTCTCTGATCACACAATTATATCCTTCATTTGGTTTTGTTACCTGCTCTGGGAATTACAGTAATTAGATTATTTTCCTCTGATTGTCAACCAAACATCTCCTCTCCTTTGCTTTTACAATCTTGATTTGCCGAATAAATTGGATTTCGTGTTGTTTTGACTCTGATTGAAACTCAAAAGATTGAAGAGGAACAACCCAAAAAACAAGTGGTACCTCAAGACCGTATCCCAAGACTTAAATGGGCCCTCTCCGGGCTCGTCTATGCCATGAGATTGAAATCTCAGCCACTGCCCAGATTCTGGTTGCAGCGGTGATGCCAGAACCCGTCGCCGGCAAATCACAGCCCGACGAGTCTCCTCGCTTGCTCTCGCCCCTGATCTGAGAAGAACAAATCCAAATCGATCTACCCATTTCCGAGATCAAACAACCATTCGCCATCGCTGGACCACACCTCTGCCAATCTGTTCCGGATCACCATCCTCTCCCGGACCGGAACGTAACGGCGGGAGCGCCGACAGCGTTTGGCCTTGGAGAGATCGAACTCGCTTTCCTCTGTTCTTCTTCTCTCTGCGCGTGAGGCGCGTTCTAAAACCTTCGAATTGGTACGAAATTGCTTTATCAAACAAAATGAAAGCCACAAGCACTAAGCCTTTGGCCTTCTGCTGGGTACTTTTCTATCTAGTTGGACTGTTGGGGAGAGATTAGTGAGCAGGGGAAAATAAAGTGACTGAGTAGGGATATTTTAGAAAGAGAAAAAAGCATCAGCCAACTAAAACTATTAAAATATTAAGAGGGTGTGTGGTTTTAAAAAAGAGGAGCGCAAATTTCACTCCCACTAATTAATCTTACATATACGTTTACCTAAATTTTAAGTAATTTTGTTGGGTTTTCATAAGTTGTAGGCTAAAATAGCTTTTAGGGTTGTTTTTTCAGTTTAACTTACAAACAACCTGAACTGTTAAGAGCAAAAGTCAAAAGTTGGCTAAAATTGCATTTAACTTCTAGACAATTGAACTAAGAAAATCACTTTTATTGTTGGAGATGCTAAAATTAATAGAATAGTCAACTATATACAAAAAAAAGCTTCTTATTGTCCGTAGAAAAATGGAGGCATATTGCATCTCAATTGTTGAAAAACTTGTCTTTAGACTTCGTATAAAAACTTTGTTTAATAATCGTATTTAGAGAATAATTAATCTATAACGATATATTTTCGCTCTTATTATTATATATGACCCCCCAAAATAGCATTATCTAATTAAAAATATCAAATTGTCCAAAGAGAAAGAAAAATATTACGAATTTCAAAACACGCCAGCGGATGCATCATTGATCTGTAGCAGAAGCGAGTATCATCAATTTGAGGGTCAAAAAGGGTACTAGCTCAACATTGAGGTCAATCAATGTGGCAGTCGCGAGTAAGATTTATAATGTGAAGACATAAAGGAAAATGTAGGCGTCAGCGCTTTAGCTCAACATCGAGTCATTGAAATATTGACTCCTAATTGATCCACATTATTCTGCCTCATTCACAACTTGAGCCCGACGAAGAAGAAATTGAAGTACCTAAAAGCAATGGGAATGGGACCAAAAAACTAAAAGGCAATGGGAAAAGAAATGCCGAAAGAAATGCCAAGGGTGACTTTAACTTTCTGAAAATGGAAGCTTTCTTCCATGAGTTTATAGAGGGGATGTTTCTGGAAACTCAGGAATATGCAGCTGCTTGAGTTTGAAGGCAAATAGAATAGAGACACGATGTTGCAAGAACAAATTCTCCGAAATTAATAGCGCAGTACATGTAAAGGAACAAAAGCACATTTTGGCTTGTACATGTAAAGGAACAAAAGCACATTTTGGCTTGTAGAATTGATAAAAAAATATTCTGTTCATTTAGGGTGGAAACTTCCACTTCCATGCTGATACAGGAAGAGGTCAACCTGTACACATGTGAAGCGGAAGTAGCAACGCCGTGGGAATCATAAATCAAAGATTTGTAAGCACAAGAATAATTGCATTCGTAGATACCCTACCCATCGCTACAAAACGTAAACACAATTTTCACCATTGCCATCGGCGGATCTCTTTTAATTACCTATGAGAAGCACAGATAGAGGGGAATAAAATGATCTTCCGGAGACAGCAACTAAGAGAATCGTCTTCATATATTTATCATTATAGAACCAAAATATTACAACAGAGGCAAGGTTATATTAACATAGTGGCTACAATTAATTGCGACTCAGAATACAAGCCCTTCCACTGTTTAAAACAGAGAATGTTCCTAGGGACGGAACCAGGTAAAAGAAAAAAAAAGAAGGGTTTTCGTACCCATGTCTCATATTTTTCAATGGCAGTCATCTCAATGTAACGAAACTAGGTCAACAAGCACTTTGTGTTTATCAGAGACAAACGACTTCACCTTCAGAGAAGCTTTTCCCTCGCCCTTTCCTGGAGAGGCGTACTTCATCCCAATTACCGTGGGCAGACCTGCAAGAAAATCCAACACAATTAACTTGTTTCACCCATGTATTTCTTAAAGAAAGTAGAAAGCACAAAAGCAAACCAGAGAAGCATGCAAGAGGGCTACTAAGGTAGAAATAAAACAAAAGGTGTGCGCGTGTCTATAAAAATGATTCATATCTTACTTAAAGGAACATGCGACGTTTAAACATTTCTCATCTTCATTATATAAATATTTAAACTTCCCAAGCATAGTCGAAAGTGTGATAGTACATCATGACTAAGAAAAGGAATTCCTAATATACAAAGATCAACACAAGGTACTCACTATTATGTATGCGTCCAAATAATAGTCGTTCCCCTTTCCAAAACTCCAAAGGTCTTGTCCTGATCCTGGTGCTTCGCCTGACCCCAGATTTCATTGAGGTACCATGACCTATGAAAACAACAGAAAATGAAGTTTTAATACTTATAGTGAAACAGGAAGAGATTCAGGAGACGTGGTTATATGAACAGAACGTCGGTTTTACAGGAGTATGCACCTGCTAGACTTTGCCTTTTAGAAACTTCTTTTTTCTTCTGCTTTCTGCGTGAACGTGAGTTTGCTTCAATAGGTTTGTTCAATGAAACTCCCGTATGCTCTTGTATCATCTGTTTCCCAAATATAATGAATGTAAAATTATTTGTAACCTTAGGAACCAGCATAAGTATGAGCTAAGTAGAAGAGCACACGGCATGACACCCAGTTTGCACCAGAAAGTTATATATATGGGATACTTAAACATAAGAACACTATTGCTTCTCAGCAATTGCCATAGTTAGTGATAGAGTACTAACAAAACCCCATTATTTAGAGGAAGGAGAACAGATGATGAGTCTACTGCAAATGCTAGAAGTGTGCCAACAGGCACTAAAAGATCAAGACAGTCAACAAATAATATGAAAGAGTAGCAAATGTAAATAGCCTGCAAATTATTAACCTCATTCTGCTTCTCTAGACCAAAGTCAGGGTTTCTGGAGAGACCATCCCTTGGATGCTCCTCAACTGGAGCTGAGTGTAATTGATCTGCTGGAGAGTTAAGAAATGGCAAACAGACGTAATTAGAACAGAAGTTATCTAAAGAAAATCAAAGGATGAAAAAGAAGAATCAAATTTAGTTAAAGGCTAAAGGGACTTGTGTAACAGGATTTTTTTTTTTTTTTTTTTAAATGCAAAACGCTAGTGGAGAGGATGACATCCCCCAAGAAGCTGCTGGAGTGTCCCCCAGCGTGGACCACACACAAGGGTCTTTCAAACCCCGGGCTAAAGCATGCCTCACCACCGCAATTGGTGACAGTCAAACACAAGACCTCTCTAGAACAATAACCCCATGGGCCCACCCAAGAAGGGCTGTTCAAGTGTCTTACCACCCCAACACTCTTTCGCGGATGTGTGAAAGGACTTCTAGTAAGTGTTGCCGTATAATGTCACAAGTATGATATGATAGGAGAAATTTAGAGTCTATAATATGCCATATAGGCATAAATGTTACTACAATGACACAGTTTAAGTAGGTCTTAACAACCTTGACTTGCTTGAAGGGGTGAGTTCTGTGCAACTTCCTCTAGAATATGAATTGATAACAAGGTTCGGTTTGTTGAATACATTTTTTTTTAATTTTTTTCTGCTCCTACTGCAGACATATTTTAACTGAGACTCAACCAGAAACAGATCAGAACCATAGGGTTTGGTCAATTTGGTAGGACCAGTAGGTATTATATACATTGCACAGTTTAGTTGCATGAAATGCACATGAAGCAGATATGAGTTCTTCAGGTGATTGCACCACACAAGTATCTCTCATGTAGCACAAGCAGATCATACCTAACGGACTTGGAGCATCGTTCAAGTTTTCCACTGTTGAGTCTGCCGCATCAAATCCATGCTCTGCACATGCCACTGCGTCCTGCAGTTTGTCTTGCTCCTGTACCACATCATAATTCATCACAATATCAGCAACTGAACTCTGAGCTCCGTTCAACTTTTTCAAAGTTAAGTTTACGGTTTACCACATTATGTTCAGGCATTGCTTCCTGCACTTTGTCTTCCTCTTGTATCTCATCACTATCAATCACATCATCAACAACTTGACTGTGAGCGCTGTTAAACTTTTCCAAAGTTGAGTCTGCCGCATTAACTTCAGGACCTGCTTCCTGCAGCTTGTCTTCCACCCGCATCTGGTCAATGCATTACAACATCAGCAGCCATTTACAATGGGAAAAAAAAAAAAAAAAGGTGAAAAGGCCAAAAGGTGAGCAGACCTTGTCGCTATTATCAACCCCATTTGCCCAAGTATCTGTATCATCTTCAGGCATACTTAATGTCTCACTCGTAACCTTACTGCCTCCAATGTCCTCCTCCATGTCAAGATCATAACCAACACCAAGTTTACTTAAACTGTCACTCTTAGACCTTCTCGCTGCATTAGTGAATTCTTTAAAAGCCACCTCACATGAACCTGTCTTGGTACCTTCAATCTTGTCACTTTGTTTAATTAAAGGTGACTTCAACGTATCAGAAATCATTTTCTGCTCTGCAATGTCAATCCGCTCAGATTGTTTTTTTCTATTCTCAACTGAAGAAGGATTTGTCACCGGAAACTGATCAATATCAAAAGCTGAAAATGGATCATTTGATGGAATTGACACTAAACTTCTCTTACTCAATAAAGACAACGAAGCCAAAGGGCTCTTTGGTGGTGTTGGGGAAGCTAAATGAATGGACCCTTCTGCCCCTTGTCTAGGTTTCACAGGTCTAGGATTTGGCAAGGTTTTTCTTGAAGACATCAAATCAGCCTTTTTGGTATCTGGGAATTCTGGAAGGCATATATCCTCTAGTTCAAAATTTTTAATGTGCAAGCTCTCCTTTAAAAGACGGAAAGCGCCATCCCCTTCTAGATCTTCGGTAGGCTGAGACAATAGCCCATCCAGAATGTCATTATTCCATTTGTTGTCTTCCTTAACTTTTGAACCTATGAAGAATAATTATCATGCTATGAGGAATGAATAACAAGGGCATGGGGAATATACATACAAAGCTCTCAGCAAAACAAAAAGTGCATCATAGGCAAAAAGAGATAACAGAAGAAACCATTAATTTACAGTAGATACTAATATACTTTTTCCCTTAACGTATTGTCTTACCAGTTAAATCCATCTCCTCCAATGCAACTTTTTCATGGGATTCTGTTTGTGAGCTGTGATTCAATGGACTGAGAATGCTCGTTTCAAACGTCTCTTGACTGGATATCGCATTCTCAATGATTTCATTGTGAAGCGATGAAATGCGATGCTTGTATTTCACTGACCTCCTGCATTATGAATAACAATACGGTCTTAGATCACAAAAAGGAGAAGTAAAGCGATACAATGATACAGGCATATTTAAGCAGATGACTATTTATCTTTCGGAGGCAAAATGTATCCATACCGCAGAATTCCTGGTCGCCGGGCACGTGTAATTGGTGACGGATTCTGCTTATCTCCATCCAATACAGCACCACCCATCTGCTTCTCCAGCTCTCTTTTAGCATCTGTCCACCAATCACAAAACATTAACAATTTACAGTAACACAAGGGCTTCACTGTAGATTCAGGAATACAGCAAAAGTGCACGTACTCTCATTTCTTTCATAGAAAGTGAAGTACTCGTCGGGGTCTTTGTATTTCTTAGAATCGAACGTCGGTTCCAAATTAATATCAGGTTGACTGCAACATGAATATGAACAAATCTCAACCTCTATCTGAACAAGAATACAAGTACTTTCTAGAAGAAAAAAATGAAGCATCAACCACAAGCTTTTACCTGGAATTAGGTTTCAAAGAAAAACGAGCACGTTTAAGACCCAAGGCAGGTCTTCTCTCTCGGTGATTGTCCACATCATTTGCAGGAACCACTCCGTTTAGGCATTTCAATGCTTGTGACATATCAGACTGCAGAATAACTGAACTGCCAATTAAAATGTTCTTCGCGTGATCTTCAAGACGAGATAGTGAGGCCTGACCAAAGCACAGAAAACAGTAAACTCTAATTGCTTCCCACTGATTAAAGCAGTGTGCCGTATCATCGACCTCACAGTCAACACACAAATTACAAAAAAAAAAAAAACTTGAATCCCCCAAAACACAACACATCGAGAATGTACCGGATTTAGCAATGACTATTGAATCGATACACATTTTTATTACTGAACATTCACAAATACAACCATAGAAATAGTATCATAGTTCTCCCACATTCGATATCTCGGCACAGATTACAAGTCTATGCTTTTCAGGACTCCAAATTTCAACCAAAAACTCGACCTCAAATGCATCTAAATTCTCATCTCACACTATCAAGTTCGTTTGCTCTTCGCATCAACACAACACCGCAGTAATTCTACTTAAACAGCCTAAGAAATACAGAATTGACTTGAATCAAAAGTAAACTGGAGTTCATTTGTGAAAGTGAGGGTGAAAAAGGAAGACGATCGAGTGTTACCGTGGTGGACTTGAGGTGGAGGTTGATGGCTTGGAGGTCGTGGTCGAAGTCGTAGGGCTTGGAAGGGTCCGACGTGAACTTGGCCGTGGGGAAGAGAGTGTAGCCCAGAAGCGGGTCGACTGGATCGGAGCTCCGACTCATCTCCACATTTGAGAAGTAGCCCTAATTTTCAAAGAAAGTTGAATGTGAGCACAAGCGGGAGTCGGCACTCAAGAAGCCACCCGTTTTGAAATGTTGAAGTGAAAATTTTCACTCTTTTTTTTTTTTGCAAAGATGCCCCTTCGGTTCACTCTTCTTTGCCATCCGCTCCTCGTAACATGTCCTTAAATTGAAATGTTTCAATTTTTTTTTTTTCTTTCGGAAGAAATTAAAATCCATTAATTCAAACTCTAGCTCAAATGAGTAGAGCCTTATTAACCTAACTAATAAACTAAAGTAGAAACAAAGACTCTGATAAAAACCAAAATAAAACCACCGACACCGCCAGCCTTGCCCTAAAGAGCCTCCATGGTGTTTGGACTTAAAATGAGCATTTTGGCCTGACAAGGCACGTTTTGGAGAAATCGAGCCAATGTCAGTGACTCAAGCTATATATTATCGACAAGTTCGAAATATATATTTAGAGGCTAAATAAAGCCTACTATGGAAGCGTGGAAATGAAAAGTCAACTTTAGCACATTTTCCTACTTCGGCTAGGAGAAACCGAGCTAAACAAGGAAGGAGGGGCGGCAGACTAACCATCCGAACTTCAAATGAGTTTAAACTTTCCAGATTCATTCTAGACATCCCAATGATCATTTCTTATGAAGAGTGCTAGAGCTTGTTCGGAGTGGAAAACCTTCAAACAATCAGTCCAATTTTCTGCAGAAGTAAAACTGGAAAACTGAACCTGTAAGGAGTCCAGTAGCATTTTCGGCCCAACCACATGAAAATAAATTCTGAAATTTTACCACAATAATCTACATCCATGGTGGATCATGTCATATGAAGAAGTCGAATGTTAAATATGAATTCTTAGTGGAGATAAAAATTAAATGAATAAATAAGTGTTAGTGTTCTCACCTAACAAAATTCACTAAGTGTTAATGAATTTTGCCTAACAAATCCACTAAATGTTTGTGTGCTCAAACCTAACCCACTATGATTTGTTTAAAGGCCAAATAGTGTTGCTTGGAAGCCTATATATAGAGGCTACAACAAGTATCATCTCACCAATTCACTCATCAAAACATCTATAAGATGATCTAAGTTCTCTCTAGAGCAACCTCTCTAAGAGCAACTCCTCTCCTTCTCTTTCTCTTATCGGTGATCACACTCCAAGTTCTAGTCTCCTTAGGAGCCGACTTTCAGTACTACCAAACCCTCTGTCAAAGTGCTTTGGTCCTAGTCTCCTTGGGAGCCGACTGTAGTACCACGACCACAACGGTTACGGAACCAGCCAAGCAAGGGTAACGCCCTCGCAAACCAGCCAACCTAGAGTCACGCTTTAGCAAGTTCTCCTCACTTCCCAGTGGTTTTCGCTCTGCTCGATTTACAACATCGAGTATCGATTGTGATTTTGAAGAAGCTCAGCAAAAGTTCTCGCCACGAGGCACAAAGAATCCCACGACGAGGTTGGTGCTCTCCTCGTCCACAATCGCTCAGAAGAAGTCAGGTCAAGGGACACCCCCGACGACCGCACCCGAATGGTGCTGGCACGCCCACGCAAGAAAAGAGATTGTTGACCAGCTCAAGAAAAACTGGAGCTAAACATTTTGGCACGCCCAGTGGGACATACTGCGAGCTGTAAACCACACCACTATTAAGAAGATGAGGTTGGTAAGGGGTTGTGAATCATAACGGAATAGGTGAAGTCTCTTTTGTCAATATTGACCTAAACTCCTTATTGGTGCCTAGTTCAGGTCCATTAAGGTTAAGGGCGGTTTTTATTAACACTTGTTGAACTGTCTTCACACTTATGATCTTTCTCATCTTAGTAAGTATAGCCTATGTGAAATGGTGTCTAGAAAGGGGACAACGTTCATAATAGGCTATTGAATCCAGAAGTGCGTACAAATGGGCCTAAACCACTATGTGGGAGTAGTTCATGCCAAAATGGATTCTGCCTCTTTTGTTCGCCCTCCCCCATTTGGCCATTTCAGTAAGGTTGCCCAAAGGATTTGAAAGAAAGTTTGTGTCTAGGCGACTATACTTGGGCC
This sequence comes from Rosa persica, assembly GCA_025331145.1. Taxonomy (NCBI): domain Eukaryota; kingdom Viridiplantae; phylum Streptophyta; class Magnoliopsida; order Rosales; family Rosaceae; genus Rosa; species Rosa persica. Next base: position 40,509,075 of record WFKR01000002.1, on the reverse strand, counting down.
GCAGGTCTAAACCTTGATTCACAGTGTCTTATTGAATTCAGCTACTTATTGAATTCAGACTTCCAGAAGCCATTGGGAAGTCAAGCATAAACCCTTATCAAAAGGTTTACGTTAACTGCCCGAAACATAAGACCTCTAGTTACAGACCGCACTCGCGTGCAGACTGTCGTGGTCTTTCCAAAGAACAGGTAATCCAAAGATTTTCTTCCCACCCTCCATCGACAGAGATGTCAACTGAACGAGGAGGAAATCGACATCCTACTATTGAAGGCGAGCAAGTTCCTGCCGCCCAGCCTAATCAGGCTGGCGATACATCTAGCATCACCCAGGAAGCCGCGAGCGCAGTTACAACTATTGACTTTGTGCCTATTCTCGTTCCAGAAAATGCGACCATAGAAGAGCGGCTTAATATCCTTCAACAGAATTCTGCCGCATACCATGAGAAGATGGAAAAAGCCTTTGCGGAGGACCGTCGACGGCTTGATGAGTTCACTATCTCGATCAAGAGGCTTGAGCTAGGGGCACAACAAACACAAGGGCAATTGGATGGCATGAACCAAAAAATGCAGAAGAACCACGAAGAGCTGTTGGTCGCGAGCAAACACATTGCTTCGGAAGTCGCAACGATTTGCAAAGAAGGATCCAACGTTGTAACCAGGTGGCCATGCAGAAGGCTGACCTCTATCAGGCCAGAGAGGTTCTACATAAAACACTGGGAGATCCTAGTGCCATTCTAGGCTCTCTAGGTCAGTCCCCCATATCTGCTAAGTACATACCACCAAATGCTCGCAGTGGCAGTACATCCACATCCGCTACTGTCGCATCAGTCAGAGGTAAAGAGACTACTCTGGCAGCGGGTGGGAATAACAACGCCGCGTCATCAGTCACGCAAGGAACCAGGACTTTGAAAATCAATGAAGGGGCCTTTGTTGATCATAGCCCGTTTCCCCAATATGACAGTGACGGAGTTGAATACGTGCACCACGATCCACCTCCAGCAAGCCATTATGGTATCGACCGGGTTGAAAGTCTAGCGAAGGTCACCGTAACCACAAAGGGTCAGCCAGCAGTGGGTTTTGCGTCGCAGACGTCAACCCGACATAAAATGACCCACAGAGGTGGCATGTCTTTGGTTAATCAAGCTTCACAGGCACCACCGTTGATCTGGTCAGTTGAAGATACAGTGGTTCACCCACCTCCTCCTGATCCAAGATATGTAAGGAGAGAGGAGGTAGAAGCAATGATCAAGGTCACGAACCAGAGGCCTAACTTGAAGGAGGCCTACCAGGGGCCCTTCCCACCGCATATTACACAGACACCTTATCCTAGGGGATATAAGAACATTACGTTCTCTACTTTCTCGGGAGAGGAAGTCGAAAATGCCGCAGCCTATTTGGTTAGGTTTCGAGTACAGTGTGGCCAGTACCAGAACGATGACAATCTGAAGTGTAATATCTTCGCTACTTCTTTATCGGGGTCTGCCTTCACCTGGTTCACTAAGCTGCAACCGGGATCAGTTATGAGTTGGCCCGCGATGGAGAAGCTGTTCAAGGAAACCTTCGGGACTATCGAGCCGGAAGTAGATCTGGCTTCACTCACTCAGATGGCTCAGCAACCAACTGAATCTACTGTCATGTACCTTCAGCGCTTTCAGATCCAGAAAGGAAAGTTGAACGTGATTCTGCCGGAGAAAGAACTGGTGAAGTTGGCAATCAAAGGCTTAGAGCCCCGCCAACGCAAAAAACAGCATGGAAGCATGTTCAATTCCATGGGGGAACTGATCACAGAAGTAGAAAGTTTCGAGCACTTGCTCAGGGAGATGGACGCTATGAAAAACGCCTCAAAAGGGACATACATCCCACGGAAACGCCGAATAGTGGCTGCGCTCAGCCATCAATCCAGTCCCTTTGATCCTTACTACAAGAGTGAGGAATCTAGTACAGCAGAGGCTGACGAGTCTGAAGAAGACGAGATTGCTGCGCTGGAACTCACCGGAAAAAAGGCTTCAACACTAAAGCAACTGAAGCTGTGCAAAGAACCGGTGAAGCTCAAGTCGGTGGTTTTCACCAAACCAGAGTTCGCAAGTTATACTTACGACGTGAACAAAGCGCATGAAATCTTGGATGAAATGATCGCCGCGAAGATGGTGAAAACCGACTTCGGCCCATTTCCCAAACCAGAGCAGCTAAGGGGGAAAAAATACTGCAAACTCCATAATATGTGGAATCATAATACAGCCGATTGTGTTAAGCTAAAGGATCAGATCCAAATCTGGTTAAATAATGGTAGTTTGCAAGTAGAGGTGCCAACAACAGCAGCAGCGTTGGTGGACCTAGATCCCTTCCCAGATACCGGCATCAACATGGTGGACGTGGCATGGGGTGAAAAAAATCAGTAGAATCAAAGTCCAGACTATGCAGTTAAGGATTTATTAAGGGCTGGAGACAAAGCCGTGAAGCGGGAATCCAAGACTCGTTTACCCATTGTCCTATGCTCGCGGTGCAAGGAAGAATGTGACACTCAAGCCCTGCATGAGGAAACATCCCAGACTGTCCAGTTTGGATCTCTGCCACCAATACGGTTAGTATTATCCTCTAGAAACTTCCAACCATACAGCCCAAGAGTACACAGTGGTTTAGAAACTCCTTCTCCAAGGGACTCAAACTTATTCAAAAAGTTGAAGACTGCGAGGGAAGAAGGGCAAGCAGATAAGCGGCAAGGGGTTTTTACCAGACCTTACATTCCGCCAGTGTCAACATCCTCCATCAAGAAGGGAGATGGTATACCCAAAAGAATGGCAAGGCGGTGGAGATGAGCTCTTCAAAGAAGAGAAAACTCCAACGAAGGTTTGGAGAAGCAAAGCGAACTTTGGAAGCACTAGACCAAGGAATAATCAAACCATCGCAATTACTGAAACCTCCAGAAGAGTATCAAAGACAATTGGAGGTACTGGCCTCCGAGAGATTCGTTTCCCCGCAAGTTCAGAAACGGCAGCCCAAAGTATTACGCCAAGGGCAAAAGCCAATCCCTAGTTCCAGCGAGGCAAGAACCGCCGCCAGCTCGTAAAGTCAATGTTTGGCGGAGAATATCTAGTGAAGGAAGAAATAGCGAGCCTTCCATCTTCGACAAGCTGGGGGGCAAATACAATCGGTTCGCGATTGTGCAGAAAGTTCAAAACTTGGTGGTCACTCTCCCTGAAGAAGTGCCAGGGACGAAACAACTTTCAGAGTCACTGAACTAGATTACTATAGTACAGGAGCACGAACAAGCCAAGGCGGTGGTCCCCGCAGAGGAATCCTTGGTTGCATTCATGGTTAAACAGTTTAATGCCGATATCCCAGCAGATGAACCCAAGCTCAATCTTGATGATGACATGGACGAAACAGAAATGGTGGATATCTCTTGCAATATGGTTTATGTGCTCCCTGCTAAGTATGCCTTACCAGTCGCTGCGCAGGAATGCATAGAAGCTGACGCAATTGGAGAACAGCAGTTGCAGATCACTTCAGCCGCAACAACGCCGGTGAAAGAAGCAGTGTTCCTTGAGACTGAAGATGCTAACAGCAAGGGTTTCTTCATGAGCTTCACAAGACCCACACCCGCCATGGTGCAACACATGCGACCTTTGTATATCACAGCAGAAATTAATGGGACTAAGGTCAGCAAGATAATGGTTGATACCGGCGCGGCTGTGAATGTCATTACTACAAGGACCATGCAGCTTTTGGGAATCAAGAAGGAGAAGATCCAGTCTACCTCTCTCACATTGAAGAACTTCGCGGGCACAGTAACTAAGACGTTAGGTTTACTGTTCCTAAAAATCAAGGTGGGTCCCTCAAAAAGAGTTTATGCGTTCTTTGTTACGGATTGTTACGCGGCCTACAGTGCCATCCTGGGAAGAGATTGGATTCACCGAAGCTATTGTGTTCCGTCAACACTTCACCAAGAGCTGATTATGTGGAATAGGGTGACAAATAAGGCTGAGATAATTAAAGCAGACCCCCGCCTTTTTTTTGTTTCCGCGAATTACGTAGATGCCAAGTACTACTTGGAGCCTATTACTCCATTGCAAGTCGGTAGCATCGACAATAAGGGCCGCCCCACAGGGGTGACGGCTTCTGAGTTGGCACAGTGGGGACTCACGCTCGCAAAAGAAGACCTAGCGAGGCCCGGCCATGCTGTGCCCCGCACAATGGGTAATTAATGGATTACGACCTTCCAGAGGAAGGGATAGAGGCCTTCCATTCCTTGTACGAGAGGCTATCCTCATACTTGGTGGAAAAAGAGGCCTATGATCGAGTTGCGACCTTAGAAATTGTTTATGAAGAGTTCACGGACCAAGAAGAGAAGGAAGAAGAGATTCAGCTTGCTCCAGCGGCATTGGATGACACACATCCGAAGGTTAGGGACTCTACTGAAAAGGTCAAACTGGGAACAATTGATGAGCCTATAGAAGTGGCTATCAGCACTTACTTAGAGCCTAGCGAGAAACAGAGGCTCATCAACTTATTGCTAGAATTCAAGGACTGCTTCGCGGAAAAATACGAGGACATGCCAGGCCTATCACCAGAGTTGGTATGCCACCAACTACCAATGCTACCTGATAAGAGGCCTTTGAAGCAAGAGCCGCGAAGAATGAACTCAGAGACCCAAGTACTGGTCAAAGAGGAAGTTGAAAAGATGCACAAGTCGGGCATTATCAGGGTAGCCAAGTACAATCAGTGGCTGTCTAATATAGTGCCTGTTCGCAAGAAGAATGGCAAGATGAGGGTATGCGTGGATTACAGAGACCTTAATTTAGCTACACCTAAAGACGTCTACCCCAAGCCGGTGGCGGACATGTTGGTAGACGCAGTTGCAGGGCACGAACTGTTGTCTTTCATGGATGGCACAGCGGGATATCACCAGATACCGGTTGCGGAGGAAGATAAACACAAGACCGCATTCCGCTGCCCTAGGTTCACGGGAGTTTTTGAATATGTGGTCATGCCTTTTGGACTGAAGAATGCCGGAGCAACATATCAGAGAGCCATGAACTTGATCTTCCACGACATACTTGGGAAGATCTTAGAGGTTTATATTGATGACGTCGTCGTGAAGTCTAAGAAGAGTGGAGATCACTTCACGGATCTCAGAAAAGTTTTCGAGCGCATGCGGCTACACAAGCTCAAAATGAATCCCGCCAAGTGCGTTTTCGGAGTTCAGGCAGGCGATTACCTGGGATTTATTGTCCATCAAAGGGGCATTAAGGTCCCTGAGGATAAGGCAAACGCAGTCATCAACGCATCTTCCCCGCGAACGAAGAAAGAATTACAGCGACTACTGGGTAAGATCAACTTTTTGCGACGTTTCATTTCTAACTCTGCGGGAAAAATCCAGCCCTTTTCCCCACTGCTGAAGTTGCAAGGACAGAACGAGTTTGTGTGGGAACCTAAACATCTAGAGGCTTTTGACAAAATCAAGGCCTATCTGGCGAGCCCGCCAGTGCTTGTTCCTCCCAGAGCTGGATTTCCATTAAAGTTGTATGTTTCAGCAATTGAGGCTTCAATTTATAGCCTCCTCGCTCAGGATGATGAAGAGGGTGTTGAACATGCCATCTTTTACCTCAGTAGGACACTCACAGATTGCGAAACAAGGTACACTCCAATGGAAAAGTTGTGTCTTACATTATACTTCTCAGCATGCAAGTTGCGGCATTACATATTGTCCTTTACTACTTGCATCATTGCTCAAACCGATCTAGTCAAGTATATGCTATCGCGACCTATCTTGAGAGGCCGTATTGGCAAGTGGGTGCTCGCCTTATCAGAATTCTCATTACAGTATGTCCCACAAAAAGCAGTAAAGGGGCAAGCCATTGCGGACTTTCTGGCACATCTCTCTATGCTAGATCTCCCCGCGGTTAGAGATTTAGAGGTCGCTGTCATAAATTTAGATCGCCCAGAGTACGCCACACTGTATCAAGCCACAGTCTCACTCCAGCCCTGGGTTTTATATTTTGACGGGTCAAGAACGGATACGCTAGCAGGAGCAGGAATTACACTGGAGAATCCGGCTGGAGATCACTTTTCGTACTCATTCCAGTTGGAGTTTCAATATACCAACAACCAGGCAGAATATGAGTCCTTAATCATAGGCCTAGAAGTACTGCTGGAAATGGGAATTAGAGATGTACAAATACTTGGCGATTCTCTCTTGGTTATCAATCAGTTGTGCAATGAGTTCAGATGCAATAGCTTCACGTTGGTCCCTTATTGGAACAGGACATTAGAACTGTTGGACCAATTTGATAACATACATCTTGAGCACATTCCTCGCGAGAGAAATTTTGCCGCGAACGAGTTGGCCCAGCTGGCAACAGGGGTAACATTGAGATATGGCGTGCGGGATAGAATCCTTAAAGTCGAGCGTCGCACCTTTCCTTCTTGGATGGCGAGAAGAGATCCTCTAGACGATACGTCAGTCGCAACCCTGGAATCCATTGACGTGGATTGGCGCATCCCTTTGATCAATTATCTCAAGCATCCTGATCAGACCACAGATAGAAGGATTCGCTATCTTGCCCTCAACTACTTCCTCAGAGGTGATGAACTTCGCAGACGAGGAGAAGATGACATGGATTTCAGATGTGTTTATGGCCGCGAAGCCAAACAACTCATGCGCCAAGTTCATTCTGGCATTTGTGGAGCTCACCAAGCAGGTCCAAAGATGCGATGGTTGCTCAGACGACATGGATATTTTTGGCCAAGTATCTTGAAGGATTGTATCGCGTTCGCTAAAGGTTGTTTGGACTGCCAAGCTCATGGGTCGGTCCAGCATGTTCCTAATATTCCAATGCAGCCCATTATACAGCCTTGGCCCGCAAGAGGATGGGCGCTGGATTTAATTAGGATGATTCACCCACATTCATCACTTCAACATAAGTTCATCATCGTCGCGACTGATTTCTTTACAAAGTGGGTTGAAGTAGAACCTTTGAAGGAAGCATCTGGTGTCACGTTGCGACAATTCCTATTCATAAACATCATCTGCAGATTTGGGATCCCAGAAGTTTTTGTTTCGGACCGGGGGGCAGCTTTCATGGGTGGTGAAGTTGATAAACTGACAAGAGAATGGGGAATATAGTTCATCCATTCCAGTCCGTATTATGCTCAGTCTAACGGTCAAGCGGAGGCCAGCAATAAGATCATTATCAATTTGCTGAAGAAAATATTGGAAGCTAATCCACGACAGTTGCATGAGACACTTTATGAAACTCTTTGGGCCTACCGCACCTCTAAGCGGAATCCCACCGCGACAACACCTTATGCTTTGATGTTTGGCCATGATGCAGTCCTGCCGTTGGAAGTCAACGTCCAATCATTACGAGTTCAAGAGCAACATCATCTCATTGGAGAAGACTACGTTCAGGCTATGTGGCAGGAACATGAAGACCTTAGCGAAAAGCGCTTGGAGGGTTTAGATAATTTGGTCATGGAAAAGCAACGAGTCGCTCGTGCCTATGACAAGCAGACGCGGGGAAGGAGTTACAGCGAAGGAGAGTTGGTTTGGAAAGCAGTTCTCCCGCTTGGCAAAAAATTAGATGGTCGCGGCAAATGGACTCCAAGATGGGAAGGCCCGTACATCATCTATAAAATCTTAGAGAAAGGAGCTTTTCATCTCAAGGACCTAGATGGAGATGTCCATCATAACCCTATCAATGGGAGATACTTGAAGAAATACTTTCCTAATGTTTGGGACTCGGAGGAGTCGTAGACAATTTATTTGCATAAGACATGGGGGACAATTCTAGTGTTCCTACACTCGCAAAGCCCATTTATGAAGGCCTGTTTTTAAGGCCCATAATCATTTCTTCGCTATGCCTAGCAATACTAGGGGGCAACACTATACCATACTATGCCTAAACCTGCCCATTGGGCAGCTTTGTATATAAATATTCATGTTATTTTAACACTATACCATACTAAGCCTAAACCCACCCACTGGACAGCTTTGTATATAAATATTCATGCTATTTTATTAAAAAAAAAATCAGTAGTTATAGATACAACTCTTAGGGGACAATTCTAAGTGTTCCTACACTCACGAAGCTACTAAGCCGAGTCAGCGGCTCCGAAAGGTTTTTCCAGTTTTGCCTTGCAGGAAAGGCTGAGCTCAAGGGAAGTGTAAGAGCCACCACTGTGACCGCCACCTCCATCGGAAGTAGTTTTCATTTTGCTAAAGATGTCCTCACCATGCACGGGAAACAGTGAAATGGTTTCAATCTCCTGGTGATCTTCTCCTCTTTGTTCCATGAAAGTTTGTTCTACATTCATGTCAAAGAAAGTAGAACTAGTTCCCGCTCCAGCTGAGATTGAACAATCCCTAGCACTATTCTCCATGGTCATAGATCCATAACAGCCATAGTTCCCCATCTGCCTGTTAAAAACAATCATCACACCAGCGGAAGAAGCAGAAGCAGGTGCAGAAGATCCAAAGTTAATATACTGATCCTCATGTTTCCAATTGGTAACATTATCAGCACCAACAAGCCCTAATCTTTGCATGGGCACATGAACATCCGAAGTGGACCTCTTCTTCTGCTTCTCCTGAGCCCTTTGGTTCACGAACCAATAATAGACGTTCTTGAACTCGATCTTGCCGTACCATTTCAGCTGGAGATAGATCCTCTGAATCTGCTCTATAGTTGGGGATCTTTCGCCCTTGTTGTAGAAAAGCTCCTTGAGGATTCTTATCTGATCTGTAGTAGGAATCCACCTAGTACTGCTCCTCCTGCGAAGCATGTTAGCACTACTCCCGGCTGCTTTCTTACTTCCTCCATCCTTGGTTGGATGCCGGTTTTGTGGTTCCATTGGTGATGGATTGAGAGAATGCAAAAATTGAAGAGTGGTGATGATGAGTAATTAAGAAAGATTGTTGTTAGAAATATTCGAGTTGATGAAATGATTTTGGGATTGGAAATTTGGGTTTATAATGTGGAGGAAGATATAGGCATGCAAATATCCGCCCTTGGATGGACGGTCAAAGAGAAGAGTCAAACTAAGTGTCAGTAAAGCGTGATTAAAGTTGTCATAAATCTCGGAAAGAATGAATTATTGGCCCGTAAGGGAACCGAACGGTTTTCGAGGAGGTAACGGTTCTTTTCACGAGATTATTTTTTCACGGTGGAATTTTCAACAGCTAATTAATGCAACTTGAGTTGGGGCCAGCAAGTGGATCCAAAAGATAAATATTTTCTCAAAACCCTCAAAACGAGGCTCGTTTTGACGCAGAACATATTTTAAAAGTTCATATTATTTTCAATATACAACTATGGAGGCCTATATTTGAGGCCTTGCGAGACACAATTCTTGGCTTCTCACGGATATTGGAATATCAGGATAAAAAATATTATTGTATTCACAAAGTGGCTTTGCGGCCAAAAGCAGTACATTCATTACAAAGCCAAAGGTGGCTAAAATACAAAAACAGAAATCCTCGGATATCTTTTGAATCTTTCCTCAAGTGGAAGCAGCTATGGAATCCAATGTCGAGTTAAACAACGCCATTATACCAAGGAGAGGCAGACTTCAAGGAAGGAAAAAGAGAAGTAACGGAGCCTCCACGCCCCATTTACATGGAAGCGGTAGAGGAATACAACATAAGCTTGGCCAACACCATTATCCATGAGAAGGCGAGACTCCAGTGAGAGAAAATGGAGCATCCAAGCCCCCTCAATTGGAAGCAGCTATGGAATCCAACGTCGGTTGAGCCGCGCCATTATCTCCGGGAATGGCAGAGAGTGAAGGAACCGAATATCAGCTTGAGTCTCTGCAGCCCCTCTAGCCATGGTAACCACCATGAGTTGGACGTGAAGTATAGGAACAGTCATTCTGTAGCTTGAACCCATTCCTTCAAAGAGCCCATCCCTTCTCATCCCTCTAAGATTCTTTCAAGAAGAGAAAAGGGGAGAAGGAGGTGAGAACCAAAGCCCCTTCCATCTGGAGGGCACAACACGGGCCGGGTCCAGAAGGAAGGAAACAGAGGAGGAAAGATGAACCACAAAGTGGCCTTCCTCCCTTTCTCCGTTTCGCTCATCGTGTGGGATCCTAACAAAAATGATCTCGCATGATCGTGGATCCCACACTCGGAGCCCCCTCACGTTTCTAAACCAATCTGAAGCCTGGCATTGTTATTGCAAAATTCCAGAAGGGCGAAACAAGGGGTTGCCTAAGATTACGCCATAAAGCCTAAGAATTTAGAGGCTAAAGGTCATTTCATAAGGGGAAGATTTGTGAAGAAGGAGAAAAAGAAGTATGAACTGAAATGACATTTCTTGAATATTTCAGAAAAGTTGTTGTGAGTATTCCCTTCCCAAAATACAACTATTTATAGGGACTTCAGGCAAATCCCCACCCTTGGATGAAGCTCAATTTCAAAACTGATGACAGTAAATCAAGATTAGTGATTCCAAATCTCGGGAAAAAAGGGACTAGCAGTATGTGAGGAGATCGAAAGGTTTTCGAGGAGGTAACTATTCTTTTCACGAGATTATTTTTTTACGATCGTTGTTTTTTAACGAGTGATTAATGCCTTAAATCTCGGAAAAGAAGAGATTAATAGCATGTGGGAAACCGAACGGTTTTCGAGGGGGCCTACAGAGATTGGCCCGCAAAGCTCAATTTCAAACAAAGTTCTTCCACGTGGTGTTTCGCCGCAATGGCACCAGCTTCGGCCTGAGTGGCCCGTTCTCTGATACGGGCCAGGTTACGGCCCATTTCTTCAGAAGCAGCCCAAGGTTCATCGAGTTGAGCTTCTTCTGCAACAATCGCATTCTCAACAAAGGCTAAATGGGCTTGGAGGTTCTCGATTTGAAGTTTGAAGTCGGACATTTGGATTTGTAGTTCTCGTAGGTGGATGGCTCGCTCATTTAAAATATCGAGGGAGAGGTCCATTTCTTGAGAGACACTATTCAAAGCCTCTTGAGCGTCATGAGCCTGGGTGTTCGTGGCCGATTGACGTCGGCGGGCCATATCAAGTTCATTCAGCAGAGAGTCAATAGCACTAAATTGCCATGGAGTCAAAGCCTTCTCCTGGCGGAGATACCTTAGAGCTTCTAAGACTCGCGGGAGGATGTTAGTCTCCAATACCCAAGGACCTAGATGTTCACGAAACACCAACTTAGCCTCATCTACAGTAGAAGGAGGAGTTACCTCCAACACCCTCATCAATCTCTCGAATCTGGTAGGAGGAGGAGGCGGGGGAGGCGCCACATGATCACGAACCACCATTGCAAATGGGTGGACAGCTTCCTCAGTTTCTTCGTCTTCAACAGGTTGGTCTGTCCCTTCAGCCGCAGGAGAATCTGGAAACTCAACTCGCGGCTCACCATGGGCAAGTGGAGCAGATTCAAGCACAGAACCCTCAGCTCCGACGGTTGGCTCATTTATTCGCAAGACTTGGGGGGCACCACCTCCGTCAGTATCATTTTCCATCTCTGGGGCGACTGTCCCGCAGATAGAACCCTCAACGTTTGCAGCCACCTCCTCGGTACAAATAGAATCCTGGTCAGATTCAGAAATGTCAGAGAGCGGGGTTGGATCAGAAAGGGAAATGGAAAACATTGGCCAACAGTGCTTACCTCTCGAGTTGTCAGGTCAATATCTGGTATGTGGTCTCCAAGAGGAAGAGGCCTCACCTCATTCACCTCTTGGACCTCTGTCGTAATCAGTTCCTCATAAGCGGCAGAAGCCTCAGAGTGGCTTTCCACGCTTTCATGCTCTGAGGACTCATCATCGGAGATCGTTATTAAAATGGTAGGACCTTGCAGATGCTCTTTAGATGTGGGAGACGGAAGAGGCGCCACGGGGTTAGTTGATGCTTGAACTAGCGAGAGAGTTGGCTCTTCTGCAGCAACTGAGGATCTAGCCTCGCTCAGGCGAGAGGGATCAGTGGTCCTCTGACGAACCTGTCAAAAGATACATAATGAAGATCCTGCCCAGATTCTAAAATTTAAATAGAATAAGACGGGGCCGGAGTTTACCAATCGCATTCCCAGAGGTTCGTCATCTTCAAAACTCTCTTCGACGGATTGAGCTCGATCGCGTTTGCAAGCAAAGATAGCAGTGGTCTGCACGACAAAAGAATCACAACTCAAAAAGGGGGAAAGCACCAAAAATGCAAGTTTGGGATCGTTCTTAACCAAATTACCTCAACAGAATCTTCATCATGAGAAGATTCTCCCTCAGGAGTCCCCTCTACTATTGCCTTTTGTTTCTCGGCCTGAACAGAGGCTGTCTTGCTCCGGGTAGTTTGCTGCAAAACACACTCAGGAATAAGAGCGGGAAAATCAAGACAAGGAAAAGGAATGGTGAAGAAAGACAAAAACTTACTGTTGCCCTAGGCTCATGGATTTGTATCCCTGCACGCGATGAGCGAGGAAGGTAGAGTAAGTCGCGGAGGTTGTGCTGCAAGGTTGGAGAAGCGTTCAAAAATCTTGGGGTCCTCCGGACCAGGACTACTCATTCCACGAAAGATCTGGACGAAGAGTTCGTCATGTGGCAGGTCCCAACAGTTCACAAACACTTCTTTCCACCAATCAACATAATCATTGTCGACATCGTTGAGGGGATACAGCGCTCTGACCCAAGGGGGAATCACTATCAAAGTAATCTCACTCTGAAAGGAGGCAGACCCAGGTGGGGCTAATCTCCGCCAAGAGGTGTAGTAATTGGCATAATCAACCAGAGGCCAGGGTACCAACTGGGCCAACCCAAATTGGCGAGCAAAGTGGTTAGGGGCATAGAGCTCACAACTTACGCGGTCGGTGGTAAGACGAATATCCGAGCAGGAGATGGCTCAACGAAATGCCAAAAGGGCTCATTCGCTATGATCGCGTCCACTGGGTAGAAAGCCATCATCAAGGGGTGGAGGGAATCGCCTAGAAAGGACTATTTTTGGGTCCGGCATCTCTCCCAACAAGTACAAGTAAATAAAATACTCGAAGTAGTGTGGAGCTCGATGCCTTACGTTGCGACAAAGCCAGTTCCCCAAAATGGAATCGACTGGAGGTTCCTTTGGAATATCACCGCGACGGAAGCGAGAGAAATAAATCTGCAACCAAAAGGCAAAGATCCAGAATGGACCACTAATGTCGGTATCAAAAGGGCGCATTACAGCTCTATAAAGGGAGCGATATAACGCACCCAATACAGGTTGCCCAAGGCCAACGCAAATACCATTGTAGAGAGCAGTGGCCAGAGAATTCCAGCGCCCAGTAGGTTTGTTGGAAGAAGTGCAAAAGATAAATTTGCAAAGCCAGAATTCCAGGAATTCGATACCTCCAGTATGGTCACACTGGGTGCGCTAATAATCACGCCAGACATGGTAGGATTTACTGTGATGCCCCCGACCAGCCATATCCATTCTCAAAGGAAATTGAATACCATCAAACTGACCATGCACATAGGGGTCAAAATCAATGGGCAACCCCGTGATGGTAAGAACATCCAGCAGAGTTATGCTCATCTGCCCAAACCGGAAATCGAATGTATTGCTGGAAGTGTTCCAGAAGCAAAGAGCAGTGGCAAGCGGTGCAGGGCTAGTATTATGAGGAAGACAGAAGCATAGATCGATGGTTTGGGTGATACCCACAGCATCCCATCAGGCCAAATCTCTCACTCGGACCTCCTGATACCAAACCTTTTCCTCAAGAGTGATGGTAGGCCAGAAGCCCACTTTCCTCCTTGGTCCCCAACTGCTAAAATCACCAGGCACCTGCCGAAGAGCCGCTATGGGACAGCGGATGGGAAGCCCATAATAGGCCATAACATCATCTGGCAAACGATCGCAAGGTGTGGGACCCAAACCCGCTTGACTATCACCTCCACCAAAGCTCATCAGTCGACTTCTCTCTTCTCTGGTCTGACTTCTACATCGAACACTCATGTTAGTCCGCCATGTGAATGTGGCTTTCTCAATGATTTCATCTGCCTGATCGATAACGAATGGTTTCTTGGATGTCATTTCTGGGTCACAAGGAACACTTCTCCATTACACCTTGATTTATAGCTCAAGTGTTTTTGGAGATAAATTTATTAGCTGGGCCAGTGAGTGGCCCTAGTTGATAATTAATGAATCACTATTCCATCTTGAGAATCGCATCTAAGGCGACAGTGAAGATATTCCACCTTTTCCTACCACCGCAGGGCCAGCATAGTGGCCTGATATTTTTTTTTTTTTTAATAAAACATGATTAAAACCAATGAGGTTTTAGATGCTAAAGTTGTAGCAAATATGGTGGTTTCACTTCGTCACATGTCATGATGACGATAGCCATGATTCAATCATCCTCTTCAGCATAAGATTCGCGAAGGATTAAATGGCAGCAAACAGTTTGCTATTCAGCATCTTATTTTGCCAAGTAGTGTAGGCCTTGATCAAACTTGATCTAGCCAGCAAAAAGGCTCCAAACACCTACATTTGAGAAAATCAATAGAAAGCCAGTGATCAAGGCAGATACTTGCTGCTATACACATGGCGAAGCTACCACCAAAGAAGATAAGGATCTTCATTCGCAATCAAAAGCAGTCTCCTTCGCATGGGGGGCACGCTAAAGTTCTGATATCCTACAACCTGCCTAAGTTTCGCCAATTCACTGCATACCAGACATCAGATACAAGGGCAATAAAGTTGGCAAAGAAAGCATCAGTTTATGACAAAGGCAACTCAGATTGTGGCATCCAAGCTTTATGGCCAATTTAAAGGCCTATATGGAATCAATCAAGTAATTTCAGTCAAGCCAATACAAGTGGCTTCAAAGCAACGATATTATACGAGTGGTACTGATTCAAGACCTCTTCAATCAAGACGAAGACCTTTGACTTCGAGGTCTGGGGGGCAATGTTTGGACCCAAAATAAGCATTTTGGCCTAACAAGACACGTCTTAGAGAAATCGATCCAATGTCAGTGGCTCAAGCTATATATTGTCGACAAGTTCGAAATATATATTTAGAGGCTAAATAAAGCCTACTATGGAAGCGTGGAAATGAAAAGTCAACTTTAGCACATTTTCCTACTTCGGCTAGGAGAAACCGAGCTAAACAAGGAAGGAGGGGCGGCAGACTAACCATCCGAACTTCAAATGAGTTTAAACTTTCCAGATTCATTCTAGACATCCCAATGATCATTTCTTATGAAGAGTGCTAGAGCTTGTTCGGAGTGGAAAACCTTCAAACAATCAGTCCAATTTTCTGCATAAGCAAAACTGGAAAACTGAACCTGTAAGGAGTCCAGTAGCATTTTCGGCCCAACCACATGGAAATAAATTCTGAAATTTTACCACAATAATCTACATCCATGGTGGATCATGTCATATGAAGAAGTCGAAGGTTAAATATGAATTCTTAGTGGAGATAAAAATTAAAGGAATAAAGAAGTGTTAGTGCTCTCACCTAACAAAATTCACTAAGTGTTAGTGAATTTTGCCTAACAAATCCACTAAGTGTTTGTGTGCTCAAACCTAACCCACTATGATTTGTTTAAAGGCCAAATAGTGTTGCTTGGAAGCCTATATATAGAGGCTACAACAAGTATCATCTCACCAATTCATTCATCAAAACATCTATAAGATGATCTAAGTTCTCTCTAGAGCAACCTCTCTAAGAGCAACTCCTCTCCTTCTCTTTCTCTTATCGGTGATCACACTCCAAGTTCTAGTCTCCTTAGGAGCCGACTTTCAGTACTACCAAACCCTCTGTCAAAGTGCTTTGGTCCTAGTCTCCTTGGGAGCCGACTGTAGTACCACGACCACAACGGTTACGGAATCAGCCAAGCAAGGGTAACGCCCTCGCAAACCAGCCAACCTAGAGTCACGCTTTAGCAAGTTCTCCTCACTTCCCAGTGGTTTTCGCTCTGCTCGATTTACAACATCGAGTATCGATTGTGATTTTGAAGAAGCTCAGCAAAAGTTCTCGCCACGAGGCACAAAGAATCCCACGACGAGGTTGGTGCTCTCCTCGTCCACAATCGCTCAGAAGAAGTCAGGTCAAGGGACACCCCCGACGACCGCACCCGAACGGTGCTGGCACGCCCACGCAAGAAAAGAGATTGTTGACCAGCTCAAGAAAAACTGGAGCCAAACACATGGAACTGCCAATTGCACTTGTCGTCTAAAGGAACTGATAAAATCAAGTTTATTTAGAGTATTTGGAGTTTGCACAACAATTGAAGTTTGGACCGTCTCTACTCCACTTAGAGTATTTGGATTGTTTAATGTCGTGTTGTTTCGACTTTACATTGTTGTTGGCCAAATTGAATTAAGCAGTTTCCAATAGCATGAAGCTGATCATGAGAACAACCATTGTAATTGTGCATCTTATGATGCTTTCGGGTATGTTTGTGATTATTTTTTGGAGACTCATAAACACTTTCATTTGTTACATTCTCCGCTTCTAACCTACCGTAGTTCTAACCTAATCACCCCACCATCCCGTTGGCCAAATTGAATTAAGCGGTTTCCAATAGCATGATTAGTTGATCATGAGAACCACCATTGTAATTGTGCACCTTATGATGCTTTCAGGTATGTTTGTGATTGTTTTTTGGAGACTCGTAGACACTTTCGTTTGTTACATTCTCCGCTTCTAACCTACAGTAGTTCTAACCTAATCCCCCCCCCTTCCGGCATCATAAACATATCAATATTGAGGTCGATGTATGCCTTATTGGCCTCATATATATACTTGCTTCATGGGCAGAACACAACCCTGTAGTTAGTGCCACCAGGGCAAGTAAAAAGGCTGGTTGTATCATCTTAGGGTAACTATAAGCATCCGGGCAACAACTTTTAAAAAATCTAGAGTAGTCGGTAGGACCACAGTTTCCAGAAATACAACAATACTGATCAGTTTTGAACACAGTGCAAGGATTGTTACATCCACCCGGAGCCTTCAACTGTGCAAGGCACTGTCCGTTTATATCTGTTATGCATCTGATATCTCTAGTGCAACCATTGGAGGTGGGACTAAAGTCCATTGGGACATTGAACCCATCAACCATAGAGATATCAATAGAATCCATGTTCATGTATTGGTTTAGTGAATATTCGGCGAGGGTGTTTGGGGGTTGACCATAGCCTTGACATTGGAGGAGACCGCCACAGTCACCAGTTTGGCATCTTCCATGTTCGGCTCCATCAAAGTTGCAATTTGTTCTAGCCTAAATGTGAGCCCTTGTAGTTCCGGCATTTACGTTGATAGTCCATGTTTGGCCGCTGCCAAACGATGTGTCGGCACCTAGCACATATGCAGCCCAAACAGTGAAGGGACAGTTGTTTCGGATATTGAATGTAGCTGCATTAACAGTTGATGCAACAAAGTAGAGGGTACTCATCCATAGGATGTACAGAACAATAGGAAGGTGATTGAGAAAGCACATGACTTTGGTGGCTTATAAGAAATTTTATTGCTATACTGGATTTTGGTGTGGTTGCTCCTTTTGAAAAGGTTTATGAGGTTATATAGAGCTGGAGGATGGCAGTCAGTGCACCAAATGACATCATTCTGCCATCTCCAAAATGACATCAGGTTCATGGAAATAGGAGGACGATTTCTTCTTCGATCTATTTTTCCACCGTAAGAACAAGCTTGGTGGTAGATTGAGATTGTAATTCAATGGTATGATCAAGCAGCTATGAGCCTTATCCACCTCATAATGGCATGAAGAGGATGGTAGAGTGGTACAAGCCAATAACTTTAGCTAGCTAGTTGAAGAAAAGTCTGAAGATCATGGCGTTCTGGCATTATTGATCCATCTACACTACTACTCACTACCCTTGCATTGTTTATAGGTCCAACTTGCTCTTGACCATAACGAAGTCTTATAGAAATGTAATAGGGAATAATTAAAAGGGATAATGACAATTTACACAATTTGAGTCTAAAAATTGCTCACTTACTCCACTAAGAGTTTTTTACTCTCATTTATCCAATCTAACATCTATTGACAGTATTGCCCTCATTTTAATTAATAAATGACACTCATCTCTCTCCCCCCCCCCCTCCCATCTTCGATCTATTCTATTTCTCCTCCCCTTACCTATTTCTTCTCTCACCGAAGACCGAATCTGACAACGCCGTCGGCCTCTGACTCCTCTCAGACTCACTCTCTCTCTCCCCTCCCCTCTTCGATCTCTTCTCTCTCTCTCTCCTCCCCCCTCATTGATTTCTTCTCTCACTAGAGACCAAAACCAGTAACGTTTGCGGGCTTCGTCATCATATGCGGTTTCGTCGCCAGATGTGTATCGGACTGTCGGAGAAATTTGACAAGACTGAGTCGGCGAGGTTGGGTCTTACTGAATCGGCGATAAATCGGAGCTCCTCAAGCTTTGTGTTGACGGTTCCGATACATAAAACTTAGCGAGGCTGACGTTTGCCGGAATTGTGAGTTCGGAGAGTTGACGGTCAACCTCGATTGCATCTCTGATTGTGAGTAGTCCTGCCACGAGAAGAAAACCTCCATTGCTCCGCAGCCACGCTAAGGTCGTCATCAGACCTCCAAAGCTCCACGCGCCAGCCGAAGTTCGGGTCTGGGCTTTCCTCCGGGTCGGGGCTCTGACGATGTCATTTAGGCTTCTCTTCTTTCTTCTTCTTCCTTTCTTCTTCCCCCCCTTCTGATAAAATGCGTAGGAGGCCTTCAACGTCGTCCATGTTGTTACAGTGGTTTGTTTCTCCAAAAAAATGGCCGATTTCAATATGGGATGGTGCTAGTAGTGATTGTTTTGTTTTGTTTATTATGATTTTGTTAGGCAATAATAAAATTATTGGGGGGTGAAAAACGATTATTGGAAGGCAATAATAAGATTATTTGAGGGCAAAAAAAATGATTATTGGAAGGCAATAATAAGATTATTAGGGGCCAATAAAAAGATTATTGCGGGGTAATAATAAGATTATTGAGGGCAATAAAGTTGGACACCGAATTCTGATCACCAGATTCCGTTCACCAGTCCGATCACCAGAGTCCTACTGCCGGTAACCGGAATCCAGCGGTCGGTCAACTGAATCCGTCGGTCGGTCACTGGAATCCCGCGACAGCCTACCGGAGTCTGGCAAAATCTCTCTCTAAGTGACAAAGTAAGAGAAGGAAAAATTATCCTAACAATAAACAAAAAAGAATAAAAAATAACTCAATTGAGTATTAGGGTAAAAAATATATATAATATTGTGTAAGTGAGCAATCTCTTAAAGTATTTGGATAAATGGGGTTAATTAACCCCCAAAATTATGTAAATAGTCATTATATAGAATACATTTTGAGGTATAGAAACGGTTTTAAGTGGTTTTATAAAAACAAGTTTTTACAATTTTTTTTATCATCATTAATAGAAATTCATCAAATCAATCTCATACAAGTAGGACAATACAACCGTACTTAAAGCCGCACCAGCATTCTTCTAACCAAATAATTACTCTATCTAGCAAGAAATTGCTTATACTGTTCTACATACTAAAAAGACGAAGCAAAACCAAGACTTTCCTTGTGATGTCCTAAAGCTAAATATTGATAGATCTAGATTATCTCAAAATGGTTGTATTGCAGCTGGGGGCTGATTACAAATAGTGATGGAGACTGGGTGTGTGGTTTTTCTGCCAATCTTGGTGTAGGAGAAATTCTTGTAGCTGAACTATGGGCTTTGTGTATTGGTTTGAAAATGGCTTTAGGACGCGATGCTATCAGTATTATGGTTGAGTCTGAGTCTGCCCTCGTGGTTAATCTGGTTAAAGGGGAGTGGGATGATACCCATCCTCTCCATGGCATCATCTCAGTTTGCAAAGCTCTTTGGTTGAGGAGTTGGAATTGCACCCTAATGTATATCCGGTGAGAATGTAACATGTCTGCAGATAGTCTAGCACAATTTGGACATACTTTGAATTTGGGACATCACTTCTTTGAAGAACCGTCTGATTGTATCAAGCGCAGACTCCAAGAAGATAAAGAGGGTCTCCTGAGACCGAGACTTGTTCTTGCTCAGTTTGTTTTCGGGCTTCTAGCCCTCCTTGTAACCAAAAAAAAAAACCAAGACTTTTCCTTCAAAATCCGACCCGAGCGGGTTGGGTAACCCGGGTATTTTTTGCCAACCCGTATTAGTACTGGCCTGCCCAAACGTTGTACACAGACTTGGAATCATTCCCAGTCTCAGAGAACATTACATTACTCTCTTCCTGCAATTTGGGTTTACCTTCCTCCCAAGTCCCAACCTCAACAACACCCACTTCATTCATCAAGTTCTTGTCTTTCATTGGCGGTAAGGATTCTGGGTGCTGCAACAATTTCGTTTTCGATGATATCATCCTCTGTCTGCATTTTGAACTGGAAATTTTATTGATTTGATGCTATCTAAACGACTAAACCAATCAAGATTGTATCTTTTTTATTCTTTTTGATCTTTTTTTAGTTATGGTTATTTGTATTTGGATATGATTAGAATGTGCAGCAATTTTGGGTGATGATTCAGACGTGTTATGATGTGTAGGTAAATATCAAGCATCATGGTAAAGCTGGAGGAGACCATAGTGTTCTTTTCCTGTTAGTCATCTGGGAACTTGTGCATTTTGTATAGCTTTTGATTAGAAGCATTTGGGGAATTTGAGTGGCTTCTTCTGCTATGTCTCATTCCAAGAATGGTGCTAATAAGCCCGGGAACCGGAACCTTCCTTCCTGGATGAGTTCAAGAGACAATGAGAGTGAGTCTCCTGAAAAGAAACCAATTGGGGATGGTGAAAGTGAGGAAAGGAAGGAGGGTCAAAAGCCCACGCAAGGGAGAGGGCGCGGAAGCAGCAAGAATTCTGGTGCATCCAGCTCGGGAACAACAAATGTGTCCAAACTTCTGGTACTAGATAGTATTGAATGTGTATTTATCAAGTTGCATTGTTCTGTTTGTCATCTGACTTGTTGCTTTGAGGCTGACATTGCAAGTGTTATTTGCAGGAAGGGGTTGTGTTTGTACTATCTGGTTTTGTTAATCCTGAGCGCAGCATTTTACGGTCACAGGCATTGGAAATGGGAGCAGAATATCAGCCTGATTGGAGTCCAGATTGCACTCTCTTGGTTTGTGCGTTTTCAAACACCCCTAAGTTTCGACAAGTTGAGGCAGATTGTGGAACTATTGTTTCAAAGGTACTAATTTTTTGTGTTATTTTTTTCCAAGTATAGTTTATCTGTGTATGATATGAAGTTTAGTTTTTTCTGTTTTGGTTAGCTCAGATGGTTCATAATTTAACTACTTAAGGCAGCACGTTATAATTGATTAAGGAACTATTTGTTTTTTTTTTTTTTTTTTTGAGAAAAGAACTATTTGTTAATATAACCACTTGTTCAATACTTCTGTTCCATAAAGCCAACTTTCATAGAAAGCTAGTTGCAATTTAACTGAAGTAAGACTTCTATTCTACATATGTAATCCATGCAACATAGGAACTTAAGAGTGGGTTTGGAAGTTTGTCATCAACCCCACATTTCTTATTGTTAGTATGTGCAGACATCTGTTTTCGAAGGTGTCAGTAAGTTTACTATCTTCTCATGTCTGTTACATGGGTTGATTAACTTAAGAAGATGTCTTACAATACCATAGAACAAGCCCCATTGTACTATTTTTCTTTAATCATGCTCCATGTTTGATGCTTCAGCAATTTTCTTAAGAATGATAATTTAAACATTGTAATTATTTAATGGTATCTACTTTGTTCATCAGGAATGGATATCAGAGTGTTACACGCAGAAGAAGCTTGTTGATATAGAAAGTTACCTTATGCATGCTGGGAAACCCTGGCGTAAAAGCAGTGTTTCCCAGGACAACATGCAAGGTAAGTAATTGTCTTTCTTTATTGACATTACTGTGGTGAGCAAGACTATATGTGAGTTAGATGTGACAGTACTTCCAACAAATTTCACTCTTCTCTTAATTTTTCATTTGTTTTTATTCTTTTTTCTTTGCATATGTTACTATAGAGAATTTTAGTTTTCTCAAATCCCATTAAGGATATTTAAGTTGGTCACTATTTGGTCTTAAGATTTTGTTGTTTTTGTTAGTATGCATGTATGTGTAGCTGATCCAGACTTTTATGGCTGCTTGCAGACCAGAGATTATCCCGGCCTAGTAGACCCAAAAAGCAGGATGGAGATTCTCCTTCAAAACCAACTGCCTCTGCAACTTTAAAGGTATGTTTTGACTTGTTTGATGTCCTATAAATATATTAGTATCAAAATGCTTTTGATTCTTTAGATTATTGCAGCAACATTTTTGACTAAAGTGTGATGCAATTATTTCTACATACCAACGCTTTTCTGTTTCTTATGTTTATGTTTAGCGTGTCAAAGCTGCTGACTCTGTTAGAGAGTGCTTTTCTCCATCTGAAGTGAAGAAGTGGGCAGTCAATGATTTGAAGAAGACAATATCATGGCTGGAGAGTCAAGAAGAAAAGGTTATTGGTATTCTGCTTTTTATCTGTGTTTCGCATGCCCTGATGTATAGTTTTGTTTGGCCAAAAGTGGCCTGCTGGAGTTCAAAACTTTCTTTTTTAGCAGCTGGAGGTTTTGTTAAATGATTTCAGCTGTAACTTTAGAATTTATGTTTAATCTCATCCCATTGATAGTAGATGGTTGAGAGGTCTGAGATTTTATATTTTCTTTTTTTCTTTTTTATCTTTTTTGCCTTTCAAGTTCGTACAAGAATCATCATATCTTCTGAATACATCTAATCTGCTCTTTTTTACCTGTTATAGCCAGATCCAGATGAGATAAAGCAGATAGCAGCTGAAGGGATTTTAACCTGTTTACAAGATGCCATAGCTTCTCTGGAACAAAAACAGGTATTTCTACTGAAACGCACTTTGGTCTTTTGAAATAGCTTTAAACTTTGTTGTTGCACGCTTGGGTCCCCTCAGCTCTTTAAATAGAAAGTGAACAGGACCTTAGTTTAAACCCTGTGGCAGGTACACAGCATTTAATTCGAGGCTTGGGTCCTCAAATTGCAGTTGGAAACATATATCAATAGTTTTCTTCACCATTTGAAGTCAGCAACTTGACAGTGAATTAATAGATGCAGTAAATGTTTTAGATGATTATGACATGCATAATTTTAGAAGAGTGATGAATGATTGATAAATTTCTTTGTACCAAATATGAATCTTACTTTGGTCATCAGTAGCCTACATTTTTCTGAATTTAATTAGTACGTTATGTTTGTATTTATTTTGTAAATGACATACTGTGTCAGTGTGTCTTATAGACTGAGCTTGCTTCACGTCTATTCATAGGTGCAGTGGAAATTATTAAAATATTTGTATAATCAATAGATGTCACTCTAGGCCACTGGTTTAGTCATTGGATCATTTAAGCTTAGTTAGCACGATACCTGCTGGCAGTGGCCTTCTGCATTTCCTGAAACTGAGCTCAGTTATTGTAGCCTTGTTAGATCTTTGACTTGTGAGCATCCTAGTTGCAAACTGAGCTCAGTTAGTTGCAAATTTGTTAGTGCAAACTGATCCTTGGTGCTGACTCTGTCATGCAGTTACACAAATATCTTATCTAAGATGGTGGCGAAACAAATCTTTAAAATTAGACAGAAACCCTTTGATGCTTTCTAGTTCCCAGTTAAAAGTTTGACAACGACATCTTGAAGTTTTGGGAAATAACTTGACACGTTGCTTCATCCTCAAGTCCAATTATTGAATTTGTTTGTACTTTGCAGGATGTCCAGCAAATAACTGAACAATGGAATTTCATTCCTCGTGTAGTTGAGGAGCTTGCACAGCTCGAAAGCACAGGAAATAACTCTCTGGCCATATCAAAGGAAGATCTTTGCAGACAGGCTATGGACTGTAAACGAATTTATGAGCTAGAACTTCATAATTTGGATGATGATTCTTCGAGGAAGAAAAAACGAAAGACTGGACGACAAGAGAAGGACAAAGGGGAAACTGAAGCACCATGCAGCGGTGCAGCAGGATATGATAGTGATGAAACACTTGAGATGACAGAAGAGGAAATCGACCTTGCATATAATACTATAGCTTCCAAGATCTCTAACACAGAGTGATCTCTATCTCATGTACATGTCTAGATGATTGACAGTAAAATCTTGTTTGCTTTAAAAAAAATTTCTTTTCTTAAAACTTTTGGTACTATCTTAGTATCCTTAGTGGATAAGGAGTCGGGAGAAGGTCTATTACAAACAGTTTCACTATTTTAGCTATTGAATCTCATTACAACCAATGGTTTTAATTAGGCTAAAAGTCAAGGGATACTACCATCCTCAATGTCCCTGTAAAATTTCATTATAAGAAGCTCTCTCTCACACACACACAGTCCTTAGATATTAATATCTAAAGATTTCCTTAATATACCCACTTTTTGATTACATATTCACATTTCGACCGTTTAGTTTATAAGTCCTATTGTATAGATCACTTTTGGAAATTTTTATCCAAATTGATGATCGTTAAGGTATCAAACTAGATTAAATCAATCAATGAACCGAATCTGTTCAACCTCAACTGTTCTTGTTCATAATTGTAAATCACAATTTTGAATGCATTAATGATTATCAACTTAGCTGCAAATTTGCAGAGATGATATACTCATATATACCTAAAAATTGAACGTCGAGATATGGATATGCGATCGAAAAGTGGGTATATCAAGGAAATCCTTAGATATTAATAATTGTTAAGGCATATTAAGGGATTGCTTATTATATTAACTTTTCGATCATATATCGGTATCTCAACTGTTCAGTTTTTAAGTCTATATGAGTAGACTATGTCTACAAATCATCTGCTAAATTGATAATTGCTAAGACATCCATAAATATGATTTATAATTATAAACATAAACAGTTTATGTTGGACAAACTTGGTTCGTCTATTGATTTAATCTAGTACGATACCTTAATGGTCATCAATTTGGCTAAAAATTTGCATAAGTGATCTATCCATAGAGTCAAAAGAACTGAACAGTCGAGATGCTAATATGTGATTGAAAATGGGTCCCACAAATAGTCCCTTAAAATGACAAAAAAAAGGGATCCCTCACTAGAAGAGTCTTGTGTGTGTGTGTATGACTTATGCAAATTTTCAGCCAAATTGATAATTGTTAAGGTATTCATAATTGTGATTTACAATTTTAATTTATAAACATAAACGATTCAGATTATACATATTTGGTTCGTCTATTGTTTTAATTTAGTTCGATACCTTAATGATCATCAATATGACTAAAAATTTGCATAAGTAATCTATTCATTGACTCCTAATAATTGAATCCCTTCAAATGACGAAAAAATAAATCCCTTAGTGAAAGGGATATTTATATAAATATATATATATATATATATATATTTATAGATCTTATCCAGAGCGAGGCTTCGCTTTGAAATTAAAGTGTGCATTTAGAGTTTAGGTCACTTTTCGATCGCATATCCACATCTCGACCATTCAGTTTTTAGATACTAATGTATAGATTATCTCTGCAAATTTTCAGCTAAATTGATGATCGTTAAGGCATTGATAATTGCCTTAAAGTTAGCATAGTTCAGGTTTGATAGATTCAGGTCGTCCATTCAATTTTTAGATACTAGTGTATAGATTATCTCTGTAAATTTTTAGCTAAATTGATGATCGTTAAGGCATTGATAACTGCTTTAAAGCTAGTACAATTTAGGTTGGATAGATTTAAGTCGTCCATTGGTTTAAGCGAGTACCTGAATTGTACTAGCTTAAGGCAGTTATCAATGCCTTAACGATCATTATTTTGGCTGAAAATTTGCAGAGATGATCTATACATTAGTACCTAAAACTGAACGGTCGTCCATTGGTTTAAGCGATTTAGATACCTTAACGACCATCAATTTGGCTGAAAATTTACAGAGATGATCTATACATTAGTACCTAAAAACTAAACGGTTGAGATGTGGACATGCGACCGAAAAGTAAGCCTAAACTCTAAATGCGCATTTTAATTTCAAAGTGAAGCTTCGCTCTGGATAAGATATGTGTGTGTAAGAGGTAATAATCAAGTGTAAGGAAGTCTATGATAGACATACCATTAAGAAGGTGCAAATGACATTAAAAACTGAAGAAACATTGTTATGTTCGGTTCCTTCAGTATTTCGAAATAATTAATCTAAAGGATTTGTAACTGAATCGAACATTTATAGCTTGACTCGAATCATAATATTTTAAAATAAAATCCATGCCGGTTCGGTTCAGTTCATTTTTGTCTTTTGATTTATTTTGCCCAACCCTACATAATACCATTTTAGGCCTCCAGTTGAGATATAGAAACTTTTGGGCCTTGACTTGGGTGGTTATGGTGGCATTTGTTGTGGATGATGTTTTGGTGTGGCAACAATTTTGGTGTTTTGGTTGGGGCACATAGGTTTTTGAAAGTTAAAGGTTGCTATTATTTAGATTTTCGGTATAATCTTGGGGTTTGGTCTAGTTTGCTGGGCTCATCTCAAATATGATAGAATCGTATGACGATGGTTAATCATGATGCTAGTGGTGTTGATGGAGAAGAAGATCTATAGACAAGTCTCATCTTTAGTGCAAGGTGCATGCTACATACATGAGTGCTTACTTTAAGAGGAAACATTGACTTTAGGCTCAAGTAACTTACGAAACCACTGATTTCTTCCTTGGATAGAAATATCGTGATAGGTCCAAAGTGCTAAGAATAAGCCCAAAGAAGAGAAGGAAGGTGCTAAAAAACTAGGAGATTTAATTTACTTTGCGTAAAACAATGTAGTTTGATTGTAGACTTGAGTTTAATTTCTACAGTAAAACCTCAATGATTTAATAACCTCGATTAAATAATATTTTTGGCCGGTCCTGACTTGGAGACAACGTGCTAAATTTAGGGGTCATCATGGGCCAAGTTAGGGGCGGCCTTACCCTAAATTTTAGGGCTTAAGGCAGTCTAGGCTTAAATATGTTAACCCTTACCCGCTCATTAAGGTCGGATTGACCTTTTAAATAGGGCTGAAAATGGCCTTACTTTATTTAACAAAACTAAATACATTATTTTAATTTTTTTCTCGAAATTTGGCTCAATGTTTATATAGGTAATTTAAGACTCATTTTTTTATATCCTAATTAATATATACTAGCCCCTTAACATGTGCTCCGCACAAGTCAATTGACTTTTTTAAAAAAAAAATAAAATTAATAAGTCATGAGCAGTTTCTTTCCTGATTTTGGGAAGGCTTCTCTTTTTTTCATGGGAAATTTCAAATATAGTCTTTTGACTATCTTATCCTCACATAGAAATAATTTGTTTACTAATATCTATACTATGTGAGGGCATATATAGTAGTTCAAAAATTTAACCATTCACTCAAGAATTGGCTTTATTATATAAGATATATATATATATATATATATATTTGCAATTAAATTAATTACATTTTTTTTGAATGGATGGTAATTTCATTGATAAAACGCATGCCAAGAAGGCTATTACATACCCACCCGCTGCCTCACAATGGACATGACAAGGCTTCATGGTAAAACCACATTGATACATAGGATAAACCAACTATATTTGAACTTATCGCCCACTTATCTAAAACAAGCCTATAACTATAACAACATAATTTATAGGCAAGCAGGCAAATACTAATTAGCGCTCACAAAGAAACTAAATGAGCATAGCTCCCTAAACACTAGAGAATTATTGAAAATAGACTAAACTACTAACATAGTGATTCCTAAATAAAATAGGAAACATAAACAACTCACAAGGCCCCAAGACAAACATCACCCAAAGCCCAAACATGAGTCATCTAGCCCAGCTCAAGCCTCCACCCTTTTGCAAGAGAAACTAATCATACGCACACCGGAGGCACCGTCACCTCGAGCGGACCTCCACCGTCCCCACCTCAAGGAATCACAATGCCACCACCATAAGACCCCAAACGAAGCTCCAACAGCACGGGTCAAACCCAAATCCACAATGGGCTCATGCTCCCCGCGCTCCAAAACCTGCAACAGATCATTGAAAAAGTGCCATCGTCATTGCCCAACATAACCCATATCCTGCTGCTGACAATATTCCATGAAGTAGTGCCTACGACCACTTCTAAACTCCGAAAAGTTTCGAACCCGAGCAGAACCCGACTACTCGCTATCTAAGACCTCAAATACTGCAATCTTGGAATGAAAGCCAAAGGGAATAGCAAAAACCATTCGCATCTGGCAGCATCCCTACGCCGACGAGGCAAGTGCCAACGTTGATAGCGGACGACACCAGACAAGAAGAAGATTCTTGGGTTTTTCGCCTTCGCTCCCTGACCGTGTGCGGCTAGGGTTTCCCCGTTCTTAATAGTTATGTTATCCAAGTAGTATTGTAATTAATTACATTTATAAACATTAGTTGAGGTGGTTTATTCAATTCAAAAATGCTTGAGATCCCAAATATCAATACCAAATGATGTGGCAGGTGTCATACCATCAATCTATTTTTTTGTATGTATTCTTATATTTTATTTTTATCAAAAATGCTTGAGATCCCAAATAATTATACCAAATATCAATACCAAATGATGTGGCAAGTGCATACCATCAAACTATTTTTTTGCATGTATTCTTATATTTTATTTATTCTTTAAAATGGAAAGATCAAT
Source organism: Rosa persica (assembly GCA_025331145.1). Taxonomy (NCBI): domain Eukaryota; kingdom Viridiplantae; phylum Streptophyta; class Magnoliopsida; order Rosales; family Rosaceae; genus Rosa; species Rosa persica. Next base: position 40,480,414 of record WFKR01000002.1, on the reverse strand, counting down.
AATTAAAAGTTATTGTTGTTTAAATAAGAAAAAAAATGTATATGATAAATAACAACAAAAGGAATGAAGATGTAACGTCCTGAACTTGAAATTTACCGGTTTACTTGGCATTTAGACGGTAAATGACCTTTACTTCACTTTTACTGTCGTTTCGGTACTTTTAATGGCCCTAAAAGTTGACTTTTTGATCGGATCAAAACTTAAGAAAGTTTCATTCACGAAAGTTGTAGAGGACGTTAAACCGAGCGCGTACATATGTGGTACGTAAAAATTAGAGTTCGTATGTGAAAGTTATAAGTGAAAAAGTGAAGTTACTGTTTATGGTAACTCTCTATATATAAGGAAACTTACCGAGGTAAGTTCCCATTTCAGAACTTACCCTCTGACCCTCTCTTTCTCCTCTCCCTCTTCCCCCACGTCGCCTTCCCTTCTTCTTCTTTCGATTCCTTCGTCGTCCGGTGTCCGATTGACGTGATTCCAGTTGTTCTTGGACCGTTTCTTCCTCCTTTACATGGTGGTATCAGTGATTTGGTCGAAAAACCCTGAATTTATGCAATCATTGTTACTGTAGCAGTTTGCGGCGGTGAAATTGATTATATTAGGAGCGCCTCGAGTCACTGATCATCTTCTCTCAAGACTTCTAGCTGAAATTTTCACGTTTGGAAGGTGAATTTGAAGGATTTCCAAATTGGTGGGTTTGGAGATTTCCGGGTTTATGTTCATTGGCAAAATTAGAGCACTTCAAGGTATTTTATGACTTTGTCACAATTGAGAAAGTTATTGGAAATGTTGAGATGTTGATGTGGATGAAATTTGGTGGCCGGAGGAGGAGTCGGCCGCCGCATGAACAGTGCCGCGCATGAATAGTGCGACGGTGAATAGTGCGGTGTATGAACAGTTATTTAAATTTTGTGTCTTTTTTTTAGTTAGTTAAATCACATAAATGTTGTAGAGCTTATATATGAAGTTTGGTGAAGATTAGAGAAGTTTTGAATAGATTATAAATTCCTGAAAATTCAGAATTTCGGTTATCTATTTATGAGAATCCGACTGCCGGATATCTATCGGTTCTGCCTTGGAACCTTTAAATTAACGAACTGGTATTAGTGGTAGAATGTGGGTTGAATGACTTGAATCCGAGAAGAATTGGTGAGATGATTTATGAGGATTCGATTTTGAGAATCGTATTTAATTAGAATAGTTATTCACAGAATATATTTGTGTACATGACTACAGGGTGACATACCGAGCTATTGCTCGACAAAGGAACTCGTACGCGTGAACGTCTAAATAGTACTGTGAGTGGACTTTTATTTTTAAAGAATGATGCATGCATTTATTTTTCCCGAAATAATAATTTATATATCATTTTATTATCGAGCATAATATTTTGCCTTGGATTATAATTTTGGCATTGTTTTTCCATATGAATTTTGGATACGAATCTATTATGCTCGGATTTGGATTTATGATTTGTTTTCGGGAATATGATTAAATTTTCGGAGATTAATTATGATTTATTTTCAATTATGATTCGGAAATTGATTTTGAGCCTTCGATAAGTATCTCTGATATATGGCTTTTATTTGAAATCATGATTTAAGTGTTTTTTGACGAATTATTTTCGGAGGTGATTTCCATAATTTATTAATATATTTTTTTCGTCGATTTTGAAATTTCTGGAATATTTTTCGAAAATGGGATTTTCGATGGAATTATTTTATCGATTATTTCTTGCCTATTGGTTTATGAATTCGAGAATATTTTCGCGTCCGGGGTCTCGTCATTGGAGTATATGTATTTTCTTGAGATTTTCCGAGTATGGATGAGATTCATACTCGTGTTTTGTTGCGAGGTTGGGAAAACCTTACTGATTTACCGGTTTTCATATGGATTTTAACTCACCATACCTGGGTCGTATTATTTATTGCTAGCTAGCCTATTAGTACTCCTCCCTGCTTACTATGTGTTCATGGGTGAGTAGAGCAGAGCATGGGATGCTCCAAAGTGTGGGACACTCCGACCTGAGCCTGGCAGGCTCTCTTATTGTATGGTGAGAACTTCTTCCCTATATTTGATTGATACCTTCAACTAGCGGGGCTAGCTCGATTTCTTTTGACCAGCGGGGCTGGAATGTTTTTTCGAATTTTTGTGTTGCGAGAAATATGTTTTATTCATGTTGCATGCATCAAGGTTTTTAAAAGATGAACATGTGGGAAAGTATTAAAACTTTACTTTTATTCGAATTGTCTTATTTATTTATTTTTGTCCACTCACTCTAACGTATTTGAAATTACTTTCCCCTAGACCCTTCTATTTCAAATGCCCAGTTTGTAGGCGAATTAGTGGAGGTCGGCCGTACATGGCATTTGAGGCATAATTGTCACTATTTCTGCATTGTAGGATCCCTTGATCCTTTACTCTTCTTTTTATATCCTTGTGTATCAGTATTGCTCTGATAACCTTTGAGATTAGTATTGTTAAGTTGAGTTTTGTGTTTTGTGAAAATGGAGTTGATGGTAAATGTGGAGCAGGGTGGCTCCAGTAGTATAAGGTTGGTTTACTTGAAGTGTTTTGTGTGTTTTACAGGTTGTGGGTAGTCCACTTTCGGGAAAGTTCTGCCAAATTATTGGTAGAATTCCTTCTAAGGTGGGCCCCGCAGGGGCTCTTCGGACTTATGGATGAAACCCGGGGCGGGTCCTGTCAGAATAACCCTAAACCAACCACTTAAATCGTGGAGACTTTAACACGCAACTGTAAGAAAAGGCCATCAACCAAAATAGAGTAAATAGAATACAAAGTTGTGTATGGCACTATCGCTTAATTCTTTAGTTCATTGTTAATTGTATAATGATCTATTATATACTGTTAGTGGTGGTGGGTTCATCCCACTGGAAATAGAGATATGTAGTGATGGAGTAAATGAGAAATTGTGATTTTCAATTGATGGCCAGATCCATCGCTACTGGGTTTCAAATGAATTTTATATGAATTCTTATATTGTTAGAGGAAGAAAGAAATTGTTGTACTATTATATATACAGTCTCCTAGATTTGATGTAATTTCCTTGCGCTATTCTCTAGATTTCTTTGCTCTTTGGATTATGCAAATGTGGTTGTTTTGTTTAAGGAATGGCGGTAGCAGATTTAGTTGTTTGGCGAACCATATTCTTCTTCTTTGCTGATTAATTAGTTTTCTATATAAAATCAATGAAATTTGTTGGAAATTATTAAATTGAATGTCATGACACGTAAGACACCAACTCATACGCCATGTCATTTGGTAATGCTTTTTGGTATCATTTTTTGGTGTCTATAGCACTGCTCTATTCAATTAGCTATCCCAAATCTCCCAAAATAAACTGTTGTTTAACAAAAGAAATAAAATTTAAAGAAAATAAAGCTTAGAAAATCAATTACAATGAAAGATAAGTTGTATGTTATAAAAATATATATATATATATATTTTTAAATATAGAAAAAAAAAATTATTAGGGCTCGATTGAGTGGGCTTAAACTTAAAGGCTAAATATAAAAATTATTCTCGTAGATGTATATTTCTGCTCTAGCTGCTCTGCTAGGGTTTCTCGTTGACGTTCCATTCTCGACAAACTTAAATATATGGATTTTGCCATCGTCGACCTGGTCCTAATCTCTGTGTGCGCCATGCTTGTCGATGGCAGCGGTGTGTTGCTTTTTGGGTCAGGGACCCCTCGTTTTGCTATTAGGGAAGAATGGGTTTTGTCTGCAACTTCTCGTGGTGGTTGGTGGACATCGGATCTAGTGTGGCCTATGTTGGGTTGGAGCTTCTCTGAATTGGTTTGGAAGACTTTTTTGCGGGTTTTTCAGGCGGATTTGGAGCAAGGATCATAAGTGGGTACAAGAACGGGCGGTCCTAGGCTTCTATCGGAAGTACTTGTAGGGTTTGGTCTTTGGGCGGACTGGTTTGACGGCGGTCGAAGCAGGTTCTTTTCTTTGAGTGTTGGTGGTTGTGGTGGGTCTCAAACGACACTTAGTTGTGATGTTGGTGGAGGTGCGACTAGCTACATTGGGCTGGTTGAGGGAGTCTGTTGTGGAGCGGAGCCGGAGGCTGTGTTAGGAACTGTGGCATTTTGGTTGAAGGCGCAGTGGACTGCATGGAAATTAGGGATGCTAGGGTTTCATTCTCAGTTCATTGCTTGGAGTGTTTGGGCCACTTGGGCTCAATCTGGATAGTGGCCTCATCATTGGGCTTGGATTGGGGTTTTACAAGGCTTGGAATACCTCTTTGCTAGGGAGTTGGATAGTTTGGGTCTCTATGGCTAGAGTATTTTTTAAATTTTGTTAGGCAGCAAAGACCAATTGCTCTAAGGATCCTTTTACTTTATTAGCTTTGGGTTTCTTGATTTTTGTTTGGAACAATGGTGCGTGGACTTTCTAAAAAGTGGGTGTATTAGGAGTATGCTAGGTTTGTATTCTTGTTAGAATAAGATTTTAGGGTGCTATAAGGAACGATTCATTTTGTCGACCCCATATGGGTGTTTCATTTTTGTACTACTTGCTAAATCTATATAATGGGCTGACCTCTTTTTTCATAAAAAAAAATCTAAGGGTGAAATTAATAATTCGCTAAATTATAAGATAATACATTTAAAAAAAATTCATATAGACCCCATATAATATAAGTTAATGATTCATATATATAATGTTATGATTCGACTCTGAGGCATTCACAAAAAATGACTCAATCACTGTTTGTTTCTTCTTGAAGTTGCTATTACCTTAGATCTTATCTCTGATTTTTTTTTAACTTGGTAAGAAGTTATGGTGTGATGTATTTTCTCATGCTACAACAAAAAATTATTCAATGCCATCATTACTTTGACAATCTAGTACATTGAACAAAAACAACGATATTTAAGAAAATAAAGAGTACTTTGATAAATTGATTAGTTACTAATTAATCAATTATTTAATATTCGCTAAATTAATAGGATTTCCGTGGTCCCAATACTATTGATTTATAGAGGTTTAACTGTATTTTGTATGGTTTTAGGCATTGTTTGGTTCGCGGAGTGAAAATGTTGGGAAGAGAAACTTTATCTTTTCATGTGTTTTGCACACCCTAAGAAAGGAACAACTTTCTTGCATGAATGGAAAATATGAGGGAAAATAGATCCTCCCACACCCCATGAGATTCATTTTCTCTCATACTTTCCTCGCATTAATTGCACATTAATTGCATACTCTAAAGATTATTTTAATAGTTGTTATTACCAAATTATTCATGAAATTTTTTAATCTTGAATTGTTTAAGTTTTGATAATAAGGATATTATTGGAAAATTGATGTTATCTATTTTCCTATTCTTGCACAAACCAAACATCGAAAATGAAAGTAAAATACATTTCTGATTACTTTCTTAGTGTTTCCAAACATTGGTAGGGAAATTAGTGGGAAATTTAGTTCCCCATGCTCATGGGAAAGACCAAGGAACTAATCTCTTTTCCGGCGACTAAACAAGGCTTTAGAGTATGCTTATTAGACACTATGAAATTATTTAAATACCAACGTGTTTTAATACACTATATTTGTATTTTATATTTTTTTTTATCACTTCAATAACTCAGAAATACATCAATCACTTGCACGTGAGTTCGATTATTTATCTACAAAGAAAATATTATGCCACTAAACTACACTGCTGTCGTGGTATCGACACACAAAAAAAAAAAAAAAAAACAAAGAGAGTTTGGAACCAATTTACCCTATATAAACCCTTAAGTAATAAGAGGAAAAAAAGAAAAGAAAAAGGAAAATCCAAAAGTTTCCGAGGTCATATTATATTCTCTCTCCTTGCTTCTCCCTCGCAGTAGGGTTGCAGCAGATAAACGCCACCACTTTCTTTCTCTCTGTCTCTCTCTCAACACGCAGCAGCTCTTTGACGCCCACTCACAAGACTCAGTCGGAGAACTAAGCAAGCCCTCTTCGACTTGGACCCCCTTTCTCCTCGTCTGCAATAATGGGTGCCTCGCTCCCTCCCAAAGAGGCCAACCTCTTCAAGCTCATCGTCGTAAGCTCCGATTTCCCTCCCCTTTCTTTTCACTTGTACTCTATATGATCCAACCTCGATCACTATCTATCTCTCACGGAGAACAAACTCAGAAAAAAAAAACAGCTGAGTGAGTAAAACCCTAGATTTATTGTTCGGCTCTTTGCTTTCTTCTGTCCTCGAAGGAGGTGTAGTAATTGGGGCTGTTTGTGGTTGGCTGTGGGGTTTTTAAGCAAAACGAATGGTTTGAGTGTTCTGCAATTTGGTCAAGCTTAGTTGAAGTTTGTGGTTTCAATGAATTGTATTAGATTGTGTTTTGCTTGTTGTTGTGGGTTTAGTGACTGTAAAGCTTTAAATTTTGGTACTTGATTGGTTATTAGCATCAAGTATTCAAGTAGACTGAGAGGTTAAATTTTGGTACTTGGGATATAATCATACAGACCTCCTTATCTTTGGTATTCGAGGGTGTATTTAGCTCTATTCGGACATGTTTAGAATTGTGTAATGCACCCTGCAAGGTTCGTGTCATGATCTTGTAGGTTATAGTATAGAGTTGCAGTGGGAGTGTTGATCATGTATTCGAGCATCTGCAAAGTTTTTTTGTCTTTGTGGAAAAAATGCTATATACTTATTTAGGGAGGCTGGAGTGATGCGGGAGAACTCAGTAGGAAGGATTGATTTGCTAAGCCACAAAGCTTCTGCTTTTGGCAAGGGAAAAAGGGCCAAGGTTAATATGGGGTGGTAGCCGTTCTTTGGGTGGTGTGGATGGAAAGAAATAAAAGAATCCTTGAAGTGAAGAGGTGGGATTACTTTGGGCGAGAGTTAGGTTCCGCACCTCTCTTTGGGCTTCTGTTTCTGGGGAGTTTAGGAACTATACCTTACAATTTTGTTCGATTGGAAAGCAGCCATAGTCTAGGGCTTTATCTAGGCTGTTTGCCTAGCTTTATTTTATGTGGACTCCTTACACCTTGTTGTATTATGCTTTTCTTGAGTTTTCAATAAAAGATGTTTCTTCCCAAAAAAAAAAAGAAAAAAAAGAATGCCTATCCATGTACTTCACTCAAAGCCTACTGAGGTACACACTACCATGACTGCATTGCGCACATTTAACCTCTGGGTTTGTTTGTTCTTTTTGATAAAATCAGTTGAATTTGTAAAATGGAAAACATATGTTTGGCGTGTTAAAGGAAATATATTGGGTGGTACATTGCTGGAATTAGGTATCAAAGTCATAAGCGCAGATTAATTTTGATGAGCTATTGACTTATCTACTTGCATATGATTTTGCTACTGTGTCTTGTTGATTTAGTGTTATTATATAAACATCTTTTTAATGTGTAGAATCGGCAATCTAATCAAAATTATTTTTAGCACAAAATAATTACCTGAAATCTTGCTAGTACTAATTGAAATTGCTTTTGCTTTCTATGTCACTTCAGAAATCATATGAAACTAAACAATATAAGAAGGGTCTGAAGGCAGCAGATGCCATATTGAAGAAGTTTCCAGACCATGGAGGTATGCTTTTTTGAATGCAATAACTGCTTATATATCAGCCCATTAAATTTTCTGATTTTGAATATTTTTGTTTGTTATGGTGTGTTTTGTGCATCATTCCACTTATTAAGGGTAATCTGATCTTTGAAGCTGAATATACATGAGTGTGTTTTTATTTGCCATGCTTCAGTTCTGGCCTGCTCATACTCATGGTTGTTTCTTGAGTGGTTACTTGATTATATTAATTTGTTAATTTTCATTGTTATTTTTAGTAATTTTTTTTATATAGTAGACTGCTTTTTCACATTAAGATATTGTTATGTTAATAAATATAATTTTTATATTGCTGCCTTTTCCAGAAACTCTATCAATGAAGGGGTTAACATTGAATTGCATGGACCGTAAATCTGAAGCATATGAACTTGTCCGGATAGGACTAAAGGTTAGAATGATATCTCTAACTTTTTTAATAGTATTGGTTCCAAACTGATTGCTCGATCACTTTGTTAGCTAATCCTGGGTTACTTTTTTGTCTTCATGCAGAATGATCTCAAAAGTCATGTTTGCTGGCATGTGTATGGTCTGCTTTATCGATCTGACAGAGAGTACAGGGAGGCAATTAAATGCTATAGAAATGCGCTAAAGATAGATCCAGACAATATTGAAATACTACGTGACCTGTCCCTCTTACAGGTATGCTTTAGATGCCACTAGCTTATAACAAAAGTAAAAGTCTGTTGAATGGTATTATTACTTTGTGTTCAACCTGATGATAGTCTTGTTTGACCAAAGGAAAACAAGACACTGGTAATGTACTTGTTCTTGACATGGCATGTTCAGACTATCACTGCCACATGTACCTTGATGTATGCTTTGTAAATGTCCTAAAGATACTGATAAAAAAAGAAATCCAAATGTAGGATTTTCTTTACTGCAAGTTTCTGACTTGTGATTTTTTTTTATGGTAATTACTCATTCGATGTCAATGCTCCTCTGTAAATATTGATAAGACATCATTGTTTGTTGTTAACTTTTTTGCGCATTTTTTTTTGTCTTCCCCTTTTTCTTCTTTAACTGCGATTTTCTAGAAAAAAGATAAGATTCAAAGGATTTTACCAGCATGCCTGAACCATTTCATGGTTGTTTGGAATTTGAATTCATTGGAGATGTCATTGTTCATAGTTAGTTCTGCTACATTGACGTCATTGGTCACAAAACAGTTCATGTGTTTGGCTGCTATTGGAGGGATGTTCACCGTTGGTATCTCATGACCATCTTATTTGCCTAGTGTAGTATATATCTAATTGATAATTATCTTGAGGTGCTGACTGCTGAGGTTTCACCTATATGCTATATAGCAGGAGATCAGGATGGTTTGCTGAACAAAAAGTACAACGCAGTGTGCTTGTTTTGAAAGTTGCAAACCAAGGATAGGCATGTTGGTAGCTTATATTGACTGTCATTTTAGACTGTAGGTCCATGAAACTATGTTACTCTTATCTCTATTAAAATGTCATAATTTGAAACATTGAAATTTTTTCTTAACTACTTCTAGTATATATGTGAGTTAACTAGGTTAGCATTTTAACTCGGGGTCTCTCAAACCTGTAAGAAAGAAAAGTGACGTACAAAAGTGTTTTCATTGCCAACATCAGATGATGTGAGTTGTTCATCAAGAGTATGAGGCATCCAGCCCAACACTTCTGGAGCAAAATTTATAATTGAATTATGGAGTTAAAGTAAATTTAAAATATGGTGTTACTGAAATCTCGTTCACCCCCGCGCCCTCGGCGCCGCCCCCCCCCCCCCCCCCAAAAAAAAAAAAAAAAAAATCACCACCCCCAGTTTTCCACCTCAATAAAATAGTTTACTTCACAGATTTAGTAGAGCTGTAAACGGTTATACATGTTTCAAGTGTGCCGAATATGCAAAATAAGGTATAAACAGAACTGTTTTTGCTACTGATATGATGTTTGTGCTACTTTTTGCTTTTGAAAAATTTAGCTTTTCATATGTATGTGTATATCCTCTTAGCTTTCAATTAGCTGCTGATGCATTTTACCAATCATGGTACAGGCTCAAATGCGGGATTTGACAGGATTTGTTGAGACACGACAGCAACTCCTGACCTTGAAACCAAATCATCGCATGAATTGGATTGGCTTTGCAGTTTCCCATCATTTAAACTCAAAGTATGATTTAGATTTGCTAAAATTCTAATGACTGCTAGTACTTTTTATTTTCATTCTAATGCCTGTCTTAGGGTGAAGGTTTGAGGTCCACCATTTACAATGCCTTATTAATACATTTACATCAGTTTTAGAATTCAAGCTTGTAAACTATGATGTTATTAGGTTGATGTGTTGAAGTTGTAATGATATTGAGTTTGTATTGATATTGAGTCCCACTAGTTGGAATGTCTTCTTACTGCATTTGACGTTACTTTCAGACTTAAAAGTCTGTAAATCTTGATGCTATCATGCTGATGTGTTAAAGTCACACTAATAGTATTTGTTAGTTTAATCATAGACAGGTTATTTTAATCATTTAGTATAGGACACTAACTAGTTATTTGTTATATAATAGTGCCTTAAAAGCTGTTGAAATTCTGGAAGCATATGAAGGAACACTAGAAGATGATCATCCTCCGGATAATGAACGTTGTGAGCATGGGGGAATGCTTCTATATAAGGTAGTTACATTGATGGTTTTAATCTAAAGTCCACTTTTCTCTAGTTGCAGTATACTCTGGAATGTCAAGTTCATGTGGGATTTGTCCGGGATCCATTGGGGGGGGGGGTCTGTACATTTAATTGTTTAGATCAAACAACCTTGCCCTCTCCGTTGCTGTACAAATAGAGATGAGACTTTCCTTTAATACAAGTTATCAGAAACCCTTCCACTTATTTGACACTAGTGCAGAGTTCCTGCAATAGGTTTTACTGTTCCAAACAAGCAAAATAGTACACTCGCAAGAATTTATATGTGACATTCTTATTTCCTTTGGACTCCATAAAGAAAGAGTTACACTGATCAAATCAATTTTGGTTATGGCATAAACTAATTCTACGGAGGTGTTTAATTGTTTATATAAGCTGCATATATTGGTCATAGACATGTAGGTGATGAGCACATTTAGAAGTTTGTTTATGTCATGTTAAGACAATTAACTGCGCTTGAGAGAAAGTTGGGGACGGTGGTTGTGCTAGATTGAGTTTCAGTCATGACTGAGGTAGTATTTTGCAAGGCAATACTTGAAATATGATATGTGAACTTCTTTTTCATTGGTATCATTGGAATTATTACCTTTAAGTAAAGCTTTCTGAAGGACCATAGTATAAAGAAATCTTGGAAACTTTTTTGTCATCATCATAAACATAAACATAAACATAGCATCCTTATTAACAACTTATTTGTTAAATGATTCTATAAACTGTGACTCCATTATCTTGTCGTGGTCTATCTTTTTAATTTTTGCTGGAAGCACAGTGACATTTTATGATGTTCTTCAATATAATTTTTTTTTTCCTGGTGGTTGTGTGTCAATGTCTCCAGGTCTCATTGCTAGAGGAAAGCAGCTTAATGGAAAGAGCTCTCCAGGAATTGCATAAGAAAGAGTCGAAAATTGTAAGTGTGCATTTCACTTGTTGCTGTTTAACATGTGATGCTTAATGGTATGCTTTGAGTATGATGAGTTTCTGGTTCTTATCATCTGGTTTTGATCTTTTTAAGGTCGATAAATTGGACTATAAAGAACAAGAGGTTTCTCTTTTGGTGAAGCTTGGTCGGCTAGAAGAAGGTGCTGAACTGTATAGGGTATTGCTTTCCATGAATCCTGACAATTACAGGTATGGCCAGTTTTCGGTATCCATGTTGCATTTGATAAAGGTTTCGAGAGATGCCAAATTCAGCCCCATATATTATTAGTACTACCCCGCCAGACCTGGGGTCCTGGGCTATTCCCGGTTTGTTCCCCGATTATTATTATTTTTTGGGTAAAATTAGAAGTTAAAATTTTATTGGCAGAATGTGATGTGCTTAATTTGAGAGATTCTGGAGAAAAGTAGTTGAATTGTTTACCTACACATAATATAAAATAAAATAAAATAAAAGAAATGACTTGCATTCTCGCTGTTGATTTCTCTGTATGTTGCTCTTATTTGCTACTGCATCTGCACATGCAGCTGCTGTGCTTAAGGGTGGAGTTAAGGAAGTTACTTTTTTTAATGTTCAGATATTATCAAGGACTGCAAAAATGCCTCGGGCTGTATGCAGAAAATTCCCAGTATTCACCTGATGAAATAGAAAGGTTAGATGACTTGTACAAATCACTTGGGCAGAAATACAGCTGGTCTTCTGCTGTTAAGGTAACAAGTTCCCTCACTATATATATGTACATATTTATTTTCTTTCTTTCTTTTTTTCCTTGCAAGAATTTTAAATTATCTACTGTTGTAGCTCAAGACTCTCTGCCTAGTATATATTAGTGTCAGTTGAGCATCTTATTCTGTTGCTCAAACAGTCGCTCTTTCTTTTGCATATTTCTTGTCCGCTTTTTTGTATCATGCTTTTTGTTTAATTAAAAAAAAAGCTATTTCTTTTCAAAATAAAATAAAATAAAATAATATAATATTATCTACCATCTGAACATTCCCATATGATTGGTCTCTGGTTTTTATATACATGTTCCCTCTTAGAGGCATAGCATTGTGTTTTTATCCCTTTTCGTTCTTACCAGATCATGGGTGAGATTTATGGTTAGAAAAAGATGGCCTCAGGGCAGCTCATTGTCCTGTCTTAAGGGCACCTCTCACTTTCTCTTCTGTATAAAGACACAAAAGCAAAGACGCTTCAATCAGAAAATTAGCATCAAAACTTTGAAAGAGTTTAATACATGTGAAAGGTCCTACACTAAAATTTTCCGTCGGACAATACTTTTGGTTTAGCAAAAACTTGTTGCTTATGGTGTTAATCTAAATTGCATGATTATTTCTCGTAATATAACTCGGAATTGCTTACTTGGGGTTCCCCCATTTTTTCATCAGAGGATCCCACTTGATTTTTTACAAGGTGATAAGTTCCGAGAAGCAGCAGATAATTATATCAGGCCTCTCCTTACTAAGGTATGTATCCAGTACTTTTCATAGAGTTCTTATTCGCCTGCCTATTTTCTATAAGGATCCCACTTGATTGTCTACAAAATTGATAAAGTTATTCACCTTCCTAGTTATCTATTTTGACAAAGCTCTTTGATGTTCCAGGGAGTTCCTTCATTATTCTCTGATCTTTCTCCTCTGTATGATCACCCTGGAAAGGTTAGTGTTACATCCTTATTAATCTTTTGATATAATTTCTTATTGTTTGTTATTGTGAAATTGAATGGTATTTTGGTGGGATCATCAACTCTTTGGTTTGAATGTTTAACTTTAGCTAGTCTTATCCAGGCAGACATTCTTGAACAACTTATCCTTGAGTTGGAGCATTCAGTTCGGGTGACTGGTGCATACCCTGGGAGGTGACATATGATCATAATAATTTTATTTGATATTTCAGTACCTGCCTACACTTTGCTCTATGCCAATTTTGACTTGTTGTACAAAACAGAATAAAAATCCCCTTCTTAAAATTTATATAATTTTAGAGAAAGAAAAAAATCACAAATGTTTCTGTTTCAGTTTATGTTACGGATTGGTTTTGGCACTCCACATTAGCCACATTTTGACACTTGCAGTCAACTTTTAAGTACTTAATAGTGGAGTGCAAGTGCGGAAGTGGAGTTCCAAAATGGCTCCTCTTTTTATTTTCTTAACTCAACAAATAGTTAACTGATATAATATGGTGATTTTCCATGGATTTGATTTTTGAAAAATATTTTTGAACAGGTATGTTTAGAGTGGCTGTTGGCTTTTTGTGATGGTGACTTTATGACTGGTTGTAAATGTTTCTGTAGAATAGGTGTTAATCTTTAATTTACTTGCATTTGATGATTTGAAGTATTTATACTGATGTGCTGTTGCTTTTATTGAATGCAGGGTAGAGAAGGAGCCCCCTTCAACACTTTTGTGGGCCTTGTTTCTGTTGGCTCAGGTTGACTGTTTTTCCTTTAAATAATGCTTTTGTTCCATTCTAGTTTCTTGTAAGCCTTCTGTTTGTGTTTCTGAATTCGGATATGCTTATAGATTCTGTGTTGATGCAGCATTATGATAGACGAGGCCAATATGACGTGGCTCTATCTAAAATTGATGAGGCCATAGAGCACACTCCAACTGTGATTGATTTATATTCTGCCAAGGTTGGTTATCTGCTTAAGCTTTTGCTGTTTATGTTATCTTCCAATTCTACCAGTATTTGCTTTAAATCATGTCTTCCCTGGTATTTGACAATGGGGTTTGAAGTTTGGCCTTGAGATTGGATTTGTTGATTGAAGTCATTTATGTATCAACCGAAAAGTATGAAGTAACAATTGTTTCTTTTGTTCAAGTTTTCAAATAAATTATGGTATAACCGGTGAACGAATAACATAGAGATTTTAAGAACCTAGTACTAAAAAAAAATGCTCTCTGGGTTGTAATGCAATGCCAATTGTCTGATGCAAATTATTGGAATGCAACTTTGGAATGTCAATTTGCCATTTTCTGGTACAGTTTGTGGTTTCTTAGAATGCATCATATGAACCTTTTCTTTTATATTGTGGAGCCACAAGTTTCAGGACCACAAGCAAAATCTCAAGTAAAATTTTCAGATTTGTTTCTGAGGGTTGATACAGTTGACTGTTGTTGTTTCTTTTATATATTAATACTTGTACTAATGATAGTTCAGTGTGTTTCGACTGTCTACATTATCACATATGGGTAATAGTGTTGTTCCAGCATAATCTTATCTTTACTGTGCAGAGAGCAACAATGTATTGATACAAACATATGATTACTGATACAAACATATGATTTTGTACATACTGGTGAACATTTTGGTGTCCAAAAAATATTCTCATATGTCTTTTGTTCAGAGTCGGTTTTTGAAGCATGCTGGTGATTTGGTTGCTGCTGCTGCATTGGCAGATGAAGCTAGATGTATGGATCTTGCAGATCGCTATATAAACAGTGAATGTGTTAAGCGCATGCTGCAGGCTGATCAGGTTAGCTTCACATCTCCTTTTCTTTTTCCGAAGTATTACTCTTTTTTATTATTATTACTTCTTTTTAGTATTATTAATCTTTTTAAATAGCAAACTTAGGTTTTGTAGTAGAGGGAAGAAATTGCAGAGTTTTGTTTGTGATTTAGGTATTTTTCTTGGAGAGGAATAATCCGATATTTGTATAGCATAGGGAGATGAGGATGGAGTTGTTGTAGGAAAAAAGAGTGTTTATTGGTCCTCTTCTTGGGCTTGCTGTTTCAGCAGCTTGTAGGAGTGTAAGTCTGTCTTCCATCTTGTAGACTTGGAAGGCAGTGATGGGATAGTTTTCCAAGATGCGTGCTTTGTATTGTTTCGAGTTCCTTGTAAATTTTTCTTATTTGTGGAGTGATGGGATAGTTTTCCAAGATGTGTGCTTTGTATTGTTTCGATTTCTTGTAAATTTTTCTTATTTGTGGACTTTTGTCCACAGCATGTACTTGTTCTAGTTATGTCTTAATAACGTTATTCTCTTCTGAAAAATGAATGAAAATAAAATGTACAAAATGGATGGACAAGGAGTTGGTCTAACCAAGCCGCTTAAAGCAAAGGCATGCTTTGAGAAAAAAAGTAGATAAACGGCCACATAATATGTAATTTTACAATTAAATTTGGGTGCTGATTGCCGTTGCTTTTTTCTCTAGAGAATCTCAGGAGCTGAATTGTTTACATGCTTTTTTTTTTATAATTTATTTTCTACTTTTTGAAGGTTCCTTTGGCAGAGAGAACTGCTGTATTGTTCACGAAAGATGGTGATCAGCACAACAACCTTCATGATATGCAGTGCATGTGGTTCGTATTGTCTGTTACCATTTTTGCTTTCATGACTTGGCTTTTTGGTGAAGGGTGCTCATGTTTGTTCTCTGTCGTTCATAAGGTATGAGCTTGCCTCTGGTGAGAGTTATTTCCGGCAGGGTGATCTTGGACGAGCTCTGAAAAAATTTTTAGGTGTGGAGAAACACTATGCTGATATTACAGAAGACCAGTTTGACTTTCATTCTTACTGCTTAAGGAAAATGACTCTGCGTTCCTATGTGGAAATGCTTAAATTCCAAGATCGGTTGCATTCACATGCATATTTTCACAAAGCAGCAGCTGGTGCAATCAGGTGAAGCATATTCATTAGGAACCGTGAAATAGCTTTAAGATTAGTTACAAATTATTATTTTCCACTTTTGTTTGTCTCTGCCTTCCTTGATGTCGTGTTGCATCCTTTACAATCTGGGATAATCAGGTTAGATGTAGTATGAGGGTTACTTGTCTTAAGTTGTGGACTTTGAAAGTGGTTGTCTTGTTCAGAATGCTTTTCATTTTATCACTTAAGTTGCTTCAAAACAAAAGTGAATGCTCTCATTGCTCAGGTAGTATTATTTTTTGGACTTTTATTTGTCTTTCCATTTCTTGTTCTCATATTGTTGCATTTGTCTGGGGTTTTTAGACTAGATAAAAGATGATGGTTATGTGTCTTAAATTGTTATAATGGTTAAATTAGTGCCCCAGAGTTTTTAGAGTTGATCCTATACTTGCACTTGAATATGTGCAGTTGTTTATTCTTGTTGCATGTTCAAACTTACGGATTTAATTTAACATGCAGATGCTATTTGAAGTTGTATGATTCTCCTTTGAAATCAACATCTGAAGAAGAAGATGATATGTCAAAGTTGCTGCCTTCTCAGAAAAAGAAAATGAGGCAAAAACAGAGAAAGGCAGAAGCACGAGCTAAGAAAGTATGGTATTTTGTAGCTTGTGGTGTGAGTTTATGTTTTATTTGTATTTTCTTATTTACTAATATATACCATTATATCAGGAGGCAGAAGGTAAAAATGAAGAATCTAATGTTAGTGGTGTGTCCAAGTCTGGGAAACGACCTGTAAAGCCTGTAGATCCAGATCCTCATGGGGAGAAGTTGTTGCAGGTTCTTAATTTCTTCTTACCCCCTGGTTTAATGTTTATACATGTATTTCTTTTGTTGCATCTAGTAAATGATATGAATCCCACTTACACTGTTACACATTTACTCAGGTCAATGATCCCATGTCAGAAGCTACAAAGTACTTGAAGCTGCTTCAGAAGAATTCTCCCGAGTCCTTGGAGACACACTTGCTTTCTTTTGAAGTAAATATGAGAAAGCAGAAGATTTTGCTAGCCTTTCAGGTAATGTTACGTTCAAATGTTGACTGAGATGCCTCTGATTAAATTTTCTCACATATTAAAATTCGATCAACCAAGATTTTAAAACAAATGGACACAATTATTAATTGGAGTTTGTATTCTGTACTTTTCCATTTATTACAAAAAACAATTGTGTCAGGATACAGCAACACAATTTCACACGTCTGTTGAGCAATTCACAAGATTCTATAGGCTTGGTTTATTAAGCTTAACACACTTTTGATTTATGACATTATTTATTATTTTATTTCTCGTCTCTTATTTTGACTCCAGGCTCTGAAGCAGCTACTGAGATTGAATGCAGAACACCCTGATTCGCATCGCTCTTTGGTAAGTTATACCTGTTTGGTTTTTGGTCTGTGTGCTTGCTTGTTTATATGTGGGGGTGTATGCTCTGATACTTATCTAGCGGCCTTTTTGGTGACCTCAATATGGGCAGATTAAATTTTTCCATAAAGTTGACTTGATGCCTGCTCCGGAGACTGATACCGAGAAACTGATTTGGAGCGTATTGGGAGCAGAGCGTCCCCTTATCAGGTATGTCCACTTTGCTCCCTCTCCCTCCCTCTCTCTGCCCACGTTGCCCACAAATTGAAGCCAAACATTTGTTTCTATTCGTTTATAGTCGATTGCAGGGAAACTCATTGGTGGAGGCAAACATGAATTTCTTGGAAAAACATCAAGGTGACTTTTAAGCTTGTCATTGAAAATGGAAGATGAATAATCACCTTATTGTTTTTGCCATTTATTTATTCATGTCTTTGTTCTTTATGCAGATTCCTTGATGCATAGAGCTGCAGTTGCAGAAGTTCTGTATGCTTTGGAACCTAACAGGAAAGATGAGGCTATTGCATTAATTGAAGATTCGACCAACAATATGGTTCCCAAGTAATGCCCGATTCCATTTCGTTTATCTTGTTTACGAAAGTTACAATTCTGGGGATCTCTAGGATTGAGTATTCATTGAATTTTTCCATGTTATTTCACAGTACTAATGGAGCCCTTGGACGGGTCAGAGAGTGGAAACTCAAGGATTGTATTACTGTCGACAGACTCCTTAAGACATTCCTTGTTGATGATGCTGCTGCTTTGAGTAAGTACCAAAACTAGATTGTACTTCTGTTTCTTTTATACACAATATAATTTAAGACTAGAACCTGTATATCTTGCTGCTTGGTGAGCATGTTTTAGCCTGTTCGTGTTCTATATTTAAAGTTGTGTTTCTGTTTACAAAATCTGAAAGTATTCGCATCAGGTGTCGTCAATATTACATTTGTTATGTCAATATTACATTTCTTCTGATTCAAGATGTGGACTCATGTAGGGTGGAAAGAGCGATGCGCTGAGTATTTCCCTTACTCAACTTACTTTGAAGGCAGTCGCAGTTCTGCTGTACCTGATTCAGCTTACAACCAAAATGGTAGTGCGAACCATGCAGACCATGGACATAATGCAGGCGCCATTGCAGTAAATGGAAATTTGGAGGCATTTAAAGACCTCACAATCCAGTCATGAAGTTGAATAGAAACATTAACTAAAGGAAAGTGCAAGTTCACCATGTGTGATTGGCAAATCACGAAACCAAGCTGCAAGTCAGAACATATGCCATAGTAGAGTAGGTTGCACCTTGTTCAGAGAGCTGGGGTTTTGTGCGTAGTTATTAGTATATGCTTGCAAGAAGCTGACGTTTCCCAATTTTTAATCTGAAAATGTGTATAATCTACTTTTACTGTGCTTCTAGAATTTATTTTTCATTTTAGTTTTTAAATTTGGTCACATTTTTGTGTTGATCTTTAGATGAGGCTGCATCTTGGCATGTGTGCCCCCAATTTGAGTTTATATTTGAGGGAGGAGCTACAGAATTTCATTTTGAGTACTGTTTTTAGATCCGATCAGAAGAGATACCCGGAGTTGTTGTACCCTTTCCTATTTCATTGACTTCAATTATGTGTAAACCAAATTATTTGAAATTTTTTTCTATGAATCGATAGTTTCCATCAAATAATTCTGCAATTTGTGCTCCGTAATGTTAATCATGGCAATGTAGGTACGGCAATCATTTTTGTTTCAACTTCTCGGTTCAGTTTCGAGCTGCAGTGTCACAATTTATAAAGTCCAAGTAATTTTTTGTCCTTCACCAGTGTATTACAAAAAGATGAATCTCCAATCTACTATTGGAAAAGCTATTCTTTGAATGAGAAAAATATCAGCTGTTGTTTACAACCTCTTGGATCATTACTCAGTGCAAGGCAATCTGATGAAAGCTAAAATGGAAATGGAGTTGGGTTCAAATTTAGGGATGCTTCAGTTCACAACATTCGATAAAGGGATATATGACATTCGATGAAGGGATATATGTGTGTCTATATATATGTATGTATTTTTCTGCCATAGCAATGCTCTATAAATGTCCAACAGGGGAGAGGGAACTCACCGTACTCACCTTTATATGACGATATTTACAGATAAACCGAAGCACTTAACCCTATTACTGAACCTGAGGTGGTCTCAGCAGTCTCAACAAATAGAATTCTGTCATTTTCTGTCCTTCCACATACATAGCAATCATCTGTGCCCAGCTCCTCACCCTATTGCTGGCTGGAGTCTCTGCCCGGCGTGGTACCGCTGCTCTCTCCAACCTCCGACTTACAGAGGGGACATGAGGCATTGATTTTCAACCATTTGTCAACACATTCCACATGAAAGACATGTGAACATGTTAATTCTCTCACCTCATCATTATCTGAATAATTTGCGAGGCAAATACTACAAACCTGCACATGGAAGGAGAGAGCACATTGCTTGAATGATAATAGCATAAGAACTCTTGGTCTTGTGATCACTCAATACTTTTTGCAATCAAGATGATTTGATTGACGTATAAAAGCACTGGGTAGTTGATTCAGAAAGATAATAATACTAAACAGAAGATTCTGTGACATGCTAAACTAGTTTCCCCTAGAGAGCTCAAGATTGAAGGTAATTAATTTAAATTTCTAGTCTAGCTAGCCAAATGATCATTAACAAATTCACTGATACAGTAACACAGTAATATTATATCTATTTTTGTTATGATCTGAAAGAAATTTAATATAATCTTTTATTTATAGCAACGAAGCGTGATTGATCTCATGGCTACGGTCTCCTGAAACCACTTAATGAATCTCGATAGTAATTCAGCAACTGTTGTGATAGAGAGGGATGTTCTTAATGTAAACCCAGTAGTTATATTCAACAGGCAATCAACTTTTATCAGTGAGGTATGCAGAAGAAACATGAATTTTCAAGTGTGCTAGAATTTCCTGAATTGATAAAGAAAGTTGGTCGGGGATCCAATATTCCAAATTGGGTCAAGCTTTGATTAATTTCAAGGACCATGAACTCAGATGGCACTATTAGGAAAAAAAAAAAAAACTGAGAAGGCCCCGAATATACTCACCGCATCTTCTTCTGATATTGCACGCTCTTTCTCTGTCCCTGCAGCCAATAGTCCTCCTTCACCAGCAGTGTTGCTCTCCTGATCATCATTCGTCCCATTTCTCTTCAGCTTGAATTTGTAGGTTGGCAGAGCATTAATTGACTCTGTGGTGGCTCCTCTAGTCTGAGCATGGTCATCTCGGAATCCCAGGACAGAAATGATGCACGGCAGGCAGCAACAAATTGTTGCACACAGTATGAATGGCATGGCATATCCGATACAGCTAAACGTGAGGAAGACTATGCATAACCTACAAGAAACCCAGGAATCTTTAAATGACTCAATAACCCAGCGAATGTTACACACTGTCATTAAGAGGTACCTATACAATTTAGGAGCATCAGAGGGAGAAGAGTGACCTCCAAAAATCCACACATTACCCACAACAAACCAGACTGCAAAGAAGCAATCTAATGCCATCTTGAAATGATCCACCAACCCATTAAGTCTGCAACACAGTAACTTCTTTAGTTAATGACACGATCTATAGATGATGTCTGATTTGTATGGACCATTATGAAAACAGAAAAAGCAAAAACAATAAAAGATGCTACTAATATCTTGAAAATAGTAGTTACAACATTTGATGTAGCAAATAGGACTTCAATCTACATGTTCATTACATTTCAGTTTATTGTGTTCTTTAGGTATGTACATGAAAACAAATTCAACACTAAACAAACAACTTATCAAGATGCGTGTTTCTATCTTAGCATGGATGGCAACCAGATTATAAAAGACAGCCAAGTAGCCAAAAAGTATGAGAACTTTTGTAAAGAACAATAAAAACTAGATGAGGTGACCACTCTATGGAATAGAGTAAGGTTTTGGAAATCTGCTGTACTTAAAATTTCAGTCATGTTCACCCGGTCACCAGGTGACCAAGGATTTGCGGTCACGCACCCTTGGCTTTAATTCCAGGTGAACACTACTCCTTAAAAACATATTGGTAAATTGTTGTGTGTGCGCGCTGTGAGTTTTTATCATATACTTTTATTGGTAAATTGTTCATCATAGAATTGTAATCCAGCGAAGGTGTACAAATAAAAGCAAAACATTACAAAGGAAAACAAAGCATGACTCGGTACAGAATCCTTAGAAGAGATTTGAGATAATACACACACATATAATATGTATTTGTAAATATACGAACGTATGTAGTTATCAGAGCAAACACAAGTATGTATATATATGAATATACGTATGTAGTTATCAAGCATGCTCACCAGGAAAACTGGCAGACAACAGTATCAACAAGTACAATGAAAGGCATCCTAGTTGAGAAAATATGAAAAGAAAGGTAAAAGGAAAAAACAAAAACCTTGCACTTAAGGGTCCTGCAACTTGAGGGTTTCTCATGGCTGTTTCTGTAGTGTGATTTCTTTCTTCGTCTGAAGCTGGAGTTATTGAAATAGCTGTATAAGACATTGCTTCAGGAGGATTGCGTTCAGAAGACCCTTGATGAGATTGAGTGGATTCTAGCTCAGCACCCCTGTTGCGGTTACGGAACCTCCAGTAAAGAATAGGTAGTGTTGCAACACAGCCAGATGCATAACCCACAATCCATGCGAACAAAGGGGCTTGCGGATTTTCATTTGTCGACAATGACAAAACAACAATAGATGCTATTATCTGACTCATGGTGACAAGAAGTTCAACAGAAATCCATAGCCCTGAGTTCAATGGGCTTCTTCTGCGGCGACTATACCCATCACCCCGCCTCATAAATGATGAACTCCTAGAACTTAATCTGTTTGACGAAGTTGAAGCAGCCTGATAAGTGGGGGCATGTGTAATACGTGACAGTCTATCTTCATGCTGAGGCAACTCCACTCTAGGAGGTTGATCATCAACATATGAACTTGATGAGGTATCATCATTCCTCGTTACGTCAATTACATGCACATGACTGTTGGAGCTTTCCATCTGTTCTAGTAGCAAAGGATATTGGTCACTTTGAGAGTCGCTATGTGGTTCTGGAGAGGGAACATCCATCTAAGTCCGCCAACCAAATTAGAGGGCGAGAATGCATAGATTGGTAAAAATGAGCTTTCTATATTTGTGCACTCTATCTACAAATCCCCTTCTCTTTCTCAACATATGAAAAATTCATCTGATATCCTCATTGGCTTGCATGCAGCTTGTAACATGTGGACAATTTGAAACTAAATGCTTTGAAGAATTTGTATTTATTTCATATGTAAGCTGCGACACAGTCAGAACTGTTATTAGTCCCTCTTTTATGTACAATCCCTATAAAACCTTAACTGAGCAGTACTACATTTAAACATAATTGAAAATGTGAAGAAGTAAAAGCTGGCAAGCAGTATTGCGATCAATGTAATTAGTACGAGCAATGCCATCCTATCAAAAAGATCTTCTTTATCACATCGAAAAACATTGGGGTAGCTACACGGTTTGTGAGAATAGCACATGCACATACATTACACAAATCACTCTCCAAAAACAGGGAGACAGTGAGGCAGTTACATGATTCGTGCAAACAGAAAACTATCTCTTCATAGCAAATATGAACACGGAGACATATAATAAACAAAAACCAAATTCTAACAAGAGATAAAATCAGACAAGTGGAATGTAAAAGTGTAATATAATCATCTGATACCACAAAAACCTCAAAAGAATAGTTCTTAAGATAAATCAAACTCGCAGAACCTGACTACCTAATGGGTTAAGGTTAATTACACATTGATCGGACATGCATTGCGTTTTCACTAAATGTTAGTTCTGAAACCAGTGGTAAAACACAAGCCAATGCACAAAAGCCTCGAAACAAAAAGACCCACTTAGTGTAAAAGCAAACTAGTCCAATTCTACACAAAATCCCATGTCTCATAAACTTCATATCCATGAAAGATTAAAACTTTCCCAAGTACTGCCCATCCTCCCAGAACGATCAAATTCAAGAAATAATATTAACTCCATGACAAAACTCAAAACCCACAAATAATTATCTAGATTAAGCAACAGATAACAACAATATTATACGGAAATTAAAACCCTAAACCCAAAATGATGATAAAAAAAAAAAAAAAAAGAATGAAGGAGATATAAAATTTTACCAGATTCAGCTAGAATATGAGATGGACTGATTATTCGGCTTTGAGATTAAAGCTCCTATCTTTGCATCCTTTATATCAGGCCTTCAGTTTTCCGTAGACAACGAAAAACAAAACGTCAGCAAACCCATCACATAGAGAGGCAGAGTGAACGTTGTGATCTCAGACCAAGAAAAAACGTAGTAATGAGACATGAGCTGTGGCAGTGTGTACAGAGAGTTTATGCGCCGTTGGATTGTGGGGGATGGAAATCAAGAGGTTGGTTGCCTTTGATGGACGGTTGGTATTCACTTGGTTTGGTTGGAACAAAACTAGTGTAACCGAGTGTGCTTTCGACTCGCAAGTCAAAAAAAAAAAAAAAAAAAAACCAAGATCGAGCTCAAGTCAACTCGTATATACTTTTTTTTTTCTTCAATTTATTACATTGGTTAGCGAAAATTCATTCCGGTGATACTGTCAAAAGAGTCACTATCTAAATATTCAACATTTTCAAAGATCATGAAGCACAACAGAAAACTACCAATAAACATCCTTAGAAATCAAGGGCAAACTTGACGACATATCTCATTCTTGAGCCGAAGTTGGCTCCATTTCCAATAAGAGAGAACCCTCACTTACCTCAGTAGTCTCCATCTTAGTAACCTTCAATGAAGCCCTATCAGAAGCCATCAAAGTATATGTCTCACCCTCTATTGGCCAACCATCCACCATCATATTGCCTTCACCCTCCAATTATTGGACCACTCTCTTACTCTTCACACCAGGACCTTTCTTGTTTTTTGACCCTTTAGATCTACCCCGTTTATTCTTCACTGGAGAAATCTTCACCACCCCATTGTGATTGGGTAAGTCAAAGCCTTCTTTAACATCCAAACAAGCCAAAGAAGACGAATCAATCTTCAACTTAGCTTATTTCCGAGTCGAGCTGGAACCAACCCAACATAACGCTTGACACCACTCATCTGCTCGACCTTCATCACCGTGGTCGTCACCATTTTTTCCACAGTCTTCGTCGTCGAAGTGGTCATGTTCCAGCTTGGCACAACCTTCAACAACTCTGCAGATCGGTTCACAATCTCGGCCAAGCTAGGGTTTTGTCCCCCAGCTGATGTCAGCCCTAAAGAAGGTGACGTCACCCCTACATGTTGAACATCAAAACCCTCCTCTCCATTGGGTTTGACACCAGAAGAAAACTTGTATAGCCTAAACCACCATCCCACTGCCCAGATTTGGCTGCCGGCTCCAGAAGTCCCACTGTCACTACACCACTAAGTTTTTTAGTGAGAAACTGATCACACCCTCGTCCACCATAGTCAAACATACCAAAACCCCAACACCAGCCTTTCACCTTTTCATAATGAAGATCCACCTCCACCATCATTATCGTTGTAAAGCTGAATGTACGCCATGTCTACAATTGTAGTACCCCAAAATTTCCTTATTAATTTTTGTGTGATTTGCGGAAATTATTAAGATGTTGGTTTGTACGATTAGTTATTTTGTAGGTGAAGAGAAAGTGTTTCAGATGAATAATTACTCGAAATGACTTATTTTCGTGGGGTCAAGGGTTGACTTTTTATTCTTTAAATTTCTCCAAAAAATTCATTCACGAAAGTCATAGAGCGCATCGATACGAGTTCGTGGACCTGCTTATTCATTGAGTTTCTCCAAAAAATTCATTTACGAAAGTCATAGAGAACATCCATATGAGTTCGTGGACATGTAGCACGCAGAAATTGGAGAATGTATGAAGAAGTTATGGTCAACGGAAGTTTTTACTATTTTGGAAAATTTCCTATAAATAGAAAAATTATGAAAATAAAAATAAATTAGGTTTCCCGAGAAGTTTCCAAAATTTTCCAGAACCAAACTCTCTCTAGAATCCGGATGACCTGACTTGTATTAACTCGACCTGACCTGGCTAACATTTCTTTTTCCGGTAACCTCTGGCAGCTAAACCACCCTAGATCGGCTCAGCTCTTCACCCTCTTCCACCCCAGTAGCTCACTCCTCCGTGGAGCACCGTACTCAAATGATCGAGGCGAGGAAACCATGGCGGCGCTGCTCCGATTGGTTCTCCATTTTCCGCCAGTGGTTTGGCTAGAAACCACCCGGATTTTGAAGTTTTCCTCTTGCTGGTTCGATCCATGGTAGCCTTCAAGGTCGATTTGAAGTGTGGAGCTCCAATTTCTGATTTGAAATTTTGATCTAACGGCGACGATCTAGGCCGAATTGGCCTTGGTGCTAGTTATGAGAGTTGTTTTTCTCACCATATCAACATTCTGGACGGTTGGATTGACCTGGTTATGAGGTTGGAGTGTCGGCGTGTCCGGCCGTGGTTAGAGTTGTTTCTTGCTCCGTTATCATCTACTCATCGATACAAACATTTTGATATATGGATTGTAGCATATTTCGATCATTCATGACATGCTAGGTTTAACATAGTTTCAGTTCATTATGTTTTAATCCATGAGGATCCGACCATTAGATCGACTTGTTGTTTTGACAAATTAATCTTTGAAGTGTTTCGGAGAGCTTAGGTGGTCTCAGATGAAGCTTCATCTCGATTTACGTAGTCTTCGGTTTATCATTCGCATGTTTCAAATTTTAAATGTTTTCGTGTTTCGTTGTACCAAGTTGTGACCTTGTTGTTAGGTGTGTAATGACAGGATCTGACCCAGATTTCATCCTGAAATTCCAGGTGGCCCCGCGGGGTCCACTTTTCGAGAAAGTTCAATAGAACTTTCCCCAAAAATGGACAACCCTAACCTGCAAAGAATTCAAACTACACTTCTAAGCATACCGTCCTTATACTCCTAGAGCCATCATGCTCCCCAAATACCAACAACTCCATTTCCATAAAAAACAATTCTTATAGGTTGTCAGAGCAATTCTAAAACAAATGAAAATATAATAAAGGATCGATAGATCCTACAAAGCGGAAGCAATGACAACTATGCCTCATCTCCATGTACGCCCGACCTCGACTAATCTCGCCTGCAAACTGGGCATTTGAAACCAAAGGGCCCAGGGGAAAGTAATTTAAAACACGTTAGAGTGAGTGGATAAAAATAAATGTTTCACAAATATTTGAAGTAAAAAGAAATTATACTTTTCCCTCAAGTATTTCTTTTAAAGTCTCATGCATGCAATTTTTATAGAATAATCGTTCGAGCTAATTTATACAACACTTTTGTAATTTATTTAATAAAACTCGGAACTCCAACAAAACGTGTCAGCCTTGCTGACCAATAAACAGTCAGACTAGCCCCGCTAGCCAAAAATATCGAAATATAATATGAGGAAGATAATTTGCCATATAGGTGAGCTTTTCAGGCTCGGGTGGTAGCCCTCCAGGCTAAAGTACTCCCATACTCCCGTTATATACCTACACGCCACTAAGTGTAGCGATTAGGATACTGGGCTTTAAAATTACCGTCACAAAGACTAGTAACCAGCGCCCCCACCTAGGCTACCCTCACCAGATAGCCATTGTGGCTCACAAGGGCGGACAGACTTCGGTGATAAAAATCACCCAAAGTATGACATAAGAAATCCGAAAACCAATAAATCCATAAAGCTTCTCCAAATTCTTCTAAGAAAATAAAATATATTCCAATGACGTGGCCCCGTACGCCCAAATATTCTCGAATTCATAAACAATTCGGTGAGAATAATAAGTATAAATAATTTCCTCGAAAATCTCATTTCCGATAATATTTCAGAATCTCAAAATCGACGAATAAAACATAATATTGAATCACGGAAATCACCTCGGAAAATAATTTGTCGAAAATCACATAAATCACATTTTCAAATAATAATCATATATCGGAGATAAATATTGAAAACTCAATATTCAAGAAATAGTATCACAAATCAATTTCTCAAATCATAATCGAGATAAATCATAATTAATCTCCGAAAATCAATTCATATTCTAAAAAACAAATCATAAATCCAAATCCGAGTATAATAAATTCATATGGAAAAACCAATACCAAAATTATAACCCAAAACAAAATATTATGCTCGTTAAATAAAACGATAATTAAATAAATCAATAATTCCAAAATAAATGCATGCATCATTATTTAAAACAAAAGTCCACTCACAGTACTATTTTGGTGACCATGCATAAAGGCTCCTTCACTAAGTAGTAATTCAATAAGTCACCCTGTACAATTATAATCCGTAAATGAAACAAATATAGGGTGGAAAGTTAATTTACGATAATTAAAATCAAATTCCTAAACGTCTCCTTTAATCTTAACTCCTTCAATTCTCGTTGATATCCATCCAAACTTCACCAATAAGATATATTCATTGATTTATAATTTCTAAAGCAAATCGGAAAGAGATCCGACGGTCAGATTCTCGTAAATTGATTCAGAATTTCTCCAATTTTTACCAAATCACATAGGCAAACTCTAGATCAATTATGTGATTTAACTAGCTAAAAACAGAAGTTAAGCCACTGTTTACACGGCGGCACCATTCATGCGGTGGCCAACTCCTCCTCCGGCCATCAAATTTCATCCATAGCATCAATTCAACATTCTAAGCATGAAAATAACTACAACATTGATCAATTTTGAGTGTATAGGGTCGATTTTACCTGAAAAATAAAAAATCTTCAATTTTGCTCAAATCTCCAATTCTCCTTCCACAGTTCAAATTTGATGATAAAACTTGGTAGGTTGGTAGATCATGGCAAGATGAACAAAGCCCAGTTAGCCTCAACATCCGATTCGGCCGGAGTTGGCCGGAATTTGAAAAATAACCAGAAAATCCATTATCTACAGTAAACTTCCCGGCCTTGATTCTCTCTTTTCTGGTCAAATTGTCGTGACCCACTGCCATAAGCTTGTAAAGGAGGTGAAGACGGTTCCAACAAGACATGTGGCACACTGATTGGTGGCCGGACGGTGAAGAATCGAGGAAAAAAACCAGAAAAACCCAAAGAGCACGACGCTGCAATGACTTCTTCTCCTTACTGCACTTTCTACAGTTCAAAATAAATTACCAGACCACTATAGAAATGAAGAGGAGGAACGGTATCTCATGAGTCAAAATCCGTCGCCAGATGAAGGAGTTATGGCCGGAAGAAGGTGAAGAGGTCGGAGAGAAAGAGAGAATCGGGGAGAGAGAAAGAGAGAGTTCGGTTTGGAAACTTACCACAGTAACTCGGCTATTTATAGACAAATGACCATAAACAGTAACTTTGATATTTTGGCCAAAATTTTCTCATACGAACTCCGATTTAAGTGTACCATATATGCATGTGCTCGGTTTAACGTACTCTACAACTTCCATGAGGAAAGTTTTATCTAATTTTGACCCGAATAAAAAGTCATTTTTTAGGACCCCCTAAAAGTTCGTAACGGAGCCGAAAATAATAATAACTCTCGTTTCCCGTTCGAAAGACTAGTAATGAGATCCGGGACATAACATGTAAAAATATCATTTTGAGTGGAGTTTTAGGGATATTGAGCTTAGTCTCGTTCGGTGTAAGAAGACACAACGGGGTTCTAAGGGGAGTAATCTCACGAGGTTCATTTATGAACGGTATTTCCTTATTGTTTGATTTATTTATTTAAATCGTGAACTATAGTTGGTATTAGTGGCATCCTTGAGTGGATGACCACGTGTGTGTGTGTGTGTGTGTGTGTGTTTACGTGAAATATATATATATATATATATATATATATATTGTTTAAGGAAATCTCTAATTTGTGTTTGGCCCAAACTCTAGGTTACTTGACCTAGTGGTAATAGAGTTATAATAAAAGGATTTAGAATCCTATTCAATGTAGAATTACTTTCCTTGTATATTCAGATTCTATGCATTATAATCCTCTATATAAAGAGGGCCCTATTATCAATGAGAACACACAACAAATTCCTCTCAATTTCAGTTTCTCTACAACACGTTATCAGCACGAAGCCCTAACCCTGAAACCCTAAATTCGTAGCCTTCAAATCCCAAAAACCTCCGCCGCCCACATTGAAGCTCTCACCCCAGGAACCCAGAACCAGCGGCGCTGCCCCCAGGACCGGCCGGAATTTACCTGAACCGGTCGTTGGAAGTGCTCAAACCGGCCTCCCAAGAAGAATCCAAAGATCCTTTGTCCGGTTCGCATCCTTCCAGACCACCTTCCACAGTTATATTTGGCCAGCACCGACAACCTGACTCTAGAACCCTTCACCGGAAAATCCACCTCCAGAACTTGTCGGAAAGTAGCCGGACCGGACTCCAGAAGCGTCGGACCTCCTTGAACCGCCAAAAACTTCTACCCCTTTGCGCAGCCCAATCCCACGTGCAGCAGCCCACAACTGAGCCCACGTGCAGCAGCCCACAGTCGATCCCAAGTGCAGCAGCCCAGTGCTGAGCCTACTTGCAGCCACCAAGCCGCCAATCCCACTTGAAGCCGCTAAGCCGCCTGCCCATGTGCACCTGCCGGAAGAAAAAAAAAAAGGTGGGCCAGAAAGAAGAAAGAGAAAGAAAAAAGGAAGAGGGCCTGTAGCCTAAAAAGAAGAAGAAGAGAAGAAAAAAAAATATGAAGAAGAAAAAAGGAGAGGAAGCCCACGCCCACATTCGAGGTATTTTTTAATTTAATTTCTTTTACTTCCGTAATTTCAATTTATTTTCTTTTTCTCAGGGACTTGCAACCTCCATTCTCCTACCCCCATTTCTTCTTCATAGACCAAAAACCGAACTGTGGGGGTTCGTGCTCACTCTAAGCTTGGAGCTTGTAGAGTCCTCCAAACTTAGAGTTTGTTGAGAAGTTATGATCGACCACAAACACATCATTATTTCAATCTAATCCAACCCCTCTTGGAATCGAATTTCTTGGTAGCAATTACGCTCGGAAATTCCTAATTTCTTGGGAGCAACTACGCTCAGAAATTTTATATGTTTTTGTGGTAGCTTTTACACTCCGAAACTAACCCTAATTTCTTGTTCTCTTTCAGGATGAGTAACATGAACAATTGGAATTTGCTCCATTGGGAACAACTGACTCTGGATATCACAGGTGGTTCGTGATGTCCGCCAACATCTCAAGGCCAATGGAATTCTGGATACGATTCTCGAGCCCAGCCAGGACGTGTTAACTGTTGAGCAAGCTCAAGCTTTGGAAGCAAATAGAGCAGCCTTAGAGGCAAATAAGGCGAAAGGCATCATCCTAATGAGTCGTCATATGGATGATTCGCTCCAGTACGAGTGTATGAATGAAGAATACCCCAGAAGGCTGTGGGTCTCACTCGAATAAAGGTTTGGCAATGTCCGTGACTCCCTGCTTCCTGACCTAGAAGTGAGATGGCATAGCCTCCGCTTCTGTGATTTCAAGTCAGTTCTTGACTACAACTCGGAAGCACTTCGCATTAAATCCTTAATGGAATTCTGTGGTAAAGAGTTCATAAATGCGATGTTAATTGAGAAGACTCTCTCTACCTTCCCCGTCTCTGCATTGATGGTTTCTAAGAACTATCGAATCAATGTTGCTACATGACGAATCACAAGGTTTCATGGGCTCATTGGAGCCATGAATGTCGCGAAAAGCATGACAACATCCTTGTGAAGAACTATAATTCGAGATCCGTGGGAACATAGCATATTCCGGAATCCAATTATAGTCGCGCCCCAAAGAAAGGGCGTTAAGAGCGAAACCTAATCTTAGGAGTACATTTGGACGTTCTGGTCCATATAATCGCTCTACTTGGGAAGGTAATCGCCAAAATAAGCGAACACAGAACCGAAGAGGTCAACGTGGAAAGAGAGAGAAGGCAACGCCTCTGGCCATGTTGGTGGTGCCACCAACACTAAGAGCCATCCTAATGACACTTTCAAAGCGCCTCAATCAATGGAGTCTGAGCACAGAGATGTATGTTCTCGATGTGGAGTATCCGGTCATTGGGCACACATTTGTAGAGCTCGGGAAGAAATTGTCACCCCCTACAAAGCATATTGTGAAGCAAGAGAAGCTCACTACATGGACCAAGAAGATCAAGAAGATGATCTAGAGTGAAGGGTTGAAGACTACAAATCTGGCTGGGATCAATAGATCGCCAATTCTGTTTAAGTCTTTATTTTTCCAAGAGATGTAGGCAAGTGCCATATATTTTTATAGTAAATGCCTATGGTTTCGTCTTTCTTCAAAGTAGGCTCACCCAAAGTAACTGTGATGTCTAGGAAGGTTCTGAGATTAGTGGTACTTAAGCGAGCCTTGCTCCACCGTTATCTCTCTACTTACCTGGTCACATTTATTTTGGAATTACCGAAAGAAGTTAGACGGCTACCATTGTTTTGCATTAGCTAGCATTTTGGATTGGATTTTCTTTGGTTAAAGAGACAATGATGTAACTCCGTTGGCTTATGAATACAATTTCGAGTTCTTTTCATTATGACTCCATTTTGATTCAGAGCATATGACTTTGTGACTACGATGGCTGAACCATTAGTATTAACCCGAGGACATGGAATAACCCAAGTTCACTTTGTCAAATGCCACCTTGATTACTGTCACTGTCTACGCTCTTAGGGCAAATTGCATCTATGAATAGCCAACGGATACCATGCGAAAACGCATGTAGAGAACGAAAATGAGTTCCTTTGCAATACCTCTAATGATTGCGAAGAAAGACGCATCTTAGAGAAGTTTATGTGCCTCTCTAGTGGACTCTATATCACTATTCGAGCTATTAATCCAATAAAAGTTATGAGAGAAGATCTCTTGGATTTAGACACATATTGGCTTTGTCATGACAGGATAGGTCATCCTAGTCACGATATGATGATCTGTCTACAAAAGACTTTACATGGACATCATTTTTCTCGAGCGAAACGAAGCATGAATCAAAAGTTGATTCTTGGACTTAGCAAGACCGTAACAACCGCAGCCTCTGGCGCTGCAGCTGTCTTGGGCCGCCAACATCCCTTGTGATGACGCCATAAATGGCGCCAACCATGAGCATGACGTCATGGTTGTTCCTCCCAATGGCCATGACGCCATACATACTAATTCCCATAGCTCCAACGCCATGATGGGAGATGTAGTTACACATTTTGCTTCTAATAGCGCTACAGACGTTCAGGCCCAAGCAAAATCCTCATTGATTGCTTCCAAGGCCTCTCACTCATTTTGCAAAGCCCGTTCCTTAGGGAGATTAGGACTGAGACCGTCCTATGCAAAGGATATAAAAATACTTATTATGTTCTTACATAGAATCTGTGGGGATTCTGTGGACTGATTCAACCAACCTGCAGACGTTTAAATATCTTATGATTTTGGTTGACAAGCAAACACGCTGGTCACGTGTTGTGTCATTGTCCATCTGTAAATGCTACTTATGCTACACTCCTAGCACATATCATATCGGGCTCACTCCCCGGATGATCCTAATTCCGTCAATTGGACTTGACGATGCTAGAGAGTTTGCATCGAAGACTTTCGATGGTTATTGCATTGGGACTGATGTTGGACATCACATTCCCATGTACACACCTAAATGGTCTCGCGGAAATGACTACGATGGTAGTCTAGACATTGGTAATGCGCACCGATCTCCTTATATTCATTTGGAGTGACGCAATATCGCATGTAGCTATGCTAATTCGTCTATAACCTACCGCCACTCAATGTATCTCTGCGTCACAGCTAGTGACTGGATACAAGTATTTTGTACTTACGCACATTTGAGTGAGTCATTTATGTGCCAATTACGCCGCCACATTGCACTATAATAGGTCCTTACAGACGAATGGGAAAATTGGATTTGAGACTCCAATAATCGTCCGCCATTTAATGCCCTTGCAAGGCGATCTCCTTACCGCTAGATTTACGGATGTCACTTTGATGAGACAGTCTTCCTGTCATTAGGGGGGATAAGAACACGGATGTTCAACAGGAACGACATGAATTGTCGTGGCATGTCCCCACTATGTCTCATCTCGATCCCTACTAAGGTGACGAGATCACACAAATATGCTGCAAACATTTTTGCAAGGAAGGAAGTCCCTATGAGAGGATGTAGCGCCACCCTACACGGAGGTCGGTATGGCGCCAATGCCAAAGAGAGTGGCACTCTGGCGTTATAGGCCATGGCCCCAGCTAGGATGCGTGGGAGGCCCATGAGTTCAAATGATACTTTGGCACATTCCAATCCTTTGATCATCGACACTCAAAATCTGTCTCATAAGTATCTTCCGGGTTATGATTATTGTTGGGGGATACCTCAACGTCAGAACCTATTCCTGAGAATATAGAGCTCTTTGAAAATTACACTAGTGTACATGAGACGTGGGATAGAAACTCCATCATAATTGATGATGTAGTTGCGCATTTCGTTGCGCATGAGTTTGTTGAGTCCGATGATATCGAACCATGCTCCGTTGATGAATTAATACCAACGTAGAGAAATTTGGCCTAAATGGAAAGGTGCGATTCATGTTAAGTTGAATTCTCTAACGAAGAGGAAGGTTTTTGAGCCAGTGATGCCAACACCTCCTAACTTAAAACCTATTGACTAATGGGGTCTTCGTTAGAAAGCGTGATGAGAAAAAGAGATGGTAATCTCGCCTTATGGCGCAAGGCTTCTCACAAAACGCCCTGGAATCGACTACGATGAGACATATTCTCTCGTAATGGATGTTATTGCACTCCACTACCCTGTCAGTTTAGTAGTTTCCAAATAACTGATCATGCAGCTTAGAAATGTGGTCACTACGTATCTATATGGGGATCTAGATACGGAATATATATGAAGGTTCATGGTGAACTTCATTTACCCAAGTAAAGTGGCTCTAGACCATGGAGCGCGTTTACAATAAGGTTGAAACGCTCACTAAAGTGACTACTTGATTGGGAAGAGATATGCCCGCGCGTTTTCATAACAAGTTTTGGATTCTATCGCTATTCATGTTGGACATGATCTTTATTAGAAGTCCTTAAAGAGTTAAGGGAAACCGCTGAACACTTGAAATCCGATTTTGAGATGAAAGATTTTGGGAGAACACGATTATGTCTCGGTTTGGAACTTGAGCATTGTGTTGATAGATGCTTAGGCATTTTGACAAAGTTAAACCTTCAAGCACCCCCATGATCATCCGTAGTCTTGATCCTGAAAGGATTCTTTTCGTCTAAAGGATGATGGCGAAGATGTGCTAGAGGCAAAAGTGCCCCACTTAAGTGCAATACGCGCATTATTGTACTTAGCTCAATGCACAAGACCGGACATCTCATATGTTGTGAACTTGTTAGCTAGGTATAGCTCTGCGCCAACGCGACGCCATTGGATTGCTGTAAAAGATATCTTTCAGTACTTGAGATGTATGATTGATATGGGCTTGTTCTATCCCTACATAGAGATGATGGATTAAGACCCATCACACACCAGGAACGCCGCCAACACTGGCATGCGTCCCCTTTCCCCATCCTAAAACAAAGTTAACGTTTTTGGAAGGTTTTACTGATACTGGGTATCTCTCAGGCCAACATAAAGGTCATTCCCAAACTGGTTAAGTGTTCACCATGGGTAAAGACTATGATATCTTGGAGGTTTACAGAATAGACCCTAGTCGCTATATTTTCGAACAATGCAGAGATTATTACTCTTCACGAAGTGGTTAGTGAATGTATATGGATTGAACCCATAATTATGCATGTTCGAACAAATTGTGTTCGAAGTCTACCACCAATGAGCCTACAAGCATCTAGGATAATATTGGTTTTGAACTAAGACTACAACAAAAGCGACAACACCAAGAATAATCAGCAACAGACTCTTCTCAAGATCAAAGTGAACTAGGTTCGATCTGAGGACAGTATGGCAGACTTGCTCACTAAGTCATTGCCTAAATTCCACTTTCAAGAAATATGTTAGTAGCATCATTTGCGGAAGTTATCTGAACTCCCATGACCGTAGTCATTAAGGGGAGATGCAGATATCAAGGGGAGATGTCTACATGTATGGTCTCGAAACGTGAAGGGTGTGTTGTGCTCTTTTTCCCCTTCGACCGAGGTTATTTTTGTCCCACTGGGTTTTTGTTACTCGACAAGATTTTTAATGAGGCAACGAGAGAAGCACCACATTTGGGCAACACAAGGGGGAGTGTTTAAGGAAATCTCTAATTTGTGTTTGGCCCAAACTCTAGGTTACTTGACCTAGTGGTAATAGGGTTATAATAGAAGGATTTAGAATCTTATTCAATGTAGAATTACTTTCCTTGTATATTCAGATTCTATGCATTGTAATCCTCTATATAAAGAGGCCCCTATTATCAATGAGAACACACAGCAAATTCCTCTCAATTTCAGTTTCTCTACAACATATATATATATATATATATATTGGTGGATTTATTGTGTGATGGAAACAATACTAGTGATTATGTTCATTTTATTGTTTTGAGGCTTGACTTTTCAAGGAAAGCAATATATTGTGAAATGAGTAATTTGTATTGCTTTGAAAAAAGTACTATGAGTTATGTGAAACATTTTTGAATCTTGTGCGACTTATTTAGATGTTTCGATTTGAAGACCGGGGGTTTGAGGATTAGGCACAGGGGTGTGACATCTTTTATTGATATTTGTATAACATTTTTGAGGATTGAGTTGACTTCTTTAAATGTTTCGATTTGAAGACCGGGGGTTTGAGGATTAGGCACAGGGGTGTGACATCTTTTATTGATATTTGTATAACATTTTTGAGTCTTGAGTTGACTTCTTTAAATGTTTTGGTCTGAACGTCGGGGCCTGAGCATTTGAGATTTGTGTAACATTTTTGAGTCTAGGGTTGACTTCTTTAAATATTTTGGTCTGAAGGCTGAGAGCCTGAGGATTTGAGATTTGTGTAACATTTTTGAGTCTTGCGTTGACTTTTTTAACTGTTTTGATCTGAGGGCCGGGGAGACCTGAAGATCGGGGGTCACGGGGAGTGACCTCGGGCAAGTTAATCGAGATACCAAACCTTTGGCCAGTGATTGGTTAAGGTTAAGTTAGAACTCTAGTCTGTCTGCCACTGTATCTTATAGGGGTAGCTAGAAGTTACTTGCGACTCGTGAGTATGTGTTTTAAAAGAGAGTCTCGGGGGTATTCTTTCTTTTATTATCTAGAGGGGACCTGGTTTTCATATTTGAATTGTTAGGTTAACAATTAATATGATTTTGTAATTGTGTTGACTTGTATTGTCTAGGGGGGACCTGGTTTTCATATTTGAATTGTTGAGTGAACAATTAATATGATTTTGTGATAGGGTGACTTCTGTGGTTCCTTTTGAGAAAAGGATTTTGAGTTTTGGAAGGAATCAAGGTGATTTGTTTTCCTTTGTTGAGTTTTGAAAGGAATCAAGATGTGAGTTGTTTTCCTTTGTTGAGTTTTTGAAAGGAATCAAGGTATGTTGTTTTCCTTGAGTTGGAAGAACGATTTCTTATGATAAGTATTGCTGCTTTAACTTATTCTTGAGTTGTGATTTTCTAACTCGTGTTAGAATTGTTGTTGTTTTGAGTTTACTCACATGAGCTTCATAAGCTTACTGAGTTTGTTCTGGCAACTCAGTGCACTATTCAATGGTGTAGGGTTTAACTTGCAAGTTAGGATGAATGTGGTTGGAGATGTGAGGTATCTTGCTCTTGCAGTTGTAGGTTTAGAAACTTGTTAGTCTTCTGCTGTGTAGTAAGTGGGGTGATTTGTTTCAGTTTAATTTGTAAACTTAGTATATGTAATTTGTGATTCTAAAGAACGAGTCTGTATTGGCATTGTTGGTTAAGAGCATCTTTGCATACTTATTTTAAAAGAAAAAAAAATTCATGCCTGAAGTATTTGTGACTATTAATTTGTTTATTAATTGTGCTTGAAAACTGGGGCGTGACAACAATCATTGGCGAATATCCAACTGAACCCTGAAATGTTGCTCAGGGGGAAGGTTACGTAGCGACGCAAACTGCTCAGCTCGGAGAAACCTTCCTGTCTAGGTTCCGATAAGCACCATCAACTTCTCTATCCTGAGACGTGGCCGAAGTTATCGGACCACCACCCAGGCTTCTAATGAGTTGAGCGAAACCAACTCCGGAACCCCAATACCATCATACTCAGCTAGAATCAACATCCTACCCTTGAAGCAACACTCTCTGTCCTTCCTTCCTCAACCCAAAACTGGAATCAATCTCCGTCAAATTTTGTGATTGACAGTCAATCACGTAACCCCAAGACTGCCGCCATGGTTCGGGGCATCCAAATCTCGTCCTTCTCCTTCCCAATAATCAGCTTTCTCAGCTGATAGAAGAATGAGTCGACCACCGCCATTGCTCCTACTTCCCTAGACTTTGCCACGGCCTCATCAATGAACGCAAGTGTCACATCCAATCGAGAGGCCATAGCCTCAGTCATCACACCGCAAATTTCCTTAAAGTAGAAGCCTCTCAACTCTAGAACCTCAGATAGAAGAAACAATAGGTTTCCGCGCTCTCCTCTAGGTTACAGAGAAACTCTAGGTTTAGTTTTCGTATATACTTGTTTTGGTTGGTAGTTATTATATTCCATCAGAAACAATAATTATTTTTTGTGAGATTAAAATATTCCTCGATATTTCTTTGAAATTTTCGTTTGAATTTTAAAAACACCGATGTTAGTTTTTACATGTTTTGTTTTTAGAATATTTTTAGTTGATTATACAATTTTTTATCCAAATTTTAGTATAATTTCCATTTGATATCCGATACTTTCTCAATATTTTGCATCGATTTTTTTTTTTTGAACTATCAATATTTTCATGAATTTTAATAATTTGGTGATTGGTTAGTTGGGCCAAAAATAAAATAATGAGATGGTTAAATGTGAAGAAGACAACTTTGGTATTTTTATTAAATTCCAACACAAATTTTGAAAATTTCGGAAACACGAGTAATCTTTGGTCAACACATAATTTAGTTACGATTGCGATATTGTTCTTGCATTTTAAACTTGGTTAGAGAATGAACCTCAATAGCTATAAGTACAATAATATGAAATTGGGTGGTTCTAGTGGGACCTCCAAATTTGATATTTGGACATCTTCCACTTATTAAATTTCCAATCCACTTCTTGAATTTTTCTATATAAAAAAAAATAATTCACTTTTTTGAATACTTTAAAAGCTAAGTGTACCTCCTTAATTTTATCAAAACACCCTTTAAACAATTAAATTTGTATTTTTTTATCAGGTTCGTTACACTTTTGGTGAAAAATCAATTCAGGATGGTCGTGTTTTTCAACAAAACTTTGCAATTAGATCGTATGACTTGGGCCATGCTGGAAAAGCAAGTTTAAGGTCCATGATGAAACATGTATGGGTACGTAGGTGGTACTTTGGTTTATGGTCAAAAGAAGCTTCTCGATTGTTTTAGGTAGACTCCTGCTCCAATCCGAATTTATTGGTAAGTCAAAGTCCAACAGAAATTTTTCATCACTAACAGTAGTTTTGGAATAACTGTCTTTCACTTAGGGGCTTAGTGTGTTAATGTTTTTAATTTCGACTCTTTTGAGTCAGATTGTCTTAGAGGCTTATATTTATAGTTCTTATTATAGTCACTTGACTCCTTTCTTTAAAAAAAAAAACAAATAAAAAAGTGAATTAACCTATATATATATATATATATATATGAAAATTTCTGGAATACACCCTGTGTAGGCTGCGCCCGAGCCCGAACATCTGTTAACGGAAGGGCAAAAGGGTGATTTCATGCTTCGAAAATGAAAAGCTATCTCTGGTGATAAAAAGGTTTAGGGGAAAATCCTCAAATGGTACCTGAATTATGGTCCAATGCACATTTTGGTACCTAAACTTTCAAAACTACCCTAATGGTACCTGAACCATTGCTCCGTTTCTCCATATGGTACTTCCGTCAAATGTGCCGTTAACTTTACCTACGTGGCTCATTCTTATTAGATGACATTAAACTCCAAAAAATAAAAATAAAATTATAGGCAAAGTTAACGGCACATTTGACGGAAGTAACATATGGAGAAACGGAGCAATAGTTCAGGTACCATTAGGGTAGTTTTGAAAATTTAGGTACCAAAATATGCATTGGATTATAGTTCAGGTATCATTTGAGGATTTTTCTCAAAGGTTCAACTGCAGCTCATCCATCTGAGGTGGCAATGGCAAGATTGTCATTTGACCGATTGTGGCAAAATTGTCAATTGACTGAGTGTGCCATACTTAGTCGAAGAGGAAGGCACCAAGATTTATTTGGTAACAGCAGATACTCGAAGAGGAAGACTCTCAGTATAGATCTGAAACAGCTGAGGGATAGAAGGGTTATAGCTCTAGCAGGGTGTAGACTGCTCGATACACACCGATTCCGCGCCGGTTTGTTCGATAACCCAGAAAGGTACATAATCTATTTGTAATGAACTCTTATAATGAATGGAACATTGTAATTTCCCCTGATGGTACATGAGTTGATTTAATAGATTTGTCCAAGTTTGGGTGAAATAGATTGAGGGTGAATGAGGAATGAGGATTGGTAAAAGACTGAAGTTTACCTGTAGCATTGATGTGTAATTATAAAAGTACTATTCATAATAGAGAACAAGGAACAATGGATGCCCAGATTTTTTGTAAACAATTTGCAGTAAAATGGATAATGTTATATAATATTATTCTGATTACTGATAGACATGTATGAACTTTACGGAGGACGCATTGCAGGGGGCTTGTTAATTGAGAAAGGGAGCTGTTGAGCAACTGGAAGGGAACCGCAAAATGGAAGACGTAGGGAAGCTGAAGAACATAAATTATAAGGAAGAAAATCAGGTGCATTATTTCATTTCATGTAATTTTATAATTTGAAGATTATAATAGGAGACAACATTTTAGGCTGTTGGTAACCCATTAATACATGTTTCAGGTCACCGAGAGTGCTGTTGAAGTGGCCGATCTGATAGCTGATGATGATTGTAAGACACTGTCCCGTTTTAATGATGAATCAGATCTCCAGGTTACAATCAGAACAGCGTGTTGAGGAAAACACTTCAGAAGAACTTTATCTTCCTTGTCAGATGAGAAGGTAGTTGTTTCATATTAAATTGGGTTTGGGTCACTCTACCGATTTCGTTGTGGCAAAGTGAACCTCCCACTGTGCCAAATGCTGGTTGAAAATTTTGATGTTGATAACTCATGCATCAAGATACACAGAAGGAACCTGACAATCACACATGAAGATTTTCGAAGCATTATGGGTGTCATGGATGGAGGGTGCGATGTGAATCTTGAAGGAAGCACCGAGGACCCTGATATACTGGCGCTGAAGAGCAAGCTTTCAGGGAAGGAGAAGGAGATAACCATACATGGTCTGAGGAGGTTGTTGATTGAATCTGAAAGTACCGACGACACATTTAAGGTCAGCTTTGCTTTGTATGCCCCTGCAACTCTAGTAATCCCAGTTACGGGAATCGAAGTTGATCCAAGATACCTTATACCACTTAAGGATCCCAATGCCCTAGGTTCTAGAAACTGGGCAAAGTTTGCATTCGCCAAGCTTGTTGAAGGGGTGTCATCGTTCCAGGCCACGCGGACTGGTTTGGCAAGAGGTTGTATTCTGTTCCTTCAATTGTTCTACCTGGACGTTGTTGGCAACGGTATCTGTATATATCCAAAGATTGGGAAACCAGTGATGACGTGGAGCAGAGATGACTTGAAGAGAGTTTATGAAAAAGTGGAGAGCGAGAGTGGATTTAAAAGTGAGAATGTGCGTGTAACGAAGAAGTATTTCAAGGGAAATATACTTTCAGGGACTGGATCAGTTGATCCCAGCACAGGGATTAAGATGATTGTCGTAGAAGATTTATCAGAAGTGAGGTCTGATGTTGGTGTTGTGAAAGGGGATATAGAGAGTTTGAAGTTAACAGTTGGTCGGTTGGAGCAAGATATGGGTCGAATGAGGAGAGCAATTCTGACACTAGAATCCACGGTTGGGGAACTTAAGGCCAACGGTCTCGGCAGCATTGTTTCTGAAGCAATCAAGCAAGTGTTTGAAGACAAGTCCAACAATTACCGTGGTAATTTTTGAAACGATGGTTTTTTTAGCAATCAAGAGCACCGAGGCACAGAAGCTGAGCAACATGACGATGAGATGCCTCATAGCAAATCTATCATTGTAAGCTGTCTCTTATGTAGTTTAACTTTACAGCCACATATTTTGATTTATTGGGATGGTGTTATTTGCTTTGTGCGATGGTTGCATTATTACTGGAACTGCTGATTTAATTTTGAATATAACATTCACAGGTCATATCCACTGACAAGGATGCATATGGATGCGACATGGAAGAAGATGATGCAGGGAGTTTCCCGGCAGTGTCTGAGATATCGTATTGCGACTCATACCTACTGACCTATCTATTCAGTAAGAAGCTTACCACTGACGACAGTGTTGGGAGGTAAAAAGGCTGCAAAGTTTATATCCTTTAGTTATATTCACACAACGGTATTAGAATTTGATATAAAAATAGAATAATAAGGAGGATTGAACATGGCGCAGAACCATATGCATTGCGTATATAGAACTTGTTGATATATCCCACTGCATGCATTTAATTTCCTGATGGTCTGTTTCTCGCTGACAATCTTGGCATATAATTTCGTTGAACGCTAGCAATGAAGTTGATAGGCATGAGGAATGGTCTGTTTCTCACTGGGACATGAAGAGCTTGTCCCCAATGTAGTGTCTGACATGTGAGGTAGGAAACTTCATCTCAGATCTCATTCATCTTATGTGAGACCAATTTTTCATAAAAAGTCAGATGAATTTAATATTGTTGGACTACACACAGATTGTTGACATATCGGCTGCTTACTTGTTTGATCGGGGATCAGACAATTTGTTCATACCAACTTCATTCTCAGTACGTAACTATAACGATTCTTATACAGTTATATTTTTTCACCCCGATCTATTTTGACTTAACGAAGAAGGCAATTTGGATACACTTCAGGAACGTGCTAAGGAGTATTCAGCAGGTGTGCAGGTGGAAGGTCTCGTGCCATCTACCGTTAAACTGTGCCGACTCGGAAGATTCATTGGTAGATTTTTGTCGTGCAAAAAGATTAGAACCTAATGTACCCCCCTTTTGTGAATACTTATTGAGCTGCATTGTTTGTATGTCATGGTGGTCTCTAATTTTTTAGAATGGTGACAGATTTTCTTTCCTATCCATGACGGCGTAGGTAAGCATTGGTTCTTAGCTGTTCTTAAAATACCCAGTTGGCAATGCGAAATATGGGACAGCAACCCCGAGAACTCAGCAAACAAACGCCGGGAGGAATATGTTGCTACATCTGTGAGTAATCCCTCACATGTTTCAAACTTTCTCACATTAAGAAATTTTTGAATGTTCTTATTTAAACTGATAAATTAATCTTACTGTCGAACCCTTATTTGACATTCCTTTACCGTGAGTACAGATATCGCTGATTGAAAAAGTTTTTGCTGCTGAAATGCGATTGTCACCTGGCATTCATACCAAGATTGGTTCATTGTCCATCAAGTATCCACGGAGAAGCCCTAGCCATCCCATCAACCAAGACTCAAGAATATTTCTGATTAGAAACATGCAGTTTTACCGTCAGCGTTGGTATCAAGGGGTAAGTGCCGTACCATACACTAAAATCCAAATAAGCTGCTATTAGATAATCTGAATTTTGGGTGCATGATTGACTTACGGCATTGTTTTTAATCAGTTTAACTCGGGGACCAGAGGGTATGTTCTGACAGCCCACCAGCTGAAGGTGTATGTTCTGGTTCTTCAGTCACTATAGCCCTCGAATCCCGCAAAATGTATCTTGCATTCATCCACCCATATGAAAAACGGCTTGTGGATTGTAGGAGGTAGGAGCCTGCAGTGTGTAGCAAAACAGGTTCAACCAAAATAATCCCAACCATATTAAGTTGACTTTGCCCCTGTCATAAGGGTTAAAGCAATAATTGTAAATAAATCGTGGGTGGGGTATCTCACATTTCCACTGCAACACCTCCAGTAAGGCCTTTCGTTTAGTATCTCATGAATCCAATGGTGCATCATTGTCTTCTTTCCTTCACAAAGTGGGCATCTAGGACTCTCGTCTGGTATTGATTTGGTTGGTTTTTCATCTCCCATATCCGGGCATTCTTCTGCCTTCGGTACCCTTACACCCTTACAACTCGCCGAATCTGACCGCATGCAGGACACCATCTCTGAATAGGACATTTATCATCCTCGCCCAATTCTTCAGCGCCGGTGAATCTGTTTACAACATTTGTTAGTATTCAGTTATACGGCACGAAAATAACAAGAAGTTCAAATATGGCATCGTTTTGTAGAATTTCTGATATACGGCACAGCCAAGACATCCATATATATCGCTAAGCCTGAAGTTTACCAAGCATGAATATGAAAAGGCAGTACGTGGATGTGAAATTGAAACCCGTTTACATACCCGTCAGCGGACGCCATCTTCGACGAAGTTGAATCTGCAGTTCCTTTTGCTCGACAGCAGTTGGTTGGGGAATGGGACCAAGGAGGTGAGCATCACACATTATATGGGATAGACATTTATACTAGGGTTTGGAGGATGGCATGGGCTTTATTCCGTCGAAGCCCAATATTCATCAAAATTCCAATACAGCCCAACTCGTATGATACTCCAAAATTAACTTTATAATTGATAATTGATGTGTCAAAGAGGTA
The DNA here is from genome assembly GCA_025331145.1 of Rosa persica. Lineage (NCBI taxonomy): Eukaryota > Viridiplantae > Streptophyta > Magnoliopsida > Rosales > Rosaceae > Rosa > Rosa persica. The sequence goes on along the minus strand of WFKR01000002.1, from coordinate 40,436,278 downwards.
GAGTCATGCCAATAATTGTATATTACATGCTGTGATCTTATCAATGCACACGTCCCATTTTGAGAAACACATGGTAATAGATAAACGCATAATTCATAGATTACACCAATATGCCAAAATACAACCTAAAGCAATGACCACTACAAAATAACATGCAGATGATAGGGACCATAAACACCACAAAATATGTCCCAATAAACGGAAAAAAAAAATAGAAATATGTCCTGAGACGCCCTTAATACAGTATTAATCCATAAAAAAAAAAAATAATAACAACAACACAGTACTCCACCACAGTCACCGCAACATTCACTCGAACACAAAATGTCTTCGATTAACCACATGAAGTCAGATTGTAGAATGTACCGGCAATTCGAGAGCATCCTTCATGATAGTGAAGCCCACACTCAAAACATGAGTTGTGTTGCTTGGGACCACCTTGATTCGCCACACGCGGGCATTTGATTTCTGCACCTTGGCCACAACTCTCTCATCATCTCCGAATAGACTCCGAGTAAACTCAATATGCAAAACCTACAATAACTTGATAAGGGATGTGTCAAGATTCCATATTTAGTAAGATTAGATGTTGCCCATGCAGAGGGTACGTAACTATAACTGATTAGATGAAACCAGGACTGTCAATACTTACCCCGTGAGATCTTTGAATCTTACAAATGCCATAGCGGAATCCAGCCCATAGAGGGTGGACGCGTTCCCTTCGAGGAAGCTCACGACATGGTTCCATCTCCGGTTCAGATAGCTGCTCCCCCACATCGGGGCCAACTGCGCTTTCTTCTTCCATTGAGGCTTCATCCTCTATTCTCACATCGGGTAGAGTTCTAGATGGGGCTGCTTGGCTAAGATTCATTGTCAGATCCCTCTCTTGATGTTGAATACTTGAACAGAGAAACACAAACAACCAATGCGTGTGAAAACATAGCACAGAGAATCGTCCAACCCTGCATCCGTTTGAAAGCGGTCCCACCCAGAACCGAATGTCAGCTGTTTCTTTCCTGTCATCTGAACCGTCCACTGCCTTGACGGAATCGTTTCCCAACGGAGCTCGATTCTGCACGGTGCGCCTTCTGCCACTAGCTTTTCATGCAGAGCACCCGGTCGTACAATAGGCTAAGCAATAATAAAGTATACATTACGATCAAAGTGCAAGTTCAACCAACAAAACAATGACTGCAGTATAAACAACAACAAGATCGGAGAGACAGTTAATTATACTTACCACAGTTACTTTCCGATCCCAAATGTCCGACATGAAGGAGTCCATAATACCAATCAGTTGCTTTGACTGATCCACCACAAATCCAAATGGCGGTTTGGGGGGTCCGAGCATCAACCGGCCATTAACATCAAAGCGGCGTACGATGAAGGTCATATCCCCTCTATAATTGAACCATAACACCATCCATCCTTGACCATTGCTGACACAGTGAACAAATGAGGTCCACTGACCTTCAAACCACTTGTCCGATCCTTGTGGTGTAATGTCGATGTAGTACGAATGTCCGGTAATCCATCCAGAGTTAGATAAGCTATCGGCAGGTTGTCATCCTTCATGTGCCTCTGTGAAAACCTTGGAGGAATTTTCTACATAATGTTTAGGGGAACCTCCAGTTTAGACCAAAGTCAGACACAGAAGCAGTTGATATTCCTAAAAACAATCATCACACAACAAGCCCACCCCACAACATAATATCCGTTCAAGTCTAAAATGATTCAACCTGTAAATAAAACCTCACCGCCCATTCAATGTTCTTTCCTGGGAGGATACAACCAGAACAAAGTAGGGGTAATTGTCATCTACAACGGCAGCCATTTGTGATGACAAATTTAAAACTGAAAAATCGATCAAACCAAACTAATTAACAGCATTTAGTTTATGAACTTAATACAACGTCAGAATAGGATATCGGAAAAGAGAGTAATCGCTTTACTAACCGCCGACAATCGAGTGAGCAAGGGGATGTTTCCGGCAGAGGACTTGTTCTGGAACGCGGGCCGAAGAGGGAGGATTGCTCCTTCGACTGTCAATTTATCAGGGCGGTTGTCCTTGGGCTGGTAAACAGGCACTGATCTAGAGAAGATACTGATCTAGGGAAGCGGCAAGGCTTGAATAGCCATTACCTTACCGGAGACTTTGCGTTTACTTTAACTGCATACAGTTAACGAGGACGATCTCTAATACGCAACTTTTGATATTTCACTCTCCAGTAACAGTAACTCTTCATATATTTACTCTTCAGTTAGATTTTTACGTTAATACCCCAAATACCCAACATTTCAAGCCTTTTGCCGCCTTTAGTGTAGTATGGGGGTTTAAAATGGGATTTCCTTTTTTTTTTTTTTTTTGTAAATGGATTGTTTTGATTATTGATATTTATGGGTTAAGGGAACCTGTTTTGCAAACAATCTAAGAAATCCATTTTTAAAAAATCATAAAAAATTGGGAAGAAAATAAAAAAAAAAATACAAAATGGGATAATTATAATATAGGATTATGTTTTAATCGTATTAAAAACCTCCTCAACCGGGAATGTTCTAAGCAAAATTATTTTAGGGACTAAATGGACTGACAGTTATATAAATACTTTGATTTTATGATGGTCATAAATGGCAAACTACGATCAATTTTATGAAGTACTCGGACGATATATAAGGGTTCAAGGTAACATCTCCGCATGTCTAAAATAGGACATGGGGGAACATCGAATGAAGTACTCGGACGAGAGATAAGTGTTCAAGGTAATATCTCCACATATCTAAAATCGAGTTTGGTCAACATCGAATGAAGTACTCGGATGATATATAAGGGTTCAAGTTAATATCTCCACATATCTAAAATCGAGTTTGGTCAACATCAAATGAAGTACTCAGATGAGAGATAAGGGTACAGGGTAATATCTCCACATATCTAAACTCGAGTTTGGTCAACATCGAATGAAGTACTCGGATGATATATAAGGGTTCAAGGTAATATCTCCACATATCTAAATTAGGACATTGGTTATATCATTATCATTTTGTAGTTTCATAAGCACCGATTTATGGTGCCTAGTAAACACTAACCCTCCAATCTCGCGGAAACACTAACCCTAAACATTAAAACCCATTTCATATAATAAGTCCTGCCCGCTAAAATAAAAAAAAAACATTATTGTTCAGTTACTATGGTCTACGGTCAATGGTAAACCGGTAAAGGGTGTTGAGGTTTATGGTATATGGCATATGGTTTAGGGTGTTGAGGCTTAGGGTATAGGGTATAATGTTTAGGGTTTAGGATTGAGGTCTACGGTCAAGGAAGCAGGGATCAGGGTTTAGGGGTTACTAGTCTTTAGGGTAAAGGGTGTTGAGGTTTAGGGTTTACGGGCTACGGTCAAGGTAGTAGGGTTTAGGGTTTAGGGGAAAATTTACTGTCTACATTAATGTATTCACAGACTCACTCATGTCCCATGATCTTTAATTGCAACTGCACCATCTTGACCATTGCTTTTACTTTGACAAGATAAGGAAGAAAGGGAGCACCCCTGAGTTTGGGTTGTTCAACTATGTTGTTCCGAAAAATGTACCGAAGCAGATCAATGGTCACCATTGTGGCATATATGTCATACAGAATATGATGCACTATCGGACCAATTGGGCTAAAAGGGTAAGAATCTGTTAGATATATTCAATGCTTGTTACTTGAGGTCAATGAGTTGTATATGTTAACGGAATATGCTCAAATGAGACGCAGACAAGATTGATGCCATATAGCCTATTTCCCATGCAGGCCAGATCGGATGATCTTCGATCAAGTGTGCGTCTGTATTGCCTCAAATTCCCGGCTAATGAGAGAGCCAAGTTTACCCTTAAAGAAGCACGGGCGTTTGCTGCAGAGGAGGGAAGTTTCAAAGAGGACAACATCCTGGCTGCAAATGGATAGGAAGAAGTTAGAATGTTTGAGTTTGATGACATAGGTGATCAGTTGGAAGTAATGAGGTTGAGGGCGCGACTACAGCCACAAAGGGTTATTCGGGCACTGTAGGAGGGAACAAGGACCTTAGGGGAGGCTTTCCTAAGGGAATGTTCCGTGATTAGACCCTTCATAGATTCCTTTTGGAGCGGTTGTGGAAATTATATGTTCCCGCCGCCGAAGCTTTTGCGTATTTTGTGATAGTGGAGAGCGCCGTCGATGAAGAAGGGACTGCGGAAGTAATCTTACTATCCGGCGGGATGAATTGGGACAAATAGGTTAGTTTCGCTCCATTAACATCATAGCATGCTTGGTTCATGTTAATGGATTTTTGTATCTGTTGTTACACAGAGGAGGAAGGACGGCTGCATCCTACTTTAATGATCTTATTGTTAATTCATCGACCTGAAACTAGGAATGTTGATACTCTCCTAAACCGTATTATGTACCTATGTAGTTATGTAGTTGACATTTGATCCAACCACTGGACATTGGTTGAATTTAATGAGTGGATTACCACACAAATTAAGGCTTTGTAGCCGTTTGCTTAGACAATATTATGTGTAATTCCTCAATTTTCTTTTTATCAAATGCCTTACTGATGGATTGGTTTGGCCATGATCAATTACATCTTCATGTCGATGTTTATAGTCTGAACTCCCATATGTAGGAATTCCTTTTATTGCTTGTACTTAATGGACATATCCATCGTAGTATATCATCTGTTTTGTGCTTATGAACTATCAAAATTATCTGTTTTACTGGTTAATATCAAAAGGACATATGTAATGTGTACTTAGTTTACTCAATTACGATATGCATGATTGTGGATGAACTATCGTTGTGTTGAAATTTACTTGCGCTATGTTAAGACGACATTTAATTTCTGTGTCAAATGGGCATGCATGGTAAATATGGTCAATATTAACACTAAACGATGTTAGTGCAACATATGTCACATGGCAAATGCGACTCGATCAGAAGCTTAACCTTTGATGCAAAATCTGGCCTCAAGTCAATTATATCATCCAAAAACAAAGGAGATAATTCCATCATAACTAATCATTTGACGTTCTTCCATCACTTCCTGGAATCAATTACCAGAAGGACATACAAATAGAAACAATAATAATTCAACATTGTCTTCAATAATTTTAGCATAATCTGAGATTGGTGTAACGCAAAATAGGAATCCACATTCGACGTTGTACGTTAGGGCTACCAGCCGGTGGACGGATATGGTTCATAGACTTCGTTCTTCAACATACCGTCAACACCTTCAGCGGCCTGGTTCAGGTTGAACGAAAAAGGCGGGATACCAACAGCAGGATTAGAAGGCTGGGGAGCAAAGAAGAATGGGAATTGAGCAAAATGACCATTTCCACTGGCGCCATTCATTTGAAATTCTGCTTCCATGGGTTGATAGACAGATAAATTAGGTGGAGGATGCGGTACTGAATGTGCAGGATAAGGGACTGAAGGTATCTTTTGAGGCTCTGAATCAGCTGATGTGGGAACCCCTTCTTCATCACCAATTGTACAAGTGCGTCTGTTGTGACCGGGCATTAAACATTTTCCGCATAGCCGCTGCTCACTCTTGCCATTCTCTGGGTTTGTTGTAGGATTAGAAGGCATGCCCTTAGTACGTGATACTTTTGGGTCCTTCACAATGTCTGTAGGCGAAACTGTGTTGAACTCCCTTGACGTTTGAACTAGCCTTGCAAATTCATTCATTCCCACCTTGAATCCTTCTTCTGAAAATGAGTAATTTAAGTACGTTGGCCGCTTCCGATATGAGGGCAGTATACCTGGCCACCTGTGCTGACTTGTCATGACTGGGGACCTTCAGTTTTGATGCAACTGTTGAATCACCCACAGCCTTTGTCCACCGTTTGCTTATCAAACTGTTGGGATATTTGGACAGAAGCTGATCTTTCAATACACAGAAAATGTGACTGCAAGGAATACCATCAGATTCATATAGTTTGTAAGAGCATTGCTACCTTGGGTTTTCCGAGTCACCATGGAACTCAACACACCAACGTCGTTCAGGCCTGTCATATTGGGCAATGTAGAATATCACTGTGTCATAACGAAGATGTCGTGCGTGAACAGCCTACATGCATCTTCCTCGATCCCCCTCATGTGAGTCTCATAAACAGGTGCACTGTTTTTGGACCTGAAGTTGTCATACAATACTGGGTTCCACATGCGCCCAAGTGTCTTCTCCATTCTTGGCATAACTTCACATAGTCTAGTGTGCCTCCCAATCTCTTTTTTCAGCTTTGCGTGCATGCCTTCCACGCGTTGGGTACTGCACATTGCTCCAAAAAAGTGCCCTCTGAAGAATGCTTCCGCCCACCTATCCCGTTTGTTGTACAAGCTTGTAACCCATGCATTGTCCGACAAGCCATTTCTGACCACCATTGAGTGCCAAGTGGCCTCCCATTCACTGATAGTCATTGACGAATAAATCATTTTTCCAATGCTTTTCTGAGCAGCAGCATCCTTCACATTCTGCCCTATGTTTCGTCCAATGTGCCATGCACATAACCTGTGCCGAGCTTATGGCATCATTCGCTCTACCACATTTCTAATTGACTCATCACAATCGGTTAGGATTGATGAGGACTGTTTATGTTCCATGGATTCAAGGAAGTTCTCGAACACCCATGTGTACGTATCTTCCTTCTCATCTCGTATAAGGGCAAAGCCAAAAACAACAGTAGCTCTGTGATTGTTGCACCCAACAAATACAACAAGAGGCTTTCCATACATATTTGTCTTGTATGTGTTGTCCATAATAACCACATCACCGTATGCGTTGTAGTCCAAAAATGATTGGTAGTCCCTCCAAAACAAATTGGCTAGTCTGCCTTCTTCATCCAAACTGTACTTGCAGCAGAACTGTTGTGACTCCATTCCCCTCATGTTCATCCAAGTCAATGCGGCTTGTGCATCCCCATCCAGTTAAGCATTTCTCCTCTTCTCAGCAATCTTGTTGTACAGATCTTTCATGGTGAAGCTGACACCGTAGTGTCCCCCAGCTTGCTCTACCAGATGCTCATAAGCCCTACTAGTGTGCACTTGTGAGCAACAAAGGAACTCAACCTGAGCAATATCTTTGTCTTCAACATATCGGTTTGATCGCAAGAACTGAACCTCATGGGCCATGGCAAGCTCATGATTGTGCTCGTGTATAAACCTCGTCACGCGGTATAGCTTTCCTTGCAATATCTAATGCTGAATGCAGCTTGGCAGTTAACTCTTGTGTATCTTGTTCCCCTGGGTACTATGTTCCTCCTCGATTTCTTCTGCTCCCCAACTGTCTGATGCTTTGTAAATTTGCTCATATCCACACCTTTATGCTTGCTCGACTTGATACTTGCCAGTCCTTGCTTTGAACATACCCTTTGCCTTCCTTCTACAACATGTCTCTCCGTATGCTGAAACCAAGTATTCGTGAGTACAATGAGAAGAACTTTTCTGCTTCCTTTACGGTTGGGAGTATACTGCCCTCATATCGTCCATTGTAAGGTCTTCAAAATGCTTACCGTTAAGCTATGCAACCCCCGTATGTTTCACAAATTCAGGCATTTCAACACCAACATCAGGTAATGTTTCTTCCTCTTGTGCTATTCCAGGTGATTTCCTCAGTTCTGTTGATTCAGCCGGTTTTCTGGTCCCCGTTGCCTCCTTTGAACGCGCTCTTACCTCTGTGCATTTACCAAACCGAATTGACATTTCATCTTCTGACTCGTCTTCATCTGATGGTAATCTTTCATGATAAATATGGTCGTTGTAGCGAAGACCGCCTTCATCTGTGTCCATGCTAACCTGTTAGTTGAACATGAAATGTCAAATATTGAAATGTATGTTCCGAACCCACAGTTAATTCACAGGTCTGCTGACCTGATATATGGAGTGCTATATTATGGAAAAAAGACCAAAACTTTACAAATACCGAATAAAGCGCGGATGCACCAACCATTTTTAGGATGCAGTGATCTAAACAAATAAGGTCCTAAACAAATAAGGTACTGAAGAAGGAGTTTTGCTATTTCGACCTTAACGAATTTAAATGTAAACCAGATCCTACGGAAACGCAAAGTGAGCAAATATATGCCTATTCTAAATGCTTATTCTAAAGGTCGAAGACATTATTCTATATCTTCCCATTACACCCAATAAGTCGATCAAATGCATGTGTATGCGGTATGATTCATGCACTATACCAGGAAGCTGTTAATTTGGACTTCACTAATCCGTTCATATATAATAAAACTCTGAAACAAAATAATAACATTGAATCATGTTGATGCATCATTTTACTATCTCTCTCACCTATATCTTCCGTTAGCTGTATCTGTCATGATAAGGCTTTTATGTTTGATGCAAATGCGATTACAGTGCACTGAATTGTAAACGGACAAGATAAAACAAATATAGATGAATGTCTCCCACATAAAAGGTGTCTCATAACTGACATTAAACCTTGATGAACATTCATAAATGCTGAATTCAACCTCATCTATGACTGACAGGGTTTCTAACTGATGTAGTGAGAATAAGTTAAGCCAACTGACAATTAATATGGCAAAGTGGCACACATGTGAGACCTTTTCTGAATATCACATAGATTGGAATAAAGCAAACAGAAATGGATTCTTCTTATATATTATGAGTGGCAACCATCAATCTTCCTAGCCCCTAAAACAATGAAATATTAAGCAACAAAATCTCCAGCATTTTGAAAAGGTTCCGTGATATAGGTATTATAAGTACTATGATATAAACATATTAATGTCAGGCAGTATTATAAGTATAACTACTAAAATTGGCATACAAACTTCCAATCCCATTTACCAACAAAACAAAATTCCTGTCAACTTTTAAATGGCAAATTTTCACAGCTGTATTTAGTGATTTTAAAGCTAATATGAAGCTACGGCAAGGTAATGGTAGTTTCATATTTCCCTTCCGATGGTTCTTTTATGAGATACCAAGACAAGGTATCCATACATCATAGTGAGCATTCTTTTAAGATACCAACAAAACAGATATTACATTGCAAGAAAATCTTCTTACCTTATGACAACAAACTGATGTCGATTGCGTCTGTTGCTTGTGGTTGTAGAAGTTGACAAGCAGTTCCCTGAATCAACCTCAAGCATTACCCAGTTCCCTAATTCCTTTGGTCTCAGCTGTTCCTAATCACCCTTCCTCCTACAAACAGATTTAAATAATGAGTAATTATAGCATACGCATGGACTATATAACTTCCGTCGTCAAAACAAAACATAAACTACGACTGTAATACAAACTTAAAGTAGTGATTACGGTTAGTGGTTGTTAACAACTCAGTTTGTTCAAATTAATTTGGTTCAGACACAGTATTCAGTTTCATGAAATTATCATTCCATGAAATAAAACACAACTAAATCTATAGCATTTGTCTCTTTCCAGTTCTTCATATGCATTTTACAACATCAATCAAAACGTAACTGATACGACATTTCATTAATAAATCCCTTACTTTGACATTTACATTAATTACCAGGAATTTTTACTATCCACAGTTCATTGACATTAATACCTGTAATTATCAGTATCAATGGGAATACATACCCTCTCACGATCTCTGCTATTTACATTATTTACATATAGCCAACTCTGCCTTACTCGACTTTAAATAAGGGAGCCTAAACAACTGAATCTTTCAATAAATCCTAAACAACCGAATCTTTAGACAAAACTATCATCAATAAATCCCCAGACATGCGTCTCATCAATATATACACTTACCAGATTTAAGCGACCCTCTCGCCTCCAAAATCTGATACCAGGGAACTTGCGAGCTGAGCTTATGCAAACAAAACAATGCCGTCGGATGTTTCACTTCATCGATCTCCTCTCAGTGCTCTGCAAATTTCACACCATTTATTATCGATAATGGCTGCTACTCTTTACCTACTCTTTCCGGGATCCCTCTTTCCTCTAACAGGTATACTATGTGGCCGCCGGGAGTAGGAGTGTAGGACGTGCTTTTTTTTTTTTTTTTTAAAAAAAAAAAAGGGGACGTGGCTGTTTCTCCTTCACCGGACTTTAACCTGCATTTTACCTCGTTCCGCATATTACCTGAATACCCTCCTCCTTCCACATTGACGGCAGCGATTTTACTGATAACGAACGTTATCTCGGCAATTACAAAGCTGCCATTCTAATTCAAATCTTAAGGACCTGGGGAAGCCGCGCCGTTCGGGCCCACGAGGGCGCACCCTATGTAGGACGCATTCCAGCCGCACCCTATATATATATATATATATATATATATTTATATATAATTAATGATTTGATAGAGGAACTGGAAGAAAATCAAGTAAATCCATCGTGCGTCACATGGATTTGTTAATAATCGAATGATCAAATCAAAGAAGATCACCGTTGTTGACAGTGTCCCCTTGCAAGATATGCATGGTTCAATCATTAATTAAATATTAGTTACCAGAACCTCCGGGTTAGATTTGATTAGTCGAAGAACGTATCCATTATATATATTGCTGCACTATATTTTGTCTACCATTCTTCGGTGTCTGCCGCTCTAGTCTCCAGCTACCAGACTACATCTAGGCACATTTACCGATCAATTTCGTTTCATTGGGAAATGACGTTTCTTGAGCTTTAGTTAGTTTGTAGTTAGTGCGTGTCGAGTTGTCCTTGTTTGCTTACAAAACAAAACGTTACGCAGGCACAGTGTCGATGTTTCAGTGATAAGAACAGAGTAGCTAATTAAGAAGATCCATTATCGCAACCCAAATACAAATATCTGATCCAAGTCATCCAACAAGACATTAATAATGGGCAGATAAGCTAATCGAACAAAAGAAAACAGCAAAGAAAAACTTGGCTAAAGATGCCTACAAGCATTAAATATATGATCCAAGCACGACTAAACTTGTGGTAAGCGCTAGCTAGGGTTTTACCCTAGCCAACAGAGACGAGCTCTTCTCTGGACTATCACCGATGCCTTTGCCGGTTTCAGTCCCAGGCGGTGGTGACTTTCGTTTTGTAAATCAGCTTGAGCTACAGCTACGTACATTACAAGAAAAGAAAATGATGTAAACTTCTGGGCTCCAATGGAAAATGATGCTCCTCCACTGCCTTGCAACAAGAAGCGGTGCTGATCGAGAATGAAAGAGGATAAGCTAACTATAGCACGAGCTATAGTTTAATTTAATGACTTGGGACCCTGAATTTCTGGTTTCCAAATCTAGCTTGCTGTATAATTGTATGTCAAATTGACAATGCAGCCCAACCTGGCTACCTGCAGACAAGGAAATTACAGTATAAGTTATAACATGCAAGAGGACAAAGCCCGAAATTATTGATTTCCCATAGGCTGCGTTTGGTAGACTAGACACGATTGGATTTAGGATTTCAAATTGGATTAGACTGGATTAGATTGGATAGGTGATGGGCGTTTGTGTAATAAGATTGGGAACTGGATAAGATATTTTTTATTAAAAAAAAAAACTCATCCAGAAAATTAATCTGAAGTATGATGAATATGACAATTTCAGAATTAATCTCAAATCCGATCGCTCACTTTAACTATTCTAAAAAAAAATCGAATAGATCTGGATCATGATTATGCAGTCATTCACGTTTTGCTCACGGAGGTGGTGACGACAGCGATCAGGGAGGTGATGATGATGGCGGCGATCAAGGAGGTGATGGCGATATATGATCGAACATCTACCGTTTGTGGGGGTGAAGATCACACTAGATTTGAATGCGATTCGGGACTATTTGGACTACAATCCAGCAGTCATTGACCAAGACACCATTGCTGAGATCAGAGAGGCTTCGATGAGGTAGAGGTTAATGATGGCTGAAGGTGAAAGAGGAAATTTTTTTCTTTTCGATGAGCTCAAAGATGAAGGCGCGATGTGTATGATTTTTTTGCTTGTTTATCATATTTATCTTACTTTCTCAACAGGATTTTATCTTACTTTCTCAACAGGATTTTATATCAAGATATGACATGATAAAAAAATTCTAGTTATTTGATATCTGGACTTCCAAACACAACTCCTCTTCAGATAAGAGATAATTAATCTTATCCATATATCATGTCCAGGCAAACAAACGGCCCCAAAAAGTACCATGTGAGATGAAGGTGATTGAATTGTCACAGCAGCCCAGGGATAACAACATAAGATACTAATAAGTATATATCAAGATAGGTCCAGCGTTTTATCTTATTTATTGAAAAGTAGTCTCGTTTTTTTTTTTTTTTGTTTTATGGCAAAAGGCCAAAAGTAGTCTAGATTCATTTTCCACTTCTTTTACTCTCTTTAATTTGTGGTCATGTTAAAGCTGAAAATATCGTCCAAATAATTCATTGTTAAAAGAATGAAGCTAGGCGAAGAATACTTTTTCTGCCAAAAAGACAGTAACCAAGTGACAACCATTTTTGACCCCAAAAAAAAAAGTGACAACCTTTTTATTTCTTTCATTATTATTATTATTATTATTATTATTATTTAAACACCAGGTGTATTAATGGTACGGATTCACTTAATCAATTAAAGGTTAGTTTGAGATCACTGTGACTTAAAAAAAAAACTAATGCTGTTGTGTTGTGAGAATAATCAGTTGTGAATTAAAATATGTTCATGTTTGGGAATGAATATTTTTAAAAATACTGTCAGTACATAAAACAACTCCAGAGCGTGTTTTAATTGAAAGCAGCTTTTAAAAGTAACTCAAATGTTACTTCTAAAATTTGTTGCTAGTGATCTGTAATTTTCAATTAAAGGTGTTTTTTACTCACTTATCAAACACAAGAAAATCTAAGATTTTAGTCAATAGCTGATTTTTTTTTAAAACGAAGCAATCCCAAACGGAGTCTAACAATGATATACAAGGATGTAGAATAGTGTATGGCTAAATGGGCCGTAGCCCAAGCTATTTTTTTAATTTTTGCCTCGTTAAGTCATTAATCATTATATAGCTAGGCTTAATTATCCTAAACCTCACGTCCCTGTTATCCCTAGTATGTACTCCGACTGTCATAAGCAAAAGAAAAGTTAACAAGCTTAATTATTGATGGATGAAACTCTTCTCAAACATGGGAGCAAGTGAAACATCAGTACACGACAATAATAAAAAGGGAAAACATCACAAATGGTGTATGAATTTTAGGTCATTCTACACTTTGGTGTACCAATTTTCATAACTATCAGAATGGTGTATCAAGTTTGCTTCAATCTTTCATTTTGGTGTACGCCGTTAAATTTTTCGTTATCTTTCCGTTATCTTTACAGAAAAAAAAATGATAAAACTAAATGAAAGATAACGGAATTTTTTTATATATATAAAGATAACGGAAAATTTAACGGTGTACACCAAAATGAAAGATTGGAGCAAACTTGATACACCATTCTGATAGTTATGAAAGTTGGTACACCAAAGTGTAGAATGACCTAAAGTTCATACACCATTTGTGAAGATATCCCTAATAAAAATGTAGGGACCATATTTCTTTTATGTTTCTCTTCAGAGTAATTCTTCTTTTTCCTCTTCATATTAGTCGACCTATTTAACTCAATTCTTAGTGTCTACCCATGCCAATCCTAAACGATCAAGCCGGCTATCGTATTATCAACTCTTAATCAACATTCTTCAAGAGATATTTCATTTTTTCTTTTTAGTTCTTACATCTAAGTTTAAAATTTTAATTGTAGAGTTTTAATTTGAATGTATTCTGAATTTGGGGATGAATCTACCAAATTGGGGCTTGCAAATACCAATTTCATTTATAAACATTGGGGGAATTTTTAGAGATGGAAATGCTTCATACTTTATAATGATCACTTAATACATATTGACTTATACTTTTTGTTTTGCTGGAAATCTTGAATACAATACTAACTTATTTTATGTATACTTGAACATTGAATCACTTTTAGGTTGGTTTTTATAATGTCGGATAGTAACAAGCCAAAAAGTTATAAGACTTCGTATTCATTTTTTTTTTTTTTTTTTGAAAAAATGTAGGTCGATTGTATCTTAACTTGATATATTTTGTATATTTAACTTTATCAAATTTTTTATGTAGTAAATTAGTAATGAAATCTATTTGTTCTAATGAGTTGATTTTAGATTATACATAATTTAATTTATTTATATTTCATATATTATGATTTTTTTTTTAAATTAGTGTTTAGCCCAATCTAATTCTAAATTCTGACTCCATCACTGATAAGATAAAAATTGATTAGTTCGACATACAAGTAAATCTAATACAGGCTAAGAATAGTTTTTTGAGAAAAAATAACCTCCATTGATACTAAAACTTCAATAGACATATGAGTGCATGTTAACTGTGTTAAAACAACAACAATAATCAACAATGCATAAAGGCCAAACTTATTTTGAAAGTTCCCCAAAAGGCAAATAGAAAGAAAAAAAGGTACGAAAATAACTAAAATTACAATCAGACGAATAAATGAAAAAATTGTTATAAAGTAGGAAGAAGATGGAGAGAAAATAGTTGGGAGAAAGTAGAAGTGTTCTCATTCAGTCTCATTAGCCTCCTTTATATAGAGGTAGAGTTTACATCAAAGAACATGACTAATGAGTATTTACGTGGACATCCATATAAATAATAATATTTACAACACTCCCCCTTGGAGGTCCACTAATGAATGATTTGGACGTTCTTATTGTTGCCTCGTTAAAAACCTTGCCAGGTAATAAAAATCCAGTTGGACAAAAATAACCCTGGTTGAAAGACAAAAAGAGCACAACGCGCATATGTCTTAGGTAACATGCTTCTGGATGCTCCCCCTAATGAGAATCTCCCCCTGATTGTTGCAAACCTCATTTATGTATGCGATAAGCTACATGTACCATGTATAGTAGTTTGATGTGTCTATCACCGAAGTGAGACCACGTGTGCTTTGCATATAGGGACTCATCATAAATTTTCATACCTGCAAAGTTTAAGCAATAGCAACAAAACTAGACGATTTTCAATAAGCCTTACCTCATATGATAAGGTTAGAAACAATCTCATATGCTCAAATTCATACACAAAGTAATAGCTAAACAATATAAAGAAATTGACACATTTAACTTTGTATAGTTTAAAACATTGAAAAATCATCATGGCATATCTAGCCATACACATCAATATCTTTGTGTATTAATATGTCTCATATAAGCTCTTCAAGAGCTCTAGATAATTCATAACTTTGCGAAAGTTAGAATATGTTGCAACATTATAATCATACTTCGAATTTGATTTCATAGTCGTATCATAGTACTCATTGAGGCAATTTAGGTCACGTTAACTATAACGGAATGAGTATATATGAGCTAGCTTTAGACTCTTTGATTCCATGAGTGAGCTTCAGGCTCTTTCAACCATTCATGGACTTGCATTTGAATCCAAGGATTTGATAAGCAATAGGCTTATAATGACACTTTACTTTTGAGATTTTGCTTTTAGCAATGTATCTTTAAGATCTTCATGATATACGATGACAACGTGCCATAAATCTCTCGTCAATATAACAGCTATGTGTAACACTATACTTATAAAAAATTGTCATCGTATAAGGGAAGATATTCATAATCTCATGTCTCTATAAATAGACATTGTGTCATAGTGATTTATCTTCACTTTTGATAAATACCCTTTTGTACCATGTAGGGTTAAAGGTCCAAGTATTTCATCACGTTTCGAATATTCAATTTCATTGGAATTGTCTCTTTCTAATTTAGCCAATAATATACTTTGTCAACATTCATAATGAAACATGGTATAACATCAATACAGCTCTTAGTGATTTTTGGTAGCTACCATATGTAAATTATCATCGATGATCATCAATCATAGATCCCACACATTCTTATATGCATGCATTAGCTATAATAAGCTTATTGATATTGGGTACCCATGCCACTTCTGGGGCATACATTGTCACTTCTAGGACAACCATCTCTCATAGATGAGTCATATAGCGAATGTGGATCTTTTTACTTATAATCTCATGTAGAGCATTATATGGCTTGTTTAATCTTCCCTATTTTGGGAGTTTAAAACTTTAGACCTGGTGGATACAATCCACACAAATTCACGCCGTTATTCAAATGACAGTAGTCTTTCCTCCCCCTAACAGCGGGAAGACTGTCTTATTTTGACCATGCTCAAAAGATGCATTCAAAAATCTATCACTTTCTTTGGAGTGAAGATGCTCATTGGTTGGTGGCGAACCCAAACCAAGAGTTAGGTCAAAACATGCTTTATTCATTAGCATCAACCATATTGATTTATCATTGTATCACCAAAACATCATTTCCTAATGGGGTAGTCACACCCTTTGTATGTATAGCCATATTAGGAGCTGTGATATTGTTTAATGACATTCTCTTCAGGAGAACCATGTCAATTGGATACACTTGCATCCCACAAATCAAATGGAGTCTACATTGTTTGTATTAATATGGTTGGTCTCAGGAACTTTAACCCAAGCAGATGCCTTTGCATTTAGTATATAATTTTGTCACTATCAATAATCAAATCACTAGCTTAGATATTTCCCAAAAACAAAATGAGACGGTGGATAAATATCACACACCAATTTATGTCGTTCTTCAGGAACAATCTTTCTCCCCCACATAGCAGGAGGATTGTCTCATTAAAGTGACAATTCGCAAATATGCGGTAAATAAATAATTTGCTTGTGGGTAAGATTAGCAGTCATTAGAACTTGTAAGTGATTCCATGCAACATGGCCAACAAAGATGACGTAACTGGTCAAACCAAAATAGTGTATTTGGTTCAATGAACTTCTGATTCATGACATTATATGCCTAAATTTACTGTATAAATTTGACACCGTATATATGAGGTAGCAAAACAGTCTTCTCTAACCATATTGAAGGTACTTAGTGCGTCAATATTTCAAATTTGGTAACATGATAGTTGCTCATTTGGAGCTATAGATCAAGATCTACAACTCTTGATATGAGTGTTACCTTAGCTTGAGTAAACATCAATTGTGAAATATTGACAATTGGAATGGACCGAATTCATTTTGAACTGCTGGCCAGAATGATATACTCAAAATTTGAGTTGAAGACTACAATCCATAATAAAATAGTAACTTTATCAAGTGAAGAACCTCAAGTTCACAGTCACATATATATTTGTGTAGTCATAAAGAGGAGGGATTTCAGGCCCTCATATAATTGGAGATCCAAGAAACTTCAGTTTCAATTTTTTTTCAATTTATAACAACCTCTTAAGGAATATCAGGTTCCTAGATAATCGGATTAAGAAACATTTAGTTTCAATGGGGACTCAGAGGTTACAATAAATCTGAGGAATAACACAATAGTGCTTTCAACTTTGCTTATAAACATCCACCATATTACACCATAGGCGACACACGCCCAATTTTTAATTTCCTCACATGTGTGGATGTTAGGGCAATATTTACATTGACTCCTGATTTCTCTCTTGCCATGATCCACTTCTGGTGTCATTTCATGTGTAGCCATGTCAATCGGCTTTCTTGCTATACAATGAGATCCATGAGACGGGGAGATTATACATCTCTGGTAATATTGGAGACACAGGATGCAGATAGACAATAATATGTGCTCTTCTGGAGCCATCAATCAGATATGTAAGATCTGAGATGATTGTTATATTAGCCTCCTAAGCATAAGCCTTAATAATGTTTTCTGGACATCATGGATAAAATTGCATTGCCTGAAAATCACTCAAAACATAAGTTTGAAGATAACACGAATCAAATTTGTAAGAATTGAACGGTGGATCTCACAGGATATACACGAAACTTCTGGTCCGTGTTATACAGTTAAAACATGACCTTCAATTATTGTATTGTTGTTTGATGTAGATTAACATCAAATGCATTTGAACTTCTGGCCAAAATGATATATTCGAAATGTCGAGTTTAAACAGAATGACCATAACTTATGAGTGAAGGACTTTAGATGGTCATCTAGTTAGTTTGATCATTGAGGAACTTCAAGTGCTCATGTAATTAAGGATCAAGGAACTACAAGTTCTGATTTCTTTTAATTACAAAATCCACGATCACAAATTTGGGGTATCCTCATACTCATTCTTCATAAACCAACGGTTAATATCTGCTTACTTTTAAATTGGTGTCAAAATAATCCCCTCAAAGCTTCAGGTTTGAGGTTGACCTAGATTAAAACTTTATGATAAATTGTTTATATATTCACTCGAGACTTATGGCTCGAGTATGCACAATTAGAACTCCAAGTTCTAAGGTGGAGTGAACTTCTTGTACACTTAAAAGATAACAATAAGAAAGTTTTAGGTAAGCATAACAAAACACTTATCAATGGACATACGAGAATTCATCGAAACTTCTGGTTCAAAGTGGATATAGAGTTAAATAAACTGTGAATGTATATCTGTAATCGAAACTTCAGGTTCGAATAATTTTTTTTTATGAACTGCAAGTTCTAAGATTCCGTAATTTGAACTTCGGGTTCAAATAAATTTGGTGTTTGAAACTTCAGGCTCGAGGTGACTAAAGTGAATCTTCAAGTTCACTTTTAACTAATTTATATTTTATCCTCAAAGCTTCGGGTTTGAGTTTTACTGTTAGAACTTCAAATTCTGGTATGAAATTTTTGAACTTCTGGTTCAAAAATATTACATTCGAAATTCATATGTTCGAGGTATAGGATTACTGGTCCGTATGAGTAACAAAAAAAATTAATTTAAAAGACAAGTACTATAATGAAAATACATAATAAAATAGAAAAATTGCAAGGAGGAAAAATAAATAGATAAACTATGCAATAAAATTAACTGTGGAAACTTCTGGTTCCATTAATGAAGAAAATACAGAACTTCTGGTCTGCTTAACTTCACAAAATGATCATCTTTTTTCTCTCCCCTAATCACACAAGAACATAATTTTATCTTCTGGAGAACATGGCTTCTAGTTTTAGCCAAGTGTTCAAAATTGAACTTCAAATTCACATTGTCGTACGGAGGAGGGAACCCCAATACCAAAAAAAAAATTGAGGAACTTTCGGCCCTCTTATAATTATTAGGGATCAAAAATATGTGAGTTCATATACTCAATTATATAGGTAAGAGGATTTTCTGGCCCTCGTTAATTGCATAAATTCTGAAGAGCTTCATGTCACAATTTTCTAATTTACATTTCATAACCCTTGAGGAACTTCAGGCCCCCATATGATCAAGGATCAAGCAACATGCAATTTTGATCATTGTATAATCCTGAGGAACTTTTGGCCCTCATTAATTGTATAAGCTCTGGAAAAAAAAAGTAAGTCACAGTTTCGATCATGTAACTCTCGAGGAACTTCAATCAAGTCGTCTTGTAATCAGATCAAGAGACTTTACGTCTCGATCAATTTTGATTACAAAATAAGGTGGTCTGATCAAACAATAAATCAATAAAATAGAGGCCAAAATAAACATTTACCTTGTTCAATCAGTGAAACTCACCTATACGGCTTGTAGACCAAAGGAAATCAATTGTTTTGCATGATACAGACCAAACATAATTTTTTTCACTGTAAGTCTTGCAAAAGTGAACGGTGGTCTAGCTGTAACAAAGCATATATCTATGATACAGAAAAAAAAAAACAAATCTGTTTTGAATAGTTATCGAGATATATTTTCTATAACCATGACAAGACTTATGGAAAACGTATCATACTCAAATACAAAAACTAAAAAGATGAAACGTCATGGTGCTGGAAGTAAGTAAACATATATTTAGATAATTGTAATTATACTATATAAGGAACAATTGTATGTATATAAAACAAAAGATGGCAACCCTGTATGATTATATAACCATATGTCGTCCAATGTTTATGGATGCATGGATGATCTAAGAGTAACAATTATATCGGTGCAAGCTTAAGTGAACCACATGTACGTATAATTATGAAGCTTTGATGGAAAAAAAATGGATGCAAGCCGTCATGAAAAAAAAAATAGCGAACCCAGTACACTATAGCTAATAAAAGAAGAAGAAGATGGATCCTGACAAAATTGAAAGGTGCACACCGCTATAAAAACATATTCAATTAGAAATCGATGCAAGTGGTATGTGCAATAGAAATTATGCTATCATGTCAAGAACAAGATAGGGAGATCAACTTCCACATCGCACAATGATAGAAAATATTATAGAATCTTTTGAATCTTCAACTGTGTATATCATCGTGGGTTTCGAATAATCAAAACGAAAGACAAATTAAACTCATAGATCAAAGTAAAGGTCAAGCAATAGCATTGCACCAAAAACACAATAAATCATCATAGAGTTTATGAGAAAAAAATAAGAGTAAGCGTGCTGATAACGTGTTATAAAGTAGGAAGAAGATGGAGAGAAAATAGTTGGGAGAAAATAGAAGTGTTCTCATTCAGTCTCATTAGCCTCTTTTATATAGAGATAAGGTTTACATCAAAGAACATGAATAATGAGTATTTACGTGGATAGCCATATAAATAATAATATTTACAACAAAAATACACTTATCCCAAAAATAAAATTTTTCCAAAGAGAATAATTTTATTGCTGAATTCTTTATTGACACATAAGTGAAAACACACACATACAAACCTTCATGTCTGCAGAACACTCATAGATTTGTTGTAGATTTGTTGAAGATGCGTACCCAAAAGAACAAAATCAGAACAAAACCAAGGATTTGGCTGTGGTGCATATCTGCATACAACGTAAATTAGTTGTACACCATTGATTCCATTCTTTTTCTTATCTTGTGACTCTCGTTATATAGTTAAATAATATATTTAATTTATAGATCCATTATTTTTCTCAATCTTATAATTCTCATGTATTAAATAATATATTTAATTCATAGATCCTGTCACACAGATGGTATCCAGAACTGCAGATTTTATCCAGAACTGCAGCGTTGTCGATTACACAAACCAATGAAAATAATATTGATAATGATATTGGAAAAGATAAAAAAAGTAATGCACACGCATACGTCCACAGATAGCAACACATACATGCGTAGATCAGGCTTCGACGAAAGGGAAAACAGACAACATGATTCACTCAGCTGACTTAAATCGGTAGTTGGCATAGGAAATAGTATGCCGGCTAAAGCTATGATGAATGAGCTCCGCCTTGGCTTTTTCCCCTCCGGCGGCCCCGATGGCCGCCAGTAAGGGATAGAAATGCACTGGTCCATCCGGGTGAGCCATCTTGGCGTGCGGATGTTTCTCCAAAGCCTGGTTCACCTCATCGTACCTTCCGTTAAGCAGCGCGTCCTTGACATAGTCGTCGAACTCGAGAGCCCAGTCGGCCACGGTCCCGCCGACGTTGTTGACGATGAGGGACTCCATGTTGTGGGTGACGCTTCCGGTGCCGATGATGAGGACTCCCTGCTCCCTGAGAGGAGCCAGGGCCTTGCCCAAGTTGAAGTGATAGGTTCCGTTCTCGTGGGACTGGATGGAGAGCTGGCACACCGGCACGTCGGCTTCAGGGTACATTTGCATGAGTGGGACCCAGGCTCCGTGGTCGAGGCCTCGCTTTGTGTCCACGTGAAGAGGCTTGTACCCGGCGGCCACTAGGACGTCGTTCACCCTGGTGGCCAGTTCTTGAGATCCCGGAGCTGGGTACTGGAGCTGCAGGTGAAAACAGAAAATATATTTGTTAGCCCTATATTCTTGATTTTCAAAACCGAAACTCATTCGAATCAAAGAATAAGAAGCTTCAACACTGGGGGTACGTAAATGCAAAAAGCCTTGACCTCTATGACTTGGATTCGTTAGGTCAAATCAAAACCAACTAGCTACGTAACGTGATCATTATATATGAATTATGGAGATCAAAGTTGATCTATGTACCTCGTACATCTCGGGCGGGAAGTCTTCGAAATCGTGGATTGTTTCATGGCGGTCGACGACATTGATGGAGGGTTCGTTGGTCTCCCAGTGACCCGAAATCACGAGGACATATTTGGGCTTCTCCGGCAAGATCTTCTCCCTCCACGACTTCAAGAAAGTTCTAGCGGGTAATGTGTCGTCGATCAGCACCAGCGGTGCTCCGTGAATCAAAAAGAATGTATCAAACACTTCCTTACCCATCTTCTTGGACTTAAATAGAGTTATAATAAAGCTCGATCAGGTTGGAGAGTGAATGAGCTTTTTTTTTATGGCTAGTGTGAATGAGCTTTAAGTCTCTATATATACACACAGCACTGAGATCATCACCAACTTCAATTATTTGTCCATGCTATTATATTATTTTTATTTTTGATCAAATGGGAAAATGAGGAATTCAAGTTATTATTTTACCCGTTATTGTGACCCACATGGACCGACTAGCTTAGTGAGTTGTAACCAAAGCCTTTTTTTGATACTTTTTTATAATAAAAAGATAAGCAATATTCACGTTTTCAGTGCCGGTTGATTGTGTCAAGCACTTGACCACAATTTAAAAAAAAAAATTATAATAATTTTTTGCATATGCGAAATTACCGCTTGTTGCTTTTACGGTTCATTTTTTAAAAAAATTATCAAAGAAAAAAACTATTCATATACCTTTTTCGATAGAATAGAAACAAAAATAAGCATGACTAACCAAGTGTGCCCGTATCCCAAAAAAAAAAAAAAAACATGTGGCCGTTTGGAACCAATTGCATCAGAAGCTAATTTGTTGTGTACCTTCAATTGGCCCACCCTTTTTTTTTTTTTCTCTCTCTTTTAAGAAACAAATACAACGACTTAAAACCTCTTTCCTGAGAAGCAGTAAAGGAGAGAGAGAGTGGTTCCAAACTCGCGCAGGGTTTTGATGGCCTGTGCCCTGTTAGTGCGTGATGCCGTTGAGGACTTTACATTGATGGATACTGCAAGAATCCCCTTTGCTGAGTAAGGTTTACGCCGAGGCTTGCAGACATAAAGAGATATCATTAAGAAGAAGTCCAGAGCTATCCATACTTCACTTTTTTGACGCTCAAGTTAGAAGATAGTAGAGCAAAAGCCATATATGACATTGAGAAGAGCTAGGAGTGAATGATGATCAATACCTTGAGCGTGGAGGCCAGGCCCTTTCATATAGGCGTTGGAGTTTGTTGAGGTCCGTACCAGCTGTTTGGCCGACTCGGCCTGGAGGATCGCACCCATTCACGTGTGCGGACGCGCACGCTCCTCTTGGGGGTCGCCACTCTTGTCATGTGGGGCCACCTTTTGTAGAGTTATTTAAAGGGTAATTCTTGAGAGTTACGTACAACCATAATTACACGCTAATAAAATAATTAAATATGAAATCAATCTCAAAACTAACTCATAATTATCTTTCTACATGTACCCAATAAATTTCGATGTAGACCCAGCATATTAATTTTTACATGAAAAAACAGTTATATTCTTGTATGAAATGACAGTAATGGTCATGGCCGGTAAATAAAGATAATAACAAAATAAACCATAAAGTCTGAATTTTTTTTCTATTTGTACCCAGCAATTCATTATGTTCACGTTGTTATGTTGTTTCTTTTAGCAAAACCTTAAACCTAAATTTTAATTTCCTTTATAATTGTTTCAATGGTTTAACACACATGATATCGACAAAATTGTGATTGCAATTATGATTTTAGAGGCGTCAAATAAGGTTTATTCATTTTGTTTATCATAGAACCGGAAAAACAAAAAATTCCTTCAGTTTATCACACTTCGATCGGTCAATAAACACTGAAAATAATTAGAATATTCGGTAGTTTACCATCAAATGAAACATGTACGTTCGGCAGTCAACTACCGAAAATTGCTATACTATTCGGACAACAACCACCGTATTTTTCTGCTCTGATCCAACCATAAACACCTAATATTGATAGAATTTCGGGAGACAACCGCCGAATGTTACTACTTGTCAAATTCTTTTACTATTTTCAGTTCCTTTTATCTGAAACTCGCATCAAGTTGGTCTTCTTTAATGAAGCTCCCGACTAGTTCCTCAGTTGAGGAACGAACTTGGCTCAATGCTCATTGATGTGGAACGTATCATAAGTAACTCAACCAAGGGAGATAATTGGGGGTTTGGTGGTGTGGATTCTACTGGGTGTGAGTTTTGGGAGTGAGATTTGCTCGGTGTACGTGAGTTTTGTTTTATTTAATTAATAAGGGTAGTATTGAAAAAGTTGCAGGGTGTAATTAAAAATTCTATCATTTTACTGGGTGTAAAAAACTTATTGGGTTTACGTAGAAATTTGCTTAGTACATTTAGAAAGACCCATTAAGAAAGACCTGATAATAAAATTCAAAAAAATAAAAAAAATGAGAACATTCTCTCTCTTCCATGACCGAAACCAGTATTCATCTTCTGTATCAGCTTCAAGGTTAGCTTCTTTTTCATCTTCAGAACCCAAATCCAATTGGCCCAACAAACCTCAAAACCCGGGGAGAAAAAAAAAAAGGATCAGATTTCGAGTTGAGAGGAATACTCAATCTAACAATCAGGGATTCTTCCCTGATTCTTCCCTATACCATTTTGACAAGAGAAATAAAAATCTGGGTTTCAAACTGGAATATGAGGTTTTGGTTTTTCTTTCTTTTGCCAATTTTCACTTTTTAGTTTTCTTTGCTGGGTTTCAAGGTTCGAGGGATACAGACATAAAAAAAAAAGGTTCGAGGAATCGAGGGATGAAAAAAGGGGTTATTTTTGCTGGGATTTAGTTTGAGCTTTTGCTGGTATTGCATTTTGGAGTATACAACTACAGGTTTAAACTCTAAAGGCTGCTGGGTTGTTTCGGTGATAACGGAAGAAAGGCAGGAAGACGTTTTAATTTTTATTTTTACTTTTTTTTTTATGCGATTTATTATTGGGAGGCCAATAAGATTAATACTAACTTATTTATTTCCATCAAACCATGGGTAGCATTTGTAATACGTGGCAGGCTTACAAAAAGTGGGCAAATGGCCACCCTAATTCAGGCTGGACAGCAAATTTATTCCCTATTGCATCTTGCCAAACATAAGCATTCAGACCAGAAAAAATATAATCACAAAAAGTAAGCTTTTTTTTTTTGGTGAATAGACTTCAATTAATAAAAATCCAAGAAAAAGGCACAAAAAGATCAATAAGCGAAGCAGCTAAAAGAGAGGAAGAGTCATCACTCCAACATATTTCGATAAGAACAGTACAAGGAAAGTGACCCTCAAGACAACTATAATTGGGGTTGCTGGGCCTATCACTTCTCAGAGCTTGAAAAAGTGAAGGTGGTGATATTACAAAAAATAACCATGTGCCTATTGCCAAAAAAGAAAAGTACGCTGTAAAATTCCTAAAGGTACCCGATAGGTAAAGTCTCCATCACGGTTAATACCAAATGAAAACAGGTCATATGCATGGTACAAAGATCGATTGGGTACGGGGTAATATTCCACTATTCCACCGACCCATACATCATGAGTGGTGGGTGTCAAATCACGGCAGGGTTGTGCCTACGCTGTTGGTATCAACCGTACTGCACTATATTGCGTCTCCACTTATCTATAAACGGACAATAGGCACCAAATCTGATTCCTGATCCACAAGTTTTCGGCTTCTTGTTTTTTTTTTTTTTTTTTTTTTTTGATGACAAGTTTTTGAAAAATTCTGATATGGACCAGGATCCAGGTGGACCACGGTTATAACGGGAGCGTGCAGACCACGCGCGGGTATCTGGCGAGTGAAACATTGATATGAAGAAATCTGAAGTCGTGGGTCCCATAAACGCGTCTGAATCAGTCCCCAATTCCATCCTCTTCCGTCCTCTTCCATTAAACCAGCAGCTGCTCGATTTCAAAACCATAAACAGAGGTGATGATCTTCTCTATTATCAGCTGTGCAATCCATGTAAATCAACAACCCAGACCGACTTTCCATGTAAATCACAAACACATGACTAAACAACACACACCCAATCAGAACTAAATTGATCGGAAATTAATAGAAAAATTTGGTGGCGGAGGTGGCGCGAGGGGGGGGGGGGGGGGGGGGAGGCGAAGGAGATCACAGTCGTCGAATTCATGGTGGTTGTGGTGGCGACGATTGTACATTCGGTCAGGCGGAGAGAGGGAGTCGAAGTTTATTTACCACCAAATGCATTACAGATTATCTGCATATGTGCAAGTTCAACAATGGTCAAACTATTAGGTTGAAGTTTATACATATCCATATTTAGAAAGTAATTTATACACTAGTTCTATACAATGAAAGTAATTTAAACTTAGTTTCTCCAAGGAGCTCACACACAATTTCTAGTTCCATGTAAGGAATAGATTGACAACAAGATTAAGAAATTCTATATATGGATATACTAGGATTGAGCTTGTAATCAAGGTGGTCTTGAACAACAATTAAACAGGAATATGTCTCATCCACCGGCCCTCTTTGGCTCCCCTATCAAGATGTATCCAGCAAGCCATAGTCAGTAACCACCAAAATTTTCCCATTCAACATGGCAGCAAGATTCCGATAGAACAAAGAAAATATATATGGCAGCAAGACATGTCAGACACAAGAACATTAGTAACAGCAAGAAAAAAAAATAGGGTTATTAAGCTTTAGTCGTTTGACCGAACCGATCGACATTCTATCGATGACGGATTTTTCCAAATTTTGGATCCAAAGCCTATATTTTCAAGTATGCGATCTAATGACAGCCTTACCCTTGGAAGATTGCATAAAAAAAAATTAGGGTTATTAAGCCTTTATCATTTGACCTAGCCGATCGACATTCTATCAATGACGGATTTTTCTGAATTTTGGATCCAAAGCCTAAAATAATGTACTTCGCACATCAAACGGAAGGATTCTTAAGTGTACGATCCGATGACGACCTTGTCCTTGGAAGGTTGTATAGAGAAAAAAAAGGGTTATTAAGCCTTAGTCGTTTGACCGAGCCGATCGACATCCTAACAATGACGGATTTTTTCAAATTTTGGATCCAAAACCTAAAATAATGTACTCGGCACATCAGATGAAAGGATTCTAAAGTCTACGATCTGATGACGACTTTACCCTCAGAAATTTGTATAGAAAAAAATAGGGTTATTAAGCCGTAGTCGTTTGACCGAGCCGATCGACATCCTACCGATGACGGATTTTTCCAAATTTTGGATCCAAAGTCTAAAATAATGTACTTGGCACATCAGAAGGAAAGATTCTCAAGTGCACTATCTGATGACGGCCTTGCCCTCGAAAGGTTATATATACAAAAAATAGAGTTATTAGGCCTTAGTCGTTTGACCGAGTCGATCGACTTCCTATCGATGACGGATCTTTCTGAATTTTGGATCCAAAACCTAAAATAAAGTACTAGGGACATCTGATGGAAGGATTATCAAGTTCATATCCGATGATGCCTTTATCCTTGGAAGGTTGTATGGAAAAGAAAATAGGGTTATTAAGCCTTAGTTGTTTGACCTAGCCGATCGACATCTTATCAATGACGGATTTTCAAATTTTGGATCGAAAATCTAAAATAATATACTTGGGACATCTAACGGAAGAATTATCAAGTGCACAATCCGAGGATGGTCTTGCCCTTAGAAGGTTATATGGACAAAATAGGTTATTCAGCCTTAGTAGTTTGACCTAGCCGATTGACGTCCTAAAGATGACTGACTTTTTTCAAAATATTGGATCCAAGGCCTAAAATAATGTACTCGGGACATTTGAGAGAATGATTTTTAAGTGTATTATCCGATGACGGCCTTGCCCTTGGAAGGTCGTATATACAAAAAATAGAGTTATTAGGCCTTAGTCGTTTGACCGAGCCGATCGACATCCTATCGATGACGGATTTTTCTGAATTTTGGATCGAAAGCCTAAAATATTGTACTTGGGACATCTGACGGAAGGATTCTCAAGTGCACTATCTGATGAGTGCCTTGCCCTGGGAAGGTTGTATATACAAAAAATAGAGTTATTAGGCCTTAGTCGTTTGACCGCGCCGATCGATATCCTATTGATGACGGATTTTTCCTAATTTTGGATCCAAAGCCTAAAATAATGTTCTTGGGACATCTGACGGAAGGATTATCAAGTGCACTATCTGATGACGGCCTTACCCTCGGAAGGTTGTTAAGAAAAAAATAGGGTTATCAAGCCTTAGTTGTTTGACCGAGCCGATCAACATCCTAACGATGACAAATTTTTATGAATTTTAAATCCAAAGCCTAAAATAATATACTTGACACATGAGATGGAACGATTCTCAAGTGTATGTTTTGATGACGGCATTGCCCTTGGAAGGTTATATATATATAAAATAGAGTTATTAGGCTTTAGTAGTTTGACCGATCCAATCGACATCCTATCGATGACGGATTTTTCCAAATTTTAGATCCAAAGCCTAAAATAATGCACTTGACACATCTGACGAAGGATTTTCAAGTGTACGATCCGATGATGACCTTACCCTTGGATGGTTGTATAGATAAAAAATAGGGTTATTAACCCTCAGTCGCTTGGCCGACCCGATGGCCATACTATCAATGAGAGATTTTTCTAAATTTTTGACTGGAATCCTAAAATATTGTACTCGGGACATTTAAGAGAATGATTTTTAAGTGGACAATCCGATGACGACTTTGCCCTTGGAAGGTTGTATAGAGAAAAAATTGGGTTATTAAGCCCTAGTTGTTTGACAGACTCGATCGACATCCTATCGATGACAGACTTTTATAAATTTTTGACTGGAAGCCTAAAATATTGTAGTTGAGACATCTGATGTAAGAATTCTCAAGTGCACAATCTGATGACGACCTTGTCCTTGGAAGGTTGTATAGGAAAAAAATAGGGTTATTAAACCCTATTCGTTTGACCGACTCTATCGACATCCTATCGATGACAGGTTTTTCTAAATTTTTGACTGGAATCCTAAAATATTGTACTTGAGACATCTGACGGAATGATTCTCAAGTGCACGATCTGATGACGACCTTGCCCTTGGAAGGTTGTATAGAAATTAAAGTGTTATTAACCCCTAGTCGTTTGACCTAGCCGATGGACCTACTATTGATAACGGATTTTGCCGAATTTTTGATTGGAATCCTAAAATATTGTTCTTGGAACATCGAACGCAAGGATTCTCAAGTGCAAGGTCCGATGTCGACCTTGCTCTTGGAATCTTGTATTGAAAAAAAATTGGGTTATTAACCCATAGTCGTTTGATCGACCCTATGGACCTACTATCGATGACGGATTTTTCTAAATTTTTGATTGAAATCCTAAAATATTGTACTTGGGACATTTGATGGAAGGATTCTCAAGTGCACTATCCGATGATGACCTTGGCCTTTGAAGCTAACATTGAAAAAAAATGGGTTTTTAGCCTTAATTGTTTGGCCAAGCCGATCGACATGCTAATGGTGACATATTTTTTTGAATTTTGGAACTCAAGCCTAAAATAATGTCCTTGGCACATTTGACGGAAAGATTCTCAAGTCTACGATCAGATAACGGCCTTATCCTTTGAAGCTGGTAGTGAAAAAAGAAAAAGAAAATAGGATTAGTAACCCCTAATCCTCTGACCTGCCCGATCGACATACTACCAATGATAGCCTTGCACTTTGAAGTTTGTAGTGAAGAAAAAAAAGGGTTATCAAGCCTAAATCCTTTGACCAAGGCGATCGACATCCTAACGATGATGGATTTTTATCAATTTTGGACCTCAAGCCCAAAATGTTGTAATTGTTACATCTAACAGACAATTTTCCAAGAGTACGATCCGATGACTCTCTTGCCCTTTGAAGCTTGTAGTGAACAAAAATAGGGTTATTAAGACTTAATTGTTTGACCGAGCTGATCAACATCATAACGATGATTGCTTTTTCTGAATTTTCGACGCGTAGCCTAAAATAATATACTTGCCGCATCTAACGGAAGGTTTCTCAAGTGTATGATCCACTACCTATGTACGAAGTCATGAGTTCGAGTCACCATGGGGGTAGGAGTGAAACCCTTTGATTCTCTTTGTAAAAAAGGAAAAAAGTATGACCTAATGACGCCCTTACCCTTTGAAGCTTGTAGTGAATAAAAATAGTATTTTTAAGCCTTAATCATTTGACCGAGTTGATCGACATCGTAACGATGACGGATTTTTCCAAATTTTGGACCCGAAGCCTAAAATAATGTACTTGGCACATCTGACAGAAGCTTTCTCAAGTGTACTATCCGATGATGCCCTTGCCTTTTGAAGCTTGCATAGAAAAAAGGGTTAAATACTGTTTAGTCCTTGAGCTTTTGACCATAAAACACTTCAGTCCCTGACCTTCTAATTTCACACGTTTAGTCCCTGTACTTCAAAATTTCAGACCAATAGGTCCTTGCAGTCTAAAAGTCGCAGTGAAATGTCTATTATGCCCTCAGTTCTTTTTTTATAATAAATTTATTCCTTTTTCTTATTTTTTTAATTCTTTTTTCTTTATTTTATTATTCTTTTTTTTTTTCAAACAGAAGAAAGAAAGAAAAAAAAACAGAAAAAAATAAAAAAGAAACAAAAAGAAAAATCCTTTTCCAAAAAAAAAAAAAATTAATTAATTAAAAAAAAGAACTGAGGGCATAATAGACATTTCGCCGTGACTTTTAGACGGCAATGACCTATTGGTCTAAAATTTTGAAGTACAAAGACTTGTGAAATTAGAAGGTCAGGGACTGAAGTGTTTTTCGAGCAAAAGTACAAAGAGTAAACAATATTTAATCCTTATAAAATAGGGTTTTTTAGCCTTCGTCGTTTGACCGATCCGATCGACATGCTAATGATGACTGAAGTTTTTGAATTTTGGAACCTAAGCCTAAAATAATTTAGTTGGCACATCTGATGGAAGGATTCTCAGGTGTACGATCCAATGACGGCCTTACCCTTTCAATCTTGCAGTGAAAAATAAATAAATAGGGTTATTAACTCCTAATCCTTTTATGGGGTTGATCGACATCCTATCGATGGTGGATTTTTTCCGAAATTTTTACCCGAAGCCTAAAATGATGTGATTGGCACATCTAACGGAAGGATTCTCAAGTGTAAGATCCGATGACGGCCTTGCCTTTTGAACCTTTTAGTGAAAAAAATAGGGTTATTAACCCCTAATCCCCTGACCAGGTCGATCGACATACTATCGATGACGGATTTTTCTAAATTTTTGACTCGAAGCCTAAAATAATATATTTGACGCATTTGATGGAAGGATTTGCAAGTGTGTGATCCAATGACGCCCTTGCCCTTTGAAGCTTGTAGTGAACCAAAATAGGGTTATTAACCCTTAATCCTTTGACCGAGCCGATCAACATCTTATCGATGGCAGATTTTTACGAACTTTTTAGCTGAAGCCTAAACCTGGCACATCTAACGGAAAGATTCTCAAGTGTAACATACGATGACACCTTTTCCCTTTGAAGCTTGCAGTGAAATATTCTAATTTTCAATTTCTAACGTGGAGTTGATACATATTGCGGTATTACGCCTCGTTCGGTTGACCTAGTGGATCGAACTCCTAACCGTGACAAAATGAAATGATTTTTGGACCTGACGCCTAAAATAATATGTTTCACATCTAATGGTTGGTGTCTGTAGTCTTTTTCGAAATTATATATCGACATCCTTTTTGTTATTTAGAGGTGTACTAAATTCCATATAGCCAGTGAAGATGTTAGAGAAAATTAATTGGCATTCAATGAATTAGTGCCAAAAAAAAAAATTGAAACTCGACAAAACACTACTAGCGAAATTGAATCACACGACACTCATCAGACAACTCTGAGTTAATCAAACACAATTTTTTAAACTTGTGTATTTTCCCTATCGTCAACACACAGTCAACATATTAATTTAATGTTGTGAAGCAATTAAACTGAAAAATTAAAAATAACAAAACAGAAAAATTAACCTTTTCGATCCAAACCATCGAAACCACCCTATGTAGTTAATTAAAAAAAAAAATATAATAATAATAAAAAAAACCCTACGTAGTTTGGTATCCTGTGAAAAATAAAAAAAAAGATTAGTCTCCTCTTTTGGCTCCCTCACCCGAGCAAGCATTGTTCATTCTCACCCAGCACATTCAAGAAGAAACACTCTCATCAAGAAGAAACACCCACAGATCGATCATCTCCATTGCACTCTCATCTGCCCGACAAAGTTACACTCTCAGCACCACCATGGATTACAATGCATATCTCTGTTGGTGTGTCTCTCTCAATTAACAACTTTTGCCATTGATCGAAGGCAAGGTCTCACATTTATTTTGAGTTAGGCTGTACATATTGAAGTCGAATTTGGTATTACAGTTGTATAGCGAAGTGAATTTGGGAATTAGGGTTTTCTAAGGAAGTCGATTTGGGTGTTGGGTTTTAGGGTATTTTGAAATGGACTTAGCATTTTTGTTCATTTCAATTTGATGAATCAATTTCTTCTCCTGCTTATTGTTTCCATTTCGCAAAACAAGATCACTAGCTGTCTCCTCCAAAGAAAGGCAATTGTTTGAGTAAGGAATTGATTTTGTTGAACTATGTTGAAATTTCTCCATATGCTTGAATGGATATTGATTTTTCTTTGATTTCTAGGGTTCTATTGTCTGCAAAAGCATTGCTGTTCAGAAATCGTTCGTGTTTAGTATACCTTCAGCTGGACGAAGTAAGGCATTAAAAATTTGATTGTTTTTGTTCCTTTGTTCCTGCAATTTATCTATCATACCCAATAGCTTTTTCTTTATGGTCTCATAGGTTTTTGAACATATATGAATCTAGGTGTTGGTGATGAATCTAGGTAAACTAAATTCAGAAAAGGAAGGAAAACAATATTGGTAGCTTCAGACCAACAATCTCAATCTTTCCGTGAAGGTAGGGGACACAGGATTCACAGTGAAAAGGGGTGGGACAAAAATTGTATTTGGAAAAAAACCTGTAGTAAGCAAATAGATTGTTTTATACAGTTCAGTCTGTGTTCTTGTATATTGGACAAATACTGTCTAATTTGTATTCAGCTTTCTTCATTCATTTACTTTTTCTCATAGGGAACTCATAATTTGTATATACTAGATACAACATATATGATGGATGATTGACTAGTTACCCCTGAAAATACCAGTCCTTCAACAAAATGGTACAAAATGTAAACTTTTTAACTCATGGCACTTTATTAATGTGATATTTGATTATATGATTATCTTAGGACCTTATATTAGTGCCTTATTTTAAGCAATACATACCATTGCGTTGGCTCTATTAGCCAAATATTGTATTGTCAGTTTTCATCACTTTCCTCTTTTAAGGAAACAGAGTTCTTAAACTCTGTGTTTTTGAGTAATTTAGAGACATGTACTCATAGTTGATTCATGCATTTATCCTTTAGTGATGTAGAAAGAATGTTCAGATAATGAGTACTGAGTAATGTGATCTATGTGAAAGCTTTTTTTCATTTGTTTGAATCTGAGTTAGATTGATTTTTTTTATTAATAATAAGGGATTAGGCGATATTAGTTCCTCGGAGTTAGATTGATTTCTCAATTACACAAATATGTGATGTCAATCATGTATGTTACTTAATGTCATGGGTCATTAGCAACTCCTCCAGTATGCAAATATCTGAATTTAGTTTACATGGTTATTGTGAAGTGTTTTTTGTGCTTGCAAACCCCATAACCTGAAAATGAAATTACATGATATTTCAGAAAACTACTAGTAATTCTATGTCAATAAAAACTATCTAAGGTTGCCAACTTTTTCTTGAACAAAGCTTTCCTTTTTCGTTTTGAAGGTTGGAAAATTGATTCATAATGTTACTCCTCAAATGTGAGTATGAGATAGCTTCTATTAACAGTTTGATTAAGTTCCTAATGTACCAAACAAATCTTGTTTTATTCAATAGCTAACCTCAACCATCTTCTTCACAGTTACTGTTGGATTAGTGTGGTATGAGTAAT
This sequence comes from Rosa persica, assembly GCA_025331145.1. Taxonomy (NCBI): domain Eukaryota; kingdom Viridiplantae; phylum Streptophyta; class Magnoliopsida; order Rosales; family Rosaceae; genus Rosa; species Rosa persica. Next base: position 40,402,301 of record WFKR01000002.1, on the reverse strand, counting down.
TAATAGCTCTAGTATCTGTTTCTCTATTATGGCAGTTTACTACTTGGTGATTACCTTTAATCTTTTACTGTTTTTTTAGTACAGTATGGACCTTGTTTACAGTTTATATATGGTCATGAATTATTGGATAGTTTTCTCAATACCAAGTGCAAACCTTTTTGTTTCAGTGGGAGCGAAGAGGGAAAGCACCATATACCAGTACGATTAGAGGTAGTGCTCAGAACCGAGTGGCAAAATTTATGGTCAAAACATATCTATTAGCACTATCATACAAACTATGATATGCTCTCAAGGGAAGTCTCAGCTGTTACTGTTTGGCAAGTTGCATTTGTATGCGGAAATCACCTTTGAGCAGTTGCCTATTCAGCTTATATTAAGTTATGGAAGTTTAATTTTGATTCGGAACTTCAAATGGTCTGTTTGGCAGTTGCCTATTCAGCACAAAAATAGTAATGGAAGTTTCATTTTGATTCGGAACTTCAAATGGTCTGCTTGGCAGTTGCCTATTCAGCACAAAAATAGTTATGGAAGTTGCACTTTGATTTGGAACTTCAAATGGCTTGTTTGGCAGTTCTGTAATCAGCTTATACCTATTCTGCAACTGGGTTTAGACATAGTAGTTGCATTACTATAAATTGGAACTCCGTAGGGCTCAATACTCTGCTGATGATTTGGTAATCCAACGAAGACCTTCTACAGGGAGTTCAGTTTAGCTCATGCTTTTATATCATATATTGGGTAAGTATATAGTTCAGTAATTATCCTCCCAGCTGGGCTCTGGGGTTGTTGTGTGACAACTCAGGGCGTATAAGTGTCAATAATTAACCATAAGTCTGTTTGGGAAAAAATAATTACTAGAGCAAAGTTAATTTCCTTTTTAATTGAGGATATGTATTCTTAGTTGCAAACATTCTTGGCACCAATACAAGCAAATTTCAGTTTAGGGTTGTCAATGTAATGTATGGTATATATAGCCCATGTATGAATGTTTTTTTCCATATTGGAAAAGTAGGTTTAAACAAAATATTAAAATTTGTTACAGCAAGAGCCTTGTATATTGTACTTTTATCGTCTTTTAGAAAATTGCAACAAATATGTTACAAAGAACTTGATCTAAAAGAAAACAATATCTAAATATGGTGCCTCCTGATGTTTATGCATTACAATTAGGTGACTTCAATGTTGTATTTTGATCAGATATTCAGTTGGTATGGTTTGGAAAATATTCTCTCATGTACTGGTTGCATTTATCGTTGTCCATGCAAGTATTGCTAACTTCATTAGTAAATGGAACTGACAATTTTTCTACACTTTAACTATTAGGGAGTACAGAAAGCTGTAATGGTAATGGTTGGATGGAGAGATGATGAAATCAATTGTTAGTCTTATGAAACCATGAAGACCATTGTTACTGCTGGTAAAGTGTCATGCAGAGCGGAGTATTTTGAGTTGGGAACCTTGGATGGTACTAATAGAAGCAAAAAGCGCCAATTTTGTGTATGTGGCCAGTGAGGAAGTACAGTTATATTTTTCGAAACACAGAGTGAATAGAATGTGTGTTTTGTGATATTGTAAGGACAATACGGAAAGGGATTGTATTCCAATTCCATAGCGCGATGCCACATACTAAAATGTTATATTTCATGTTGCTGATCTTATTGCAGATTGTTGCTGGTATATCTTCTTTTAGTTAATGGATGCGTGGAATTTGAGTAGAAATACTGTAGGGTATTTGGCCTTTTGCTGTGGAAACCATTTTCAGGTTTCCAACTATCTGAGGATTTTGTTTTATTTGCACCCTGGGAATTTAATCCTTTTGTGAAGCCTCATTATAATGCAAAGACAGACTAGGAAGTTAGAGTAACTTGTCATGTTATGTTTGCAGAAGTCCCTATTTCCAGCATGCTGAAGTTAGGATCACAAGAGTAATCGGACTTTGATACTTGTTGTTACTCTTGGATATGATAATGGAAATAAAGTCACTTATTTACTGCAATTTCGGTGTTTCTATCACTTCCTAATTCTTTTCAATATATACGTCCCCGTTTCAAGCTAATTGCGGCATACATCACTCTTTCTGCGAGCATTGACGCAAGTCATGTTCTGGAAACCCATATGATCTTTTATGTAACATGTTAAAACAACAATGCGTATATTCTGTATAAATTTTACACCAAGGAGTGTTTGCCAGTGTTGCATTGACATGGGAGAACGATGTAACTAAAATCAGTTGCAAATAGTGTCACTGCTTATCGGTAATTTTGTCTCTAAATTTACATCCATGAAGTACTGCCGTACACTTCTGCAGGAGAAATACTAAACATCTGCATTGCTCTTAGGCTCTGGTTTTAGAAGCAAAACAAAACCACATCAATAAATCAGTGATGATGCACAAGGGGAAATCCTCGCAAGAATATTTCACCCACAATTCATTCTCATTTATTATCCCATTTTAGCAGTCACCTTTACAACAGTAGGAAAGACATACTGGAAATTATTACCCATGAAATAAATGCAACTACTCCAAATTACAATTGTACATAGTTTACCAAAAAGACAAAAACAATTACTATTGTACACATGCCAACTAGGAATCCAAGACATCATTGTTACTCCAATATCAAACCAGAAAACGAGAGTCGACGTCCGAGCATAAATGACTCGGACTTTGCTGCAATATCAGGCCTCCACTAGTTGAAACAGCCTTGTCACCTCCTTCAACTCGAGTCCAAGAAACAGAAGCACCATCCTTATAACACTTACCGATAAAGACAACAGTTTCCGCACTTGCCGTACTGACAATGGGGACCGAAAGGAAGTCTAGGGGATTCGCCTCGCACTGAAGCACACACCCATCTATTGTGAGCCTTTCACTTCTATGAAGCAAGCAACAACCCGGCACTACCTTCACTGTTAAGTTTGCCAATTTGCAGGTGGACAGGAACTCCAATGCACTGCTAAAACAAAATGAATTTTTTTATAAGAGAAATAATAAGAAGAGTGGTGATTTCCAGGATCACTTCCAGACTGCTATTGGCAACAGATTTAACACCCAATGGTTCATATTTGCTTTACCGAAAGAAGAAGAAAGAAGTCGTTGATAGTGAGACAAAGTGGCATATACATGGTATCCATATGAATAGCATCCAAGAGGACATGTTTATGAGCTGACCCCCAAATACATCCCTTGGAATTTTTTTTTTGGTTGGGAATCTCAAGGAAAAGAATATAAAAAGCATAACAACCATAATCTTGACATGGTTCTTTGATCTTATATATTCAGCTGTTTTCAAAGAAATTTGTATATTGGAGAAAGTGCAGGATACAGAACCAGTTGCTATGTATTTGCCGCAAAAAACATAACAGCATGGAAGTTGATCCTGGTGATTGGACATTTGAGAGAGAAATGCCAAACCAATCACACCACATGAGTGATAAAGTAGAGCATAAGTTAAAACTTTGCAAACCTGTCTGCACCTCGAGAACATATGAGGGTTGTCTCATCCGGTAGCTCACCTCCACCAATCTGAACAAAGTAACTTGCGACAGAAAATGGAGAACAAAATAACCTATTGCTTAATTGTTAATTTAGGAGTTGCAGTTATTTGCTTTTCATTTGAGTGGTGAAATTTGTTATGCTCATTTAGAGCTTTATATTTTATTTAGTGAGTGAGTTATAATAATTAACCGAGACTAAATTCGGTTTTTGAAATTAAATTGTGTGGTGAGGTTGTTAAGGAAAAGAAATTTTCATGATGGTTATTTTAAGTTGTAGTAATTCATGTTTCAGATTTTGAATTTTTATTATAAAATTCGGGGCGTGACATGTGTGGCAGCAGCCTGAATATGAAAATGTTCAAGTGCCAGATAATGTAGAGGTGCCCCAAGTCATTCATCAGCAACCACAAGTCATTTCTGAGAATTTATGTCACGCCCCGAATTTTAGAATAAAATTCAAAATCCGAAACATGAAAATTACCACAACTCAAAATAATCATCCTGAAAATTTCTTTTCTTAACAACCTCACCACACGAAATAAAATCAAAACCGAATTTTGTCTTGGTTAATTATTACAACTCAAATACACAATAATTTGTAAAGCTCTAAATGAGCATACACACCTCACAACACAATTAAATAAAAATAACTGCTGTAACACCTAAGTAGCTCGGTCACCTCCCTGGTTATCCTGACCTGCAGGAATATCCGCTACACCATTTGAATAGTGTACCGGGATTGCAACAATACAAAACCCGGTAAGCTTATGAAAGCTCGTATGAGTAAAAGAAAGAACATTTGCTTAATTAAATCATATTTATTTCTACCTAAGTCAACATGCAACAATTCTACAACCACAAAAACCCACAATCACAATCAATCAACAACTCAACACCAAACCCTAACTCACATATTTCTTCACAAAACCCCGTCATCGTATTTATAAAAATACGGTATTTGACAGACTAGAGCTCTAACTGAATCGTAGCCCGTCACCTGGCCTAAGTAATGGCATCCGACATATTTATCTTTATCGTATTTCATCAATATATATACTTATATACATATTTAGAACGTCCGATAATTGTACATACTCAACCAATTGTATCCCATCATCCACGTAGGATTAGAGCGTCCGATTACCCAATACCGGTCACTACGTTGACCCTAAATCCATCAATGAGCACAACATGTGTTCTCACATAAAAAAATCAACTCATCCAACATATATAATATTATTATGAAATTAAAGCATTTGAATATAATCCAAATCATCATTCCAACTCAATCATATCTTCACTCAAAATCACGCCAATCAATATATATATATTCTACGTAAATATATATATATATATATATATATATATATATACGTAATCATCCACTCAGGAATAACCACTAATACCATTATAGTTCACACAAGAAAATCGTGAAATTCATTTATATAATTAAAATTCATTTTACTTACCTATGGACTGTAGTGATCAAGTCCATGTGATTTTAAAAACAAATATTTAATCTACAAATATTTTCCACACAATTACCAAAAATAATTAATTTAAGTACTCGGTTCATAATATGAATTACGTGAGATTTACTCACCTCGAAATTCCCGCTGCGTTTTCAATAAAATATAACTCATAATAATCCAAATGCTCGTCAACTCAAGCCGTCAAGTACCTAATCAAGTACGGTCTTTACTTAGCAACGAAGCACGAAATAAACCTAAATGGTGATCCAACGGTCGGATTTCAAAATAACGACAATCAAACGGTCGGATTCTAAAATAAAGACAATCCAACGGTCGAATCGAATTTAAACGATGATCCAACGGTTAGATCCTCACGGATCACCCTTAGAAACATCCTATCAAAATTATACGAAAATCCGATGAACGGATCTTCACTAATCGCCTCCCGAATCACTATTTTACAATTATAAGAAGATACAACGGTCGGATCTTCGCCCGTGACCACATAAAGTCATCGGGACAGTCATATGAACATCATATTAAAATTTGAAGTAAAACCGATGGTCTGATCTCCGTAAATCGCAAACCGAAGGTAAACTGTAAAACCGTAAATAGTAACGTCAAAACTGAAATTGACTATTTATCAACTTTTTCTAACATGACCAAGTTATATATCAAAATGCTTGTATGGATACATAGATCATTGTCCAGATAATATAAACTCAAAATTTGGTCCGACGCGTCGCCATACGCGGCGGTCAGACGGCGGTCAACCACCTCCGATGCAAAAGTCGTCAACTACAAACTTCTTCAAAATGAAATTGTGAACAACTTTAATACCTGACTTTTTCGAAGATGAGGTCTAGATCGTCCTAGATCGGGCTTTGAAGTTGGATTAATCTCGGCCCTCTGATCAGTCTCCAGATTGAATCTGGGACGTCGAAACCTTCAACTCTTGATTTACCACTCTACACTCAAAATCGTGATGCAAGTCACATATGGGGATGATCAAGAGGAAGAGCAGGTCACGAAAATGGGATTGATCGGCTCGTGCACCGCCGGAAAATTGGTTTTCCGGTCGGGTCGGGTTGGAGCTTCGGAAAGTGGCTTCGATCCAAGCCTAGGAGCAGCGGCTGAGTGAGGTGATGGCGGGGATCGACCGAGCGAGGAGCGGCGACGTGGATGGGTGGCGGGTCCGGCGGCGGCGTGGCCGGGAAGGCCGACTTCTAGTCGGGTCGGGTAGAAGCCGGGTCGGCCGAGGGTTAGGCACAGTCGCGCGAGAGAGAGAGAGAGGGAGGGGAGGGCTTTTGTGCAAAAATCTGATTTTTTAGTCCTTAATGAAAAAAATCAGATTTGTCTCACTATTTATAGAAAAATTGCAATTTTCAAATATTCATAACTTATTCATACTCCGAATAATACGTTCAATATATGCACGAACTCATATCGACGAGCTCTACAACTTTCATGAAGGAAGTTTTCCTAAATTTTGAACGTATAAAAAGTCGATTTTCACTACCCCCTAAATAACGTTCGTTTTCGAAAATAAAATCAGTCGAAACCAATTTTCTCAACCCACGACAATCCAAATAATCCCAATATCATAATTCAATTAATATAACAATTATTGAATTACATAAATTTATTATATGAAAATTTGGGTCTTCACAATTTAAGTGAGAATGTCACAATTGATGTGGATGTTGTCATTGGAACGCAATCATAGACTTCAACCAATACTGTTCATCAACAACATGTAACTTTTTTTTTTCCTTCCAGATTTGTTGGTTAGGTGAATGGTAAAAAGCATTAGTTTTAAGAAGCTTAATGAATGGTTATATAACTGTTTTGAAAATGCTGTTTTCTTTCTAATCCACAGCCACAAGGTTCCTCCAAGCCTATATTCTCATGGAAGAGATTCAAGTCACCAATAAGAAGGATCAAACCAGGAAAGAAGCCTGCAGAAGATTCTACTCCTGCCACAAACTCTGGGATTGATTATACAAAGTCCTCATGGAAGTACTGAGTTCAGGGTAGTGATTTATAGCTTACATTAGCATATGTTTTTGATGTGTCAAGAACTTGTTCCAGTTGAATAGCCTATTGTTATTTAGTCATTTTCTTTTGATTTTGAGAAAAAAATGCCTTAGTTAGTGCTTCTTCTAAGCATTTTGACGTAACAGTGTGGATGTTGGTGTTGGAACATGTTTAAGACTTAATGCAGGTTTATTTTGTAGCCAATGGAAATTTAGCATGTTCAATGAATCTAGGATTCAATGAGTTCCTGGAAAAATGGTCAAAATTGCCTCTTTTTGTAGGGTTGATTTGATATGCTAGAAAAAACAAATCTTTGAAGGAAATTTTTTTTTGGCAAGAAGTGGCTCTGTTACGGATCCATATGGAAACAGTTAGTGGCAAATACAATTTGATCGGATTTACCCCTAAAAATATGCCATGTGGTATATGGGTTAACGCCGTCATTGATGGCAGGTACGAATGTTGGGGCAGGCTGGCTATTTGGAGTACCATTGTGACAGTTTTGGGAACTTGGGTATAAAAATTTAGAATGGGTTGTAGTTGGAGAGCTGTATCTATTTTTTTTTTTCCCTTTTCCTAAACATGAACCACTTTTTTGGATTCCACCTGCATCTCACTTTACATGGCAGCTGATGTGACATTGCCACATCATTTAGGCCATGTTTGGTTCACGGATTTGAGGAATCAAGAAATGAAAATCATTCATTTCCTTTGTTTGGTAAGTTCAAACTTGAGAACTATTTTCTTGACAAAAGGGAAAATAGGGGGGAAGATGGTTCCTTTCAAAACCCATGGGATTGATTTTCCCTTTTCCTTTCATAGCATTTATTATGAAAATTTAGGACTATGATATCTGTTGGATTATAATTTATATACATATTTGTGCCATAAAACATGGAAATTACTTGTTCTAAAATCCAATTTAATGTTGAATAATCCAATTCCATTATTTTCCTAATCTTGTACTTTTGCTTAACTTTTGTGTTTATTTATACATATTTATTATGTTTTCCTTATCATGCTAGGAAACGATGGAGAAGCATGGAAATACACTAAAAAGTTAACCTTAGCACATTTTCTAACTCCGGCTAAGAGAAAGAGAGCTAGACAATAAAGGAAGGGCGGAAGCCCAATCAAACGAACTCCAAATGAGCTGAATATTTTCAGATCTATTGTAGACATCCTAAGGATAATTTCTTATGAAGAGTTTAAGAGTTAGTTTAGAGTGGAAGGTCTTCAAAAGATCGGTCCAAGTTTCTGACTAAAAGATGAAAAAACGGCAAAATCGGACCTGTACTGATTCCGACATCATTTTTGGCCAAACCATGGTAAACTAAGCTCTGAAATATTGCCAGGATGATCTACACTTATCAAGAAACATTTGATATGGGGAAGTCGAAGGCTAATTACGAAGTCTCGGTGGAGATGCAATTGAAGGAAACTTCAGCGACGTATCCTAGTCAAAACAGGGCAGTTTGGCCTAGAACCTTCTTTGGCCGGATTTCTTGTGCATTTTTGGAAGGTCTATGATGCTGAAATTATCATGTAGAGTTCTAGAAGAATCCTAAAAGACCATTGGCAAGATTAATCCAACATATTATCTTTTGGATAATAGGCATCCCTTGCTCCCATGCTTGTCATCTTGACTCTGATGACCCAAAACCACTCCAACACTCTTTATTTTTATGTTTCTCATGGACAACAAAGAGAGCAGCTGCTCTTCTCTTTTCCTAAGTCATTTTTATCTACTCTATGCTCTCATAACTCATAATTACTTCTCTCTTTTTACTCCATCTCTTCCAAACCCATTTCCCTTCTTTTTAGGATCTATTACCACTCTCATACTCCACCTCCATGCCTCTTACAATGCTTGAGCTGCTATTTTTGCTTCCATTCATTATTTTACTCATCTCTCTCTGCTCTATATAAGCATCCCTTCATCATACTCTTAAGGCATTACCCATTCCACCCCATTACATCTTTTTTCTCTCTTCATATCCTTCATAAAACCTCCATATCCACCTCCCAAAATCCAAACTCATACTCCATTTACTACTCCATCTCCTCCATCAGCACCATCACAATTACCATTTTCCGCCACCATAAACTCCATCACCACCACTACTACTACATCACTACCACTCAAAGTAGCCAAAGAAGCATCATATCTTTATCACCATTCCATTTATCCACCACCATCAAGAAGTTCATCATCCATCCATTCCACCATCAAGGATGGATCTAAGGAGCATTGAAGGAGGAAAACGAAGGAGAAGCTGCCCATGAATTTTTCAAGCTTCAACTAGTTCATTATTTCTTTAAATCTTTAAATTTACCTTGATGTACTTTATAGATTTGATGCTAAATTATATGATTATGAGTGAGTAGTTACTTTGTTAGGGCTAGGGTTGAAAGCCCTAGCCAAACTTGTTTGAATTGATGTTTTAATTTATATTGAAGTTATTTTTGATTTTCATCTTCATATGCTAATTCAAGAAGTGAATGCATTCATTCAAACTTAACTATCTTAAATGTGTTGTGTTTGTCATCTCATGAAAAATGTTTAGGGAGTAGTTAACCTTGAGCATTGATAGCATCCTCTATGTGCATATCAACTTGATCTACGATTGGTTTGCTTGCATGATTATCTAAACTCAAAGGTTTATGCATCTAGAAACAATGAATTGAGACTTAACCGGTAATAGGATTTGTTCTTAGGTAGTTAATTCCAAACTTATCCGGTTGGAATTAATAACATTAAAAGAGTTTAAGCCTTTGTAGTCTTATCCGGATGTAAAGAGGGTAGTTGGAAAATTAGAATAGCTTCACTTGTATTTGAACTTCAATATTTGCAAGGGAGGTTAGTGGTAGACAATCCAACATCTAACTTCATCCATTATACTACTAGTTTAGTTTAGATTTGAGCATTTATTTTAATTTGGTTTACCACTCTATCCAACAAATAATTTCACTATCACCACAATGCACATACTCACCATGAGCCTAGATTCCTTGTGAGTTTAGATTTGTGATTGTACATTTGCATATTCTAGCTCTCCTTAGGTTAACACCCTAGCTAGTGAAAGGAATCAAATCCTTGTGGGTTCGACCACCTTTCTTAAATCCCTATACTATTAATTGTACCCCTTATACTTGAGGGTAGCTATTTGGCTAACAATATCCCCACTCAAATGTCAATTTCACCCATGATGTTAAATTTTAAAGTACAATGGTATTATTGGAACATTGATATAATTTTTCTTTCCTTTCCTGCACCTGTACTTACATGAGCATTTGCCAAACATAATTAGCTACAATGAGCAATGCTCATATTACCGCTAGCGGTACTGATAACCATTGAGGGTGTGACCTACGGAAACACAGCCAAGCGGACTATCACTTGAGCCCCGACTCACCCCAAGATCACCGCTGACGAGCCGCCACGCGCTGCAATAAGATCACCTTGCTAAGGCATCAGAAGCTGGGAACTGAAGCATATCAATCCCATATCGAAAACAAAGAAGAGATCAGTCTCTTCCCCACCTATAGAAGGTCCACTCCTCTCTCTTCACTAATTACGCATTTACTAATTACCTAACGTTATTCTATCAACACAAATACATTGACTAACTTAGGCATCAGATAAGAGAAGATCGCCTAATGCAGTCTTTCTCTGACATCGCTTTGTATTTCATATGAGAGGTAGCAGAAGAATATCACAAGTAGCGGTCCGCCTATCAGACCCTCATTAACCAAGGTTCGGCTACTGCTGAAACTTTAGACATTAAAATTGGCGCCGTCTGTGGGAACCCTTGAACAAAAGGTCATCCCACCACAAAAATCACCATGACTAACGGTAGTGGGGGAGTCGCCGAAGAGCAAGCAGACCAGTCTGTCAACCCTCAACCCACTAACCCCGCGACTAACGTTAACCTGCCCGGCTAACGTCAACCGCGCACTATTTAACACTCCGATCAATCCCAACATGGAGCCTCAGGCCACCCCGTGATCCAACAAACCCAAGTTGCAGCAGAGGCTTATCCGGGCAGCAGTCGTCACCCATCGGGCTAGGACCTCGCCTCTATGTATGAGCTGGCATTGGCGGACCTCCATAAAGAAAATAGAGAGTGGGAGCAGGAGCACAGGGATAAGGTCGAAGCCCAAAAGCAGGTGGCCATGCTCATGTCCAGATTTGACGAACTGAAGAAGGCATTGAAGGCAAACGCCAACCCAACTCAGAGTGAACAATCACGGAGCACCAGGCATAGGCGACCGATGGTGGAAGGTTGATACCAGCACTGGTCATACACATGCAGGTACCGCTGAACCTACCTGAGTTGGCAAGACTGGGCCCTCATCCTCCACCACGGTTGATGATAGAACAAGAGACGAAGTCACAACCGCGCATCAACCGCTCCGCAACAAAAGCTAGAACAAAGGGCAACCCACTTGGCCCCGGGCGGGAGTTAGCCCAGCGAAACCTCCAACCGTCCTCCACGCGCAAGCAGAATTTATCACATTTGGAGAAATACCACTACCATCACCAACGTCGGCAAAGTCCACTCAGCCTTCCTCCTGTCAGCAGGAAATCACTAACAAAACCCCTACCACATCGCCAACTAACAAAAAGAGAGAGTGGCAACATACCAACTACCAAAGAAAGTGGCAAAAGAACTAGCATTACCACAAGGGCAACCATTCATTCCACAGGGATAACCGTAACAAACAGACGGAGTCCTCCCAGCGATACGTAGTGTTTACAGTCCTCACGGCCTCGTATGAAGAGATATATGATTAGTGCAAAGACCAGATCCCACCGCCACCTCAAGAAAGTATCCAAGAGTGGGCAAGCTAAGGAACACTGGAAAGTGGTGCAAATACCACAAAGACAGCTATCACAACACCAACAGTTACAATGCTCTCAAGACGGTAATCGAGACCTTGTATCGGGATGGCAAGCTGGAACAATTCAAAGTACGACAGCCACCGCCAGTGGTTGCCAATATCGAACCTATGTGCCACATCAACTCCATCGACGGTGGAGCTCCTATCAGCAACTTGTCTCACAGGGCCAAGAAACGCTATGTGCGAGCTAACCATCCCAAGGAAGTTTGAAACATCCGATATGAGAGATCCGTTAAGTTACCAAAATCCGGGTGTGAACTCATAGCCTTCTCGGAGGAGGAGGAGCAGCGGAGTACATCTCCCCCATGACGATCCATCCTCATCGACGCCATGCTTGATAAATGGTCCGTGGGAAGGGTCTTCATTGACGGTGGATCCACTGTGAATGTTATCTTCAATGGCTGCTACGACCAATTCCAGCGGAATAGAAAATTGTTCCCAGATCACGAGCAGCTACTCAGCTTTTCCGGCAACGTCACATAGCCATTGGGTTCTGACTACATGCACCTAGCTATTGGCGCTAGCCCATGCACAGTAGAGGTACATACAGAATTTATTGTTGTCGATTGCTTCAGTTCCTACAATGCCATCATCGGCCGCCCGACACTCAACAAGCTGAAGTGCATCATTGCCGGGTATATACTTCTCATGAAGTTTCCCACATCCAATGGCATAGGCTGTGTGAAAGGAAGCCAACAGCTAGCACGAGAGTGCTACTCAACAACTGTGGCACGGTCAACATGCCACCATGAGATCCTAACGGTAGGAAATCATGTACCGCTGACGGATACAATTGAAGACCCTAGAGACGACAAGGAGAAGTATGTAAAAAAGGAAACTGTCCACCCAGAAACACCTTACAAGTTATCAACATTTCTGACAAGCACCTTGAGTGGACGGTTCGCATCGGCTCTCAGCTCACCCCTGAGATAGCAGTAGAGCTCACACAATCTCTGCGAGAACCCCCCGCTGTATTCACATGGTACTATGCTGACATGCCGGACATCTCCCCAGAAATCATCACACACAAGCTAAGTAGGGGTGGGAAAGAAAGCCCGTAAACCTGAAAAACCTGCCCGGCCCTGCCGGTCCAGTCTAAATCGGTCCGGGCTTTTAAAAAAAATTGAAAGTTTTTACAGGCTCGGGCCCATATATATAAATTTCGGGCCAGTCTCGGTTCTGGACTTTGAAATATATTAAAGCCCGTTGGGCCCGAATACTTTAGTAAAATATCATAAAATTTTTAGTACGTGTCATTAAAATATCAATTAACTATAACTTATTCCCTCTATGGTCCCGAGTACTTCTTTTTCTTCTTCCTCATCTTCATCTTCCTTCAATTTGGCCAGTTCCTCACTTTCCAATCCCAGCCTAAATCCTAGAGGACCCAGCCTCTCATCTCTTCTAAAAGAAGTAAAGAACACTTTTCTTTCTTCTTCCTTAGTAACCTCAGTTCCTCTTTCCCTTCCTTCTGATCCTCTTTAGCTTTCTATTTTCCTATTTCATCAGAACATCACCAATTCAATTATTCTGATTTCAATTCCATTGAAATTGAAACTAGGCTCTCCCGATTTTTCTTCTTTCTGCTCATTCACAGTCTCGTGCTTGGTGAGGATTCCTGTAACGGAATTTGGTTGGCATTGTTTCGGGGAAGTGAAGGAAACGGATCTGGTCTTTGAGCGGGTGGAGGAGGTCGAGAGATGGTGGAGCGGGAAGGTCTTTGATTGATGTTTTGGTTCGATGGTTTTGGAATAAGGGATTGATATTCAGGTGGCTAAGCTTCGGTACTTGGAGATCTGGTTGTTGGAGAGAGGGGTGGGCAAAAAAGCCTGTAAGCACCAAAAAACCGACCCAGTTGTCCCAGTCCGGGTTTAGCCCGGTCCCCGTTCTCTGAAATTGCAAGCCTGGCCCGAAGAAAGATAACCGGTCCCTACAAATCTAGTGTCGGTCTGGGACCATGCCCAGCCCTAAAGCTAAGCATTAAAACATCCTTCTATCCAATCAAACAAAAGAGAAGGGTCTTTGATGAAGAAAGATACCGTGCAATAGGGGAAGAAGTTGCAAAGCTACAAGGCATCGGGTTCATCCGCCAAGTCAATTATCCCCAGTGGATCTCCAACTTGGTCATGGTAAACAAGCCTAACGGAAAATGGTGAATGTGTGTAGACTTGAAAGGTGTTAACAAAGCATGCCCTAATGGACAGTTTCCTACTACCCCGCATTGACCAGCTAGTCGACGAAATAAGGGGGCATGAGCTTCTCAGCATGATGGACGCCTTCTATGGATACGACCATATCAAGATGAACCCCAGTGACCAAGAAGGCACCACCTTTACCACCGACAAAGGTCTATACTGCTACAATATCATGCCTTTCGGGTTAAAGAACACCGGAGCAACTTACCAGCGGTTGATGAACAATATGTTCGCGAAACACCTAGGAAAAATCATAGAAATGTACATGGAAGACATGCTAGTTAAGAGCATCAAGGCCAGCAGACACGTGGCAAACCTTGGCATCACATTCGCCATTCTCTTGGCCTACGGCATGCGTCTAAACCCCCAGAAATGTTTCTTCAGCGTCATCGCTAGCAATTTCTTGGGATACATCGTCAGCAAGCATGGCATCAAGGCCAACCCTGACAAGGTGCAGGCCATCCTCCACATGAAATCCCCTGTGCGAAAGGTGCATGTTCAGAGCCTCCAGGGCGAGCTAACTGCCTTTTCTCATTTCACAAAATACTTCTAGCCCCACACAATCCATGTCTTGACAAACCAACCGCGGAAGCAAGTTCTGAACACTCAGGAGCCTTTAGCAAGTGGGCTATCGAGCTTAGCGAGTTCGATATTGAAGACAAGCCATGAACAACTATGAAAATCCAGGCGGTAGCAGACAGGATGAGCCCATCCGAAGGCCAGAAGATGGTGACACAGCTATGATAATAGCAAAGGAACCAGCACCTAAACAACAGTCAGATTGGAACCTCCATGTTGACAGCTCCGCCTGCCAAGGCCTATGGTGCCGGCATCATCTTGACAGGGCTAGGGCGACTAAACGTGGAGTATGCACTAAAATTCAACTTCACAGCCTCTAACAACATGACAGAATATGAGGCACTCATTGTAGGTTTGCTCCTCACCATCGACTCCCGGTGCTGATAGTGTCAACATATTCAGCGACTCCCAACTAGTCGTCAACCAAGTCAACAATAGTTTCCAGGCTAAAGACAAACAGTTAGTTGCGTACTTAGGATATGTCAAAACTCTACTCAAGAAATTCAAATTCCACACCATCACACAAATCCCCAGAGAAAAGAACGCTAAGGTAGACTCTCAGGCAAGACTAGCAACCTCTCAACCACACCAAAGTCCGACGGACATAAGGGTAGAATGCCTTAACAAGCCAAATCACCAAAACCCTAGCAGAAATATTCAATATTGAGATAAATCCTAGCTGGATGGATAAAATAATTGAATACAAGCGTAATGGAACACTGCCAACCGACAAGGTCGAAGCATGACAACTTAAGCGAAGAGCAACCTATTATAACATAAAGAATGGTAAGCTTTACCGCCAAGGATTCACCCACCCCAACCTCCTGTGCCTGACCTCAGAGGAGGGGAGAATGTGCTGACAATGATTCACGCCGGGGAATGTGGAAATCACTTAGGCGCTAGGTCGCTAGCAAATCTCACCATGGTAAGGATACTTTTGCCCTACTCTGGGTGACGATGCAGGGAGGTATCCAAATCCTGTCATAAGTATTAACGATAGGCTGACCTCCCTCATGCACCGGCAAAACCCCTCCTGATAATCATTAACCCATGGATCCACTCCACTTGGGGCTTCGACCAAGTCGGTAAACTACCAACCGCTATGGGATAATTCAAGTACATCATAGTCGCCATCGACTATAACAGCAAGTGGATAGAATCAAAACCGCTGACGATAATCACTACCGCCAAGGTGACCCACTTCCTCTAAAAGAACATATATTGTCGGTACGGCGTCCCCCATACCATCATCACAGAAACGGAGCACGGTTCAACAACAAGGAGATCATATCTTTTATCGCCAATCTGGGCACCAAGATGAGCTTTGCATCTGTGGCTCACCCTCAACCCAACGGACAGGTTGAAGAGGCAAAAAAGATAATCAAGAAGTTGCTTAAAAAGAAACTCATTGACGCCAAGGGTTTATGGGCGGAGAAGCTCCCAGAAGTTCTATGGGCCATCAGGACAAGCCAACATCCGCTAACGATGAAACACCATTTTGCATGATGTTTGGGACTGAGGCCGTCCTACCCGTGGAGGTCACCCAACCTACTGCTAGGGTTGAAGGCTATTGTTCTGAGACCAACACCGCGGGTGTCAACCTCGACAAGGATCTCCAAGAGGAAAAACTCAACAAGGCCCATTCACACAACTTGCAAAACAAGTAATGCGTATCACGTTTCTACAATGCTAGGGTCAAAGCAACGCGTGTCATGTTTCTCTAACTAGGGGACTGGGTAATGAAGGAAGTAATTCCACCGCCAACCGCGCTCCGTCCCACCTGGGAAGGACCAGAAGTCGCCATCCCTGACACTTTCTACTTAAAGGACAAGGATGGCGTCACAACGACGCACCCTTGGAATACCGAACACCTTCAGTATTACCACAAGTAGTCATACCGCTGACCCATGAGCATCTTGGCTTAGCTAAATTTTTGTACAATATTTAGCTAAGGGAAGCTACCCATCGGGCACTCTCCCTCTTTTGTAAACGCTGATCTCTTAGTTATCAATGAAACAAGGAATTATTCAAACCATTGTTCTCTATAGCACAAGTAGTTAACTGGTAACCCCAACAACTTTCAGTGGGCCACATCCGCTACATCATGCACTTAGAACTATTTTAATTCCTTTAAAGTTTCATTGACAAAAAAAAGCACAAGTCAAAACTCTAATGATATACTCACACCCAAACAACACAGGTATTTGTCAAGGTAATCCCACACTTGGAAAAATTCAGAGAGAAATAACTTTACTTCATTAAATTAGGTTGGGACTACCCAACCAAATTTTTGTCCAGTAGCAAATACAAAAAGCCTGAGCGGCAAAGAAAAAAAAAAGTCAAAAACAAAACAAGCTGCAAAAACAAAAGTAGGGTCTTCGCGGATTACTGGGGGCAGCGGCGAAATTTTCACCGCTAACCTGCGGGGTTGCACGACGGAAAAACTTGTTTGATCGGACCCTGGAGCAGTGGGACTTTAGGCCACTAGGGTACCATCCCCCCATGTGTTAGCCGTTAGGATCTCAGCGCGGGACACTTCCGATGGAATGGACAGCGAAGTTTGCTGTGAGCCATCGGCCACACGCTAATCACTCTCACCACTTCCGGAGCGCACACCTTCAAGTTACATAGTAGTCGGCCCATCGGCATGCACTGGCACCTGACTCAATGTCCCGGTTGGTCGAGGCACCTTGTCCTAGTTGATCACACCCTTCTGGTCCAGTATTTCGAAGTTGGCAGCGGCACCAACCTTTTCCACCTCTGTTAAAGCATGCTTAAACTCTGGCGATCGCTTGAAGGCCTCCACAACAGCGGCACTTGCCTGGTCCTTCTCTACTCGTAGTCGGGCGGCCTCGCCCTCCAACTGCTTTAACTCTGCCGTCCTATTGGTGGACCCCAGCTGAAGGACCTCGGCACGCCTACCTTTTTCCACCACCTGCTCCTGCAGCAGAGCTATGTCTTACTCCAACTGTGCCACATGGTTATTCCGCTCGACATCCTAGTCAATAGCGACATCCAACTTGCCCCGAATATCCAGCAAATCGCACTCTGACTTGGACAATTAGTGCTCGGTGTCTGCCAGCTTGTTTGATGTCTCCCCCAGTTCCCTCCGGAGACCTTCAACTTCCTCCCGCAATTGCCGCTCAGTAAGAGAAGACTTCGACGCCGCCAAAAATAGCTTGTGTAACCCAACTGATAAGTGCCTAATGGCCGAGCTGAATGACAATTGTTGAAGGACCGTCGGTACCTCCCCGGCGATGGCCACAGTCACCTTCTGCGACGCTTGCTTCGCCCTCTTCTGTTGGCGAACCCCGATAGGCACCAAGTCATCCACCTCATCACCTTTAACGGAGTCATTTTGCCACCGCTTCTTTTGGAGAGGTCCCTGTGTGGCACATGTAGTGGTAAGCCTTGGATGTTCTTGCGGCTCTAACCTCGTGATGGTGATGGGTTCCTTCAATAGAATTGTCCTCTCCCGTTGAGACCCATGCTGCTGAGCGGCCACTTTTTCCTTGCCTCCCTCAGGGGTACTGGCCCTACTCCCCCAGCCAACACCACACTCGGCGCGACCTTCAGACAACACCAAAATCTGCTCGGCAGCAATAAGATGCAAATGGTGAGGCATTGGCATCACAAGCTCCACCTCAAATTGGCTCGGCGCCTGCATCTGCGGGTCCACAACTGTCTGCCGTAGATTCAAGTCAGTGGTAGACATACCCTCCGAATAATTTTGGAGCTCGGCATTGTCTATGGCTTTGTTGAATGCCTGACAACTCACCCTGTTACCTGGAAAAGGATCTGCATAAGTAAACCAAGAAAGCAAGTCAGTGTCAGAGAGTCTTGTCAAAGTATAGGTCCGCGTATGACACTTACCAGGACTACGGGTCAGCTTCAGATCGACCAACAGCTCCCAGCCTGTTAACAGACATAGATCGAGCAGGTTGCGGTTCCACCAGCACCCGATAATCCTCACTATGCGACACTTCTCTTCACGCGTCAATGTAAAAAGCTCAGGCCTGCTGCACAAGAGCAGAGCGAAGTCGGTGAAAAAAAAAAAAAACCAACAAGGCATTCACAATATGTCACTCAGCAAGACTAGTGGCAACCTCGAATTGGTTGGAATTCCGACTTAATCCTAAATTTCGACGCCTCCTCGTTCGCCCCAACGTCATGCTCCCATCCCTCGGTCATAACGTAGAAGGTCTACTGCCAGGGGGACATCGAATCCTTCAAATTCTTAATCAACTTAGGCACCCCCCGCCGACGAGTAAGATTCATTTGTCTGCTACAACCCTGGCGCTTCACATATACAGGTTCATAGAAGTGAAGAACCTCCGCCAAGGTTGGACCTTCGCATCCAGACACCGCCAGAGAGAGTTCAATGTCCACATGTTAGGCCAAATTTGCCTAAACGCGTGGTTAAACTCGCAAATCAGGATCTGAAGGTTAGGCAGCAGCGGGCACGTGACACCCTGGAGGAACACGGCCTCATGCACAACGGCATGGCCAGCTTGCAGAAATGACGCCTTCTCATTTTTCTTCGACGGATGCAACTTCAGCACGCTAGGAAGGCGGAACACCCGCTTCAGCTTGTTGATAGCAGGCATGGTCGTCAGACCCCCCGCTTCGTCAACCAGAGTACCATCGCGGAGGACCAAGGCTGACTCTATATCCTCCTCGACGGTGTTTGTCCCATGCGCAGACCTACTAGCAGCACTATTACTAGCAAATCTTTCATCCTGCTGCTTGCGGACTGCATTTTCCTCTCCCACCGTCGAGGTTTCGGGACGACCAGCACGAGCCATGGACACTTCCCATGATATGGTTTATAACGGTTTGATGTCTAGCAGCTCAGACAACGAGGTTCTTGCAGGGGCAGACAGACACAATGAATCAATAAAAATCCTATCCGAACCTCTGAGCGACATGTCAGACCCGAAATTATCATTGCTCAAGATCTCTATGACGCTAGACATCACAAACACCCGAAACCCAATTCAGTTAGTTCCAAATGGATCTACACTCTTCCTATGTCAGATTTCATCCAAAAACACCAAGAACATTCACACCCAGAAAACCCAGAAAGCACCAAAACAAGAAAACAACATATACATACCTAAAACCAGATTTGACCATCTAGCAAACCTATACCCATCAACCCTCTACCAAAAAAGCCAAGACAAAACCGCAAGCACTTTTAGAGCCTCAAACACGCTGTCATAGCGACAAGAACACATCCACAAGGCAGAAACATCGAGAGGCACAACACATAAACAAGTACTTGAATACTGAGTCTAAAGAACCAACCTGAAGTACGTGGTTTGTATGCACTTGAGGGTGCTAGTTTCTGCCTCTGGTAGTCTCTCCAAAACACTCGCTATTCGCTTATAAAAATCGACCTATCCAGGACTCTCAAGGATAGGGCTTGAAGATGATGACTCAGGTGTGAAGTTTAGAGAGTGTCGAATCCCTCTAAGTTCCCCCTCTTTTATGTCAACATTAGTCAAATCCGGGCCGTCTGCTAAAAATCGACCTCACACAATAGCCGTACACGTGCCCCACGATAGCGCCCACTATATTTACTTGCATTAATGATGAAGAGATGGGTGTGATGCAAAGACATGCACCCATACACCAACCCAGTGCATGACAACCACTTGTCGGGGGCTGTCAGACGAAACGTCTATCCAAAGTAACCGTCAAAAGCAGGCATTCCAATCGAAAAAATGAGGCAGTCTCTGCTAAGTGCAACACAGCTAATGGAACTTCTCCCTTTCATCTTGCAAGCGAGGTAGTTCCGCTAAGCGTAACACCGCTAGCGGAACTCCCTTTTTTCTTACAGCCAGGAAGGCCCCTGTGACGTTTCTTACCGCTGACCATCAATAGAGGAACGTCCGCCAGCGGCCACTCTTGAAGCACCGCCTCATAATGACAACGACCGCAACGCGACGTTGTAGTCAAGCTCTATTCCTAAAGTAAGGGGACACATCAATACAGTCTTCGACAGCCCTGATCAGGCATGTTAACCCCTTCCACTCGTGTATTAAAGATTGGGCTTGCTACCCAACACCCGCTGCTCAGCCCAGCTCCCCTCAACAAATAATATACCGGCCAAACAGAGGCCTATCTTAGCCAGGGAGTGGGGGGCTCCCTGGGGGCCCTAGTAGGGGCCCACCCAAAAGGGTGTAAAGCATTTGCTCAGAACAAATCCATGGTCGACAACGCATCGACGCTAATTATGCTTTCAAAGAACTAGCAGAAGTAATGCTTCAAACTACTAGGCAACTCCCCAATCAAGATTGCCCTCCTTGATTGGGGACTTGGGGGCTTGTACTTACATGAGAATTTGCCAAGTATTGTTAGCTACAATGAGCAACGCTAATACTACGGCCAGCGGTATCGATAAATATTGAGGGTGTGACCTACGGAAACACAGCCAAGCGGGCTATCACTTAAGCCCTGGCTCACCCCAAGATCACCGTTGATGTGTCGCCACGCGCCACGCTAAGATCACCTCGCTGAAGCATCAGAAGCATCAGAAGCTAGGAACTGAAGCATATCAGTCTCACATTGAAAACAAAGAAGAGATCAGTCTCTTCCCTACCTATAAAAGGTTCACTCCTCTCTCCTCATTAATTACATATTTACTATTTACCTAACGTTATTCTGCCAACACAAATACATTGACTAACGTAGGCTTAGTTTGGGATTGCTTTTGGAACCTGTTTTTGGTCCAAAAGTGCTTCTGGAGGAAAGTGAGGTTGTTTGCTAAACTTCAAAATTGTTGCTTTTGGGCGGAAGCGCTCTGGGCAGTAGGAAATTAGAAGCTACTTTTAGTAGCTTTTGAAAATGGCTTTTGCGGAACGTGGCTGAAAACATGGAAGATTTAATGAAGTTAAGCCAACTACCTATTTTATCCTCATCATTTTCTAATCGATCGAAATACAATAGAGCCAACAATAAGCATACATCCACAACCCATTCCATTTCTGCACCGAGTAAAACAGTCTCAATACACATACATGGAGTATGTGAATGAAATTTACCTTTCCTATGTTAATAACGATTATTGCTACTGTCTATAGCTTCGAACACGATCACTGAACAAGATGTTTTCTAACTTCGAAGCCAACACCCTGCTACCCTCCAATTCCACTCGGGTTTGTATTCCACTACATAGATTTTGAAATTGAGTGCTACCAAGCCTGACTTCTTGCTCTGGGATGATCATCAAAGTCGAAATCAAACCACGAAGCCCAGAAAACTGCCGTGCACAATGAGCTCCGTCGGCACCGAAAACAACCAAAAATCCCATTCTATCATAACTCATGCAAAATCAAAAATTATGTGTACTATCATGTAGAGCATGAAGATAAGATCAATTTCTATACCTTAAGCATCGACAACGGTGATCGGAGTCTACAGAAAAGTTTCAAGCTTCCAAGCTTCGAATCTCTCTCCATGATCCTTGCATGGACGATCCATTACCATAGATGTGTCAGCACTAAGAAGAGGAGTCGAACATCGGTGGTGCGCTGCCAGGATATGGCTGGACGGAGGAGTTCCAGCTGGATCTCGTTTTCGGGTCGTCGGGTCGCGTCGCGGGTCAGACGCTTTGATCCCTTCCTGAGCCTTCTAGATCGATTTGATCTGGTCCATCTCCTTTTAAACAACATCTAATGGCCAAGATCAGTCGGTGGAGAAAGTGAACGGCTTAGATCGCTCCTTCTGATTTTCTATTTTCCTTTAATAATTTCTTTAGTCCCCAAAACTTCCAAAATTAGTAAAAATTAGCTCGAGTATCTGAAAAATTCTCCAAAAATTCTCACGGACTTGTTGTGTTGTGTACGTTACTCTTAAACCCTTAAATCAAAATTTTCTCCCAGTGAAAAATAATTATCAATTGATCTCAATTAAGCTTGATAAATTTTCCGAGGCTCACATGTCTTGTTCTATCGAAAGATTGGGTCTAGTGCATGTTGTGGGAGTTGTGGTTTCAGGGAAAAGACTGCTATTCATTGTTTGTGGGACTGTAAAGTAGTTACTGATGTGTGGAAAAATACTTTCTTGGGTGGATGTCTGTAAAGTCTGGAAATAACGAAATTTCATGGAACGTTTTAATCATGTTGCAACTGTTGCTAAAGATTGGGAGCTAGAATGGTTTGCAGTGATTGCTTGGTTTTTATGGCAAAATAGAAATTGCAAAGTTCATGGGAAGAATGTCTCACAAGCCCTTGAGTTAATTAACAAGGTTGCTGCTTGGTTTGATTTTAATAATTCAGTACAAAAAGGAGATGATGAGATGAGTAATGTGCCTAGTGTATTAACATGTATGACCATCTTGGTAATTATACCAAACAAAAGCACTTTTGTCTTGTAACTTACCAAACACTTAGAAATTGCTTTTTGTTCTCACAACACTTTTAAAAACAGTTTACCAAACACTCAGCTGCTTCTTCTCACAGCAAGTTCAGAAGTGTTTCCTCTTACAGTAAGTTCGGAAGTGCTTCCTTTCACAGCACAACAATCCCAAACTAAGCCTTAGGCATCAGAGAAGAGAAGACCGCCCACCGCAGTCTCCCTCTAACGCCGCTTTGTATTTCATTTGATAGGTAGCGGAAGAATATCACAAGTAGCGGTTCACCCATCAGACCCGCGTTAACCAAGGTTCGGCTACCGTTGAACTTTAGACATTAACAGCACCAACCAAACACCGGAAGGGAAATCAAATGGTCTTTCTTGAATACTTTCCCTACTTTACCAGACACTGGAACGAAAACTTGACAGAAATTTTAGTTTCCATCCTCATGGAAAGGACAATGGAATTGATTTCCCTTCCGTGAACCAAACAAGACCTTAATAAAATATTTTGATAAGTTGGACTTTGTGCTACATCAGCTACTACATTAAGTAGGATGCATGTGATATTTAAAATTGTGATCCACTTAGCAATACTCAAACATATTTGGATCTTAACAATTTAGATTTTTCCAGTTTAATTAAAGGTCACAAGGATCACAATCAGGGCATTAAACATGCATATATACACCAGCTATTACGAAATCATGCTAACTAAACCTCAATTATTTGTTAATCATACTATTATTTAATAATCGTAACATTTCGCTGGTGATGAATATACA
Source organism: Rosa persica (assembly GCA_025331145.1). NCBI lineage: Eukaryota > Viridiplantae > Streptophyta > Magnoliopsida > Rosales > Rosaceae > Rosa > Rosa persica. The sequence goes on along the minus strand of WFKR01000002.1, from coordinate 40,378,472 downwards.
CAAATAAATAACATAAAGATAGCATACCTTCTACCTTGACCATATATAACGATGGTATGCCTTAACAAAAACAATAGATGGATATATGACGCGCGCTGATCTTTCTTATTAATCCCACTACCAGATTTAAGGCATATATTTATTTTTATTAGTAGATCAGTATTTGGTAAATAAATTATAAATTATTCTTGGTTGCTTAATTTCTTTTTGATATTATTGTTATCAGTGGTTGCTGCCTGTTATATAAGCTAGACTATGATTCCCTTATCCTTGTTATTGCAGATATTGAAGAAGATTCGGAGACCTGAGGCACGACACAACCATCTTCTCTCCCCTCCCATTTGAAACTTTGATATGTGCTTCAATTCTCCATGTGAACATGGAACCACGTATAAGGTATAACGTATAATTGTTAGATATATTTTGTACAAGTTGATTCCGATTGTTGCATATTAAAATCACGTGCTTAAATTTATGAAGATTGTTGCTACTTTGAACAATTTGCATATGGAAGGAAATAGTCGTGCTTAGTTTCCAGGAAATAGTCGTGCTATTTGAAACAATTTGCAATTTGATTTGTGCCTCGTGGAGACATTGCTCAGTATTGACTTTAACCGTATTATTTATTGCCTGTAGCGAGCAAGAGGTAGATGATGGCTGTACATGGTGCGTCTTTAGTTTTTGTTTCCATGAGTTTTTGGAATATTGTTTGAGAGGTAAAATAGTGAACTAATTTATATGAAAGTAAGGAGAGGTCCAAAAGAAAATTAGAAGGTCTAAATAGAGCTGTTTTTAGAAAAAACAAAAATACATGTCCTTCAATTGATTTCAAGTGGAGGCCTCCGAGGAAATCAGAGCGACCTCGTTTTGGTTCTTGCGGTGATCTCATGGTCCCCAAACCAGGCGGCGATGGGAAAACGGCGGTGAGGATACGGAGAGGCGATGGTGTTCTCCTTGGTTCGTTGACAGCGTTGGTTCGGCTGGTTTGCTCAACAGAAGTTTGAGGCAGTACAGGCCCCGACTTGCGACGATTTTGACTGAGGCGGTTGAGGGTGGGTGCGGGCAGATTGTGCTCGCTTAGGGGCAGCGATATGATCGTATTTGCTTGATTATAGGTCAGGGTCTCGGATCTTAGGCGGAGCGAGTGCATGTTTCTTAGTCGGCGACGGAGAAAATATGAACATGCTTTAAGGAAAAAATATACGACTTTTAGTTGGCTACATATAATATGGATACTATTTTTATGGACTCATAGTATTCACATCGTTTTTGGTAATTATATAGTTATAGCACTTTTAACACTCGCCCGTGATAGGGTTTCTGGCCTGAACTTGGTTCAAGTTAGGTAAAAAAAAAAAAAAATTCAAACTCAAACCCAACCGATTTAATAATCATGTAAAAAAATTTAAACTCAAACTCAACCTATTTATTAAATGGGTTTTCCGTTTCCAACCCACTTAACCTATTTAATAAATAATTCGTGTCGTCTTTAACATTGGACGAAATGACCCATTTCAGGGTTTAACATTGCGACCCATTTAACTAAGAAAATGCATAAATTGATTAAATTCACTAGATAATTTATAGTGTTAATGGTGAAGTGGTGACCCTACTTTAAAGTTGAAAAAGACTTATTTGACTCTTATATGCATATAACATTACTTTTTTTTTTAAATGGGTCGTCTATGCGGGTTATATATAATATATAGGCCGACTTAATGAACGGGTTATACGTGTTCACTTTGTGTTGGTGGGTTACCCGTAGCCGACTTGTTTATTAAATGGGTCATAGTGGGGTTGTCCTGTGGCTGACCCCCATTTTAAATATGCGGGTTTAACCTGTTTTATTTCCTGCATGTTTCGAGTCGTGTCTTACTGCACAACCTCCTACAACAGACAATTCATTTGGACAGATCGCAAGGCCGGTCCTGAGATTCTAACAGCTTGAGACGAATAATTAAATGTGGCCTCCCGTATATAAATGTGTGTGTGTGTGTGTTTTTTTTTTTTTTTGCGCCAAATAATAGTACAAAATCATGTGTTTTGAATAAAAGTAAATATAATTTTCAAAGAAAAAGAAGAAGACTAAAAATGATATAAAATTACTAACAAAACAAATGTATATAATTATTTACTCCTAAAAAGTACATGAAAAAAAAACAAAAAAAATACATTTACTTTAGAAAATCCTTTAAAGATTTAAAAAAAAAAAATCAAAGCGGCGCTAGGGTTTCCTGTGCATCGCCAAAAACTGGGATTGCTTCGTGCATCACCGTGTAGCTATGTTTTAAGGCCCACATGTTAGTGTGGAATTGTCGTGGTGTAGTCTACAATGAAACACAGTTGAAAAAACCAAATATGATTTTCTTGGCTGAAACCCTAGCCCAGCTAACACATATTGCCTCTCTTGCAGACAAATTTGTTTTTGCTGGGCACATCTGCTGCCCACATGAGGAGGATTCTCAAGGCTTTGCGTTGCTGTGGAGGGGTGATATTCATGTTGACCCACAGACAAAATCACCTCATCATATCGACGATGAGATACGAGAACCGGGCAACCCTGCTATTTATAGTTTTACGGGCATTTATGGTTTTGCGTCAAGGGAGAACATATGCCTTACTAGGGATTTGATTCGTGCCCTAGCTGCTGAAGTTTGTGACTTGCCTTGGCTCACGGCCTGGGACTTTAGTGAGATTATGAAGCTGATAAATCTGGGGGAGTGCCGCGTGCTGCAGCTCCTATGGCCGCATTCCGGCAAACGATGACAGGCTGTGGCCTCTTAGATATGGGTTCTCAGGGCAGCCGGTTCACTTGATCCAACAAGGCTGCCAAAGAAAAACTTGACACAAGTTTTCAGTCCATTCAATGGAGAAATCTATATCCCTATAGTAGAATGCTCACACTTCCACCCTATGAATCTGATCACTTCCCCATTGTGGTTGAGTTGAAATCAGCTAAATTCAGCAAGTCGTGTAGACGATTCAAATTTGAGGAAATATGGCATGGGAATGAGCAGTGTACAGAAATTATTAGATGGAATTGGGCAAGGCCAACTATGGGCAACATGTTGGAGCAAGTTGGACAAAAAATCAACGCGACTGGAAAACATCTATTACATTGGCATACAACTGACTTTGAGAGGCAGAAAGTTAAGCTTCGTGAAATCAAAGCAAAGCTAGAAGATATCATGCGAAGACCCTTTTCTCTGGAACAGTATGTTGGTTTCATCACGAGTATGAAAATATGTGCAAATTTGTGTGATGTTACCTACTTCCAAGATTAGGAGGGTCAAGTTTTAGTAAAGGGAAAAAGTAAGAGTATCGTACCCAAAAGATTGAGTAATTCGGCCCTAAGCTGGATTACTGCCAAAATAAACTTAGAAAACACATGCAAAGTCTACATTTTTACAAGTTCAATAGTTTTGGGCCCTTTAGAAGCCTAGTTACCAAATAGTGATATTAACGGATACTAATGAATCGGCTTTTGAACTGATTTTAACTAAATTAAAACTAAATTGCAAAGAAAGTAAAGTAAACTAACAAAGTGTAAGATATTTGATCAAATAAGATTAAATAGGTTGTAAGGCATCACACCTAACCTCTTTTGTACCAAATCTAAGTAACCAAATCTAACATGCACATGTCAAGATGGAATCCCCCTTGGTTCTCTTGATTACTGAGTAACCAAGAAACAATTATACTAGAGAATGTATTTAAGCTACCCCTTGATTATTGAAAATAACTCTCCTACAAACCTTTTAGTTTCTACCGATTCCTTGATTATCAAATACAAGTAGACCTATGTAAATGCAAGTTAAGATCCCTTGATTATCGAACACCTAAGCCACACCCACATGATAAGCCCAATTGTAAGGAACACAAGCAACGTTATTTGATTATCACAAGATTACCATTTCTACATTTGCAACATGCTTCAGTTTACTAAGTTGTCAAGCCTAGCATACTTCCATGAAAATATCAACACTTACCAACCTTAGGTGACAAATCTAAAATGCCTAAATGATGAACAATTAAATTAGCAAAGTAGAAATTCATGGCAAAATCCATATTAAATTTAACCACATAGTTTGTACACAAATTAGGCTAGAGCAAACCTCTAGCCCCAAATTTATTCTACTCACAACTCATGGAAATATACATAAAAGCCTTAAAAGAGGAATACATAGTAAAAACAAAGAGAATATGGTGAGAAAAAGTCATAATACCCACGGGTTTGGTGTGTCAATACCAAACCGGGATGAATCAATCCCCTCATAAGCTTTCTAGATACAAACCGAGAAGATATGATGCTTCAAAGTATAGTATTTTCGGTTTTCTCAAACTCAAAACACTATACAAATCTACAAACACAAAGAGAAGATTAAGAACAAGGCTTTATGGATTTATCCACAAGTGTGATTAATCAAAAGGTATAGAATCTCCGGTTTTGATTATCAACCAAAGATACTATACCTCTCTCTCTACACAAAGGCTAAACAAAACTACCTAACCAACCAAAAAGATGAAGAACTAAGAAGAATGGAGAGAAAATGGAGAAAGGAAGAAGATGAAACGGATGAAGGAAAGTATAAACGTCCAAATGAGGGGAGGATGTTTTATAGGCCAAAAGTGATGAATGGAGGGTAGAGATCAAAGGAAATGAAGGGCTAGATGTGATTGACAAATGTAATCACAAAATGTGGATCTAGTATTTAACTCCACATATAAATGACCTAGAAAGCCCATAGATATTTTGGTGGAGGAGAAAAAGTAAGGGTAGAAGGGTGTACTTACATGGTATTTGCCAAGCATAATTAGCTATAATGAGCCACGCTCACGCTACTACTAGCTGTACCAACAACCACCAATAGTGTGACCTATGGAAACACTGCCAGGTGGGCCATCGATCGAGCCCCGGCTCACCTCCAGATCACCCTTGATGCGCCGCCACGCGCCGCACCAAAGTAGACTTCAGAAGCTGGGAACTGAAGCATATAAGTCCCACATCGAAAACATGGAAGAGGTCAGCCTCTTTCCCACCTATAAAAGGTTCTCTCCTCTCTCTTCATTAATTACACATTTACTACTTACCTACTGTTATCTTGTCAACATAAATACATTGACTAACTTAGGTATCAGAGAAGAGAAAACCGCCAACCGCGGTCTCCCCTTTGACGCCCTTTGTATTTCATTTGACAGGAAACGGTATCAGTGCGAGCATCATAAGTAGCGGTCCGCCCATCGGATCAGCGTTAACCAAGGTTCAGCTACCGTTGAATTTTTAGACATTAATATTGGCGCCGTCTGTGGGAACCCTTGATCAAAAGGTCATCCCATCGCAACATCTACCATGACTAACGGTAGCGGGGGGAACGCTGAGGATCAAGCGGATCAATCCGTTAACCCCCAACCCACCAATCCAGTGGTTGACCTTAATCCAACGGCCAACAGCAATGGCATACTATTAACCACGTCGGCCAACCCCAGCGGGGAACCCCAGATCCTACAAACTGAAACCACGACAAAGGCTCATCCAGGCAGCAGCCTTCCACCTCCGGGCCAAGACCTCGTAGCTATGTATGAGTTGGCCTTAGCGAATCTCCACAAGGCCAACAGGGAGCGCGAGCAGAAGGACAAGGCCCAGAAGTAGGTGGCTACACTGATCTCCAAATTTGACGAGCTAAAAAAGGCATTTGAAGCAAACGCTAGCCCTATACAAAGCGAGCAATCGCAGAGCACCAGGCGTAGTCGACCGAACATTGGAAGATTAGTCCAGGCAGCGGCTTTGCAGATGCAGGTACACTGAACCCACTAGAGCTGATAGGAATGGGTCCATCACCACCACCACTGCTGGTAGAGCAGGAAGCGGAGTCACAACCGCTCACTAATCATTTCGCCACCCAGGCCAGAACTGAAGGCAATCCACCTATGCCCAGGCGGGAGCTGACCCAGGCCAACCTCCAGGTGGGGCCCGCTGGCCACACAACCGCTCTAACTTTGGAAAGAATGCAACAGCTAGAACAAAGGCTGATCCGGGCCCAGGCAGGCTCCCCAGTGCCAACCCAGAACCTACTATTTGCATCAAGACCAGCGCCATTCACCGCTCGAATCTTGCATGCCGTTAGGCCAGTGCATGCAAAGACACCAAAGATGCCACAATATAGCAGCCTCACCGATCCTTTCATCCATATGGATACTTTCAAGAAGGTCACCCACAATAAGGGATTTGATGACGCCACCCTCTGTTACTTGTTCAGCTAGACGTTGGACAGCGAGGCGATGAGTTGGTTCTTCGAGTGTCTGCCAGGATCAATCGATTCATTTCACGCCCTGTCAAACACCTTCTTGTCAAGATTCATCCTGTTAGCCGCTGGGCACTACACAAGCTAATTATTCAACGTCAAGCAGGGTGTCGACGAGACGCTCAAGGCCTTCGTCACTAGATGGAGAGCAGCGGCATCTCGGTGCAGCGACCTGGATAAAACAATGGCGTTGGCAGCCTTCAAGCAAGGACTCCTAAAAGGACCATTCCAGTACCATCTCAACTACAACCACTCGAATGATGCATATGATCACGTTATGAACCAGGCCATACTGCACGTCCAGGTAGAATTCATCATATACGGAGAAACCCCACCTCCTCCGCCAACACTAGTAAAATCTGCTCAACCCTCCTTCAGTCAACAAGAAACTACCAACAAAACTGCCGCCGCTCCACCCACTAACAAAAAGAAGGAGTGGCAACAAGGCAGTTATCAAAGCAAGTAGCATAAAGATCAACATTACCACAAGGGCAACCTCTCATCCCACGGGGATAACTATAAAAAAAACATGGAGTCCTCCCAGCGGTACTCAGTGTTTACGGTCCTCACGGCATCGTATGAAGAGACGTACAGCCAGTGCAAAGACCAAATCTCACCGCCACCACCAGGGAAATACCCAAAGGCGGGCAAGCAAGAAATACCAGTAAGTGGTGCAAATAACAAGAGGACAGCAGCCACAACACTAATGACTGCAACGCCCTGAAGACAGCAATAGAGACATTATACCGTGATGGCAAGTTGGAGTAGTTCAAAACACACCAGCCACCACCAGTGGTTGCCAACATTGAAACCATGGGCCACATCAATACCATCCACAGTGGGGCTCCCATCACTGGCATGTCTCACAGAGCCAAGAAGTGCTATGCACGTGCTAATGACCCTAAGAAAGTGTGTCATATCTGCTATGAAAGGTCCGCTAAACAATCAAAGTCCGGGTGAGAACCCATTACCTTTTCTGAGGAGGAAGAGGGCAGAGTATGCCTCCCCCACGACGACCCATTTCTGATTGATGCCATACTCGGCAAGTGGTCCATAGGGAGAGTACTCGTTGACAGTGGATCCGCCGTCAACGTTATCTTCAATGGCTGTTACGACAAACTCCAGCGGAATAGGAAGCTACTCCAAGTTCACGAGCCCCTGCTCAGCTTCTCCTGAGATTTCACACAACCACTAGGCTCTGACTGTATGTGCCTGGTCATAGGCGCTAGCCCGTGCACAAAGGAGATACACACGGAGTTTATTATTGTTGATTGCTACAGCTCATACAATGCCATCATCGGCCGACCAGCGTTCAACAAGCTTAAGTGCATTAATGATAGATACATGCTACTCATGAAGTTCCCCACACGTAACGGCACAGGCTGTGTGAAGGGAAGCTAGCAACTGGCACAAGAATGCTACTCAACAACTATCGCACAGTCTGTCGTGAATCATGTACCGCTGACAGAGTCGATTGGGGATCCCAGGGAAGAGGAGGAGAAATATATGAAGAAGGATCCTGTGAACCTAGAGACATCTCTACGAGTTATCAGCATCTCTGAGAAGCATCTTAAGCGAACAGTCCGCATAGGCTCTCAGTTAGCCCCAGAGGTCGCTGTAGAACTCACACAATTCTGACGGGATAATGCCACTGTCTTTGCATGGTCGTATGCCGACATGCCAGGCATCTCCCCCGAGATCATCACACATAAGATAAGCATCAAACCGTCTTTCTACCTAATCAAGAAAAAAAGAAAGGCCTTTGATGAAAAGTACCGTGCAATAAGGGAAGACGTTACCAAGCTCCAGGGCATTGGGTTCATCCGCCAGGTCAACTACCCCCAATGGATCTCTAACCTAGTCATGGTCAAAAAGCCCAATGACAAGTGGCAGATGTGTGTAGACTTCAAGGGCCTCAACAAGGCATGTCCCAAGGATAGCTTCCTGCTGTCTCGCATCGATTAATTGGTCGACGCAACGGTTGGACATGAATTACTCAGCATGATGGACACCTTCTCTGGATATAATCAAATCAAGATGCATTATGGCGACTAAGAATACACCACCTTCACAACTGACAAAGGCCTGTACTGCTACAATGTCATGCCTTTCAGGTTGAAGAATGCCGGAGCAACATACCAGCGGTTAATGAACGCTATGTTTGCCGAGCACCTGGAAAAAATAATAGAGGTCTACGTAGATGACATGCTCGCCAAAAGCATCAAGGCCAACAAACACGTGGCCAATATCCGTATCATATTCACCATCCTCCTAGCATATGGCATGCGCCTCAACCCTGAGAAATGCTTTTTTGGAGTCACTGCCAGTAAATTTTTGGGTTACATTGTCAGCGAACGGGGCATTGAGGCTAACCCGACAAGGTACAAGCCATCTTGAACATGAAATCCCCAATCTGGAAGGTGCATGTCCAAAGTCTCCAGGGTAATCTCACCGCCCTGTCTCTGTTCATATCCAGACTCATGGATAAGTGCCTTCCATTCTTCAAGTTCCTAAAAAGGACCAACAAGAAGGTCATTGACTGGACCCTAGATTGTGAGGCGTCGTTCCAAGGCCTGAAAGAATACCTAGCGGTTGTTCCCCTTCTCTCCATCCCTGTACCCGGTGAGATACTATACGTATACCTAGTGGTCTCATCATTAGCGGTAAGCTGCGTAATTGTACGCAGAGAAGGACAAGACGAACTCCCAATGTTCTATGTTGGCAGAGGCATGAACGGGGCAGAAACAAGATACCCCTCCCTAGAGCAACTCGCCGTTGCACTCATCGTAGCCGCTAGGCATCTTCGCCAGTACTTCAGGGCCCACATAATCCATGTCTTAACAAACCAACCGCTAAAGTAAGTAATACAGAGCCTCGAACATTCGGGGTGCGTCAGCAAGTGGGCCATTGAGCTTAGCGAGTTCGACATTGACTACAAGCCACGAACTGCTATAAAAGGCCAGGCCGTAGCTGATTTCATTGCTGAGCTCACGGAAGGACAGGACAGACCCACTCTTCCAACAGAGCCGGACATAATGGAAATAACAACTATTAAAGAGCCGACACCTTAGCAACAATCACAATGGAACCTACACGTGGATGGGTCTGCCTGCGCCAAGGCCTCCGACCCTGGCATCATCTTGACAGGACCAGTGGGCTAAATGTGAAGTACGCTTTGAAATTCAACTTCAAAGCATCGAACAACATGGCGGAGTATGAAGAGCTCATCGCAAGCCTATTCTTGGCCATTGACTCCAACGCCGACAGCGTCAACGTATTCAGCGACCCCCAACCGGTCATCAATCAAATCAACAGCACCTTCCAGGCCAATGACAAGCAGCTGTCGGTATATTAAGGGTATGTCAAAACCCTTATCCGGACAAGCAGTTGTCTGTATATTTAGGGTATGTCAAATTCCACAACTTCACGTAGATCTCCAGAATGGAGAACGCCAAGGTTGACTCCCTGGCTAGATTAGCAAATGTCCAACCACACCAAAGTCTGATGGACACGAGGGTGGAATGCCTCGACAAACCAAACATCACCAAGACCTTCGCAGAAATATTCAACATAGAGGTCCATCCCAGTTAGATGGACGAGATCATCGATTACAAGCGTAATGGCACATTACTAGACGACAAGGTAGCGGCAAAGCAACTAAAGTGGAGGGCAACCTGCTACAACATACAGAATGGCTCCACTAGGGGTTCACTCATACCTCCGGTGTCTCACCTCACAAGATGGAAGAGTCGTCATGCAAATGATTCATGTGAGCGAATGCGGCAATCACTCAAGCACCAGATCCTGTGCGAATTGCACCATACGACAGGGGTATTTCTGGTCCACACTCGCCCATGACGCTAGAAAAATCTCCAAATCCTGCCACAAGTGCCAACAGTACGCGGACCTCTCGCATGCCCCCGGTAGAACCACTCTTCATCATCATAGGCCCATGGATTCACTCCACGTGGGGCCTTGATCTGGTAGGAAAACTGCCAACTGCTAAAGGTCAGTTCAAGTACACCATTGTGGCCATTGATTACAACAACAAATGGATAGAGGCGGAGCCGTTAACAGCAATTACTACCGCTGAGGTAATCCACTTCCTGTGGAAGAACATCTACTGCCGCTATGGTGTTCCCCACACCATCATCACAGATAACATAACACAATTCAACAACAAGGATATCATATCTTTCACCGCCAACCTAGGTACCAAGATAAGCTTTGCATCTATGGCCCACCCTTAAACCAACGACCAGGTTGAGGTTGCAAACAAGATAATCAAGAAGCTGCTAAAAAAGAAGCTTGACGACGCCAAGGGCTTATGGGTGGAGAAACTACTAGAGGTCCTGTAGGCCATCAGGACAACCCCGACGTCTCCCAACAGAGAAACATAGTTTTGTATGATGTTTGGAACTGAAGCCGTCCTACCCATTGAAGTCACCCAACCTACCGCTAGGATCGAAGGTTACTCCCCTGAGTCCAACGATGAGGGCATCAACCTTGACAAAGATCTCCTCGAGGAAAAGCGCGACAAAGCCCACTTGCACAACCTGTAAAACAAGCAGTGGATATCGCGTTTCTACAACGCTAGGGTCAAGGCCCGAAACCTCAAACTAGGGGACTGGGTTATGAAAGAAGTCATTCCACTGCCGAAAGCACTCCGCCCTACCTGGGAAGGACCATACAAAATAGTAGAAGTCATCAGCCCTGGCACCTTCTACTTAATGGACAAGGACAACGTCACAATAACCCACTCTTGGAATACAGAGCACCTTCGGTAATGCTACAAATAGCCATACCGCTAACCTATGAGCATCTTGACTTAGCTAAATTTTTGCACAATATTTAGCTAAGGGAAGATACCCAACGGGTACTCTCCCTTTTTTGTAAGTGCTGATTTTTCAGCTATCAATAAAACGAGGAATTATTCAAACCATTGTTCTCCACAGCACCAATAAGTTAACTGGCAATGCTAATAAATTTCAGCGGGCCACGTCCACTAAAGTGTGCACCTGAAACAATTTTAATTCCTTTAATGTTTCATTGATTAATACAGTAGTCAAAGGGCTTCAGCGGCAAGTAAACAGTCATCACACAAGGTACACCACAACAACAACACTTGGAATAAATGTCAAGCAAACACACTTTCATTAAAAATTCAGGTCGGGACTACCCGCCAAAAAACGTCCTTTACATTTTATCCGGCATGGATGGCTGGCTAGACGTCCTAGCAGGCTGAGATGTTCTGACCCAGTCAATGACGCCCTTTTTATTTAACAGGTCCAGGTTGGTAGTGGTGCCAGCCTCTGCTAGGGCTTCAAACCGTTAGGCAACTCCCCAACCAAGATTGCGCTCCTTGACTGGGGACTTGGGGGACTTGTAATTACATGGTATTTTCCAAGAAAAATTAGCTGTATGGAGCCACGCTCACGCTACTACCGGCGACACCAACAATCACCAATGGTGTGACCTATAGAAACACCGCCAGGCAGACCATCGATCGAGCCCCGGCTCACCTCCAGATCGCCTTTGACGTGCCGCCATGCACCACACTAAAGTAGACATTAGAAGCTTCAGAAGCTGGGAAATGAAGCATATCAATCCCATATCGAAAACATGGAAGAGGTCAGCCTCTTTCCCACCTATAAAAGGTTCTCTCATCTCTCCTCATTAATTACGGATTTACTACTTACCTACTGTTATCTTGTCAACATAAATACACTAACTAACTTAGGCATCGGAGAAGAGAAGACCGCCAACCGCGGTCCCCCCTTTGACGCTCTTTGTATTTCATTTGACAGGAAGTAGTATCAATGTGAGCATCATAACTAGCGGTCCGCCCATCGGATCAACGTTAACCAAGGTTCAGCTACCGCTGAATTCTTAGACATTAACAAATGGTCATTGTGTAAGGAATCAAAGTAATAAATGGGAGACAAATGTGTAAGGTGTAAGAATGGGACCACTTGTCATCTTTTAAATTTTGAATTTCAAAAGAACTTAGACCTAAAGTCTTTAACCCTAGTAAGCTCTTCCTTGTCCTTTACACATGTTCTTGGCCGGCTAACTTGGTCGGAATCCGAACTTGACGGGCATTGACCCCCATTTTGTCATTTTTTTGCATTTTCTTCCCCTTTATTCCTTCAATTCGATCTCCACCAAAACTTCAGAACTAGACTTCGGTTTCTTCATACCAAATGTTCATCCATGAGTGTAGATCATCTTAGTAAAATTTCAGAGTTTAGTTCACCGTGGTGTTGCCGAAAATGCTGCCGGAATCCATACAGGTTTAGTTTTACAGTTTTTATCTTCTAGTACAGAAAATTGCACCAATCTTTTGAAGGTCTTCCATTCCGAACTAACTTTTGTACTATTCACAACAAATGATCCTTAGGATGTCTAAAATAGATTTAAAAAGTTCAACTTATTTGGAGTTCATTTAGTCAGTATGCCGCTCTTCCTTCCTTTCCTAACTCGATTTCTCCTAGACGGAGTAGGAAAATGTTCTAAGATTGACTTTTTAGTAAATTTCCAATCTTCTCCATCATTTCCTAACATGATAAGGAAATCATAATAAATATATATAAATAAATATAAAGGTTAAGCAAAAGTGTAAGATTAGAGGAATAGTTACTAGGTAATTATGAACTTAATACAGTATGAAGAGCAACGATTATTGTATGTCAAACACAGTCAATTACTCTCCCAGCAAGAAAATTATTGGCGACAATAGTCTACGGCTATTTGGCTAAAATATGGGGATAGAAACTTGGCCTTTTTCCATCGAAAAGCTTCAATAGAAGGAGTAGAAACTGTATAAAAGGTCTGTTAATGCAAATGGTGTGTGGCAAGATGATCATACGGTAATCTAAAGGATGCTTGTTGAGTATTATGAAAAGATTTTTACAACAAAGGGCGCGGACGTGTTTGCACTTTGTGACATATTTCGTGCAACCCTAATGAAGGTTTTACCTCACATGAATGTTGATCTACTGTTGCCCTACACGAATGATGAAATAAAGAGTGCCTGTTTCCAGATACATCCCTCAAAGAGCCCGGGACCTGATGGTATGTCTCCTTTCTTCTATCAGAAATATTGGGATATTGTTGGCTTTGATGTTTGTATGGCTATTCGTAACTTCCTTGAAGGGGGAGATATTTGGGCAGCTTTCAACTTCACACATCTTTGTCTTATTCCAAAAGTTAAAGACCCTACAAATGCTTTTCACTTCAGACCAATTGCCCTATGTAATGTACTCTACAGAATCAATTCTAAGGTCATTGAAAATAGGTTAAAAAGATGGCTACCTGAGATCATCTCTCCCCTCCAGAGTGCGCATGTTCTAGGTAGACCTATTTCTGATAACACCTTAGTAGCTACTGAGGTAGCTCACTTTAGGCAAAAACTGAGAACTCAGGAGGAGGGCTTTTTCTCCCTCAAGTTAGACATGTCAAAAGCTTATGATCGTCTTGAATGGGCCTTCTTGTATACTATGTTAACCAAATTAGGTTTTCACTCGAAGTGGATTCAAATGATGATGAGATGAGTTGAGTTTGTTACTTATGCTATTCTTGTCAATAGGGAGCAAACTACAGTAGTCATACCAACCAGAGGAATCCGACAGGGAGATCTGCTGTCACCATACCTGTTTATCCTTTGTACTGAAGGCCTTTCAGATCTTCTTTCTCAATCTATTGAAGCAGGTGCAATTCAGGGATTAAAAATGTGTCCTGGAGCCCCTACACTACATCATTTGTTCTTTGCAGATGACAGCTTCCTGTTTAGAACTGCAACCATTCATGAATGTAAGGTTATTCGGGAAATTCTCAACATCAATGAAAAAGCCTCTGGACAGAAGATTAATTTTCAGAAAAGTAGTGTGGTGTTTAGCAGAAATGTGCCTGTGGAAGATCATTTTTCTTTAGCATCCATTCTTGAGGTAAAAAGAGTTGAAGATCAGGCTAGATATTTGGGTCTCCCATTGAGGGTGGGAAAATCCAAGACTGTAAAATTCCAATACATCAAGGAGAAGTTGAAAAAGAAGTTGGTGAATTGGAAATCAAAGATTCTAAGCTGTGAAGGAAAATAAATACTTACTAAAGCGGTTGCACAAACCATGCCCTATATGCATGAACTGTTACTTGCTGCTTGTTAACGCTATTGTTTTACCGTTATGTGATACCGGCTTCCGTTAATGTGGATGAGGGTCCAATCTTCCAATATGTGTATGATTTGTGGAGTTCCTGCTAAACCTGTCAAGAGAAATATAACTGCGTCAAGAGGGGAGACCGTGGTTGGCGGTCTTCACACCTCTGACGCTAAAGTTAGATGATATACTTGTATTGACAAATGTGGCGATCGATAGCTATATGAATGCATAATCAGTAGAGAGAATTGGACCTTTTATAGCCGAACTAGTGAGTTGCCTCACTCTTCTTTTCGATGTGAGACTGACATGCTTCAGTTTGCTGGGTTTTGGCTCTTTCTGTAGAGACAACTTCAGGTGGAGTGTGTCAGCGCGTGGGAGCATATTTCGGCCTGGGGCCGGTTTGTCTGTGTAGACTGTGTTGCTGTGTTTTCGGTAGTCACACAGCTGAGGGATTTTGATAAGTAATGTCGGTGGCATAAGTGCTGATTATGGCCGTCAAGTATATGATGTATATACAAGTCCCCCAGTCCCCAGTTCACAACTAAGGCGGTACCTTTAGTTATATGTCGGGCATAATCAGTGCGAGTGCCTCGTCAACCATGAATTTTTGTCTAAGTGAGCGCTTGTGCCCTTTCGGGTGGGCCCCTGCTAGGCCCTCCAGGGAGTCCCCCACTCCCCGGCGAGGAAAGACCTCCATTTGGTCAGATGATTGTTTGTTGAGGAGAGTTGCCTGGTAGCATGAGGCGGTAGGGGGTGATCCCACTCTTTCGATGCCTAACTGTCGGGAAGTTATTGGCCTGATCAATGGCTGCCGTGGGCTGTATTTAACGGTTCCCTTACTCTTTCCTGGAGGTGAAAACAAACTTTATTGCACCGCCTCGTTGAGGTCGGTGTGTTGATAATATCGGCGGTATGTCCCTGGTTAGTTGTGCTCCGCCAAACCTGGTTTGGTTCGCGTACCATGCCTTTTTATTGTTTGGCGGGTTAGCGATGTTGGATTTTGTGACTTGGAGTTTATTGGTTTGGTGAATGACAGTGTATTTGTTCTTTGTAGACAGGGGAGTTGATGTCGGGGGGTGCACTTTGTATCGGGGAGTGAATTTTGTATCGAGGAGTGCACTTTTTTGGCGGTACTTTAAGTTTGGTGGCGGATAAAAGAGTAAACCGATTGCCAACTAGTGTTGCATTGTAGATTTTACTTAGCGGTGAGTAGGGCTAGATGGCGGATATATAGCGGTGAGAAGGTTCTCTGCTTTTCTGACAGGGTAGGGTGACACATGGGGATTGTTGACAGGGGTGGCGTGCGCGGAAATGCCACTGTGGAACCGTTGTCACTTTGTCATAAATGTTGCTTTTATGAGTGCGTCGATTTAATCGAGGCGTCACCTAGGTTAGTGGGGGGGGGGGGTACGTGTCATGATCTGATGGTAAGGCTACTGAAATGGTGACGGTCGTGATTTAGGGTAAGAATTTGTATTTAAGGGGGAACTAACTCCCGTTTGTGGTCAGTTCCTGCGCTACTCCTATTTTTCGTCTTCTTCTTTGACTGAGAGAAATCAGAGAGAGGTTGAATGTGGTGGGAAGAAGAGAGGGAGGAAGATAAAGGCAGGACCTTTGCCAGAAAAGGGGGACGTGGGTGAGCGAGACCTTGCTTCGACATTGTGGTCTACTTCGTTGCTTTCTGCGGATTCAAGGTACATTCTTGACTTTGTTGATGGCTGTTTCTCTTTGCTTTGGTACACCTTTGTGCTTCTTGACTTTTTTTGAACGATTGTTCTTGGGTTTGTGCTTGTGGGTTGAATGTGTGGTGTCTAGGTTTAGATCTAACTTGAATGCTAACTTCTAGGTTTAGAGTGTTTGTTGGGCATATCAGGCGTTATCAATATTTCAAGTAGTGAAGAATCGGACGTGTCTTCGCTTAATTCATCGGAGAGGGATTTTGTTGATTCATTGCGTCGTCCTACTTCTGCAGGAGGGGGCTCGGAGGAACCGTTGGATATTGTCCCACTGCAGACCATTTCATTGCCACCTATGGTAGCGCGTCAAAGTGAGGAGCATGAGATTTTACGTCGTACTAGAGATGAGGAGGTGTCCGATAGTAGTGAAGAGAGTGTCGGGGCTTCTAGGTAGAGCGATGACGGACTCAAGGTTGGGGATGAAGGTTAGAGTTTCGGGCCGGCTAACTTTTCGTGGATTCTCAGTGATTGTGTCGGAGTGGAAGAACCTTAGTCCATCTTGTAGTGGCGGACATTACGTCAGTTGCGGGATAGGTTTAGTCTACCCGACATTGTGAAGTTGCGGTCGTTGGAAAAGGGGGAACGAGCGACTGACTTGCTGGAGGGTTACGTTGCTATTCACGAATCTATACTTCATCATGGTGTGAAACTTCCGCTACTTCCTAGCCTGCAATACCTGCTCCACGAGTTGAATGTTGCCGTAGGTCAGGTTTCCATAAACATGTGGAAAATGCTGTTGGGCTTGACCTCTTTGTGGAAGTTGTCGGGATGTGAGTTTCCAATAGTGGCAGAAGTCTTATTTTTCTACAAGTTGACGTACAACGAGAAGAAACGTTGTGGCGGTGTTGAGCTACTGTGTGTGTTGCCATCAAGGGTAGGGAGTACGATATGAGGCCAGAGCGGGCCAAAGTTCCTCGTTTTATGGTGCCGTCGAGATTTCAAGCGATAAAAGGTTGTTATTTGTGTTTAGTGCCTGGGTTTTGTGTTAACTGCTAACATTTGTTTATTTGCCTAATTGCCGCTAAGTAAAATATTGTGTTTCTCCGTTATGTGATCCCTCCTTTGTTTCATTTGCAGAGGGTTGGAGACCCAAGCTGACCGACATCGAGCGAGAGCGAGTGTGTCGAGTGCACTATTGCTGGGACCATAAGAGCTGTTTAGATTTGCGAGTTCTTTTGCATTGGTCCTTGCTTATTCGTCTGTGTTTGACTTGCGAGCCTGGTAAGTATATACTCTTTGTGATTCCAGATTCATTGCACTGTTATTTTTTGGCATAACAATTTTTTTATTTTTATTTAGCG
Organism: Rosa persica; assembly: GCA_025331145.1. Taxonomy (NCBI): domain Eukaryota; kingdom Viridiplantae; phylum Streptophyta; class Magnoliopsida; order Rosales; family Rosaceae; genus Rosa; species Rosa persica. The sequence continues at coordinate 40,360,977 of WFKR01000002.1, read as the reverse complement.
GTGATCCGTTCGAACAAAGGAACCGACGAAGTGCTGAAGAAGGCGATGACGGATCTCGGTGGGATCAAGAATTATGTTAACTTTATGCTTGACGAGGCGCCAAAGGTGCAAAAACAGACTATTGATCCGCAAACGAGGGAGATAACGACGGTAGGGGAGGCCAAAATTCTAGCGCGTCCGCTACATTCCAATCGCGCCAAGTTGAAGAAGAAAAAATTGGGTGGTAAGGAGAAGAACGTGGCGGATGAGGGTGAACAAGAAACCGAGGAGACAGGGTTTGTTCTAGAAGGGTCAACTGACAAGAGTGCTCCTGTTGTGAGTCAAGACTTGTCGGCTGAGGATACTGAGAGGGAGAGGAAAAAGAAAATAGTGATGAATAAGGGCGTTTTCAAGCCTGGCGGCCAAAAGGTAGTTGGTGCACCTACTGGGGATGTTGGCGGTCCGTCAGCTGGGCCTTCTGTAGTGTTGCAAAAGAGGAAATTTCCTTCTTCCGCCATAGTTTCAGATCCTTCCAAGAAAAGCAAGGTTGGGGAGAAACATGTGTCGGGTGGTCAGAAGGATGTCGGGAGCAGTAGATTTGCTTCCGACAATCCTGTTGTCGGGCTTGTGCAGAATGCACCCCCTAGCTAGCAGGCCTTTCTTCACAAGGTGTGTGAGCGGCTGGGTTTTGGCAGTGATGCGCGAGTTGCGAGGCCAGCGGTGTCTTTGAAACTGGAGACTTCCCTTGATCTAATTTTGAGGGGGGCTCATGAGCTTTACCTTTACCAAGGCTCTGTAGAGGAGCGGAAGCTAAAGGAAGAGTTGCTGCAGGCCCGACGTGACTTGTCGGAGTAGAAGGAGAAGAATAAATCCACTGCCAGGGATATCGCGAAGCTTGACATTGCTCTCACTGACGTGAGGGAGAAGTTCAAACGGGCGGTGGACAAGACTCTCATAGATACAAACACCATCAGTTTCCTAACTGCTGAGTTTGAGGCTTTGAGGCGAGCAAAGACTGAGCGAGAAGATAATATAGCTCAGTTGCAGGAGGCACTTACTGCCAAAGAGAAAGAGTTGGCGGATCTTCAGTCTGCAAGGCAGGAGGAGGCGGCTAAGTTGGCGGAGGATGAAAAAAACAAGGTCCGTCAGGAAGCTGTGGAAGCGTTTAAGAAGTCTAATGCGTTCTCAGAGCTGTTTACTGATGCCGGTCGGCAAGGTGTCGCCGCCAACTTTCAGGAGCTTAGGGACAAGGGGTATCTGAACATGGACAAGATTATCGCTGAACGAGCACCGCCTCCTGCTGAGCCAGGAGATTCCAAGGGGACTGGGGACGACGAGTCGTCAAGTTGTGAATCTTCTGGTAGCGGTGAGGATAGTTCTTCCAGTGAAGAAGTGCGGTCTGACGGTAATCCAGAGACTCCGACTCCGACAATTAAAGAGCAGAAGAAACAAATGCAAGCTCGCCAACCTGTCGACAAGCGTCGTGCTAGTGGTAGCGTTGTAGAGGGTGGTCGGGGTTAGAGCCTAGCAGCGATAATCGCACGTGCTATCTTTATTCTTTTGTAATGTGACGGTCCGTCACGTGTTTTTAAGAAATGTTAACAGCTTTAGATTTGGAATTTGCCTCTTTTTTTTTATAACCTTGGGATTGTGATGTAAATTTTTTTTTTTTTGTAACCATCAATGAAACATTAAAGGGATTAAGATTGGCTCGTTACATGCATGTATACTGCCTTTGTTCCTTTGGGGCGCGCAGGTGTCGGTCTCTGATCGGACTTGATATATATATATATATATATATATTGTGCATGTGTGGGCAATGGTTTGAATAATTCCTCGTTTCATTGACGACCGGGCGGACCCAGTTGGTTACAAAAATAAGTACCCGTAGGGTAGCTTTTCTTAGCTAAATTTTGCAAAAATTAGCTAAGTGAAGATGCTCGTGGGCATGTTGTGCCGTTACTTGTAATAGTAATGGAGATGCTGAGTGTTCCATGGGTGTGTGCATGTGACGCCTTCCTTGTTCTTTAGGTAAAATGTGCCGGGGCATACTACCTCTAAAATTTAATAAGGTCCCTCTCAGGTTGGACGAAGTGCTTTTGGCGGTGGTATGACTTCTTTCATGACCCAGTCGCCAAGTTGTAGATTCCTGGCTTTCACATGGTTGTTGTAGAAACGGGATGCAATCTGCTTGTTTTGCAAGTTGTGCAAATGTGCCTTGTCTTTTTTTTTCTTCTAATAGATATTTGTCAAGGTTGATGAGGGCAACGTTTGTTGTGGCGTCATGTCCGTCAACCCAGGCTGGTGGTTGGGCTACTTCGATGGGAAGCACAGCCTCAATGCCGAACATCATGCAAAATTGAGTTTCGCCGTTGGCTAATGTTGGCTTTGTACTGATGGTCCACAGGACTTCTGGGAGCTTCTCAGCCCATAAGCCTTTTTTTGTGTTCTAACTTCTTTTTGAGTAGCTTTTTTATGACTTTGTTGGCGGCTTCAACCTGGTCGTTGGTTTGGGGGTGTGCCACAGAAGCGAAACGCATTTTGGTGCCCAATTTAGCGGTGAAGCTAATGAGTTCTTCGTTGTTGAATTGTGTTCCATTGTCAGTGATGATTGTGTCGGGGACTCCATAATCGTAGTAAACAATCCTCCACAAGAAATGTTGGACTTTACCCATTGTGATCGCTGTTAATGGTTCTGCTTCGACCCATTTGCTGTCGTAATCGATGACCACAATTATGTATTTGAATTGACCTTTGGCCGTTGGGAGTTTTTCGACAATGTCCAACCCCCACATGGAGTGAATCCAAGGTGCGATAATGATAGATAACGGCTCTACTGGTGCACGGGGCAAGTCTGCGAACTGTTGGCACTTGTGATAGGATCGTGATATTTCTTTGGCGTCATTTCCTAGTGTCGGCCAAAAGTAGCCCTGACGCATGGTGCTGTTGGCTAATGACCTGGCTCCTGAATGGTTGCCGCACTCTCCTGCATATATTCTGGTAAGGACTTGTTTCCCGTCTTCTGGAGTCAGGCACTTTAAGTTGGGATGTATGAATCCTTGGCAGTAGAGTTTGCCATTTTGAATGTTGTACCTTGTTGCCTTTCGAACCAATCTCTTGGCCTCAACCTTGTCGGGTGGCAGTATGCAGCCAAGTTTGTAATTGAATATCTCGTCCATCCAATTGGGGTTTGTCTCTATGGTATAGATTTCCGTCAATGTTTTAGTGATGTTGGGTTTGCCGAGAGTTTCCACCCTAATGTCTGTTGGACTCTAGTGTGGTTGAGCTGTTGCAAGGCATGCCAAGGAATAGGCCTTCGTATTCTTTTCGCGGGGTATCTGCATGATGTTGAAGGAGCTGAATTTGCAGAGCAGGGTCTTGGTGTACCCTAGGTATGCCGCCAATTGTTTATCCTGGACTTGGAAAGTGTCGTTGACTTGATTCACCACAAGTTGTGAATCGCTGAAGATGTCGACATTTTCTGCTCCGCAATCAATGGCTAGCAATAGTCCAGCAATGAGTGCCTCATACTCCACCATGTTGTTGATGGCTTTGAAATCGAACTTGAGGGCATATTCCACATTAAGTCCCCCGGGTCCTGTGAGGATGATGCTGGCACCGCAGGCCTTAGTGCATGCGGAACCGTCCAAGTAAAGACTCCACTGCGATGATTTCTTTACCTGAACGATTTCCGGGTGTTGAGTGTTATCTTCCGATTGTATCCCTGTAATGTGTTCCGGCCGAGGCTCAGTAAGCTCTGCTATGAAATCAGCTACCGCCTGTCCTCTGATGGCGGTTCTGGGTTTGTAGTCGATGTCGAACTCACTGAGTTCTATTGCCCATTTGCTGAGGCGTCCGGAATGTTCCGGACTTTGTAGCACTTGTTTTAGCGGTTGATTTGTGAGGACATGGATTGTATGTGCCTGAAAATATTCGTAACCGCCTGGCTACCATGATGAGTGTCAATGCTAGTTGCTTTAGTGGGGGGTACCTTGTTTCTGCTCCATCCATGCCCCTGCCTGCGTAAAATACTGGCAGCTCTTATGATGTTTCTCTACGGACGATTGCGCAGCTGATGGTAGATTTTGATGCCCCAAGATAGATGTATAGTATTTCGCCCGCCACTGGGGTTGAGAGTAATTGAACAGAGGCTAGGTATTCCTTGAGGCTTTGAAATGCCGCCTCACAATCGGGTGTCCAGTCCACCACCTTGCTATGGGACCGCTTCATTGCCTTGAAGAAAGGTAGACACCTGTCGGTGAGTCTGGAGACAAATCGAGAGAGAGCTATCAGTTTTCCCTGCAAGCTTTGCACTTCGACCTTTTTTTTTTTCGGAGACTTCATTTTTATGATTGCCTGTACTTTGTCGGGGTTAGCCTCTATTCCTCTTTCGCTGACAATGTACCCAAGGAACTTGCTGGAGGTGATGCCAAAGAAGCACTTTTCTGGGTTCAGGCGCATTCCGTATGCGAGCAATATGGTGAATACTAAGGAGGTTGGGGACATGGCCGCTAGCTTTTATGCTCTTGACAAGCACGTTATCGACATATACTTCAATAATCTTGCCCAAGTGTTCTGCAAACATTGCGTTCATCAGGCGTTGGTATGTGGCTCCGGCATTCTTGAGGCCGAAAGGCATGACATTATAACAATATAAATCCTTGTCGGTGGTGAATGACGTGCATTCTTGATCATCGGGGTGCATTTAATCTGGTTGTAGCCAGAAAAAGCATCCATCATGCTGAGTTGCTCGTGCCCTGCTATTGCGTCAACTAGCTGGTCAATGAGAGGCAAAGGAAAGCTATCTTTAGGACATGCCTTGTTTAAACCTTTGAAGTCGACACACATCCGCCATTTCCCATTAGGCTTCTTTACCATTACTACTTTGGCGATCCATTTCGGATAGTGTACTTGGCGAATGAATTCGATGTCTCGTAACTTGGTCATCTCTTCCCTGATGGCCCGATATCTCTCTTCATCAAACGCCCGTCGTTTTTGCTTGACAGGGTAGAATGATGGCTTGATGCTGAGTTTGTGTTGAATCATGTCGGGAGATATTCCTGGCATGTTAGAGTACGACCATGCGAATACTGCGGCATTTTCTTTTAGAAACTGAGTGAGTTTAGCCGTTACCTCAAGGGAGAGTTGGGAGCCAATGCGCACAGTTCTTTCTGGGTGCTCGTCGGAGATGCTTATAATGTAGAGCGATGTCTCAGGGTTGACTGGCTCCTTCTTGTAGTATTTCTCTTCATCGTCCCTCGGATCATCAATCTTATCCGTCATCTGCGGAATGCTGGCTACCATTAAAATTTCATGGTGGTACCTCGACTTTGATACAGTTGTTGAGTAACATTCACGTGCAACTGATTGACTTCCTTTTACTACCCCAATGCTATTGGGTGTTGGGAACTTCATGAGCAACATATATCCACCAATGATGCATTTGAGTTTGTTGAGTGTTGGTCGACCAATAATGGCATTGTATGAGCTGAAACAATCTACCACAATGAACTAAGTGTGTATATCTGCTGTGTACGGGGCTGTTCCGATGGATAGGCTCATATAGTCTGATCCCAAGGGTTGGGTTACGTCACCAGAGAACCCGAGTAGCGGCTCGTGGTCTTACAGAAGCTTATTATTGCGCTGTAGCTGTGTGTAACACTTGTTGAATATGACATTGACGGCTGACCCGCTATATTCTTCCGATAGAGGACCTATCTAGGACAGCGTCTACAAGAATGGGTCGTTATGTGGAGAGTGAATACCGCGCTCTTCTTTCTCATAGAAGGTGATTGGTTCCCAACCAGTTTTGGCCATTTTTGAGGATCGGTCATAGCGGATGTTGAACACCTCTTTTGGGTGGTTAGTTCGCTCATAACGCTTTCTTGCTCTGTGTGATAAGTTGCCTATGAAATCACCGCCTTCAATAGTGTTTATTCTCCTTATTGTTTCGATGTTGGCGACAATTGGTGGTGGCTGTTGTACCTTATATTATTCTAGCTTTCCGTCGCGGCATAATGGCTCAGTTGCAGTTTTGAGGGCATTGCAGTCATTGGTATTATGATCACTATCTTCATGGTGTATTCACCATTTGACAGTGTTTCTAGGCTTTCCTATTTTGGGATATTTTCTTGGGAGTGGTGGTGGGATTTGGTCTTTGCACTGATCATATATTTCTTCATATGAAGCCGTTAAGACTATAAAGACTTCGAATCATTGTGCATTTGTGGTGGGCTTATTGTGGCGGTTATCGCGTTTGTCGCGATGGTCATTGTGGAAAGCTTTGTGGCCTTTGCTGTGATATTGCTAATCTTTTTGCCGCTTATCTTGGTAACTGCTTTGTTACCACTCTTTTTTTTTCTCGTTGGGCAGTATAGTGGTATTTGGACTGGTGGTGGTATTTTCGTTTTGGGGCATGGCATGGTTTATGGCTTTGAGTGGAGTTTGAGGTGGTGGTGGTGGCGTGGAGCGGTATGTGCTGTACACGGCTTAGGCATGTGTGATTGCCTCACTCATGACGTAGTCATATGTGGCATTTGTACAATTACAGTTGAGATGGTACAAGAAACTTGCCTTGAGGAGTCCTTGCTTGAAGGCTGCCAACGCCATTGTTTTATCCAGATCCCGACATCTTGATGTGGCAGTTCTCCATCTTATGACAAATGATTTTAATGACTCATCACTGCCTTGGTGGATGTTGAATAACTGGCTGGAGTTGTGGTATCTGTCTGTCATGAGGATGAATCGCGACAGAAATGCGTTTGAGAGAGCAGAGAATGAGTCCATGGAGCTTAGCGGGCATTCGAAAAACCAACTCATTGCCTCGTTGTCCAATGTTTCACTGAACATGTGGCAGAGAATGGCGCCATCAAATCCCTTATTATTGGTTACCTTTTTGAAGGTATCCATGTGTATAAATGGATCTTTTGTGCCACCGAATGGGGCTATCTTGGGGGTTTTGGCAAAAGTGGGTCTAACGGTTTGCAAAATCCTGGAGGTAAATGAGCCTGGCTGGGCCGCAAAGAGTGGATTTTGTGTTGGCGGTGGTGTACCGGCTTCTGCTCTGAGCAACCTCTTTTCGAGTTCCCTCATTTTTTCTAGTATCAAAGTGGTAGCGTCGACAGTTGGCCTAGGCATTTGCTGGGTAGGTGTCACCAATTGTTGGCGGGGTGCTAGTGCACTCCCCGTGCCCCTCTGCTGTCCAGCACTGAATGAGTTATCGTATTGTGGTTACGAGTCCACTACCTTTTCTTGTGCCAATGTTGGTGGCGGTGGCGGTCCCCGTTTCGCTAGTTCAGCTAGGTTAAGAGCGACGCCCATCTGGATTATCGGTATAAGTGCTACTCTGGTTCCTATGCTGGGGCTGAGCCTCGCGCTCTGGGAATGTCCGCTTTGAGTTGATCACGTATTTGCCCCTAGTGCTTTTTTCAATTCGTCAAATTTTGACAACAACGTCGCCACTTGATTCTGTGCCTCCGCTTTTTCCTTTCGTTCTCTTTCTCGTTCTCTTTTTGCCTTGTGTAGGTCCGCCAAGGCTATTTCTAGCATGGCTGCCAGATCCTGAACTTGCGTTTGACGGCTTGGGCCGGTCTGGTTTTCTACCATAGATTGTGGTTGGGGTACCTCTGGGTTGTCAAGGTTTTCACCGTTAGTGTTTGCCGGTGTGGTAAACAATTCGCAGGTGACAACTGCTAGGTTGGCGGGCTTGGGTTGAGGGTTGACGAGCTCGCTTCTTTGTTCCTCAATGTAATCGCCGCTTCCGCTAGCCATGGTACGTTACAGGGAAGACTTGATTTAAAATCGAGTTCCCACAGACAGCGCCAAATGTTAACGCTATTGTTTTACCGTTATATGATACCGGCTTCTGTTAACGTGGACGAGGGTCCAATCTTCCTATATGTGTATGATTTGTGGAGTTCCGCCAAACCTGTCAAGAGAAATATAACGGCGTCAAGAGGGGAGACCGCGGTTGGCGGTCTTCGCTCCTCCGATGCTAAAGGTAGACGATATACTTGTATTGACAAATGTGGCGGTCGATAGCTATATGAATGCGTAATCAGTAGAGAGAGAGAAGTGGACTTTTTATAGCCAAACTAGTGAGTTGTCTCACTCTTCTTTTCGATGTGGGACTGACATGCTTCAGTTTGCTGCGTTCTGGCTCTTTCTGTAGAGACAACTTCAGGTGGCGTGTGTCGGTGCGTGGGAGCATATTTCGGCATGGGTCCGATTTGTCGGTGTAGACTGTGTTGCTGTGTTTTCGGTAGTCACACAGCTAAGGTATTTTGACAAGTAATGTCGGTGGTATAAGTGCTGATTATGGCCGGCAAGTATATGATGTATGTACACTGGCTAAAGGCCTATGTGATGATATTCACAAACTTTGTGCCTCATATTTTTGGGGAGATACTAATTCCAAGAAAAAGATTCATTAGAGGAGTTGGGAAAAATTATGCCTCACTAAAAAAGAAGGAGGTATGGGTTTCAAGAATATTTATGCAACCTAGCCATGCTAGCAAAACAGGGGTGGAGAATTATCTCTAATCCTCAGTCCCTCATTGCTCAATAATACAAGGCCATATATTTTCTAAATTGTTCGTTTTGGGAGGCAGAACTAGGGGAAGCTCCATCTTTCTCTTAGAGAGGTATTTTGAAGGTAGACCGGTTCTCAAGGTAGGTGTTAGATGGAGAGTTGGGGATGGTACACATATTAGTATATGGAAAGATGACTGGATTCCACGTTGCCCTCAGTATCTTATTCAAAGGAGAAAGACTTACGTGGGGCACCCGCACCACGTGGCAATGTGGTAGACCAATAACTGTCTAACAGAGGGATCTTTTGGGTATTGTACATTTAGAGAGCAGGGATATTTTCGGAAGAGAGAAAAAAAATTCTTTGTTCTGATTGGGTGATTCTAAAGCCACGTGGTGGGGAAACCCCCACCTAAGAATTTCTCTATTCAAAGATAGTCTAATACCATGGTTGAAAGAGTAGCAGATTTGATATCAAGTGATCGCTCATGGAGGACTGCTTTGGTAAGAGCTATTTCCCTCTTAGTAGGCGTGCTATAACAGATAAAATATTTTGGAAGTCAGAAAGCAGAGGGGATTTTACAGTTAAAACGGCGTATTGGGTAGCAAGGCAGCATGTTCTAGGGGATGTTTTGGCTATTACTTCAATAGGTGATCCGTTTTCTAAACACTAGAGGAAACTTTGGAAGGTCAAAGTATCGGGTAAAGTTCAAATGTGTGTGTGGAGAGCTTGCCACAACTTGTTGCCTACAAGAGAACGTCTACTAACAAAGGGATATGACAGGGAGATAGGATGTTTATTATATAATCATCTTATGGAAGACTTGGTCCATCTTTTTTGTAAGTGTCCAGTGGCTTTTGATTTCTTCTCTGCTCCTTTTCATTTTCAAAATTCTCTGTTACCAATTCTGGTATTCAAAGAATGAATGCTAGAAAGGGCAGTGGGTTTGAAGGAAGATGTATTTGAAAGGTTTCTTATAGGCATATGGGCTCTATGGAAGAATCAAAATAGTATGATATGGGATAGCAATTCGAAATCGGGTACTGCTCTGTTCCTAAGCTAAATGACTTGGCTTGATGATTTTAAACAGGCACGCTCATCTACGAGTGTGAAGCAGTAGCGTGTGCAACCAACCTGGAGACCTGCACTGGGTAATCAAGCCAGGTCAACGTTAATGGTGCCTTCTTGCCATTACTTACTCATGGAGGCCTGGGTGGAATGGCACGAGACTCCAAGGGCTAGTTTCTAGCTTGCTTTGCTCAACGTGTGCAGCATATTGCCTCGGCCAAACATGCAGAGTTGCTCGCTATAAGAACGGGACTAGAATTTATTCAATAACTGCAACTCACCTTGCCATTGTCGAGACTGACTGTCTTGCAGCAGTACAGGATAGATCATACAATGGAGTTGCACTTTCTGAGTATGGTAGTATAATTGATGATATTATTGTAGCATTGCAAAGTTTGCAGGGAGTACAGATCATATATGCTCGAGTTGTAACAAAGCAGCCTATTGGCTTGCTATCATTGGCTTTGAATCAAATCAGCATGAGAGTTGGCTCTCTCAAAGTCCCAAGCTGTATGATTGATGTACTGAACATTATTGTAATTCTTTGACTTAGTAATGAAATGCATCTTGAATTTTTCAAAAAACAATTAAATAAAAATAAAAACTGAAAAGGGGAAGCAAAGGCCCAAGGAATTGACTTAAATAATTGAAAAAATAAACAAAAAGAACAGAAAGAGCCAAAGAGGAACATGACTCGAACCACGATAGATGGGGATGAGGACGCGGAATATCCCGCGCTTACTAAAGCAAAGCATCACTTTTGTTTATAAAAGCGAAAAATATATATAATACTAATATATAACATATATGCAGATTGAATCCTCCGAGGCCCCCGTGAGTTAGTAGCCTGAGACGGATGCTTTAGGCGGCAGCCCTCAGGGCTTGCCCTGATAGATCGCAATCTAATACTTTACTTTCCCAAGCTGACCTCTAGCGGATTTAGACCTCAACACCTCTTTATCCAATGGTCTCCCTTTTTAGTCAAAGAAACAAAGTAATGTCCAAAGGACAAAAGAAAGGAGTTTTGGAAATAAAATTTGAAGAATTATGGGGAACTTTCCACCACCTTACTCCTCCTTGGATGGACTAGGGATCATCCATGGGTAACGGCTTGCTGGAGAGTTATCGAAAAATTCACAGGGAAAGTTACAGAAAAGTTAACCAATCTTCTTTTCCTTGCTTCGATTCTTCGCATTTTGAGCCTCAATTTGATTGTTTTTCTCTCCTGCAACAATTCTTAGGAAAATAAGAAAATTGGTTAGAGATGATCAAATAAAATGGAGGACAAGTCAATTTCACAATTTTGGGGCACATTTGCTCAAAGAGATAGTGACTCAACAAGTTATTATTAGATCTTTGATAATATATATATATATATATATTTTTTTTGGAATAAAATGGCTGGTGCGGCTGCCCTCAAACCTTGATTAATGAAACTGTCGAATAAAAAGGAGGGGAGGACATTGACCCTAAACCCCCGATTACAATAAGCATCTAGAGAACGTTCAGAAATGATATCAGAAGTCTCTACCGAAAAAATATATTCAACCAGGCATCAAATAGCAAAGAGTGCTCTACTGGTTACTCAATTTGCTTTGATATAACGAAAAGATAACTCGATATGTAACACGATTACAACGTAGCATAATTATCAATAGCACAGTTTTCCAACTATGTTGCCGATGGAGGATAAATCCGACAACACTTAGTCTCACCCTGTCACTAGGAGGTAGTGACCATTTGACGAAGTAAGAAATTCACCGCCTACCTAGAGAAGACAAGGCACTTTGAGTACACACACAGGCAAAAAGCCTGACTCGTCCTACATCACTAGTATAGGGACCTATTGCTCGTATAAAGAGCAATAGGACTAACCAACAACAGAAAGTAAAACAAATTAAAACAAAGAGGTAACAAACAAATAAACTAGGCCCATTAGCCCAGGCAGACCCAACAGCAGTGTCACCGTCGCAACAACCATGCCTCCAGTGGACTGCCACTGATGCAACAACCACGCCAGAACACCTCTAGTGGACTGCCATCGTTGCCCCACTTCCTTCGCGCTAGATTAGATCACCCAAAGCCAAAACTCCCAATCGCCACAAGATCAAATCACCCCATCGCCGCATACCAATCGCTATCCGACCCCTCTTTCATCACTGCAATCCGGCCATATAGTCGCGGAAAATGGAGAGACTCCGGAGGAACCTGATCTCGCAACTCTGGAGAAACTTGATCTCACACAATTTGATCTCGCAACTCGGTCTCCCCATCCTCTGACCACCCACCGTTCTGATCTGATTGATCACATCTGCAGCCAGCTCCAGCAACCACTGGATAAATTCACGGCCACAACCTGCCATTCAAACCCCAACTCTATCCTTCAACCAACCTTGTCTTTAACCTTGAGCCAAGATGGCCATTGAGAGCCCCATCTGCTTCTCCTTCTACAGAGTCATCAGACGGAAAGAAAACCTTTTCTGAAACCCTAGTTCTCACAGGGTGTTTTTCTGGCTTTTCACATGATGTTAACATTCAAAATTCAACGGTAGCTAAACTATGATCAACACAGGCCCGGTGGGCGGACCGTTACTTGATATTCTCAGTGCTTCTGCTACAAAGTGAAATGCAAATGGGGCGTTAGAAGGGGACCGCGTCGGGCGGTCTTCTCTTCTCCGATGCTTGAGTTAGTCAATGTATTTGTGTTGACATGGTAACAGTAGACAAGTAATAGATGCGTCATTAATGAGGAGAGAGGAGAGAACCTTTTATAGGTGAGGAGAAAGCTGATCTTCTCCATGTTTTCGATGTGGGACTGATATGCTTCAGTTCCCAGCTTCTGGAGCTTCTGATGCTGTGTTGGCGCGGGGTAAGCCAGGGCCCAGGCGTTAGCCTGCTTGGTTGTGTTCCCATAGGTGACTCTTATGGTGGGAGTTGGTATTGCTGGCGGTAGTATGAGCGTGGCTCATTATAGCTAATTATGCTAGGCAAATGCTCATGTAAGTATAAGTCCCCCAAGTCCCCAGTCAAGGAGGGCAATCTTGGTTGGGGAGTTGCCTAGTGGTTTGAAGTGTTACTCCCGCTAGACTTGCAAAGCATAATTAGCGTTAGTGCGTTGTCAACCAACTTATTGAGCAAACGCTTTATACCCTTTCGGGTGGGCCCATGCTAGGCCCCCTAGGGAGTCCCCCACTCCCCGACTAAGATAGACCTCCGTTTGGTCTGTGTATTATTTGTTGAGGGGATCTATGTTGAACAGAAGGTGTTGGATAGTGAGCCCAAATTTTGATACCCAAGTGGCGGGGGTTAACATGCCTGATTAGGGCCATCGAAGACTGTTCACGTGTCCCAGAGGACCATGATTTTAATGCAACGTCGCGTGGCGGTAGTTGTCCGTATGAGGCGTAGCCTGAGGAATCGGAGGTGGCAGGAATCCCTCCACCAAGGGTAAAGGGGCGGTAGCATCGCGGGGATTGATGTTTTGCTTAGCGGCGACTGTCGCCTCTCAGATGAGAGAGAGAAGTTCTACTCATGGTGTTGCGCGTTGCAGAGACTCGCTCGCAAGATAAGAGGGAGAAGTTCCGCTAGTAGTGTTGGGCGTAGCGGAGACTTGCTTGCAAGATAAGGAGAGAAGTTCCACTAGCGGTGTTGCGCGTAGCGGAGACTCGCTTGCAAGATAAGGAGAAGTTCTGCTAGCGGTGTTGCGCATAGCAGAGACTCACTTTGAAGATAAGAGGGAGAAGTTCCGCTAGCGGTGTTGCGCCTAGCAGATACTAGCTTGCAAGATAAGGAGAAGTTCCGCTAGCGGTGTTCCGCGTAGCGGAGACTATCTCGCTTGCAAGATAAAGAGAAGTTCCACTAGCGGTGTTGCACGTAGCAAAGACTCGCTTGCAAGATAAGGAGAGAAGTTCCGATAGCGGTGTTACGCATAGTGGAGACTCACTTGGAAGATAAGGAGAAGTTCTGCTAGTGATGTTGCGCTTAGCGGAGACTCGCTTTGAAGATAAGAGGGAGAACTTACCTCTGGTGTAGGGGCATTGAACCTGGACGATTGGTATACTCGCCCCCTTTGATGGCTTTTGCCACGTGGCCGTCATGCGTCGGTCTAGCATTTGGGACTGTAAATCCTCAGTACGCCCGTCTCTTCGTCATTAACGCGAGTAATTATCGACTCAATCTCTGAGGCGACGCCTCGGTTATTCCGGAAACTAAATGCGATATTGGGACACCTGTGCGGCTGGAGAGTGACGTCTCTTTTTGGCAGACGACCTAGATTTGATTGATGTTGACATTAAAAGGGGGGAAAACCAGAAGTTATCGCCATTATCTCTACTTTAAACTTTCTCGTCGTCCTCAAGCTCTGTCCTCTAGCATTCGAGAAGTGACTCCTGCCACTCAACCGAGAGATCGGTGTTTTGGTTAAAGGGATCCCCGGAAGTGAGGGCGTAAAGTTCGAACGCTCCTGATTTCCCACACCAGCAGGTTAGTGATTATGAGCCTTTTCAGTTTTTTTTTTTTTTTTTTTTTTCTGCTCTACTACTTTTTGGGTTTTCGATTTGAGTGGTTTTTGTGTCTCGCTAGTGTGTTATGAGGGTGCAACACGAGTTTTGGGGGTCTATTTTGGTGTTTTCGACAGAGCTGAGGTTTAGGGATTTGCTAGATGGTCGAATCTGGGTTAGTGTGGGTTGGTGTTCGTGTTTTGGTCAAATCTGGGTAACTGTTCTTGATGTTCCTGGATGAAAATTATCGTAGGGGTAGCTTAGATCTTATGTGAACTAACTGGTTTAGGGTTTTAGGGTTTGTTATGGCTAGCGTCGTAGAGATCTCCAGCAGTGACGATTCCGGGTCCGACGTGTTGTTCAGCGAGGCGGATAGGATATTTATTGATTCGTTGCACCCGTCTGCCCCTGTAGGAACCTCACTGTCGAAACCGCTAGACTTCGAACCCTTACAAACCATACCCTGGGACGTGGCCATGGCTCGAGGTGGACGACCGGAGAGTTCTAGGACCAGGGATGATAATGGCGGACGCGAGCGGCCTGAGGAGAGGCTAGCGTGCAATAGCGCAGCTAGTGGTTCCGCCGATAAGGAAAACTTCGGCGGAGAGGAAATGGAGTCCGCCTAGTTCCTGTCTGACGGAACCGCGGTTGATGAGGCGGGAGGGGCGATGACCTAGGCCGCCGTCAACCACCTGAAGCGGGTGTTCCGCTTACCTGGAGTGGTGAAGTTGCGCCCACCAGCTGCTAATGAGAAGGCATCCATTTTATCGGCGGGGTACGCTGTTGTTCATAAGGCCATCTTCCTCCACGGTGTGACTCTTCCACTACTCCCCAATCTCCAGATTTTTGTATGTGAGTTTGTCCTCGCCTTTGGGTAGATTTGTCCCACCATGTGGCGATTGCTGATGGCGCTGAACTCGCTATGGTGCTTGTCCGGTTGCGAGGGTCCAACCGTGGCGGAGGTGCTATATTTCTTTGAGTTAGTATACGTGAGGTACCGAGGTTGTAGCGGTCAAGTGAACTTAAGTCGGCCGCAAGGGGCGCCCAAGTTAATCGAGAACATGAAGGATTCCATGTCACACTGGCAGGGGGACCTTCTGCTTTGCCACCGACGGGTGGGAATACCAAGCGGGGCCGAATGTGGGGCCGCCAACCTTTCGGATTAAGTCGGAGTTTCAGCCATTCAGAGGTTGTCGTCGACCTCCACCACTCCAGATTTTGGCCTTGCTTGTTGACTCTTATAATTCTAATCGTTTCTCACTTTTTTTTTTTTATAGCGTGCTTACATTATAACCTGACTCGCGACGAGGAGTGCCGCGTTGCGAGGATTAGAAGGTGTTTGCAGAACCACAACCTGCTTGACCTTAGGCTTTTCACTGGTTGGGAATTGTTGGTCGCCCAAGAGTTGACTTGCGCCCTTGGTAGGTAACTTTCGGTGATTTGTGTTCTAGTCTAGTTTGCGGCGGGCTAACTTGTTATTTTTTGTGTAGAATCTCCGTCGAAAAATAGAAGGCAAAGTCTGTCGCTACCGCTAACCTGGAGCTACTGAACCAAAAGGGAGCTATCGACTGGGTGAAGGCGTCCCAGCCCGCCAGGCAATCAGGGCAGACAGCGCCTCCTGCGAGTGGTGTGACTCCCACTCAGGCTTAGGGTGTTTGTTCAGGAAGTGGGGAGAGCGGTGAACATCCGGCGGAAGACTCTCGGCGGACTCCACCTCCTACGCAGCGTGAGGTTTCACGTGTCGGATTTCTAGCTGCACATACTCGACTGGATGGTACCATCGTGACTCTTAGTCTGACCGCTCATGGGTCCAATCAGACAACCCACATGTCCGAGCAACAACCACTGCCGGTAGGCGAGGATGGCGCTGCAGCTCCCCAGAACCCATGAAGACTGGCCATTGCTTTGTAGTACAGCTGAGACCTCTTTTTTTTTTTTTTTGGTGCCGCTAAGGCTGTTTTGTAATTTTGGAAACATCTTTGGGTGGGGAATCCCGATCCCCAATATATTCAACTAGTTACAAGATTTCGAGATTTTTTCTGTGGTACTCGTCGTTGATTGTGTTGGTTATATGCCGCCATACTGTTAGAGCATTGACCTGTGTTTTTGTTAGTGAATCGAAACATTAAAGTAATTAAAATTATTCCAAGTGCACGAGGTAGCGGACGTGGTCAGCCAAATGTTGTTATCGTTGCCAGTTAATTCTTGTGCATGGGCTTGGCAACAATGGTTTGAATAATTCCTCGTATCATTAGTAGCTGACGGATCAGCGTTTACAAAAGTGGGGTTGTACTCGTTGGGTAGCTTCCCTTAGATAAATATTGAACAAAAATTTAGCTAAGTCATGATGCTCTTGGGTAGCGGCATGACTATTTGTAGTAATATCGAAGGTGTTCGATATTCCAAGGGTGGGTCATTGTGACGCCAACCTTATCCATTAAGTAGAAGGTGTCGGGGCTAACGACTTCCATAATTTTGTATGGACCTTCCTAAGTTGGGCGGAGTGCTGTTGGCGGTGGGATCACCTCCTTCAGTACCCAGTCCTCCTGTTGGAGGTTCCGGGCCTTCACCCTAACGTTGTAGAAACGCGATACCCACTGTATGTTTTGGAAATTGTGCAAATGGGTCTTATGTCGTTTCTCATCTAAGAGGTCCTTGTCCATGCTGACGCCTTCGCCGTTGGTCTCAGGGCAGTAGCCTTCGACTCTAGCGGTGGGTTGAGTGACCTCGATAGGTAGGACAGCTTCTGTTCCGAACATCATACAGAATGGTGTTTCACCAGTGGCCGAAGTAGGGGTAGTCCTAATGGCCCACAGGACTTCAGGTAGCTTCTCCGTCCATAAACCTTTGGCGTCGTTGAGTTTCTTTTTTAGCAGCTTTTTGATTTTCTTGTTTGCTACCTCGACCTGGCCATTGGTTTGGGGGTGAGCGACAGATGCAAAACTCATCTGGGTGCCAAAGTTAGCGGTGAAAGATATGAGTTCCTCGTTATTGAACTGCGTGTCGTTGTCTGTGATGATTGTATGGGGGACGCCATAGCGATAGTAGATGCTCTTCCAGAGGAAGTGAGTTACCTTGGCGGTAGTTATTGATGTCAGTGGTTCCGCCTCTATCCACTTGCTATTGTAGTCGACGGCGACGATGATGCACTTGAATTGTCCTTTTGCGGTTGGGAAGTTTCCTATTAAATCCAGGCCCCAAGTTGAGTGAATCCATGGGCCAATGATGATTGAAAGGGGTTCCGTCGAGGCATGTGGGAGGTCAGCATATTGTTGACATTTGTGGCAGGACTTCGATATCTTTCGGGCATCGTCGCCGAGCGTAGGCCAAAAGTAGCCATGTCGCATTGTGCGATTGGCCAGGGATTTGGCGCCCGAGTGGTTTCCACATTCCCCACCATGTATCATTGCAAGTATGACCTTTCCTTCCTCTGGGGTTAGACACCGGAGGTTGGGGTGAGTGAAACCCTGGCGGTAAAGTTTGCCATTCTGGATGTTGTAGCGGGTTGCTCTCGGTTGGAGTTGTCGTGCTTCGATTTTATCAGTTGGAAGTGTCCCATTGCGTTTATACTCGATGATGTCGTCCATCCAACTGGGGTTGACTTCAATGTTAAAAATCTCCGCTAGGGTTTTTGTGACATTTGGTCTGTCAAGACTCTCCACCCTTGTCTCCGCCGGACTTTAGTGTGGTTGAGCGATTGCCAGTCTTGCCAGTGAATCAGCCTTGGCATTTTTTCCCTGGGGATCTGTGTAATGGTGTGGAATTTGAATTTTTTGAGAAACGTCTTGACGGATCCCAAGTATACCTCTAGCTATTGATCTTTGGTTTGGAAACTATCGTTGACTTGGTTAACGACTAAATGAGAGTCGCTGAATATGTTGACGCTGTCAGCCCCCGAATCGATGGCAAGGAGTAAGCCGACAATGAGTGCTTCGTACTCCGCCATGTTGTTAGAGGCTTTGAAATTGAACTTCAATGCGTATTCCACGTTCAGTCCCCCTGGCCCCGTCAAGATGATGCCGGCGCCGCTGGCCTTTACGCAAGCAGAGCCGTCAACGGGTAGGTTCCAGTCTGAGTGTTGGGGGGCTGGGTCGTCAGCGGTTATTATTTCTGCATTGGGCTTAGCCTCTGTGCCAGTTTCAACCAGACGCTCCATGAGCTCAACAATGAAGTCCGCCACTGCCTGGCCTTTCATGGCAGGTAGTCAATGTCAAGCTCACTAAGCTCAATGGCCCACTTGCTGAGGCACCCTGAGTGTTCAGGGTTCTGTATTACCTGTCTTAGTGGTTGATTTGTTAGGACATGGATTGTGTAGGCCTGAAAGTATTGGCAGAGGCATCTAGCGGCGATGATCAGTGCGAGAGAGCTGCTCCAGTAGGGGATACCTTGTTTCTGCCCCGTTCATACCTCTGCCAGCGAAGAATACGGGGAGCTCCTCGTGATCGTCCCGCCAAACAACGGCACAGCTTACCGCTGACTGTGATACCGCTAGGTATATATACAATGTCTCCCCTTCTACAGGAATAGAAAGGAGTGGGATCGATGCCAAGTATTCTTTCAAGCTTTGGAATGCTGCCTCACAGCCTGGGTTCCAGTCGATGACCTTCTTATGGGTCATCTGTCAGTAAATCTGGAGATAAACAGAGAAAGGGCGATTAGTTTGCCCTGGAGGCTTTGAACGTGCTTCTTCCACTTTGGAGCCTTCATGTTGAGGATGGCCTGCACCTTGTCAGGATTGGCTTCTATGCCCCGTTCACTGACTATGTAACCAAGAAATTTACTGGCGGTGACGCCAAAGAAACATTTTTCTGGGTTGAGGTGCATGCCATAAGCCAAAAGAATGGTGAATATGATTCTGAGGTTTGCCACGTGTCCGCTAGCCTTGATGCTTTTTACCAACATGTCGTCCAGGTAGACCTCGATAATTCTTCCCAGATGTTCAGCAAACATGGCATTCATCAACCGCTGGTAAGTTGCCCGGCGTTCTTCAAACCGAAAGGCATGACATTGTAGCAGTATAGGCCCTTGTCGATGGTGAAGGAGGTGCACTCCTGGTCGCCGGAGTGCATCTTAATCTGGTTGTAGCCGGAGAATGCATCCATCATGTAGAGCAACTCGTGTCCAGCGGTTGCATCGACCAGTTAGTCTATGCGAGGTAGCGGGAAGCTGTCCTTGGGGCAGGCCTTATTGAGGCCCTTGAAGTCGACACACATCCTCCACTTTCCGTTAGGCTTTTTAACCATGACCAAGTTGGATATCCACTAAGGGTAATTGACTTGGTGGATGAATCCAATGTTCTAGAGCTTAGCAACCTCTTCTCCTATTGCACGATACCTTTCTTCATCAAAGGCCCTTCGCCGCTGCTTGACAGGGTAGGAGGATGGTTTGATGCTCAACTTGTGCGTTATGATCTCAGGGGAGATGCCTGGCATGTCAGCGTACGACCATGCAAAGACGGCTGCGTTGTCACATAGAAATTGGTTGAGCTCATCCGCTATCGCTTGGTCAAGCTGAGCACCGATGCAGACTGTCTGCTCAGGGTGTTCGCCTGAGATGCTGATGACCCTTAAGGAAGTTTCTGGGTTGACAGGATCTTTTTTGACATATTTCTTCTCGTCCTCCCTAGGGTTCTCAAAGATATTTGGTGTTGGTGCATGGTTTCCCATTGTTAAGATCTCATGGCGGCGCGCCGACCGTGCCACGGTTGTGGAATAACATTCCCGTGCCAGATGTTGACTTCCCTTGACACAGCCTGTCCCGTTGGGGGTAGGGAACTTCATGAAAAGCATGTATCCGGGTAAGATGCACTTGATCTTGTTGAGCGTCGGTCGACCAATAATGGCATTATATGAGCTGAAGCAGTCGACAATGATGAACTCCGTTCTGCCGTACATGGGCTAGTGCCAATAACTAGTCGCATGTAGTCAGAACCCAATAGTTGTGTGACGTCACCGGAGAAACTAAGTAATGGCTCATAGTCCTGTATTAATTTCCTATTCCGTAGGAGTTTGCAGTAATAACCGTTGAAGATGACATTTACAGCGGAAGCGTTGTCAACAAGGACTCTTCCTACTGACCATTTGCTGAGTATGGCGTCGATTAAGAATGGATCATCATGGGGCAAATGTACTCCGCGGTCCTTGTCCTCCGAGAAGGTAATGGGTTCCCAACCAGCCTTTGGAAGTTTAGCGGACCTCTCATAGCGGATGTTGCAAATTTCGTTGGGGTTGTTAGCACGTGCATAGCACTTCTTTGCCGTATGAGACATGTTGGTGATTGGGGCACCACCGTCGATGATGTTGATGCGGCCCATTGGTTCAATGTTGGCGATAACGGGTGGCGGTTGGCCCACTCTGAATTGCTCCATCTTACCATCTCGGTATAAAGTTTCGATAGTTGTTTTAAGAGCGTGTTAGTTGTTGGTATTGTGTCCGCTGTCCTCATGATATTTACACAATTTGCCAGTGTTTCTGGGCTCTCCCACCCTTGGGTACTTTCTTGGGCGTGGTGGCGGAATCTGATCTTTGCACTGGTTGAATATATCCTCGTATGATGCCGTGAGGACTGTAAACACTGCATGCCGTTGGGAGGACTCCGTCTATTTATTACGGTTATCCCCATGAGATGAGCGGTTGCCCCTATTGTAATGTTGGTCCCTGTACTGCTTGCTCTGGTAGTTGCCTTGTTGCCACTCTCTCTTCTTGTCAATTGGTAGTGTAGCGGTGGCCTTGCTAGCGGTTTCCCGATGGCTGTTAGAGGGTTGGGCTGACTTTATAGGTGTTGGTGGTGGTGTTGAGCTCTCTTCATACGTGATGAATTCTGCCTGTGCATGGATGACAGCCTCGCTCATGACATGGTCATAAGCGGCATTTAGATGATTGTAATTGAGGTGATAGAAGAATGGCCCCTTGAGGAGTCCCTGCTTGAAAGCTGCCAGTGCCATTGTCTTATCAAGATCGCGGCACTGAGACGTTGTCGCCCGCCATCTGGTGACAAACGCCTTTAATGTTTCCTCTGTCCCCTGCTTGAGGTTGAACAGCTGAGTTGTGTTGTGATGTCCGACGGCTAACATGATGAATCGAGTAAGGAAAGCATTTGACAGTCCTTGAAATGAGTCGATTGATCCTGGCGGGCATTCAAAGAACCAGCTCATTGCCTCACTGTCCAATGTTTCACTGAACAAGTGGCAGAGTATGGCGTCATCTAATCCTTTGTTGTTGGTGACCTTTTTGAAGGTGTCCATGTGGACGAATGGGTCAGACGTGCCGCTATAATGTGACATCACTGGTGTCTTTGCATGTGCTGGTCTGACGGCCTGCAGGATCCTGGCAGTGAATGGCCCTGGTCTGGATGTGAAAAGCGGATTTGGTATTGGCGCTGGGGCGCCTGCCTCCGCCAGGGCTAGCCTCTGCTCCAACTGCTACATCCTTTCCAGTATTAGGGCGGTGGCATCGCCAGCTGGCCCCGCTTGGAGGTTCCGCTGGATTGGCCCTTGCCTGGCGGCAGGTGGGTTACCTTCATTCCTAGCTCTAGCTGCCGAGCAGTTGGTATTTGGTTGTGATTCCACTTCCTGCTCCATCATTAGGGGGGGCGGAGGAGGTGGGCCCATTAATTCTAGTGGATTCAGCGGTCCTTGCATCTGTATAATTGGTACAGGTACAATTCCGCCGGTGTTGGGTCGACTGCGTCTAGTGCTCTGTGACTGTTCGCTCTGTGCTGTATTAGCTTTTGCCTCCAGCGCCTTTTTCAATTCGTCGAACATTGACATTAGCTTGGCCACTTGGTTTTAGGCTTCCACCTTCTCTCGGCGCTCTTGTTCGCGCTCCTTGTTAGCTTTGTGGAGGTCCATCAATGCCAGCTCGTACATAGCGGCAAGATCCTGGACCGTTGGACGACTGCTGCCTGGCTGGGCCTCCGCTGCAGTTTGGGTCTGCTGGACCTGGGATGAGCCCCCGGGACCCATACTAGGGTTGGTTGGAGTGTTGAATAATGCTCGATTAACGTTGGGGTTGGCGGGGTGGGGGTTGGCGGACTAGTCTGCTTGCTCCTCGGCATTTCCCCCTCTACCGTTAGCCATGGTGGTGGTGGGGTGACCTTTTATTCAAAAGATTCCCACAGACGGTGCCAATGTTAACATTCAAAGTTCAGCGGTAGCTAAACTATGATCAACACAGGTCTGGTGGGCGGACCGTTACTCGATATTCTTAGTGCTTCCACTACCTGTCAAGTGAAATACAAAGGGGGCGTCAGAGGGAGACCGCGTCGGGCGGTCTTCTCTTCTCCGATGCCTAAGTTAGTCAATGTATTTGCGTTGACATGGTAACAATAGACAAGTAATAGATGCGTCATTAATGAGGAGAGAGGAGAGAACCAATTATAGGTGAGAAGAGAGCTGATATTCTCCATGTGTTCGATGTGGGACTGATATGCTTCAATTCCCAACTTCTGGAGCTTCTGATGCTGTGTTGGCGCAGCTCGTGGCAGCGCATCAGTGGTGATCTGGAGGTAAGCCGGGGCCTAGGCGGTAGCCTGCTTGGCTGTGTTCCTATAGGTGACTTTTATGGCGGGAACTGGTATTGCTGGCTGTAGTATGAGCGTGGCTCATTATAGCTAATTATGCTAGGCAAATGCTCATGTAAGTACATATGATTATTTATATATTCGTGAAATAGTAATATTTCTGATTATTGATTGAGAAGTTGATGTGTCATTTCGGGCCAGAATTATTTTATGTTTAGTTGGATAGGTTTTCAAATCACTTCAAGCATAGTTGTCCATATTGCTTTCTCTTTTGACCCTAAGATTTCTTTTTTCCTGATAAGGACAATAAGTGGTTATTCAGGGGTCTATATAGTGTATATTGAGAGTTATTAATTACAGGCATTTATGTGCATGTAATTATATCTAAAATACTCTAAATTAGCTAATTCTTGAGCCAATTGTAATGTAATTAAGTCAATTTTATTTATTGTGTAGGAAATAAGTGAAATTGTTGAAATCAGTAGAAAATAAGGAAAATTGAGCAAAACTAAAGTTTTTGAGAAAATGACAAAATAGCCGACGCGAGTAAACCGTAGTCAATGTCATCAAAGGAGCAGGATCCAATTGCCTCCAATATTACTTGTGAAAATAAATGGAAAAGAGTGAGAAGAAATGAAAAGAATTGTAAAATCGGCAAAAGTATTGCATCTTAATTAAATAAGTGATTAATTGCTTAATTGATTAACCTAATCAATCCAAAAAATGGTACAGCCATGCACGTGCGGCCCAATATACATTGCGTCCGCTCTCTACCTCTTTGTTCACACATATAGCACGTGAGAGTTTTCTTTCTTTAAAATCAACCATTGCAGCCTTGACACGTGCACAGCTATCAACTTTTCTTGCTTTGACAGCCACCCATTATCAATTACACTTACCTCTCTCTTCGACATATATAGACCACGACCTAATTCGGACCCTGTCATCACAGATTCACAGCGCGGCACACCACAGGGGGGCAGCTTCGGGCTGCTCTCATCCTCCTTCCCCTCCATTCTTCATCTTTTCTTTTATGTTTCATTTGGAATCCAATGACTCACTCAAGGTTTCAAAGGGAATCATCATCAAGAGCACCACACCTCCATCTCTGGCTAGTTGAATGAATAAATTGTTTGGTTCATACTCATAGCTAGAAGTGACCAAATTAACTCTCTCATCTCTTCTTTAATATCTATTCCATAATTTTATATGTTATTGATGATGTATTTGACTATGGATAGTGAGTAGTTCAATTTTGGGAGTTAGGGTTGTGATACTCTAACTAATCTTGTATAATTGTTGATGCTTTAATTGAAATAAATTCAATTTCCCTTGTGTATGCTTTAAATCCGAATTTATTGGTCCTTAAAAGCATGTTTCTAGGCTTTGTCACCCTTTGAAATTATGTTGTGGACAATTGTAATGAATAGATTCATAAATTGACAGCTTATTAACCTTGTTGCATCTAGAATTTAAGTGTGGTGACCATTAGCTAGCTTAATTGTAGCTAAACTTGCTTGAGTCTCTATTATCTTGCTCTGTAGGCCTCTAATTTTAGATATTGCGGCCTTAAACGGCGTAATGCCATAAGTTAGAGGGTTGATTGTGGTCCTAATCGGCATAGTCAATACACCAAAATGATAATTGGTTTATAGCCTTAACCGGTACTAGATATGGGACTCGACACATATCGGAAATGCATGTAATTATGAAATTAGCATCGATGTTTACAAGATAGTAGTGTGAATCACCCAACACTCTGATGTTCCCATTAATTTGAAAATCTAAATTTAATTTTCTAGTTCGTTAATTAGTTGTTTAGTTTACTTTTCGGTTGCGTTTAATTTAGTTGATTCACAATTCAAAACTCCCTACAAATTTAGACTCATTTGCGCATATCCACCACTAGGCTCTTAGTTTTGATTAGGCTTTGGTGAAAACCAAAGCCAAGCATTGCTAAGGCTTGGTGCCTTAGATTAACATTTTTGTTTTTTTTTTTCTTTTTTCTTTCGTTAGCTTAGTGACTTTAGTTCCGACTATCCAAAGATTGTGGGTTAGCCACTGATCCCCGTGGTTTGATAATTTTGGGCTTAATACTTCCCCTATCTTGACACGATTCGTACGTTTGCGAGAGTTTATGCATCAAGTCAGTTATTCTGTTAATTGAGGGCCTGTAAATTATTTATTGAAAGTTAGAAAAAAAATTATTTGTCTTGGTTAATAAACATTTTATTACGTTTTATTAGGAATCAATAAAAAAAGGAAAGGAACCATCAATGGGGGCAGTAAAGGTTTTCAAAACCTAGGTTTTGAGTGGCGGTGGCATCTTTTCTTTAGGCAAGGCGGCGACGTAGGGAGGGATCTCTGCGGCGATCGTGGGTGAGGCGAGGGTTTTTTCTCATACCATGAATTGTGGCAGCAATAGGATAGTCGGCTAGCACCGGTGACTCATCATCATGGGCTGTGTGAAATAGACCTTAGCATCTACCTGATTGACGAAGGTCGAAGCGATCTGACATGTTTGGAGCAATTCTCGGCGGCAGGATTGCGGTGTCAAATCTAATCGGCGGCAGTCCAGGGAGGCAAAGGGAGGCCGACTTGGTGGATCCGGGTCTGATTACAGGGTCGTCTTTTCGAAATGGATTGGTATTCCGGCCTTGATCAAGCAGTGTTACAGGGGCTTCTCTAGCTTGAGTGCTTTAGTTGAGGTCTTGGTCTGCATGTGGGCTTTGGTAGGTGTGTTTCGCTAGTTGGTGTTTGGCTGCAAAAAGGATTTGACGATCTGATGGTCGGCTGGAAAGGTTGCTCGCCGAAAAGCTAGTTGACGGCGGAAATGGCATGGTAAGGGCGTTTAGGGCTTCTGCTCACTTTGCTTTGGTTTGGGCTTGGGCTTGGGCTTTTGGGTCTAGACTCCAACTTGAGCTGATGGGCTCTATATGGGTCTTTAAGGAGGGTGCCTTGTCACCCTCATTTATCACTTAATGATGAGGGTGGGCCTAGCCCAAGATGTGGACCTTCTTGGGTAATTGGGTCGGTATATGGTCCATGTTCAATCAATTTCGGATCATGACTGCTACAGGAGTTGGTAATTATCTGGAATAAATTGGTGTTTTATAGCGGCTTATGAATAAGGAGGTGGTCCTATTTGTTTGCTACGAAGTGGTTTTTTGTTGGTACCGCAATTGTGCGCCTGACCAATAGGGATGCTAGTTAATGATTTTACCCTAGAAGACACGAAGTTTCTTTGTTTATAAGTTCTCTAATTTCAACGAGCTTATCATCGACTTGTAATGAGTTTGTTTTGCTTAGAATAGGGTTTTCGATTTGTTTACCGGCTATCTTGTTATAAGTACAGTTAGACTCTAGCCATTGATAGATTTTTGACTATTGATCTTAATGTAATCAATTTCTACAGCAAAACAAAAAAAAGGAAAAGAAATTCTCATAGTTTCATTTAAGTGCAACAAGGGAGAAAACTTATGGAGAAAAAATCATTCACTTTTGTGCTTTTATTCTTTTTCTCTTATTCCTTCTTTATCTGTCACATGATGTCAGTGAAAAATTAAAAATTAAACCTATAACCTCCACAATGACTGCTGCATAATTAATTATGAATACAGTATTCTTTTGAGAGCTTAATTTATGAACCAGTACATAATATGGTAGGCTTTGACAGATGATTTGTAAATGCCAAAGACGCATCGGCTTTGGCTATTCTGTTGAAAGGGAATCAGCTGCCAAATATCACTATTTTGTTGTCCCCCTCTCATTTGACAAAATAACTGGTGTTGCTCTCATGCATTGAGACACAATTTTTATGATAATATAAGTTGTTTAGTATATGTTGTGATACTAATTTAATATATTTTTTTCCGATGAAATGTGAACAATTGGAAATAAATTGCATAATTGGACATGATAGATTGAATGATTGTTATTGTTCATAACATAACTTCATGCTAACACAATAATGCGCTAGACCAAATTCAAGAGCGCAACCATTTAAAGGCCGGAAGGGGCTATTCCCCTCTGCAAGATTTAGAACAGTCCTTCCCAATTAACATAAACTGCACAAAAGAAATGTACCTCGAACTCTTCATCTCTTTGCTCACATAAAGAAAGGTCGATTAACCACCAAAAAGGAAAACAATTGGGAATGATAGAAGTCAAAGCTTTTTTTTAAGGTTAATTATATATAAGTGCATCTTTGAATGTTTTTTTAGTCATAAGGCCACAAACTAGTTTTTTCCCTTATAAGGCCATTATATTAAAAAGGGTATTATATTTTAGATATAAAAATCAATATATTTATAGAAATGCCACTAGAGTAAAAAGTCAACTATCATTCTCTCTCTCCTCTCCGGTGAGGCATCCGGTTAATTCCGGTGGGTCTCCGGCCGACTTCCGGCTAACTTCCAACGAACTCTGTAACACCAAAAGCTACTCTGGTGAGATTCTCGACAACCTCCGGCGAGGTCATAAAAGCTACAGTCACTAGCACCAAAGGCTACTATCGCTAGCAACAAAAGCTACTCTAGTGAGATTTCCAGCAACCTGCGGTGATGTCACAAAAGCTACTGTCACCAACAACAAAAGCTATTGTTACCAACAAAATCTATACTCACCAACACCAAAAGCTACTATCCTCACCAACAAAAATTACTGTCACAAACACCGAGAGCTACGCTATCCAGCAAGAAATGATGTTGTCACCAACACCAGAAATCTTCTCTTACCGATAACAAAAGCTACTGTCATCATCACCAAATGTTACTCTCATCAACACCAAAAGCTACTATCAAGTAAAACAAAAGCTACTACCACGCAGAACAAAAGCTACTCCCTGAGACTGAGAAAAACTGTTATCAAAGACTAAGAAAGGTATGGAAATGTAAAGAACACAACCAAAGTAAAAATGCTACTGCAATCGAGAAAATAAAACATATTAGATGATACAAAAAGTATGCAGGGTTCAACAATGATATAATTATGTAAAAAACTACTTTCATAATTGTAAAAGGTCACTACCATAATCATGAAGATTTATTACAATAGTTGAATAAAACTACTGCCAATGTTGTAATGCTACTGTCCTCTTTCAATATTGACACTCTAAATCCATAGGCATAATTTTGCCACCTTCAGCACGAGACTTCATTTCAACATTTCTTGGTTAGCTGAATGATCTCTTGTTCAATGGAGGCTTCAATATCCAAATTCACATGATTTTGGAAATCTACTACTACAAATGCGAAGGGCAAAAGTTCTGCAAGAACAAAGAAACAACAAAATATTAGTATTTAAAATGAAAACTAAAAACAGCAATGTACCGCTATGCTGCAAACGTGACACTCTTTATCAACTTGATAATAAAAGACAACCAATCTAAAATACTACTGACATAGGTATAGAAAGCTACTATAACACAAGTACAAAGCTACTGACCAGTAATAAAATGCTACTAACATAGGTACAGAGAGCTACTATAAAACATTTACAAAACTATTGGACCAGTAATAAAAACTCATAGTCATAGGTACAGAAAACTACTATAATCCATGTTCAAAGCTACTGGACCATCAATAAAAAGCTACTAATATAGATACTGATTGCACAACTCGATCAACTAGATTAGTAAACAGGCGTAAATGAAAACACATGAATCTAAAACTCGATCAACTAGATTATTAGCTTCTAGTTTTGACATGAATG
This sequence comes from Rosa persica, assembly GCA_025331145.1. Classification (NCBI taxonomy): domain Eukaryota; kingdom Viridiplantae; phylum Streptophyta; class Magnoliopsida; order Rosales; family Rosaceae; genus Rosa; species Rosa persica. Next base: position 40,332,669 of record WFKR01000002.1, on the reverse strand, counting down.
AAAATATAGAGTAACTAACAAAAATGCACAGTAGGGTTGTTTATCATCGATCATAGTTTTTCAAAAGTACGCTAATAGCATTTCTAACCAGTATTAGTAGCCTTTTTTTTTAACACTATATCAGTTAACTTAAAAAAACTAACAATAGGTTTGTTTGACAGTAATACTAGCCTTTCAAAACCATAATTATAGCCTTTTAAAACTCATCAAGTAGCATTTTCAAAGAGTATCAGTATCTCAAAATCAATCTACAAATGAAACTCAATAAGCAATCATATAATTTCCATCGTATTTTAAGTACGTAGAATTGGATATAAGTTTTTTTGACATCTTATTTTAAGCCAACAAAACTTGCAAGATATGGCTTCTAATCGATTAAACTGAAAAATGATTTAGCTCTGCAAGCTTTCATTGTTACAAATTTGGTGTGTGAAGAGATGTTCCTACAGTAAGCGTCAACTTAAAACTTAATTTTGATAGAACAAGTTATCTAGATTATAGTCAATGAAACAATAATGGTCCACAACGGAGAGAAAACAAAAGGCAGAAACCAGCCAGCTACACCCAAAGTGATTATTTATGTCTATAGTTTTCACTCTCGAAAGCTGAAAATCATCAAGAATATTTGTATCTTTTGATTGCAAAGTCAATTAAATTTCACAAATTAAAAGTAATTACTTGAGAGAAATATTGCTGTGAGAATTGAAAAGGAACATACCGCAGCACTGGATATGTTGCCTTTGGACACCAAGGCACCAACTATAAACTCAAGAGCAGCTAGATCTCCAATATTTGATTCTATTGCAAGATTAATCACTATTAAAACTCCGATGATACAAAGTAAACCCCAAACAATTCAAAGCTACAAAGTCAAACTAAATACATAATTATCTATATATGTAATTACCTTTCTGGTGGTACCGAAGCAGTTGAGGATGTAGTTCTTGTCTATCCGCTTAAGCAACTAGCCGATCTAGAGCGATTTGATCTCATCGGATCCCTAACTCAGCGTCGCGGAGTCTTACCGGTTCCCTTGGCCGCCGCGGCCTCACCGTTTGGATTTGTAGATCCAAGTCCGAACTACTCAGGAATCAATGAAGGCGTTTTCGAGTCGGACATTTGTTCCAGGAGCCGAGCGAGTTGGTGTTGGAGGAAGGGTTTCCTGGTGCGCGCGAGAAAGAGAGAGAGAGGGAGGGAGGGAGAGAGAGAGAGAGAGAGAGAGAGAGAGAGAGAGAGAGAGAGAGAGAGAGAGAGAGAGAGAGAGAGAGAGAGAGAGAGAGAGAGAGAGAGAGAGATCTGCAATGTAAACCTGATGCAATTTGTTTTGTTGGGTGAAAGGGGGCAAAATCGTCAAAGATAAAATAATTTTAAAATGTAAATGGAAGGATGTGTAAAAAAAAAAAAAACTAAGTGGCCTTATGGCTAATTAAAGTTTCAAAATAACACTTATGAGTAATTTTCTATTTTTTTTTTATTATTAAATATTTGTTACTCCTCAAACTTTTCCCTGAGAAATAGTTTAGTCCCTCGCCTGTTAAATTAAACTGAATAATCCTTATTCTTTCTAATTCTTACACAAAAAGTCCACAATAGGTCTAAAATGACTATTATATCCTCACTTCCATTTTTTTCTATTTTTTTTAATTATTTCCTCTCTTTTTCTATTTTTCTCTCTCTTTTCATTTCTTATTTTTTCTGCTTCTCTCTCTCCCAACTCCAAGCAACAAGCCGATCAAAATCTTAGCCTTCTTTCAGACAAATTCATCATTTGGGTATTGAACTTCTCCTTCTTTTCAGTCAAAATTGCCATATGGGTATTCAATTTTCTCGATCAAGAATTGGGGATTTTCAAAAAGGGCTATAAATCCATCTATGGCTACCAATTCGTGTTCTCTCTTCTGGTTAGGTGAGTTCAGCGACCAGCTCACCGCCACCATCTCAATCGACTCACACATTCGACCGAGACAGATGATCGAAACCAGAACGGCGATGGGAGCTTCGAGTTCGGAAACAAGAAGATCAAATCGAAGCGGGCGGTGACGATGAAGAGAATGCGATCGAATTGGATTTCAAATTTGAAAATTGACAAGGGAAGAAAGTGGATGATCTGGAAACGTTTTGGTTCGATGGTGGAAGAAAGTGGAATAGTGATTTGAGTGATGGAGTAGTGATATGAGAGGCGGCAGCGACCCTACTGTGGCCAAGGACCTCACCGACCGAGCAGTAGAGAGAGAGAGAGAAGCAGAAAAAATAAAAATAACAATTAAAAAATTATATATAAAAAGAAGTAAGGGTATAATAGTTATTCTAGACATGTTGTGGACCTTTTGTGTGAGAATTAGAGAGAATAAGGACTATCCAGTTTAATTTAAAAGATGAGGGACTAAATTGTTTTCTAGGAAAAAGTTCGAGGAGTAACAAGTATTTAATCCTATTTTTTTCTTGCATTTTTCTCGCAATGGTATAATATTACTGATGCGATCGATTCAAAAGCTAGAAGTTAAACTTACTTGCAACGATTTTTTTCCGAATTAATCAGTAAACTATTGATAAACAAAAAAAAAATTACAAGCTGAACATTTCTAGGTTATAGAAATTTGGTTCCCCCCCCCCCCCCCCCCCCCTCAATATAATATCTTAATAATACTTTAAACTCAAATTTCATGTCCATGAAATATAGGGAAAATGTTCATTTACCCAAATTTGAGCTATACTAATCTCATTTACTCAAATATCTTATGAGATTGCCCACTTACCCAATAATTTATATATTTTTTGCCATAATACCCAATTAAGTATTTTTTATTGCTTTTTATTTATTTTTAGGACAATTTTACCCTCTCATTCTTTATCACTTAGAGAGAGAAGTCATCAGAGACCTCACCGGACTCCGGTGACAGGTGGCTGGCCGCGGACTCCGGTGACCAGAATCCCGCAACCGGTGACAAGAATCCGTAATCCGGCAGTCGGTGACTGGAATCCGAAATCAGGCTATCAGACTGGTGATCGGATTCGGACGTTCGATTTTATTGCCTCCTAGTAATACTAATAATCATATTATTTCTCTCTAATAAACATATTATCGCCCCCCCCCCCCCCCCCCCCCCCAATAATCATATTACCACCCCCTAATAATCATATTACTGCCCCCAATAATCTTTTTATTGTCCCTCCATAATAGTGTTACAATAATGCCCAGCTATTCCGCTTAAATATAACAACTTTGCCCATACGTTTATAATCTTTTGAAGAATCAATTATTAGTTTCTCAGAATTCCCACTGGATATGTCACAATCTCCTTCAACTTGATGGCATTTTCGTACAGAAACAATTATATCAGTTAATAATTAGTACAGTCAGTCACGAATCTACAATTCTGACTCAAAACTCAGTCTATGATTATGTAACACAATTCTGATCAACACAAGTCAAGTTTACATATTCAATTAACACGAATAGATAATCAAAACGTCTGAAATTACAAGAAGCTGATTGAGGCTATGCTCGGTGATTTTACGTTCATCGGGATTTGTGCTGAGAGTAGCTTGGAGTTTAACAGCAAGGCCATGAAGATTTGTTTTTTCTTTAGAATTTCGATGGAAATCAGAACTCTAATACTATTAAATGGTCAGCATCAAAATTAATCGGAATCTAAACCCTAGCTGAAATGGAAGAAAGGGGATGTGCGAACCAGAAAGGAGTGATAGGGATAAAGGGATTGACATCGATCTGATTTGTCGATGGCCTGAGTTGCAGATTTGATTGATAGCGATGGGAGACCGGCGATCTGGGTCGAGCGTCAGTGACAATGAGAGAGAGAGAGAAGCCGTCACTGTGTGATTCGCCAAAGGCCTGGGTCGAGCATCAGTGACAGTGAGAGAGAGGCCGTCGCGGTCTGATTCATCGGAGGCCTGGGTCGCCGGAGTCATCTAGCGCCGCGGAGTCCAGTGACAGAGAGAGGCCGAGAGAGAGAGAGACGTCGTCTAAGTCTGAGAAGAAAGACTGGATAGGTCTATAATTGCATGTCATGCTTTGTCTAAATAGTCTTTTTCCTTTTAAATTGGGTAAATGGGCACACTAATCTCTTATTGAAGTAAGTGGGCAATTTTTAGACTCAAATTGTGTAAACGGTCAATATTCCTAAATTATACCCGTCCGCCAACAAAAGGCTAGAGTTTCGCAGGCTGCTTTGAGCCCCCAAAAGTAATACCAGACAATGATGGAAAGTGGGCGACCTGATCTCACCCAACCCAGGCTACATCTATAATCAAATGGTTTGGTTGATTATAGATTTGGCTGATTTTCTTGATCCAACATTTTTTAAGACGATGTTGCAGCCAACATTTTCTTGCTCAAATAAGCCTACATGTTGTGGAGGAAAAGGATAGTATTACATTACTAAGGTTCATCATAAACAATACATAGAAACTGCTATGAAAGTGCCATATCAACATCTGAAGTTGGAATCAGTGAAGCGGATTGATGGGGTTTATGACACATTTGGTGAGAAATTGAGTCCAGACGATCGTGTTTTTCAGCTGAACTTAGAAATTAGATCGCACAAGTTAGGCCTTGATGGAAAAACAAGCACCGTTTCCTTCGTGAAACATTTGCAGGTTAGTACTTTGGTGTACAGGATCGAATGATGCATGGGGAGCTTTCAAAAGGGGAGTTTTTTTTTTTTGAAGGTTTAACCAAATTAGAAATTATTCTATTTGTGACTTTAGTGTCTTCAATAAACGTTGAAATGATTATGATATATAAGAATTAGATTATTAAAATATTTTCCACTTGTCCTAATTGGCTTTTTTTTATTTTTTATTATTATTATTTTTTTTTTTGCGGAAAGAGGGACCAACTCATCATCCTCTCCTTAAATATTATTGATAGATAAAAAAGAATACATACAGGCCAGAGGATTCAACCAAAACCATGCCCAAAACAAAACTCCAACAAGCAGAATCTAGAAAGTACCAAACCAGTCCTTCACACAGAACAGTAGAATACAACCAATACATGAAAAACCATATGTAAAACAAAACTAAACCCGTACAACCAAGATGACTGTGGGAGTGGTCAACTTTTGCTGCGCCTGTAATTAAGGCGATTAACTTCGCAATTAGTAGGGAGATAAGTTCCAGCCATGAATGCGGTAATTATTACTGCATTAACAACAATAATAACTACACGCAATGATTGCAGCCGTAAATGCGCAATGAATGGATGTCGTAAATAAGTCATGATTAGCCGTCGTTAATGGAGCAATGATTGTTTCCATAAATGAGTAAGTTAATGCGACCTTAAAAGCATGATAATGGCGGCTTGTCCCCCAAGCGAGTCCCTGCCTATATAAAGGCCACTTGACGACAAGGTAAACCATCGAATTCCAATTTTTTCTACTCCACTACTAAGAAACGTACTGACTTAGGCATTGGAGAGTTTTCTGCAGGTACCCCCCCCCCCTCCTCGAGCCGACGGTCAGACTTCAAGTCAACGCTCCAAGGAAGCTTCTCGATTGTTCCCGGTCTGTTCCCGCTCCCGTCCACATTCATTGGTGAGTCAAACTCTTCTACGGAATTTTTCGTCAATAACAAGTGGCGCCGTCTGTGGGAAACTCTTTTCCCTGAAAAGTGATGGCGGGAGATGCCCCTGAGGGGATTCCATTTCTGTCACTCAGGACTGGTATTGACGAAGTTCCTCCCCACCAGCTGCCGAATGGGTCCATCTCGAGCCCCATCGGCGACGTGAACTTGCCTCCGCATCTAGAAGATGAGACGCAAAGGATAAGGCAGGAACTCGATCAACTTCGGAGAGAAAAACAAGACCGCGAGGCCCATCGTCGGCGAAAACGTGAAAGGATTTTACAACTTGACAGCGATTCCTCAGACGATGACGCCAAAGGCAACCTCCGTCGAACCAGCAACATAGCAGCCAACGCGGGCGCTAGCGACATCATCAAGGGAGTCCCTGAAGGACCCTTCGTCGAAGGGACGGGAGGCACGCCGAACGGGGGGCCGAACGGCGGAGCTGGATTAGGCCAATCCAAAAGGGCGCGCAACGAATCGTGGCGTGAGAAGATGGAGAAAATAATTGATGCATGCAAGCGTGCCGGCCCTCGAGAGCTCGCAGCCGAAATCGCGAGGGTCGTGGGTATTCTCTTTTTTTCTTTCTCCTCCTGGCTAATTGGCTAATTGACTGTTCGGATTATTGAACTGTAACTTTTGTACCTGTAGGAAGTAGCCGTTCAGCATTGGAAGAGAGTTGGGCTCTTAGCTAGTCGTTTTTCTTCAACACCAGAGATGGACAAAAGGGGTCTTGTGTGGGTGCTCCGGATGCAAACTGATGTGGATAGCTATCCTTCTTGGTAAACTATCATGGAATAAATCATTATCACACTTTTATTTGGCTCTATATGTGTGTGTGTTACCTTTTGATATATAACCTATAAGTTGACTTAACTTATTGTTGTTACCAACATTAATATTCTTTCCTGTGTAAATGGCTGATGTAATTCAAATAGATACATGGTGCTATGCATTATCAGATAATGGCGTGTTCCGGGATTGGGTCATTCGTGATTTCAGAACAGGAGAAATTTTCAGTCGAGCAACTAGGTTTGAATTCTAATTAGCTATGATGGTCACATGTAACTTGAACTGTGTTTAGTTTTTCTATGTTCACTACTAATGGCTTTTACCTTTTTCTTTTATGGCAATGAAGTCTTAATGTGATGATGAACATGAACACAAGGAAACTTTCCAAACTCGTACCAGAAATTAAAGATGAAGTAGGTGAAACTTTTATTCATGTTTGATGGTCCTCTCATTGACATCAATAGAACTAAACTACGACAGTTGGATGTTAATGGTGAAAATTATGTTCAACATGTGTGATTGTTTTACTCATGGTTCATATTCGCAATATAGGATATAAGATATCTGGAAAGAGAGCATTGCCATATATGAATTTCAAAAATATTATATGCCTGTTCTCATTGGAAATTCGTATTGGGTATCAGAGCGTTCCTCCATCGATCAGCCTTGGAGAATAACGAGCTTTCCTCTATAATTTTGGAGTTTCGAAGAGTGTATAGCGGGTGACAAACTGCAGTCTTTTAGTACCGGAGTTGCTAGATCCGATGGAACCTTATGCCAGTCCACTGATAAGAATGGGATAGAATTTGATCACTTGCTTCTTCTTGAAGATGGTTCAACAATTTTGAGAGGGAAGACCATGCGGAAGGCAAGAGGTGATGGTAAAGCAGTTAATAAATCACCAAGACATCAATGCATGGAAATAGCGTATCAGGGAGAGAAGAACCGGTACCTACAGTCAACAAAATTAAGTTCTAGTTTCCAACCAAAGTTGAGTGTGTTCTTGTCTAAAATAGAAGTTCAGTTTCCTTCAATGTTCGTACTAACGTTGACGTTTCTGAAATAAGTCGGCTCTTTATTTATTTACTTTTTATTTTATTTTATTTTTTTGCTTAAACCCTGGCAAAGCTAGTGTAATTTAATAAAAAGGAAAAAGAGTGCACCATAGTAGGAGGGACCTAAATCTTATCCCACCAAAAACAAACAACAAACCAATAACTTGCAACTAATAACGAAAACTAACATGACCGAAAGTTGGGAAACCCCAACCAATAGAATCCAGTGGCAAGTCCCACCATGTCAAACCTGATGAATTTATCCCTTCATTTGCCATAACATCTGCAACTCGGTTACCTTCATGGAAAATATGAGAAAAGCAAAACTCCATCTGAGAAATCCGGTACAAGCAGTAGCTCCACTCTACACTTAGTTGCCAAGACACTAAAATAGGAAAGCGAAGGAAATTTAGAACAAGCTCTGAATCCACTTCCAACCAAATATGTTTCCACTCCCTTACCCAAGCTAATTCAATAGCTTGGATAGTAGCCATAACTTCAGCAACAACGGAGTTCGGAATGTCCAAGTTAGAACAAAAAGCACCTAGAACCTTGCCTTTATAATCCAAAAACACCCCGCATAGCCAGCTTTATTTGAGCAACTTTTTCATGCCCCATCAGTGTTGAACTTAATACACCCATAAAGAGGAGGATGTCAATTAACTTCAATCATTCGTGGGGCACGACAGGGTCTACACTGAACCCCAATTTTCTTCAAAACCACAAGCTTCTCAGAGGAATTAAACATGCAGCCAGTAGCTATCTTACTTGATGAAATAATATGGCTAGAAATTTGAGCACATGCATGTACAGCATCCACCCTAAAGCCATCATATTTAATCTTATTCCTTGAACTCCAAATAAACCATAAAGAAGTAACAAAGCATGCTGACCACAATTCCCTTAATTGTGGACTACGAGAAGATTTTAGACCAAGATTCAACATATTCAATACTGAATTGTTTTTTTTTTTTTTTTTACAATAAAACAACAGACAGAAGCAAAAACAGAAAGCAGAAAGAGAAACAACAGAGGACCCCCGAAGGCCCTCCACTAACAAAGCCTAGGGAGGTCAGGGCAACCCATCGTAAAACAAGATACTTAAGAGAGAGGAAGGAGGGTGAAGCACCCCGTCGGATGGACACATTCCTCTGAAGGCTAGGGAGGCAACGTGATCCGCTGCTCTATTAGCAGACCTGCTGGTCCAAAGCCAGCTGATTTGCCTGTTTAGGGAAAGGTACCGGGCTTTTGTGAAGAGGTTCTTCACTTTCCGGTCAGAAGGAGGAACACCAGAAGCTAGAGCTTGGATGAGAATCTTTGAGTTTAAGGCAATGATCACCTGGCCAAGAGGGAACTTTGCAGAGAGAGACAAACCTTCACAGAGAGTGATGAGCTCTGCAGTGAAGGGCGACAGAGCTGGGGAAAAACCTCCATAACCGTCCACAATACCTCCCAAATGATCTCGAATAATCGATGCAATTCCACCAGATAGAGAGGAAGCATGCCAAGAAGCATCCGTGTTAACTTTGTAAGAGAAGAACAGAGGAGGAGACCATGAAGGAGGAAGAGGGTGCTACAAGGCAGGAACAGTCAGACCCGGGCAAAGAGATGGAGATGAGGTGGTGTTAAGGAAATCCATGGCAGCGGAGAAGGCCGTCAATGCAACAATGCTTGGGATAGGAATCTCATGGTGAAACACACATTTACATCTATGTTTCCAGATGTTCCAAAGAAGGAAAGATATGGTGAAGAACTCTTTGGATGTGAAACTGGTCCTGATAGCATCAATCCAGCAATTCATAGAGGTGATTGATTGGATCGAAACTTTATAGCTCATATGATGAGCAAACTAGACAGCAATAACCCAGGGGCAAGAGAAGACGACATGCTCCACTGAGTCCGGGTAGAGATTGTATAGGGAGCAGATTAGGGTTCTAGCAATATGGCGTGTGAATAACGTCTCGTTGGTGGGAAGGATATTATGGATGAGTTTCCAGAAGAAAATCTTAATTTTGGGGAAGGTGTGAAGGGCTGCAATCCATTTCCAGATTTGTGGGGAAGGGAACTGCGAATGGTGAGGATGAGCAGATGGGGCCCTGAGATTTCGAGAAACCTGAAAGTGGTAATCATAGCTGACAGAATACACACCATTTTTGGAGAGAGGCCAGATGATACTATCCCAAGCATCCCGGTTCCATAATTGAATTGACATTATTTGAGATTGCTGAAGAGAATATAGGTCTGCCTAAATTGGGGATAAGCCTCAACCGTTGGTGTTCCAATCAATCAGGACGACACCAGAACATTGAGGTTGCCTTTGTCCAGGCACAGAGGGGATGGGGGGAGGCAAGGAACCCAGGGATCCGACCATAAGTTAACAGACACCCCATTACCAATTTCCCATAGGGAGCCGTCCAAAAGGAGACTGCGACCACTCATTAGACTTGTCCACAACCAAGAGGGCCTAGATCCTCTTTTTGGATTCAAAATTGAAGAGTTGGGATAGTAGATTTGTTTCAAGACCTGAGCAGAGAGAGTGGGGAGATTGAACTAACCTCCAGACCTGCTTTGCAAGTAAGGCGTCATTGAACTCTTGGAAATTCTGAAAACCCATCCCACCTTCTAGTTTTGGGAGCCCCGAAAGATCCCAAGATTTCCAGTGGATACCTTTAGAATCTGAATTCCCTCACCAAAAATCGCTGAGGATGGAGTTAATCTCCTTGCAAGTCAAAATGGGGAATTTGAAACAAGCCATCGTATAGGCAGGGATTGCACAGGTGACAGACTTAATCAAGACCTCTTTACCATCTTGATTCAACAATGATTGCTTCCAACCATCAACTTTACACAGAATAGCATCCTTCACAAAACTTAAAGCCTTTCTTTTAGACCTTCCCCAGATTGTAGGAAGGCCAAGATAACGACCCGGGTTATCAACAACTTTCATTTACAACACTAAACTGATGAGATGAACAATCTGGTGATTTGTATTGGGACTAACATATATTGATGACTTATCAGTGTTAATGCGTTGACCGGAAGTGGTGCAGAAATTGTGGAGAAGATCAGAGAGATGAAGACAGTTACCTAACGTAGCATTGAAGAAGAACAACGAGTCGTCTGCAGAAAGTAAGTGGCTAATTGGAAACAATTGAGGACCAAGACGGACAGGATGCAAGAGATTTGCCTAAGTTTCTTTGAGGATCATCTTAGACAAAACATCATCTACAAAGAGAAAGAGGAAGGGAGACAAGGGGTCCCCTTGATGTAAACCTTTAGACGGAATGAAATCGGCATCCGATTTGCCATTTAGTATAACATAGTAAGTAACTGAACGAACACAGCTCATTAGCAGATTGGTCCAGTCAGTGGAGAAGCCAAGTTTTAGCAGGACACTCTCCTAGAAATCCCATTCGACACGGTCATAAGCTTTCTTCATATCGAGCTTTAAGCCAAATGACCCTGCATCACCAGAACGAAGTAATTTGAGGTGATGAAACACCTCGTGAGTCACCATAATGTTATCCTGAATGAGATGGTCGGTTACAAAAGCTGATTGATTTGAGGAAATGAGGGAAGGCATGAGGGGTTTTAAACGATTTGTTAGGATTTTAGCTAGTATCTTGTATGAGAGAAGTTACAAAAGGCTATCGGTCTGTAATGGGAAGCTGAGGAAGGGGTTTTAATCTTGGGGATGAGGGCTATGTGGGTCTTGTTTAGGGAATGGAGTTTTTTTGTTGCTTTTAATCTGTTAGACGGGAGGTTAGTACTTCATTAGATCTTCTGTTACGGGTTTGGGGCATGGGCGTTGTCCTCCCTTCCTTTGCTTGTATTTTCCATCTCTTTTATTTAAATTAATAAAAGAGTTGATAATTTATCCAAAAACTCGTTAACATGATCGATAAACAAGAGCATTAAGAGCCATTCAGGGCATTCCAAATGATCTGGGTCTATCTTTAACTGACAACAAACCAATCGACAATGCACAAGCCAACATCTTTGGTTAGAAATCTGTTTGTTTGAGTAAAAACTCCAGTGTAGTGGGTGACATATGGAGGGAAGAAGAGTACCTGTGTCAGTGCGTGATAATAATTAAGTCTCTGCCTCTATAGAAGAAGCTACGGTTACTTCTTGTTAGAGTATTTTCTTTAGGGTTTCTCGTCTTAAAAATTTATGTAGTGATGACGAAGCTGTTGGTGTGGAACGTCAGAGGTGCTGGAGACATGCAAGGATTAGTGATTTGAGGAGAACTCATTACGTTGAGATTTTAGTAATTGTTGAACGGAGAATAGATGGCATGGGTAGCTCTTTCATTGAGGATGCAACTGGTTTGTCTATCGGACTATGACTTTCAGAGACTTTTACATATGCTAACTCTATTGCAGTGAGTGATGCCGATGTGAAGAATACTTGTTTGTAGGGATGGCATGTAAGAAATTACATATGGACATGTCATTATTTAAGTTAATATGCAACAACTTAGCTTTGCTTCTAGCAGAATAAGTAATTGACAAGTGAATGATGTCTCTAATCCTTATGACCTATAACAATATGAATCAATATTGTATAAGGTTATGGAGATCTACCTTAAGATTAAATCCATATTGTACATGACTTAAGTTTGCTTTTGGTATATGGTTTAGGACTTGGTATCCTTTATGGGAGGAGCTAAGTTCGATTCCTATATATACAGGCATAGGGTCCCTGCTCTATCAATCATAAGCTACTAATCAACTCAGCCCCATCAGTGAGTTTAGCATCAAGGATTGATCAGAGAAGAAGATTCACAATGTCGCATCAAGGTTAGATCACTTGTGTTATAGATATGTTTTCATAAAAGCATGCTTAAGTATTGTTTGTAATGCGAATGTATTCTTATATTTTATCACAACTAGATTTTTATTTTACATTTGGTATCAGAGCCACTGTGCTCAAATTAAGAATCGTTTTGTTAAAAAAAAAAAAGGCCTTGTGCAATTTGAAAGCCCAAAGCTTTTGTCCTTTACCCACATTCATTGGCCTGCCATTGTTTCCTCCTTTGTTCTGTGCCTATCATTAATGGCCAAAATTTTCTTTTTCCCTAAATTCATCAATTTGTTCTGCCAAACTCCATATCAAGGGTTTCGATTGTGGTCGAAACGAGTTTTTGTCCTTTTAGAAACCTGTTTCGATCATAATGGATGCCCCAGTTATTAATTTTTTTTTTTTTTTACTTCTCTTAAAATAATGAAGCTAATGTTTGAAGGAGCTTAAGGTACACAGTTCTTTCGTATCTCTTTATAATTAATCTTGATGGACATCGTTTATTGCAAATTAATTGACATTACTTGCCTAAAAGCTATGGATTTTCTAGTTTGATGTTATTTGTACTATGAGTTTATTGCTGCATATGCGATATTTGTGTGTTCTGCATTCTTGCTATAAAATTCTCCCCTAAATAAAACACAAAAGTTAAGCCTACAGTTACAGAACAAGAACAAGATTCTTTCTTGGTCTAGGAGGGATCAAATTTTCTGACATTAAGTATGATTAGGAAGTATGATCCAACCCTGAGTATTAGATCAATACCTTGCAGTATTAAGACTTAAATACTGTGTCTTTGCTCCCATAGGAGGTTTAAACATTCACTAATTTAAGCCTTAATATTGGCATATAACAATCATTAAAAGTCACATTCGGAGGAATCTACATATTCTTTTGCCACTATAGGTTGTGTGATATGCCTAAATATTCCTAAACGTTGGTTTTTACTGTTTGGTTGCATGATTCAGTGGTATCAAGAAAATCCTTTTGCTATAATAAGTAAGGTTTTGATACTGTATTTACTTTATGGGGGCTCTTCATTAATATTATGCCTGCATACTAAAGGAACTATTAATGTTTATTTCAGCCATGAATTTCGCCTTAAGCCTCAACCAGATTGAAACCCTTAATGGTTCAAATTTTAAGAAATGGAAGCAAGATGTAGAGCTTCAACTAGGACTAGCTGATTTTGACCATGTTTTGAAAGAAGATCCACCTGCAGAATTAACCCCACAATGCTCTAAAGAAGTTAGAGATAAATATAACGAATGGCCCAGACATAATAGGTTGTCTCTAGTCATTATGAAGAAATCAATTTCTGAAGCTGTTAGAGGGGGCATTGGAGATACTGAATATGCTCGGGAATATATGAAAAATATAGAGGATAAGTTTAAGCTTTCAGAAAAGGCTGAGATTGGAAATCTCATGGATTCTCTCGTAAATTTGAAGTTTGATGGGATAGGAAGCATAAGAGAGTATATTATGAAGTGCATAGATATTTCTGCTAAGCTTAAAGATCTCAATACACCTATTGCTGAGGATATGCTAGTGTATTTGGTGTTGAATTCCCTGCCTGAACAGTATAGTCAGATTTATAATAATTACATCACTCAGAAGGAAAAGTGGACGTTGAATGAGCTTATCTCTATTTGTGTGCAAGCTGAGTCCAAGATTAAGAAGGGGAAAAGTGTAGCACTGCTGTGAATCTAGTATCTAAGCCTCACTTCAAAAAGAAATTTACCTACAGACTTAATGGAGCTTCTACCTCAAACTTTAGTTCAGCCTCTACCTCTAAGGCACCTCAGGGATCTAACAACAACCAAAAAAATTTCAAAGCTGGTGGGGCAAAATGCTTTTTCTGCCGTAAGCCTGGACATGTCAAAAAGGATTGCAAAGGTTTTAAAGACTGGTTAAATAAAAGAGGTAATAAATCTATTTTTCACATTGAAACCAATTTAGGATCTTTTTCCTCAAATTCTTGGTGGTTTGACACCGCCTCACCTATTCACTTAATAACTTCAATGTAGGGTTTAATAAAAAAGAGGATCCCAAACAAGGATGAAGCTAGGATTTGCTCAGGGAATGGGAACAAAGTTGCAGTCAAAGCTATAGGAGTTGTTAGGCTAGTTTTTCCATCTGGTTTTGTCTTAGAATTAGATAATGTCTTTTGCATTCCCTCCATGTTGAGGAATTTAGTTTCTGGTTCTCTTTTTGTAGCCAACTCTGGTTTTTCTTTTAGTGGAAGCAATAAAAGTTTGGATTTCTTTAAATTCTCTGAGTTTATTGGCAGTGCATCACTTATTGATGGTTATTGGCATTTAAATTGTAAAACTTCTTCAGAAATATTTTTCACTGATAAAACAATTGGTGTCAAAAGACCCAGGTTTAATGAAAAATCAGCTTTTTTGTGGCATAAAAGGTTAGGACATGTTTCTAAAGAAAGGATAAAACTACTAGTTAAAGATGGAATTTTGCCTTCACTGAACTTTGATGACTTTAATGACTGCATTGACTGCATAAAGGGAAAAATGACTAATGTAAGGAAGAAAGGGTCAACTAGGAGTCAGGAACTTTTGGAAATCATACATACTAACATTTGCGGTCCTTTTCCCTGGCAAACAATCTGTGGAAATAAATTTTTCATCACCTTCATTGATGATTTTTCAAGGTTTTGTTACATTTTTTCTTATCTCTGAAAAATCTCAGTCTTTGGAAACTTTTAAAATTTTTAAGGCCGAGGCAGAAAAGCAACTCAATAAGTCCATTAAGGTTGTTAGATCAGATAGGGGAGGTGAATATTTTGGTAGATACACTGAGTCGGGACAGCATAAGGGTCTTTTTGCATTATATCTTGAAGAGTGTGGAATTAGAGCACAATATACTACCCCTGGAACCCCTGAACAGAATGGTGTTGCTGAAAGAAGGAATAGAACCTTAATAAATATGGTTAGATGCATGATTTCCAGGTCTGGTTTACCGAAGTTTTTGTGGCGAGAGGCTTTAAAGACTGCAAACTACATTTGTAACAGGACACCAAGCAAAACAGTGGATAAAATCCCTTTTTAACTCTGGTATCAGAAGAAACCAAGTTTAAATCATCTGCATGTATGGGGATGTAGAGCAGAGGCTAGAATATATAATCCTCAAGAACAAAAACTTGATCCGAAAACCATGAGTGTGTATTTTATTGGTTACCCTGAGAAGTCTAAAGGATATAGATTTTATTGTCCAAATCATACAACAAGAATTTTGGAGACTAATAAAGCTAGATTTTTTGATGAGATATCTGATTTTGGTGAAGCTTCTATTGGTTATCTTGATGAGGTTCTTGCTGATTCTACCTCTAGTAATTTTGATACTGGTTTGTGTATGATTCTGGATTGCATGATTATATTGAGAATGCTGGCATTATGGATAATAACTAGGTTGGTGAGCATATAGTTAATCATCCACTAGGTCACTTTGAAGCTGAACATGATAATTTTGATGTGCCTGCTGAGAATCCCAATCTTCCTCATCCTATTGAACCACAACCAATTCCTGAACTTGATGAAAATCCATTAAATGATCATGATGTAGTTGTTGTTGAGCCTAGAAGGTCACAAAGAGTAAGGATGTTGATTTATGAGAAGGTCACATAGTTGTCTGCTATATCCGACATTTATGAGACTGTGTTTATAATAGAAACTGATGTTGATTTAGGATAAGTTAATGATCCGCTGAGTTTTTCACAGGCTATTGAGTCTGATCAGGCAGAAAATTGGTACGAAGCAATGTTAGCTGAATTAAAATCGACGGAAGATAATGGTGTCTGGGAATTAGTAGGTAAGCCCGAAGGATTTAAACTATTGGTTGTAAATGGGTTTTTAAAACTAAAAAGGATTCACAAGGGAAGATAGATAGATATAAGGCTAGACTTGTGGCTAAGGGTTTTACACAGAAAGGAGTGGATTACACTGAAACTTTTTCACCAGTGAGTACAAAAGATGCCTTTAGAATTCTGATGGCACTAGTTGCACATTTTAATTTGGAGCTGGATCAAATGGATGTTAAGACAGCTTTCCTAAATGGAGATTTGAATGAGGAAATTTATATGGTTCAGTCAGAGGGTTTTGTGATGAAGGGTAATAAAAACAAGTTCTGCAAGCATAGAAAATCAATTTATGGGTTGAAACAAGCTTCTAGACAGTGGTATATTAAGTTTGATTCAGTCATTACTGGTTTTGGTTTTGTTGAGAATATGTGGGAGTAGGTTCATTTTTCTTGTTTTATATGTTGATGATATTTTGCTGGCGAGTAGTGATTTGAATTTGTTGTAAGAAACAAAAGATATTTTGTTAGCTTATTTTGAGATGAAAGATATGGGGGAGGCTAATTATGTTATTGGTATAGAGATCAAAAGAGACAGAGAAAGAGGTTATCTGGGGTTGTCTCAAACAAACTACATTGCAAGAATACTTGAGAGGTTTGAAATGTTGTATTGTAAAGGTGGTGACTCACCGATGTCTAAAGGAGATAGATTGCATGGAGGACAATGTCCTAAAAATATGTTAGAAAAGACTGAGATGGATAAAAAGCCTTATGCTAGGTTGGTGGGTAGTCTAATGTATGCACAAGTGTGTATAAAGCCTGATATAGCTTTTGCAGTGGGAATGTTGTCTAGATATCAGTTTAATCCTGGACACGAACATTGGATAGCTGGTAAGAAGGTGTTAAGATACTTGCAGAGAACAAAAGATAATATGCTTGTCTATAGAAAAATCGAAAATCAAGAGTTGGAAGTGGTTGGCTATACAGATGCATCTTATAAGGCAGATATTGATGATTTAAAGTCTACTTCAGGCTATATTTTTATGATGGCTAGAGGTGCAGTATCATGGAAAAGTGTAAAACAAACACTGATAGCTACATCAACTATGCAAGCTGAATATATAGCAGTTCATGAGGCAACAGGACAAGCACTATGGTTAAGGAATTTTCTTCTAGAAATTAAGATTGTGGATTCCATTCAGAGGCCTCTTAGATTGTACTGTGACAATGCTGCAGCTATGTTTTTTGCCAAGAATAACAAAAGGTCCACTGCATCAAGAAATATTAATGTTAAATATTTTGCAGTCAGAGAAAGTATTAAAGATGGTGAGATTGAGGTTATTAAGATAGGCACTACTTCTCAGCTGGCAGACCCATTAACAAAAGTTTTAGCTGTGCTACATTTCCAGAAACATGTAAAGAACATGGGTATTTTAGAAGCTCTTGATCTTTTAGATTAGTGGGAGCTGGGTTTTTATTTTTATTTTTTATACTAAGCTATCTTTTCTCTTCAGTTAACTTGATTTATTATCAGATCATTGATAAACACATTAACATTCAGAAGTTCTAATTGCATAATACATTTTATATACAAGAATTGTCTTCATCTGCTGCTATTTATCTACATTTTTATTTAACTCGAGTATATTAAGTAAATAGCAGGTTTATACAATCTTGGTATAAGCTTCGAGAGAGGCAACTATATTGATTCTAATACATCAGCAGAATTCTTAAGTTGGACCATGGAACTCACTTTAGTTTGATTCATTTATTGAGTATTCCATTTTCATGTACGGAGTATAACTATTGTGAGTTATAGTTGCTGCAGTGTGATTGGAGAGTGCTTATGTTCTATAAACATATGATTTTCTTCAGTCTGCTGTAGTTAATTATGACTTGACTTAGTTGAAATAGATTCTGGGATTTTTTTTTTTTTTTCACTTGTATTTTGTGCACACTTCATTGATTACTACATCTGATTTACAAACCATTCTTGTTGTTTAGATTATGACAGTCCAAGTGGGAGAATGTAAGAAATTACATATGGACATGTCATGATTTAAGTTAATATGCAACAACTTAGCTTTGCTTCTAGCAGAATAAGTAATTGACAAGTGAATGATGTCTCTAATCCTTATGACCTATAACAATATGAATCAATATTGTATAAGGTTATGGAGATCTACCTTAAGATTAAATCCATATTGTACATGACTTAAGTTTACTTTTGGTATATGGTTTAGGACTTGGTATCCTTTATGGGAGGAGCTAAGTTAGATTCATATATATACAGGCATAGGGTCCTTGCTCTATCAATCATAAGCTACTAATCAACTCAGCCGCATCAGTGAGTTTAGCATCAAGGATTGATCAGAGAAGAAGATTCACAATGTCGCATCAAGGTTAGATCACTTGTGTTATAGATATGTTTTCATAAAAGCATGCTTAAGTATTGTTTGTAATGCGAATGTATTCTTATATTTGATCACAACTAGATTTTTATTTTACATGGCAATGGGGATTACAATACCATCTACATCGTAGAAGTCGTTCTCTATCTACATCCCCACCATACAATTCCTGTTATAATATATTGGTGGGTTTTGTTTTCATCAACAGTTTGGAGGGTTGGTTGCTTACAGAGAGTTACAATGTTGACTATGGTGGTCTTGGGAGTTTTGGAGTTGACGTCTATTCTTCCCTTGTGCCATTGAGTTTAAGATTATCAATGGTTAGATGTAGCTTTGGCTAGCTGTTGGGTTGGATATTAGACGCTTTACGCGTGCAAAACATCGAGGGGTTTTGTTATTGATCGATGATCATGGAGGCTGTCATTTTCTCTAGACGTCCGACGATACATGGGCTCAATGTTACAAGTCCTATAGCTATATGATCGATCAAGGCATCAAGTTGAGACCAATTAGCACATGCAACACTTTGTGTCTTTGTGAGTTCATCTCCGAAATCCTTGTTAACAGAGTAAGACCCCTAATGTCAAAGAACGTCGCCCATATTAGGGTGCAAGTTGAATCTGCCATTATAGCTTCGAAAATTGACTTGGCTAAAATTTATAAGTAACTTCTATAATAATTTATCAAGAACGTCTTTGTGTATTTTTTCTGAAGAGTAAATTCATTGCAGTTTTAACTATTACAATCGTTTAGAATGACATCCCGAAAAATTTTGGAAACAAACACAAGCCGTAAATGACTTGAAACTATAGCTAAGCTAGAACAAACCAGAAGGTGTACTACACCAATAGGTTGTTCATGTACAATACAATACTGCTCTGAATCACTTATAGAGAAACTAGCAAACAACTGAAGGTAAATTCTCAACCTTCTCAAGATAATTACCAACAATGAGACCATTGCCATGACCTTGAGATTTAGAGACAAAATCATCAGAATCTGCAATCCGGGTATACAAGAGATCGATAGACCAATCAAAACTATATTCGTCCCAGCACAAGTATCACTGTTCGCCAGGCACACAATTGTGATACTCACAGTAATATTATACTGGGAATTGTTATAGAATGTAGAGATGAGCAACCTATCTGCACATAAACACAGGTACATCCAAAATAATACAGATAACACAATTGATCAAATAGATACCCAAAACACCTCCTGGGTCCAAATCCAAATCCTTGGAGAAAACAGGCCCACCAACTGGGCACTACTATAGGGCTCCGGATCTGAACATCCTCCTGCTCTGGACACCCAGAATCTGAGCACCCAAGCGCGGTTGCCCGCTGCCAACCCTGGTTAGGCCTCCTGTGCCATCAAAGCCGACGCCAGAAGAATATGCACCGTCGTCTGCAGCACTACCGCACGCGACTGCCCATGGTCAGAAGCCGTCTTCTTCTATCTGAGACTTTCCATCCCGAGCCCGACCTCCACAAGCAACGCCAGTCTGCAAGCCCACCTTCCTGACGCGCTCGACCTCGATTTTCCTCCATACCCCCGCCCAGCAACCTCGCTTCCCACGTCCTTGGTTTTCGACGTTGGAACCATTTCCAAGGATCAGCACAGTGCGCGACCCTTGGCTCGGTGTCAAACACCGCTTCTCGTCTTCGATGGCCGCTTCTCGCCTTTGACGGCGTTGCCAAACTCGGCTAGGGAAGAAACCCTATCAAGAACGTCTTATAATTTAGTACTTTTCTAAAAAATTATTTAGTAAAATGAGTAACTATACAGTTTTCTACCCTGAGTAAAGATAGTTAACAATTTATTTTATTTGCCTCCAATGAACTAATCCAATACTTTTGACTTTGGTCTGCCATTATCATAAACTTGGCAAAAAGGACAAATGAAAGACCCCTCTCCATTTGTTTTTGTTTTTTTTTTTTTTTTTTTGACAATAGAACCATTACGTCAAGAAAAAGAAGAAACAGAAACAGAGAAAAGAACAAGGAAGAAAGACAAAAACTTAAAAGACCCCTCTCTTTGATCTACCAATAGGACAGACATGTACTAGAAAAATGCGTGATTCATATGCAAGCTGATGGGCCAATTATATTCATGTAATGCCTAACCAATGGACTATCTTTATACTCCAGTCAGAACTTCTACCGCAATTCAAATATTTCCATGTATATTCTTCCCAGAAACCAAAAACAACTGATGTACGTGATCCATAGCCACGGACACTGTGGGAGTTGTAGGGCATTGTCTCATATCTTTGTGTTTTGATAGAGCTCGATCAATACCCTATTATTTGATCAAGGGCTTACAATCATCAAGTTATTTCGACTCTATTCTTTTCTCAATTGCAGTACATAAGTGCTAATAGTCATTTGCAATGGTCTTTTTGTTAACGACGCCGCTTAAAAGTTTAACGACTAAAATTTTACAGATCCACACAGACAGAATTATACGTCCACTACTGATTTCTAATAAAACTACGACGACTGCTGAGAAAAATTAGCTACGGTTGTGCTTCAAAGTTCAAACTTCATGAGCATGATATTTTGCTGAGCTAATCGAATACTTTATTTTGGAAGTGTATGTTAACCTCATCTCTGCAACGTTTAGAATCAACATTGAAATTCGGAACTGATGTTGAGCATCTACAATAATGCATCCAGTAAATTAAGTCTCCTGAAAGAACAAATCTCTATGATTAGATTCGGGTGTTTTGGTGTCATATATGAACTAAATGTACCGGAGACAAGTTAAAATCACGTGTCCCTCTATCTGAGGATATTGATGATATGAACTGTCAAACGCAAAGGAAACATATATATGCTTGAAGAGGTCAATTGTTCCAAGATCACAAATAATCACAAGATCAGAAAAACATAAGGAAAACTTTTGTGATTGAAGATTTAACATTTAACTAAAAATTACTAATATTTATTGGGCTTTGAGCAAGGCCTATTAGGCCAGGCTTTGCAGGCTTGAATAGACACTATCCAAGTCGGGTTTGGACTTTGAAACTCCGCTCTAGTCTTGGCTAGTGAGGTTATCCTGAAAATAACTCGAGGCTTACGTTTTAGTGGGACAATTGTGAAAATACCTCGAGGCTTACGCCTTAATAAGACTATTCCGAAAACGTCTCGAATTACACCTCAACGTTTTAAAATATTGGTTTAAACTACCCCTCGATCATTCGAGGCATATGTTGAGAGTATATATGCTAATTTCGATCATGTCTGCTTAGAATCTAAGCCTTGGATGACTAATGTTCCCAAATCTCCTGCAAACAATTAAGTAGATCTGATCAATAAAGTCTTTATGTTTTGCATTCTCAAATACCAACTGTAAAGAATGAACTATGATAGCAAGATAAGCATGTGCCAAAATGTCTCTGTCCTGTTCATTATTGATTAAATATGTTTGTATAACTTATTATAATAACACCCTAAACTGTCGGACAGTGCCTTTTCTATTACTTTTATTGTTGAAGTCTTTGTCATCGATCTCTTTCGTTAACTATACTAATCGCAACACATCACACTTAAAGATGTGCAATCACATGTATTCATGTACCAAAAGATTTTTAGGCACTCTTTGATTGATTATTTTTCTCGGACATGAACCAATACACATTCCATAATGGAACTTAAAACCGGAACTATCAATCATTCTTGTTTCACAATCTTTCAAATTAAGGATATATGAGATACATACTGCTTGGAATAAATTTTCTAATGATTGTATGATGTTAGGAACTTTTAGGATAATAAGTAACAGCTAATAATAGAGCTGCGATGTTAGGAACTTTTAGGATGATAAGTAACAGCTAATAATAGAGCTGCTAAGTTTATCTACCTCTTTCTAGGGGGAATCATTGATATCCGAAGGTCTTCTAAAACTTATTGTTAGCGACGAATTTTAAGGTAGAATCTATAAGTTGCGTATATATACATACACACAAATAAATAAATATATATATATATATACACACACACACACACACATATATACAGACGGGTTCTGGAGCAAACGTCCGTACTTCGCTAAAGTGCAGACATCGATGCTTCTGCAGCGTTTCAGGAGGCGGCGCGGGCCTTATCGGATGGAGGCCAGAGGCATCCCAGACCGCTTCTGGGCAGCGATCGAGGTCAGAGGAGATCGAGGTTGAACGATTCTAGGCAGCGACCTCACCTGCAACTGCAATGTTCTAGGCAATGCTGCAACCTCGTCGCTGGCGACTCCACCCGACTGCAGACTAGTCCGTCCGACCCCTAGCCTCCGTCCGACAAGCAACGCGGCACCGTCGTGGCATGAGCAGAGCTGCAGCGTCGACAACCTCACTTTAGCAATAGTGCGGACGTCTTCTTCAGAAAATCTTCGTGTATGTATGTATGTATGTATGTATGTATGTATGTATGTATGTATACACACACACATGACCCTTCTAGTGAGGGGTCCCTTTTTTTTGTCTTTTCTAGAGATATGGCATTAGACCAACTTTTCGATCATAATTTCACATCTCAACCGTTCAGTTTTTAGGTCCTAATGTATAGATCACTTCTGCAAATTTTCAGTCAATTTGATGAACGTTAAGGCATCCAAAACTGTAATTTACCATTATAAACACGAACTGTTCCGGTTCAGTAGATTCAATCCGTTCGTGTAAATTGCAGCTTTAGATGCCTTAACGATCATCGATTTGGCTGAAAATTTACATAAGTGATCTACACATTAGGACCTAAAAAATGAACGGTTGAGATACCGAAATATAATCGAAAAGTTTGTCTAATGCTTATCCCTATATATATATATATAAAGGGGATTTTTTTTTCTACCATTATAAGGGATCACTCATTAGGCCCACTTTTTTTGTCTATTGATTTAATCTAGTTCTGTACTTTAACGATCATCAATTTGATTGAAAATTTACAGAAATGATCTATACATTAGGACATAAAAACTAAACAGTCTAGATACCGAAATATGATAGAAAAATGGGATTATATATATATATATATATATATATATATATATATATACACAGATCCTATCCAGAGTGAGGCCTTGCTTTGTAATTAAAGTCGCTTTTAGAGTTTAGAGTCACTTTTCGATCGCATATCCACATCAACTATTCAGTTTTTAGGTACTAATGTATAAATCATCCCTGTAAAATTTCAGCCAAATTGATGGTCGTTAAGGCATTGATAATTGCCTTAAAGCTAGTACGGTTCATGTTTGACGGATTCAGTTTGTCCATTGGTTTAAGTGAGTTAGATACCTTAAATATCATCAATTTGGCTGAAATTTTGCAGAGATGATTTTTATACATTAATACCTAAAAACTGAACGGTCGAGATGTAGATATGAGAAGGAAAAGTGACCCTAAACTCTAAACTCGCACTTTAATTTCAGAGAGAGGCCTCGCTCTGGATAAATATATATATATATATAGCATTTTTTTTAGGTGTGGACGTCCGTACCGAAATTTCGGTACGGATTTCCGGTTTTCGACCATTTTCCGATCATGTTTTCACATCTTAACTATTCAGTTTTTAGGTCCTAATATATAGATCACCTCTGCAAATTTTAGCCAATTTGGTGATCGTTAAGGCATTCAAAACTGCAATTTACACGAACGGACCAAATCTGTCGAACCGGAACCTTTCGTATTTATAATGGTAAATTACAATTTTGGATGCCTTAACGATCACCAAATTAGCTGAAATTTTGCATAGGTGATCTATACGTTAGGACCTACAAACGGAACGGTTAAAATGTGAAAATGTGATGGGAAAGTGGGGAAAACCGGAAATCCGTATCGTCCGCACCGTAGTCGGACTGTATATATAACGAGAGAGAGAGAGAGAGAGAGAGAGAGAGAGGGAACAATTTTCACCAATTGATGTTACGAAAGATTCTTGATTTATTAGGAGATATATATTGTTGTCTGAACTTTGCAGGAATATCGATGATTCAAGTGCTAAACTTGACTCAATAAATGCAGAATTATAGACTAGTGAGAACATTCATGCATGTTAATGTGTAACAATACTGTAGGTACACCGTACATGTTAGGATGTTCTCCCCCTAGCCTTGAATTGAAAGATATTGAGATTATATGTCCACAATTTAAAGAATCAAAAGTTTCTTTCTTATTTCATTTGAAATTTACACTTGAAGAAAGTGTGGAGTAGTTTTAGTATAATTGGACAAGGTAAAGACTGGTAAGATGAGCCAATCTTACCCTAGTAATCAATTTTTTTCAATAGAAACCATGATGCAAATATTTTGTATTACAACGTAAACAAGACTTCCATCTACCACTTGTTAATGGTGGAAAATGAATGAACCCAATCATATGTCCAAAATTTAACTCATACTATTTCTAATGACAAATACTGAGGATGTGTATATTTATGCAGCAAGTAGCTAGTAGCTAGTACATCCTTTTCATCGATCAGTCCCCTTGTCTGGCCTATATTGAATGAGCCATCAACATGGGAAGTGGACTTGTGTCACCTGTACATTTCAATAAATAGTTATCTATCGATCATGCATAAAAAGAACTGTTATGCATTATCAATCTAATTACTTAAAATTAAGGTTTAGTCTATCCAAAATGGATAGAACATCCTCCAGGCCCGGACTTGAGATTTTGAGGTTTGACGCGAAAAATAAAAACGGGCATACATTTTTTTATAGAAAAGAAAAAAATAGCAAAAAATTAGAAAAAAAAAAAATACACAACAAAAAGGGAATTCGAACCTAGGATAGGAGTCACATAAAAGAAAAAAATGCAACTTGCCAACTACACCAATCTTATTCTTTAGTAAAAAACTTACATTTTATTTACTTAATAATTTTTTAAATACCTTAAAAAAAATTAGACCTCGATGAGACACCGAGCCTGAATCAGCCGACTCACGAGCCTCATGTCATGTCCGGCTCTGACTTCGTCACCTGATCGTCATCATGCATGTATAGTCTGCAGATGTATTTGTCGAGCTAGACAAGCTCTTTTGAGCCAAGCTTAAGCTAAGTTTACAAACTTATTCGTACAGAAGCTAGCTCCGGTATCCTCATGCATAATATCTTCGAAACTCAATTCTGAAACGAAAGGGACAGTACGTTGGAGTTAAAGCAGCCAAAACCAATTGATCATGTTTAGGGTTATAAGAGGAACCTTATCATCTACTTCTTAAAGGAATATCATAAAAAAATTAATCATTTCATACAAAAAATTTTGTGTCAATTAGACCACCTAACTAATAAGTCATGACTTATTAGCAGCATTGTAATCTTTTACAATACTGAATCTACAAATCTTGAAGTATAAAAGAAGTGTGGACATTATTATCATTATTTTTGGGAAAAACCCACAAATAGTATCTAAACTTTGGGCCACTAATAACTTTCAAACCTCAAGTTTCATAAATATCAAATTGGTACTTGAAGTTTTTATCCTGACCCAACATATATACATAGAATCACTGACTACATTAACTCAGTTAACTTTTGAAGGGTAGAGTCATTATTTCCCTACTTATCTTCAACTCTTATCATTTTTCCCCAATTTTCAGACTCTCTCTGCAGGGAATATAGGAGTAGAATGGAATATTTGGCCCAATAATAACTTTCAAACCTAACATTTTATAAATATCAAATTGGTACATAAAGTTTCTGTCTTGACCTAACATGTATACCTAGAATCACTGACGACGTTAACCGCGTTAACTTTTGAAGGATAGAGTCATCATTTCCCTACATGTCTTCAACCCTATCATTTTTTCCCAATTTTCATGCTCTCTCTACAGGGAATTTGGGAGTATAAGGGAATTTGTAGGTGAAGACCTCAATTGACAGCCAGTTCAGTTTTCTGGTACTGATTAATTTCTTAGTATTAATTTTTGGGATTGTGATCTCAATTTGGTGGTCATGGCGGTGGAGCTGTACACGTTGAAGGCTTTAATTAATTATAGGGAGGGTTTTTAGATCGATGGGGGAGACGCTAGTACAAAACAAAGGATTGAGCAGCCAAGATTTCAATGACAAGAAGATCCCACACTGTCAGAGTTGCAGCTGAAGAACACTAACTTTCAATCAATAAGGATTAATACCCATCTGTGGAAAATTGAAACCGTAATAAAAAAAGAGTTGAAACAAGGAGACAATTGGGTAAATGCTTGTTGAATCTTTAAGAATAACAAGCTTAAAGACATTACTTTGCTAAATGGCTAGAGACAACCACAATTACTGGTACTAAGAACAATATGTAGTAGAACAAATTAAGGAAGAAACATGTTTGGGATTGGTAAAATGGAGTCTTCTGGGTTGTTTTGGATTGTCGAGTAGATGATGATGAAATGAAAATTAGAGGATAAGAAAATAGAAGAAATGAAACACAGAAGAGTAGACGAGAGAGATGGAGGAGTGGAATTAAGAATTTGTGTTAAATCGCAAGAGAGATGGTATTGTCAGTTTTCTGAAACCGGTCCGTACTCACTCATCAAATCTCACCGATATAGTCTCTCCCCAATTTGCCAACTCAACATGGCAAGCTTGGAACCAGAGGAGGATTTGCTGGTTGCAATTCGACTCTTCCTCGGTTTTTGTCTAGAGGATTTTCTTGGTGGCTCATGAGGCAAATTGGTGACTTTGGGGTTTATAGGTGTAATATCCCGGAAATTCATTATTAATTTTTGATGATTTTTAAAAAATTATTAAGCTGATTGTTTGGACTATTTCGTGGTTCGAGGATAGAGTGAAAGTGTTTCGGACGATTAATTACTCGAAACGTTTCGTTTTCGATGGATCAAAGGAGTTGACTTTTTATAAGTTAGGATTCTGTGAAAACTTCCTTCACGAAAGTTGTAAAGCGCGTCGATACGAGTTTGTATGAAAAAGTTACAATCAACGGAAAAAGTTTCCATTTTTGTAAATAGCAAAAATTCCGGAAAAATACAAAAAACCCTAAATTCCTATTTTTAAAAACTCAGATTCTCCGTTCTCTCTCCTCGACGGAAAATGAAGCTTCCACTTCCAGCGGTGATATCTCCGCCATCCGGCCAACCCACACCTCGCCACTAGGCTGCATAAATTCGCCTCATCCTCCTCTACCTTCCAGTGGTCGATTCGCACCCACTCACTGCCCGTAGCCGGAGAAACCCAATCCAAGACCCAGTTTTGGGTCAACACTCTTTTCTCTCTCATCCAGCCACCATAGCTTAAGTTTCTAGGCATTCTAGGATCACCTGGAGCTGCTGATCATGCTCCCCAAACGATTTTGCTTGAAGTGAAGTGTGGAGGGAGAACTGGAGCTCGCTAAAAAATTGGGCAAAATCCAATCTCAGTGGATTGCGAGGTAGTTTTCGACCCTTTACGCTTTGATTTAGACTTGATGCTAGTTAAGAAAGTTGTTGGGCATGTGGAGAGGAAAAGTTTCATGTAGATTTCACCACCTAACTCGATGGTTGACGGCGGCGCTGTACAACGGCTTCCGGCCACCTCAAGGACAGTTTATGTTCCTGATTTTAATCTACTCGTCGATATGAGCATTTCGATATACAACACTTAATTTTGGGAGATCGTATGAGCATGTTAGGGTTAGAGCTTTCAATTCAATCGGTTTTCGATTTGTGAGGATTCAACCGTTCGATTGACTTGTAGCTTTGATATTTTTATTGTATAAGTATTTCAGAGACCTTGGGTGGTCTTGGGTGAAGTTTCGCCTCGATTGACATTTCTTTCAGGATTTTAGTTCAACGGGGGTTCGAACTTTAATCGTTTTTTATTCATGTGCTAAGTTAAAATCGTATTTTACTTAGGTGATTAAAGAAACGTATTCGATACATTATCTCGGCTGTAAGAGAAGACGCAGCGGGATTTAGAGGTGAGTAAATCTCACATGGTTCATTTACGAACGGAGTTGCTTATTATCCTAATTAATTGATAAATTGTGAAATCCTTTTCGTAAATGAAGATTGTTTTTAAATTATATGAATTTGATCGACTACGGTTCATAGGACTGCGGTTCACAGGTATAGTAAAATGAATTTTCAAGTATAAAAA
Organism: Rosa persica; assembly: GCA_025331145.1. Lineage (NCBI taxonomy): Eukaryota > Viridiplantae > Streptophyta > Magnoliopsida > Rosales > Rosaceae > Rosa > Rosa persica. The sequence continues at coordinate 40,304,135 of WFKR01000002.1, read as the reverse complement.
TGATTTTTCTCAAATTTTGTGATTGTGAACTATAGTTGATATTAATAACATTCCTGAGCGGATGACTGTGTGTGTGTGTGTCTGTGTATTTACATGGAATACATATTGGTGCAGTTGTGTAATGAGGTGGAATTAACAGGTTTTGTGAGTTCGATATTGCTATTGTTGTGATTTAATTTTCTAAGGAAATGAATTAGTTTTGGTTCTTTTGAATGGAAGCAATTATATTATTGACATCTCGTAATTGAGAGTTACTTGTTAAATTGTGTTGGTGGTTTGTTGTGTGAAAACAATATTTTGAAATTGCTTTCTATATTGTTTTTGAAATAGGAGTTGAGCTTTGAAAACAATATTTGTGAAGTCAATTATATTGTTTTGGAAAGTGTGGAGGTTGTGTAACATTTTTAAGTCTTGTGTGACTTTTTAAATGTTTTGGTCTTTGTATCGAGGGCCACAGTAGTGACCAAGGGTGGGTTATCGGAACCATGCCATTGGCCGGGGTATGGTTACGATTCAGTTAGAGCTCTAGTCTGTCTGTCATTGTATGTCATGGTGGGTAACAAGCAGGTTACTTGCAACTCATGAATACACGTTTTTAAAAGAGAGTTTCAAGTGATTTGTTTCTTTTATTGTCCGAGGAAGGACTTGATTTTCATATAATGGGTGACTTAGAATAATATGATTTTATCACTTTGATGATGTATGAGGTAAGGATGTTGAGTTTTGAAAACGAATTATTTTGTGAGATTGTGTACTCGGAGTTGAAAGGGTGATTTCGTGGTTTCAGCATGAGTTGTTTGAATTCTTTATTTATTTTCCTTTTCCATTTATATTGTCGATTTTTATGTAATCTCCTGAACTAAGCTATATGTAGGAATTACTATAATTTCTAATTATTGATTTTAATGTAATCTCCTGAACTAAACTATTTGCAGGGATTACTATGGTTTGAATTGTGTGATTTTAGGTGATCTCCTGAACTAATTTTCTATGCATGAATTACTATGATTTTTATTGATTGTTTTAATGTGATCTCCTGAACTAAGCTTCTCTGCAGGGATTACTGATTTTGCTTAATTATTATTGTGAGTAGTTCAGTTGTGGGTTGTGATCTATAGTGAGTGGGAAATGAGTTGTGATGTCATGGTTTTGGCAAATGCTTTATGGTGAGAGGAAATGAGTGTGATTTTGTAGTTGTGTCGTTGAGACAAATGAAGGATGATCTGGTAAATTGTTGTGTTTTAAAATCTTTAAAATGTTATTGGAGTTTAATTGTAAAATTGAAGTTGTGTGAAATTAGATGCATGAGTCGAGAGTCAAATCATGTGGGTTTTAGTTTGGGTTAACTTAAGTGAGCATAATATTGAGGGATATGAACTTGTAAGTGCATCTTTAAATGTTTTTTTAGCCATAAGGTCACCAACTAAATTTTTCCCTCATAAGGGCACTAGATTAAAAATTGTGTTATATTTTGGATATAAAAACCAACATATTTACATTAATACCACTACAGTAAAAATTCAACAACCATTCTCTCTCTCCTCTCATGTCAACTCCCGCCGACCTCCGGCCAACTTCCGACGGGTCTCCGGCCAACTTCCGGCAAGTCTCCGGCAAACTCTGTCGACCACAAAAGCTACTGTGGCTAGCAATAAAAACTACTCTGATGAGATTTCCAACAACCTCCGGCGAGGTCACAAAAGCTACTATCACCTGCAAGAAAAGCTACTATCACGAGCAACAAAAGATATACTGATGAGATTTCCGGCAAGGTCACAAAGCTACTATCACTAGCAACAAAAGCTACATTGGTAAGATTTTCAATGAGGTCACAAAAACTACTGTCACCAGCAACAAAAGCTATTGTCACCAGAAATAAAAACTACTATCATTAACAAAAGCTACGCTATCCAAAATCAAAAGCTTTTATCCCTACCAACAAAAGTTAGTGTTACCAACACCAAAAGCTACTCTCACCAGCAATAAACATTACTGTCACCAACACTAGAAAACTAAAGCTACTCTCACCATCAACAAACATTACTGTCACCAACACTAGAAAACTACTCTCACAAGTAACAAAAGATGCTCTAACCATCATCAAAAGTTACTCTCAACAACGCCAAAAGGAATAAACAAGCAGAACAAAAACTACTCCCAGATATTGAGAAAACTATTCTCATAGACCAACAAAGCTATGGAAATGTAAATGATACAGCTAAATTAAAAAAGCTACTGCAATCGGAAAAAGAAAACAAATTCAATGATATAAAAAATATGCAAGGTCCAACAATGTATAATTATGTAAAAAAAACTATTTTCGTAGTTGTAAAACGCCACTACCATAGTTGTGAAAATCTATTACAATAGTTGTAGAAAGTTATTGTCAATGTAGTTGGCCGTTATTTTGCTACCTTCAGCACTAGACTTCATTGCAACATTTCTTGGGTTGCCGAATGATCTCTTAGTCAACAGAGTCTTCACTACCCAAATTGACATGATTTTCCTAATCTAGCACTGCAAATGCAAAGAGAAAGAATTCAAGAACAAAGATACAACAAAATATTAATTCTGAAACGCAAACTAAAATCAGCAGCATGCAGTTGCACTGTAAACGTGGAACTCTTTATTAATTGGATAATCAGAAACAAGTAATCTAAAAAACTACTGATATAGGTACGTAAACCTACTATGACACATGTACAAAGCTACTTGACTAGTAATAAAAAACTACTGACAAAGAAATTTATTGCACAAAATCATATGTTGATAGTCCTTGTTTGTCCATGTTGATAGCGCAACACAAATCTCAACCAAAAAATGCTAGAAAACTAAGTTTCATAAAAAAATTTGATACAGTGCTAGCATTACACTAACATACATGCAATAGCATATAAGATAAGACAACAATCAATCAATAACAAATGGCAATAGCAGAATGTCAATCTTTTTGCTTCCTCTGAGCCTAACAGGGAATGGATTGTAAGCTGCAACAGCTCAAAATGCATTTTTCATTTTTGATTTGATTCTAAGAACCTATAGTAGGGAATACTACTCATCGATCATAAACAAAAGTTCGATCCAAATATTCTATGACCAATTACTTCACAGCCAGATCGGAGGAGGTGGTCGCCGGGATCAAAAGGGGGAGTGTCGTGCCGGTGGTCGCCGGAATCGGAGGTGGAGACCAAAAGCGTGAAAATCTGTAGTTGAGGAGAGAGAAACTGTGATCGGAGAGAGAGAGGGAGAGAGAGAGAGAGAGAGAGAGAGAGAGAGAGAGAGAGGTAAGGGCGTACATAGCGAAATTAATTGGGTTTCTTAAGTGGGAGGGTAAAACTGTCAGGAATGAATTAATTTATGGAAGCAAGTGGCCCTATGTGTACAAAAACAATTAAGTGGCTTTATCACTAATTAAAGTTTCAAAAGATCACTTGTGCTAGCTTATGTTTTGAAGCTTTGATTTGATATGGAAATATGGAATTATAATAATTAATTTGAATTATAATAATTTTTATATTTTTATTGATATAATTATATATTGTAAAATTTAAAAATTTAAAAATTATAAAAAATTATAAAATTAAAAACTGCCTAGTCCCCGGGTCACAGCCTGACTAGGCCTAGGGCTTTTAGAATATCAGATGCTGCAGATCCCTTACATCAAATTTCTTGTGAGTCAAAATCCTTCAATCCTTCCAAGGAGGACAAATGGCGTCGCGTGCATGACAGTGCCACCAGTAATGTAATTGACATCCACCATGCACTTTGGTGCCTCCAAACAAACCCAGAGAAGCAGCAAACGTCGCGGTGACATCCTCGATTGACATCATTGGAGAAGGGAAGAGGAGAGAATTGGCAATGGTCGTCGATGAAATGAGCAGCGCACAGGCTTTTAGGGTTTCTGCAAACAAGACAAAATATGAGTATCTTGGAAATTATATTATTCACCACATTTATTGAATTTTTTAATAATAATCATTTTGTTAATAAAAGAGTTTGAAACTTTGGGATATTATATTGTATGCTAGCATAGCCTAATGTGTACAGGAATGTGAAAGAGTAAAATCTTGTAACTATTTAACAATACAAGAAATCTGTGATGTTTTCGAAGGTCGGGTACAGTCAAGTGGATCTCATGGTTGTCGTCGACTAGGAAAGATACAGATCGGACAGCGTCAACCACATACTTGTTAGATAGAGGCACACGAGGTGGATACATCAAATGCATGTGTTCTCCGATGACGATTAGCAAATCGACGCGTTGGTTTGATTTGCATACAGAAAGAACGGACCTATGCGATAGCAAAGATACACCATATCGGAAGAGACCTCACATTTCTGGGTGCAAGATAGAAGCTTCAAGTTTTGTGTTTGCGCTTTGAAGTAATAAAATAAGGTGTTGTTGCAATGTTGCGTGGGAGATAATGAAGAAAATAGGGGCATATGTTTCTTGAGAATTTTAATTCATATTCGTTAAACTTAATGTGATACATGGCTCAAAACTAATCTGATTAAGCTTATTACATCAAAACAAATTCGGCTCCATTATTTTGGAGTAAAACAAAACTGAATGTGGCAATGCATGATTTGTTATTTTGTGACACTTCATTGTTGAATTATCGACTTTAAAGGAAAATGAGAATATTCATTGGTTGAATGTTAGACCTAATAAGATCGACTTAGGGGTGAGATCATACTGAAGTTAATATTACTTTATCATAGTATCATAGTCAAGTTAATCTATGCGTGAATGCTACAAGGTATGCACTTGGGCTCCACATCACCAAATTTAAGATGTCTAAGTGTGGCTTGAAAATTCACCACACCTTAGGAGTATGTTATGGTCTTATGAGTGAGATAAAAAAAGAAGTCTAGACTACTTTATCATAGTATCAGATCTAAGTTAATCCATATGTAAATATCGCAAGGCACTTGGGCTCCACGTCACCCAATATAAGTTGTCTAAGTGTGCCTTGAAAATTCAGCACACATGCGGGGATGTGTTCAGAATATGATTCCAGCATGAATGTGTTTAAAAGGATTTGAACTACTCCAACAATTGAAGGTCATATTACTTTAGTAGTTAGAAACTCGAGCTTACAGTGAAAATCTATTATGTAAATAGTCATTTCAATTAGTTTAAGGTTCCAATAAATAATTAATTTTTTGGACTTAATGAAGTATGGGAACTCGAGTCCAAAAAGAAAACCGAGTGAGGAAATGAATTACATGGGCCATATGGTAAACCCATGTCGTGCAAAAACATAATAGTTTTTTTATGCAAAGACTAATTAAGGAAGGGGAGTGAAATTGACACCCCATTTTTTACCATCTACACCTCCGACATGTAATTATTTATTAAAAAATTACTCATTACGAGAGTTCGATTTATAACAAAATGAGTGTCATTTTCAATTCCCTTAAGAAATCATCTATTCTTAAGAAATCATTCCATGAAACCCAAACTTTTTTAGGTCAATTAGACTTTTTTTAAAACTTTATTAGGGGGAAAAAAAAAGCCTATGCAAATCATCCAGCTTGTGCTCTGCAGTCCCTATAGTCTTCCTTACCATTAAAGGAAACTGACAGGTTTCTAGTCGTGGCCACGTTCATATCCTCTTCACTTGTTCATGTAGATAGTTAGTCAATTATGCTCGAGCATGTACTTGTTTTGAATGCCTAGTGGTTGACGAAACTCGATATAAACACTTACTTGGAATGGAAACTAATAATCATGAATCGGAGACAATTGGAATGGGAGAAGAAATGAATCGGTATTGATTCCGGAGGAGTTGATTCCTAAACTCATCTCCCCCCTTCGGAATCAAATTCCTGAGTATTCAGGAATCGATTCCTTATAAGAATGTGGGACCTACACCCATTCCAATTACTGCATGTGTTAGTAAACGCAAGAATACTTTTATCCGGAATCATTCCGATTCATTTATGTGTTAGTAAACGTAAGAATAGTTTTACCCCGTAATCATTCCCTCTCATTCTAAGTAAGTAAACGTGCCCTTAACTGATCATATTCACGTGTAATGGACTGAAGATATTGATAAACCTTGAAGGACTAGACCAGACTGAAGTCCATATCAACGATCAACCAAAACCAATTTTGAATCGTTCTTGTTATACAAAGTCCAGTTCAGTTTCACAACCAAGCACACTGGACTACATATCAGTACTTACTTGACCTATCGACAATCGACAAATAAAATAACAATTGGCTTTAATTGATTGAAATTGATGAGTACTGATTGAAACAAAGTAATGAGTTTAATTAACCCCAAAACATACTCCCATGATTTCATGATGCGAACATCTCTATTCCCAGCTAGCCCTGTTTATAATAAGACCCCCACAATCAGGAAGAAATTAGGCAAAGCAGGACCATAATCAATAAATCACATGATCTGTTCCAAAGTCACGAGATCAGACGGTGAAATGAGATCCCACCAAATCACAACTTACCAACCAGCCATAGTATCTGTCCCATATCCAACTTATGGTGCCGGCCTTTACTAGTGTTTGTAGGGGGCACATATCCCCCACTTTTGCCTCTCATGTGACCGACCACCAAGCCATAGTTGACCTGTCATTGCTCCCACCATGTCCTCCCTTCCTAAAATTCACCATCTACAATTAACCAATTGCATTTCTCTAGCTACTCGCTTTATAAAACCATATACAAAAGAACCCGATTCTCACAACACAGTTATTTGATCCAAAAGATCGAGCAAAAAAAAAGAAAGCATAGCCAAACTGCTCTGAAACTGAAAACCGCAGATGGCGAAAGAAGGTCTAGGGTTGGAAATTACAGAGCTGAGGTTAGGTCTCCCTAGTGGACCAAGTTTAGTAGACAAAATCAAGGAGAAGAAGAGGGTGTTTTCAGAGATTAATGGGGGGGATGGGAACGGCGCCAACTCTGGTGACCGTGATGACTACCGGAAAGATCAAGCCAAGAGTCAAGTTGTGGGGTGGCCTCCGGTGTGTTCATATCGGAGGAAGGTTAACAGCTTGAGTGAGACTTCGAAAATGTACGTGAAAGTCAGCATGGATGGTGCGCCTTTTCTTCGTAAAATAGACTTGGGCATGCACAATTGCTATGCAGATCTTGCTGTGGCCTTGGAGAAGCTATTTGGTTGTTTTGGTATAGGTGAGTAGTAGCACTCGATCTATATTTTTCTTTCGATGCTTTACATATACATTAAGGCTTTATCATGAAAGCGTAAACTATTAATCAACTTTAGTGCTTTCTATGGTTTTCATATCAGAGTAATTAAATAAAGAAAGAGTCGAGATCAATAGGAGTACAAAAATATAACGTTAAATTGAAGTAGAAGAGGTCAAGTAATTCTTTACGAATATTAGGGTTTCACCATTGTATCTAATTGTATCAAAAATTTTATAAAATTATTCATTTATTTGATTAAATTTTATAAAAATACAAGGTTAATTTATTAAAAATAGGGTGAATCTAAGATTTTTCAATTTTGATACTGTAGCCCCCCATCCTTTTTACGTGGCTTCTGCATCTTTTTAGTTTTTACACTCTCCTTTTCAGAGTTACTTGCAATTCCTCCAAAATTTATGTTAATTCGGAGACCTTCTACCATACTCCATGATTTTCAAACATGAAATTTGTTTCTCTGCCAAATTTAACGGTAAAATATATATTTTTTTTTTTTTGGATTCAGAACGGTAAAATATTTGAAGTACGAAATCTTCGGTTAATTAGTCCCTGGCTCAAAAATTAAAATTCTAGTTTTTTGACTTATATTCATTGATTATTCCTCACTTTTAATCTTACTTATAATCTAATTCGTTAAATTAATATTAAATTTTGTCTTTAAATGTCGACAGGCGAGGTGTTGAAGGATGCAGACAGCTGCGAATTTGCACCCATTTATGAAGACAAGGATGGAGATTGGATGCTAGTGGGAGATGTCCCTTGGGAGTAAGTTCTCTTTAATTCAGACTAACTCCTTTACTATTGATTTCAACATGATTTAGAAGTCATGTCAAAAAAATAAAAAATGAATATTAGATCAAAGTGCACACTAAAATTCTAGAATTATTTTATAAAACAAGTCGAAAGTAGATATTCAATCATCTTTAAATTAAACACATATCACATATCAGTTGAATTCGTTATTTTATTTTTATTAATCTGTAACACAGTGAAATTGATAAATTCAATAATTTCTTCACTCAGTTTTAAGATTATAATCACTTAAACTAAACGTGCTAGATACGAGTCAATTGAACCAAGGAAGTCAAAATTTCCATGCTTCCTTATTAAGCGAGACTCTAAATTATCTCTTAGAAATAAATATTTCATGTTTGCTAATTGTGGGAAAGATGAGATGGTGACTAATTAATTGTAGGAAAGAAAATCAATCAATTGGGTCAACAATGGGTGCGAATTAGTCATTAGTCATAAAGTCAAGTAGGGTTAACACTAATGAAGTCCTTAAAACCAGCACTTATTAGGCATGCTTGCTAATTATGGTTTTGGTCATTTATTTCTCACATTATTTTCAAAACCTAATCTTGGACCCCCTTGCTACAATACCGACATAGGCATTTCTTATAATGATGTCGGGCTGAATGATACAAATTGTCCTTTGGAAACAGTATGGCCTGGTCAAGCCATTATTTTGTTCTTAAGGAGAAAATTCAAGGTCTTTCTAACCACATATCTAGTAGTACACAGTACTTGTGCATACATAATATTCTGTGTACTCACACTTTTACGATCATCGACATATTAGTAAATTTTTATCATATTAATTTTACGTTTGATGGTCTAAACCTAATTCCGACCAGTTTCCCTTGCACCGTCAAAGTTTCATTAGAAAAGTATAAATAACCTAAAATTTGTTTGTAATTGATCTACAGGATGTTTCTCGAGTCATGCAAGAGGCTGCGGATCATGAAGAGATCGGATGCCAAGGGATATGGAGTCCTGGAGTCCAAGGGCTTCCTCAAAGCAACGATGAAAGACGAGCCTAAATAATTATCACTTCAGAAAAAATGAAAAATGGAGATCAATTACTCAATTAGTATAACGTACTGTCGTACCTCGTCTCTACCTACGACATCATATATGTCTGCAATTTTTTTTTTCATACAATTGTTGTTAGTTAATTTCTGGTAATTGTAAGCAGCAAATTGATCGAATTCTTGCATAATCTTTTAATTCCTGATGTGAAACTTTGAGATTAAGATTGATTAAGGACACTAGAGAAAGAGGAAAGAATTCCCTCATCATTTGGCTGTAATATGTGTTTGAATTGACAATTTATTTTACTGGATTTTTCTTTTGTTCAATGATAATTTCTTAATGTGGCTTCCAATTGATTAAAAACCCTAGCTCCCCCACTCTGACCAGAGGAAAGGTTAGAGTAAAACCCTAATCATGAATGTAAACCATAAATTCAACAACTTGAGTTATAAGCTTCCACCAATAAATTCACTGTTGATCTTAGAAAATTGAAGAATTTGAACTTTGCAGATCTTGATTTTAAGTGAGTGATAATGAAAATCAATCTAATATTATTTTTTTGTCAAAAATATCAATCCTATATGATGATAGCTTGTAATTAGCTAAGGGGTGGACCGAAATTCCTGGTGGCCAGTGTTCTTGGTTTGAAAAGGAGGGCAAGGGAACATAAAAGAAGCAGTACTAGCTAATACTAGTACTCGTACTGCTGCTATGTATATTATTGTTCACTTGACGTTAAGGGAGGACGAGGGAACAAGAAAGATGCTGTGTTCTCCATGAAATTAAAGTTTCTAATCATTTTTCAAATGGTTTAGAGCAGCTGGCTATTGTTAATGGGCATTATGATAGATGTCAATCTATTGTCCCCATATAAGAAAACTAGGGTTTTACTATTTAAACCCAATTTTCTGGCTTCTACCCTGATGTAAACACTTCTTCTTCTTTTTTCTCATATTTTTTTCTTCCTCTCTCTCTTTCGGAACTTGAAGAGAAAACAATTCATGTGTGGCCACAAGCCACGGTAGCCCTAGAGGTTGATAGGTAATCACTCAACCTGCTCTTTAACATTCTCATAGTAAGTGTCACCAAAAATTTATTTTTTGAGTGAAACTAAATGAGAGAAATATGTTGCTCGGAAATGCGTGTTTAATATATTAGTGGTAAGTTATAAAGTATTTTCAACAGATTTAATTTTAAACGAATGAAAAATTCCAGATTTGAATTTAATATTTGGTTAACAAAATCAGGAGACTTGTTATCTGAATCCCGGACACATGCCAAATATCAATATTTCTCCTTTTGACTTTAAAATAGAAAGAACTTCGTATATTATAAAAGAGGGTGAAGTTCTAGAAAGAAATCCCATGTTCTCATATTCTTTATGCCTATATATACATTAATTGTATGTTCCTATGCACATGATTAGTGCATAGCATTTAGCTCAAGCTTAATTCTAGTGCAGAATCATATTTTCGGTCTAAGCTGCATTCCCACATACCTCGATCGAACATTGATATATATATATATATATATAGAAATTTGTTCGGTTGATTTCTCATTTTTTTCGCACTTTTCGATCATATTTTCACATCTTAACCGTTCAGTTTTTTAGATTCTAATGTATAGATCATCTCTGTAAATTTCAGCTAAGTTCATGATCGTTAAGACATCTAAAATTGCAATTTACACGAACGAATCGAATCTGTCAAACCGGAACCGTTCATGTTTATAATAGTAAATTACAGTTTTGGATGCCTTAACGATCATCAAATTGGCTGAAAATTTACATAAGTGATCTATACATTATGACCTAAAAACTGAACGGTTAAGATGTGAAAATATGATCGGAAAGTGGGGAAAAACTGGAAATCTACACCTAAGCAAAAAGTGCAGACATCCGCACCAAAAAAGGGTTGTGCATGTGTGTGTGTGTGTGTGTGTATGTATATATATATATATATTGTATCGAGCTATGTACCGACCATTGACAAGTAACCTACTCTATCGAGTTTTATTTACCTACTTATTTAATTTTTTACTCCGTTATGTTTGATTATTTTTGAATTTAAATCAAATAATAGAGAATAATGAGCTAAAATTCATTTAAATTTTCAAATACCTCATTAGTCTTCACCATTAAATTTAAATCTAACTGAAAGTAAATTCTTTGATTCAGTGAATTCTTTGATTTAGTGAACAAGACCTCTTGCTTTTAATCATATATATTAATATATGCGACATAATGTATATGGAGTGCGTAGCACAGTTTTGTTTTTGGTCACTTGATCTCGGGATGATATAATTAGATTTTTATAGAAATTAGTATATCGATGAGATCCATAACACTGTTTTGGGGTCACATTGGTCAAGAATTAGTCTTTAAATTAGCAGATTCTGTAGACATGCATGAATGTTATTGGGACTTCCCACTCCACGAATGTGCAGATGTACATGTACATGCATGAATGTAATTAATTACTAATTTAGGGTTTATATACATGATTAAAATAAGGGTTAAATACTGCTTATTTCATATACTTATAGTGTTTCATCGTTTCAGTCTATGATCTTCGAATTTTACCTAAAAAGTCTCTGAACTCTAAATTTCCTTCCAATTGGTCTCTGCAGTCAAGCATCCGTCAAAAACTCTATTAGCTTCCCTTAAAAAGTCTATTATACCCTCAATTACTTAAAAAAAAAATTTCTCTTCCTTTCTTTTTTTATTATTATTTTTCTTTTTACCTCTTATTCTTCCAGCTCTCTCGCCTCATTATGTTCATCTCCTCATCAAGATGGTTCCAATCCACAGACCTTCAAGATGGTTCCAATCCACAGAGCTTCAAGAGGTGAAATGAAAAAAAGAAATAAAAGAGAGAGAAGAATAAATTTTTTTTTTAAAAGTAAGTGAGGGCATAATAGATATTTTCGGCAACTTTAACAGAAAATTTTGACCGCAGAGACCAATTGGGAGGAAATTGAGAGTTCATGGACTTTTTAGGTGAAATTCGAATGTCAGAGACTGAAATGATAAAATCATATAAGTATAGAAAGTAAACAGTATTTAATCCTTAAAACAAAGATTGTTATTAGGAATTAATGTTTCAGTTTTAATTCGACTCCCACAGTACGTTACATGAAGTCCTATATCATTACAGTGTATCGGTTTAAACTAGAACACTTGCTTAAATGAATTAGGGTTTGAGTAATTGTACGTATAACCAATTCATCATGTCTAGCAGACTAGGATAAGACCTAGATCCAGTTTTAGGCAGCCTTTAATTAATCACTCAATCAAGTTCTCTTTGATCTAGTTCGGCATATCTTATATTATGTGAAATGTTGCTTATTTTATATGTTAAATAGCAAAAGTTGGTTGGTGAGATTTAATAAAACAATTTATTTCAAAAATTATACCATTAAGTTACGGCTTATAAAAATTGGTAAAAGTTTAGTTTTTATAAGATGAAAGCTACATCTACTTATCTAATAGGCACTGAGACCTAAGAAATGAAATGTTGTTATTCTTTGTTAACCGTTCTCGATGCATGATCATTTCATTCTTGACACATTTTCAATTTTATGTATCATGACTTGCTTAACGTGTCGATGAGTTATATTGAGTGACGACGAAAAAGATGATCAAGTGTTAGCCTAGTAATTTTCAATCCAAAACTTAAAAACTTAAAAATTGAGACACCCATATTAATTATGTATATCAGTTTATATATATTGGGGAGTGAAATTAACACTTTATTTTTTATAATCCACACTCCCATTAGAGTTTTTAAATATTATCTTCATCAACGCATACGTGATGTTTTTATGACCAAAATATCATAGTTTTCTAGAGATAAAATAAATAAAAAAATTAGGAGAGAGTGTGGAATATAAAAAGTAGAATGCAAATTTCACTATCTTATATATTACATAAGATCCTATAAATCGAAATGTCGCTTCTATTCACCATTATGTAAACTTTTATATTCGATCTCTTCTTTGTTAGATGGTAACATGGGCTAAATAATTGTTAACTTTTACATATGAATGAGATCTCACCCAACCAAGCTTGTACAAAAAGTGAGTGTGAAAAGAAATTTTCAATCCTTGTAGAACAATCTACGTCTTAAGAAAACTAGAAAAAGTGCTAGTGTTTGGTGAAACATTTAGCTTTGATGATATTGCATTATGGGTTTACAATTGTCTTTCATGATATACATATATATATATATATATATGATATTGCATTATGGGTTTACAATTGTCTTTCATGATATACATATATATATATATATATATATATATCAATTTGATGTATATGCCCTACCATTTCATGCCTTTGCCTCTTTGGCTAACCAAATATAGGACCTATCTAGCTGTTTCAAGATGCCTCCATGTGAACTAGATGCTACTGCTTTGATATCATGGAGACCTAAAAAGACATTTCTATTCATAACTAGAAATAAGGCTGGCACTAATTGAAAAATATCTGGCTGTCTTGCTGCCTTCTACTTGGGAAAGATATTCCAAGAACTTGAGATCTCAATAACTTTTGATGTAGCTTAGCTAACTCGATCCATTTCAACAAACACTATTCATTAGAGATTAGTGTACCCTTTTTTTTTCTTGTGGAAAATTAATAGGTAGAAAAAGTTTAGAAGCACATGATTAAGAGCTTTTGAGTGGGAAATCAAAAGTTATGAAGTCTCTAAGCTCCTTGCGTTATAATATGCATAGTGGCGAAATAACCTAGAACAAATTGTTGACCTCGACCATTATTGATTACTAAAAGAATGATATTTAGTGAACTGCTTGATCCGTAGAAGAATTAGACTCAGTCACCAAATTCAAAAAGCCAAGCCCTTAATTAATATTGACCCTTCACTTATACTTAATAATTAACGAGTAGTTTTCAGAACTTAACCTTGCATTTTAGAATGACTGGTTTGTGGATGGGGAGTAAAATTTACTCTCTATTTTACAATTCACACTCTATATTTTATTTTTTTAGTATCTTAATATTATATTGTGGAGTATAAAATGAGGAGTGTGTATATTTGAATGAATTCAAAGTCTGTATCAATCCTAATTATGTTCTTAATTTCTTTAGTGGATGCCTTCTGAAAGTCATCCTTTTTTTTTTTTTTGCACAATCACTTAATTGATCAAAATCTATAGAGAAAATAAAATAAAAATAAAAACAAGAAGATTTCCTACTTAGGTATACTCAACTGTCATTAAATATAAATCACAGGGTGGATAATAAGAAGAAAATATTTATTCTCCATCATTAGATTTAAATTCAACAAAAGTTGTGTAAGTAGGTAAATAGGACCGTGAGGTGTGTTATTCAAGCCTTAGTAATAACCTAAGGAAGCTTTTCTATCTGTGAAAAATCAAATTTTCACTAGGGTAGATGGTGAAGTTGTGGTGATTGGAGTTGAGTATGAGTCTGAACCTGATATCTGCACCAAGTGTGGGATAATTGGCCATGTCGCTGGTACTTGCCGTTCTAAGGCTTCGGACGACACTGTGGTTGCTATCCCAAACGAGCAGGGAAGGCTAATAGAGCGTTCTAATCTGAAGCAAAGGAGGAATAATCAATCACTCAAGTCACAGCACCATTCAAAGCAACGGAGTGCAATAAGGAGATTAGTCAAAGAACATGATGATGTTACACCACCGCTGGTAACCACAACAGCAAATTTAAGGCACGACGTTGAAGATATGATGGCTTCATCTGTTTTGAATAATGTCGAGATTATCACAACAGCTCCAATTATCACTGCAGTTTCAACTTTCACTGCTACTCCGGTTATGGATGGACTGGCGATGGCGGCTGTGCCTGTGCAACAATCAGATTCAAGCGATAGCGTCTCGCCTGGTTTTACTCGGATGGAAATGGAATTTGATCTCCAACCTGCTAGCTCTACGTCGACTCCTGTGGTTTCTTCAGTTGCTCCACCAATTATTATGGCCGACTATAATCAAAGTGACTGTCATATGGGACTTAGAACTGACCTTTTAGAGGAAGGTGAATTCACACCCGTTCTACATAAGAAGTCGAAGAAATTGCTGAAGCAAAATGAGAAAGCAAAAATGAAAATAATCTCTCACAAAGCTGCTGGACGTGCTCTCCTTCGTAAGGGAGCTAGTCTCAAGCGTTTCTAATGAGAATTCTCTACTGGAATGCATGCGGCATCGACAATGATGACTCTCAGCGTGCCCTTGTGAATATGGTACGATAATAGAAAGCCTTCATTATTTGTATTTCAGAGCCCTTCGTTAACTTTGCATCTATTCCTTTCTCTTTTTGGAGGTCCTTAGGCCTTAAACTTGTAACTACTAATAACAGGGGATTGCAAGCCCCTAACATGTGGTTTTTGTGTCAGGAAGCTCTGAGCACACAGGTTATTTTGAACTCAGACCAACAGATTACTGTCTCCTGTTCCTATGAGGGAGTTCCGTGTATCATTACGTCAGTTTATGCTAAAACTTCAGTTGGCGGTCGACGTCAATTATGGCAGGAGCTAAACTACATTCACTCTTTGCACGGTCAGTGCCCATGGGTTATCCTTGGTGATTTTAACTGTGTCTTGGGTGCCCATGAAAAACTTGGGGGTTGTCCTCCAAACGTAGTCTCTTGCCTTGAGTTTAATCAGACGTGCACTTCTTGTGGCCTTATTGATATTCCCACACAGGGCCTTAGCTACACCTGGTCCAATAAATTTACGAAAGTAAGGTTAGATCGTGCACTTGGCAACCTTCAGTGGATGAATGTCTGGAACCTGATGGACTGTTGTACACTCACAAAAGCCACTTCTGACCACTGTCCCATTTTGGATCTTGTTCAAAGTTGGGTTTTGTCCTGCGTCCTTCCTTCAAGTTCCAAACTATATGGCTGTAAAAGCCAAATTTTTTAGACCTTATTCGGTCTTTTTGGGGCTCTCTACAGTTCTCTGGCTGTCCATAGTATATTCTGGCTTCCAAGTTGCGCTCTCTGAAATCCATGTTAAAATCATGGAGCAAGGATCATGTGGGGGACGTGCATGTTCAGGTGAATAATTCCCGGGCCACTTTGGATGCAATTCAGTCAGAAATTTCTACACATGGTCATAATGTGGAGAGGATTGCGGTAGAAACTGCAGCTCATACCAAGTATGTTTTGGACTTGTCTCGCCAAGCAACGTTGCTCCGGGATAAATCTAGAATCAGTTGGTTAAAGGATGGTGACAGGAACACTTCTTTTCTTCACAATATGATAAAGCTTCGCCGCCTTCATAATTCTATATCCTCCCTCTTAGTCGAAGATGGAATGCTCACAGATTAACCTACCATTGCCGCCCATATAGTACAACATTTCCAAGAGGCTTTCACCTGTGATTCACGTATTATGAATACGGGCTTGGTTGAGAGAATCATCCCATCCTTAGTCACTGATGAGGAAAATGCATCCCTACTTGCTATTCCATCTCCAGAGGAAGTCTTTGCAGCTGTCAAGAACATGGATGGGAAGAGCGCTCCTGGTCCAGATGGATTCGGAGGGGATTTCTTCACATTTTGTTGGCCAGTAGTCGCAAATGAAGTTGTTAGGGCAACTCAAAGTTTCTCCCACAATGGGTTCATTATGCCTCACTTTAATTCGAATGTCCTTATCCTTATTCCAAACGAACATGACTCAGAAAGCATCTCTGACTTCCGCCCTATTGCCCTTGCTAATTTTGTTTTCAAAATCATCACAAGGATTGTTGCAGATAGACTTAGTCCCATAGCTTCATGGATATCTCCCCTAACCCGAGTGCATTTATCAGGGGGCGTTCCATCATTGACCCTATTGTTCTTACCTCTGAATGTGTTAATTTACTGGATCATAAATGCAAGTATGGAAATGTGGCTATCAAGTTCGATGTTCGCAAAGATTTTGACACCTTGGATTGGAACTTTTTGCTACGTTTCTTAAAAGCTTTCGGGTTCAATGTGAACTTCGTGAGTTATATTCATGCCATCCTCAAATCAGCATATCTATCTGTTAATGTTAATGGGCAAGCTTATGGCTATTTCACATGCTCCAGAGGGATCAGACAAGGTGATCCTTTATCGCCTTTGCTTTTCTGCCTTGCTGAAGAGGTGCTAAGCCGAGGACTCTCCTCTCTTATCTCCACAAATAAAATTAAAAGTATTGCTGCGCCGTTAGGCATCTCCCCTCCTTCTCATGTGCTCTTTGCAAATGATATTATGGTGTTCTTGCAAGGTAAATCTTCTCATTTGCGGAACCTGCTTTCTTTTATGGATGAGTATGCTTTGAATTCTTGCCAGGTTATAAATAAAGCAAAGTCTCATATGTTCCTTGGGAAGCATGCTTTGTTGAGGCAACATAGAATTAGTCAGATTCTACGGATTCATGTGGACAAACTTCCTTTCACTTATCTTGGAGTCCCAATTTTTACTGGCCATCCGAAACCTGAGCACCTTGTTTCAATTGCGGACAAAGTGCAATGTAAGCTAAACTCTTGGAAAGGTAGGCAATTATCCCAAGCAGGTAGAATACAACTCATTTCCTCAGTGATTCATGGCATTTTGACATACAATTTTCAAGTTTATGAATGGCCCAAGGCCTTGCTAAAGAAAGTTCAAAGATGGATCAGGAACTTCTTTTGGAATGGGGACCCTCTCAAGGATGGCTCGGCCCATTTTCACTTGGAACACAGTCTGTACCCCAAAAGAGCAAGGGGGATTAGGCCTAAAAAATATTTTTACTTTGAATAGGGCCTTTCTTCTCAAAAGATGTTGGGATGTTGCCTCTTGTGCGTCCACCTCTGCCAATTGTTTGCATGATTAATTTGTAAAAACTGGTCTGCAACCATACTCTTATTATAAAAAATCTTCGGTTTGGCTAGGTCTTAAGAAGCTCTGGCCAACATTGTTGGAAGGGGTTCAGTGGCTAGTTGGTGATGGCAAATCTATTAGATTTTGGCGTGACAATTGGTTGGGGGAAACCCTTGCTACTTCACTCAATTATGTTCAGGAGGTCCAAGAGTTATTGAATGATAAAGTGTCTTGCTTCATTGCAAATGGCCAGTGGAACCTACCATCAAGCTTCTGTCGCACGTTGCCTGCAATAGCCCAGTCCATCCGCTCAATTGAGCTACCAAAGGAGCCCTCCCCAGATCAGGTTGTTTGGTCAGAAACGACGTCAGGGTCATTGACATCCAGTGATTCTTACTACATCTTAGATCCTCCTATGCCTGACCCTTCATGGTGCAATCACATTTGGCAAGGTGCAATACAGCCTAGAAAGAATCCCTTGACTATCCTCCAGGTTGTTGTGGTACATAGCTGTCTGCAACCTTCTTTGGTGCATCTGGCAAGAAAGGAACAAAAGAAAGTTTGATAAGGGAGCTTTTTGTCTATCAAGATTTAAGTAGTTTTCCATACTATCACTAAGGGAATCTGTAGGGTTGATTTTCGCCTCATCCTCCCTGGCATCCACAGAGGCTCCCATATTCAGCCTATTGGGTATCTCCCCCTTACGACCCATGGCACCTCGTTTTATTCCAGTCACATGGACTCTCCCGCCAGAGAATTGGTTCAAAGCTAACTAAGATGGCTCTTTTTGTGATCCCAATCGAGCTGGCTTTGGTGGCATTTTTAGAAATAGTGATGTAGCTTTCTTAGGTGCCTTCTCTTGTAAAGCAATAGTGTCATGGGCCATTGACACTGAGTTATTGGCAGTAATGGAGGTTGTTAAGGTGGCCCGTGAACGTAACTGGTTTCCTCTATGGTTAGAGACCGATTCAATGTTGGTTATGCATTATTTTAACAACCCATCCATGGTGCCTTGGCGTCTTCATACAAGATGGAAAAACTGTGTAGCTTCGACTAGCCAATTGCAAGTGCACATCTCCCATATTTATAGAAAGGGGAACCGTGTGGCTGACAAACTGGCTAATTTTGGAGCCACGAATGATAGTCCAACTTGGTGGGATTCAATTCCGCCTTTCCTGCTTAGTGCTTTTGGTCATGACTATTCAGCCCAGACGAACTACCGGTTTCGCTAGTTAGTTCAGATCGTTAGTTTGGTTTCTCTTATTCACGACAGTTTTGATTCAGTTTTTCTTTTCCTGTGATCCTAATTGGTTTTTTAGACAGTGTTTACATGGGCTCCTTTCAGGAGTTCCAACTTGTATTTTTCTTTTTCACTTGCTTGCTCTCCTGTGTAAAAAAGTTAGGGTACAGGTTGTTACGTCCCCCCCCCCCCATTGCGTTTTTCTTTAATATTTAGAACCGAGCATGAGACTGAGCCTCCTAGCTCGGCTGGGTTCCAAACCCTTTAAAAAAAATAATAAAAAAAATTAAAAAAAATCAAAGAAATAAGTATTGCAATTGGAGAGTACAAGTTTATACGAAGAAATTTTTGATAATGGAACTCTCAAATATTACTCATATAATAATAGCAACACAAAGTTATTTTTCTCTGGTAAGAGAATAACGTTGGTTTTTGCTGGAAGCTATTCTCTTCTCTGCATGCGACTTCAAAATGGTGTATAGCTGCCCTTGCTTTCCTTCAAATTTGATTTTTCACATATAGAAAAGCTTCCTTAGGTTATTACTAAGGCTTGAATAACACACCTCACAGTCCTATTTACCTACTTACACAACTTTTGTTGAATTTAAATCTAATGATGGAGAATAAATATTTTCTTATTACTATCCACCCTGTGATTTATATTTAATGACAGTTGAGTATACCTAAGTAGGAAATTTATTGAGCAAGTGAACATGCTTAATAAAGCTGAATCTCTCTAATGAACCTCTTTTGTTTTAGTTTTTTTTTTTTTTTTCAAGGAAGTTGAATAAGGTTCCATTATATTAACGACGTCTCTCCGTCAAGTTAGAAGGATTCGAAAATTCTTCATAATACATCTCAAAGTACAATTCAGTCTGCATAAACTTGAGCCATCAAAAAAACTAAACCAAAACTAAAAAATGCATAATATAAGAAATCCTACACCTATCCAACCCTAAATCAGAGCAACCGACTTGACAAGCGTTGATGCCTAAGATCCTCCTAGTGTACATCGTCACTCATTAGCCAGCATACAGCTACGACCGAGGGCATAACAGGGTAAGAGCACTTATTCAAAACAAAAAAAACAAACTAGGCTCACCCCAACTGGCCCAAACCGAGCCAAATCCAAAGGGTAGAGAAGAAGGCAAGGACCAACCCAAGGCCCAGCTCACCAGACTGCAGCCCAAGGAAGTTGAGACCCAAGGCCAATCCTGCACCCCACAACTTGGCCCCAAAGATCCAGCCGAAAGGACCAACCGGTGAGCAGCCCAACCTCAGCATTCCGGCGGCCTCCCTCTAGCCTCCACCATCGTTCAAGACGAGATAAGAACTCCTGATCTCTGACCTGGAGTTGACAAGTGACGCTAAGAGGTGTCTCCTCAGAGCCTCCGCTGTAAATCAATACTCCTCAGAGAACAAGCACCGCACCACAACAGATTCGATAAAAACCTGTCGACCTCGAAGCCTTATCCACCACCTCACCGCCACAGCCTTTAGCCTCCGCGATCAGAGCCCATCACCACTTGGATCGAACACACCACATCCTTGAACGCCTGAGCCGAAAGCCGCCGTGAATCGGAGTCGTACCGCCTCAAAATGGGCCTTCAAACAATCCCCATAACCCGATGTCGCCAACCAAGGAACTGTCGCTCCGTCTTCTCGCTGTCACCCTAGTCTGGACACAACACGGTCACCACCGCCACAAGAAACCCTAGGTTTCGCACTTTGGAGGTCGCTCCGTATTACTCGGAGGCCTCTTGTTTTGGTTAATTTAAAACTAGAAAAAACACATCAATGAATGTGAGAAAATTTATTTAAAAAGGTTGGGAATTACTACAGATAATGGGAAGTTTTTCATGGGTGAAATAGACGGTGGGAAGTTTTTGCACGTAAGTGAAATTTGTTTTTTTTTCATTTTTAATTTTGATTTTGTTATTTACATTCTTATTATTTAATTATTAAAGATAATTTTAAATTAATATATAATGTAAGGATCTATATGTAATCATTTTAGATAATAAAGTCTACTCTCTTAAAAATAGTATAGATAAAGTTATAAGTTGATTGAGTATTAATTTATTTAACAAGAGAAAAGAAACTTTTTCTTTTGTACTAATAAATGGAAAAACCGATCCGTATTATTCTCGATGGGAAGACAGGACGCCCGGAAATTCCGGTAAATGGCGTCAGAGTAACTGATAAATAACGGTCAACCGCGGGCGGAATCCGGCAGAATCCGACACGTGTTTCTCAACCAGAGTAAAGAAAAGAAGCTTCCGTGACCGACAAACAAACACGTCACATGGAGTGGTCACCGTGGCCCCACACAAGCTTTTAAAGTAATTTTGGTTGGTGGGCGCATGAGAAATTGCAAAGGGTTTCCATGTATTTTTGACTTGTCCTTCAACAAGACAAGAGGCATGACTTGTGGGACGCCACCCCTACGCGGGGTAGACTTTGAGGCTTTCCTTCCACTTTCCTCCCACGGCTCCATCGATGGACATGATTAGACATTATAAAAGGAAGTTCAATCGTATTTAAGGTCTCTTTAGCTTTATGGAAATTAACGGTAATTTCTTTGCCAATGCTTCAATTGAAGAAAATGATTCATTTTTTTTTACATCCCAAACATTAGAATGATTGAATTTCCTTTTTTATTATTTTGAATTCGCAAATTAAATCAGATGTAAGAGATAAAGCTAAAAATACCCTAAGGTTCTATATAGTATTGTCCTGGGTGAAGCCTATAATGAGGTACATAATACTGGTAGGGGTTGGAATTTTACGTAATCACAATGACTTCATCATTTTACATGTTCTATGTAGCTTGTCAATATATCTAGCATTAAATTAGAAGGAGGTTTTTTTTTATCCAATTCGCTTTGAATTAGAGTTTTGTATTTATTTATTTATAGTCAGACCTTCAATATAATGTCACGCCTGATCTGAACATCTACATCTTAATTATAAGTGTATATGTCAACTTATAGACACTATAGCCTTATAGGCTTTACCTTGAGTCATATTTATAGAGAAGTAGGTCACCCAATATCACTTCTAATGTTCCCAATCAAATTCAAAGTAATACAAAAGGGATGAAGGGAAAGAAAAGTAAAACCAATATTCTATAAATGAAAAAGGAAGGAAAAAAAAAAAGGGGAGAAGAAAGAAATGTGGAATTGACAGGGTCGGATCCGGACCGACCGCTCGGGCCCATGCCATCAGTCGCAAGCGCACAGAAATCACAAAACACACGCTTCTATCATACACTTTCGACATGGACGAATCACAGCCGCACTTTTGAAACCACGTGTTCGCAAACCACTGGCTGCTTCATTTTCCCACTCACATTTCAATATAAATAGGGCGAAACGCACACGAAGCCAGCCGGCTATAGTTTGTTGGTCGATCACGTTCACTTTCGAACCACAAAGCATCAAACATGTCACCGGAAAATGAGCAACAGTCGCCGGCCGGATTAAACTACGACCAGACGAAGCTGACCCTGGGATTGCCCGGCTCTGGCTCTAAACGTGGCTTCTCCGAGACCACCGTCGTCGGTCTCAATCTTGGGAGCTCATGCTCGTCGTCAACTACTGTTGATGATGAGGTGAAAACTCATAGACCTCCAGCCAAGTAAGATTTTGATCCAACTAAAATAGTTTTGCTGGATTAACTTCGTGAAATTTTGAAATGGGAATAATTTGAATCTTTGTGAATGAATATTTCAGGGCACAAGTGGTGGGGTGGCCGCCTGTGAGGGGGTCTAGGAGGAACTTAATGACGAGCAGCAAGTATGTGAAGGTTGCAGTAGATGGAGCTCCGTACTTGCGCAAAATGGATCTTGAGACGTGCAAGAGCTATCAGCAGCTTTTGGGGGCTCTAGAGGATTTGTTCTCCTTCTTGACCATCCGTATGTATTTGAATCTTATTTCTATCTGTGTATTTTTGTTACTTGGTTCAAATCCATGTCACAGTTTTCGTCTCAGATGTTAATGGTGGTTTTTATTACTGTTGCTGCAGGTAATGATACGAATGAGAGAAAGCTTATGGACCTTGCTAATGGAGTGGAATATGTACCTACTTATGAGGACAGAGATGGGGATTGGATGCTTGTTGGAGATGTCCCATGGAAGTAAGATTTTGAATATTTAGTAATGATATTGTGCTTGCAAAATAGTCTCACCTCATTGACAGTTCTAATTCACTGACGGACAACATAAATGAACTTGGATTTTCTTGTTCATGCTTTTGACTAGATTGTGCATAGGTACTTAACACTAACCCTTTTTCGGATTTTGAACAGTATGTTTGTGGAGTCATGCAAGCGCCTAAGGTTGATGAAAAGCTCAGAGGCGATTGGATTAGCTCCGAGAACACCTTCAAAATGCACAAACAGTAGCTGAAAAACAAAGCCTTCTAGTTCTATGCTAATCGAATGATCAATATATGCATGTACAGAGGCTTTTCTTCTTGATTAAAGAGTTTTAGTTAGGAAGACTAGTTGACATGAATAAGAGTTTGGTCTGTAATTATCTACGAGTTGCATTTCAATGCACTTGATGTTGTAGGCTTCTTCTCCAGTTTTTTGGTTTATCACACTTCATGTTTTACTTGGACACACAATACTGCATTACTGCACTATACAAATCTTTATAATTCTTTCTGCATATCTTGTTTTCTATGTGGTTTCAGATGCCATATTATTCTCGAGTTTATTTTCCAATGTTCTTTTCTGTGAAAAACCATCTATATGCAATCATAAAGCAGGCTAATGGGAACAGATGACTCGTATTTTATATGTTTGACGACAGAAATGATTGAGTTCGTGTTTCCAAATATCTTCTAGAAAAAAGGTGGGGACTTTTTTTTTTTTTTTTGAGGGAAATGAAAGACTAATTCATTGATGAAACATCATTACAATCAGAGAGTATGCCTCCACACTTGGAGGGATGTTGGTAAAGGTGGGGACTTGAGAACGATAAACCCAAAAGAAATGAAGGGCAATTATTCCCTTCACAATCCTTTCTGTTTCCAACATCATGTAGAATGTTAGAATTTCTTGGTTAATTGTCAAGTCTTCGAATCAAACCAGTTTCCAGCATCTTCTACGCTAATGATGACTTTAAGAATTTCTGGTTTAGGAAATAGAGATTGAGGGTGATGCCTTGGGAGTTATTGATGCATTGAGTGATGAAGAAGTTGATTTTGGTGCCTTGATGTGCCTTAATGGTAAATATAAAGCTTCTTCTTCAAAGTTTTTGAGTCTAGTTCCTTGTAGATCTGCACCGTTGGTTGAAGCTTATAGGGCTGTTTGGGCTCATTTGTTTTTGTTTGTTGGGTTTATTTGTTTGGACCTGTTTTGGGAATTTTGCTTTTAATGTAGTTCTTGTTGAATAAAAATCCTTCCATTGCACAAAAAAAAACAAAAAAAAAAAAAAAAAAAAAAAAAAAAACATGTTGAGTCTAGTTATTGGATGTATTCTTCTAGAGTTTGTAATAAGGCCATCCTACGACAAAGGTTGTTCTCAGTTGTAATTCATCGATGGTTCGGGTTGGTGTTGATCCTTCATGGCTTACTCCGATTCTCCTTGGTGAAAGTTTTCAGTTGTAATTGGGTTTGCTTACCGACTAAGGTTTTAGTGAGGCCAATCTATCATTTTGTAAGTTACCATTTCAATTACTACCAATGAAATCCTTATTTTTGATTACAAAAACGTAATTATCAATTTTCCTGCAATTAAGCGCCACAAATTGGTTCCACAAAAGCAACAAAATCAAAATGCTTTACAAAACTTCATCTTTAAGCTGTTTCACAGAAGTCAAAAACAGCAATATGGGTTTTCGGAATATTGCTTCTTTCGTTATAGGACACTAATGATGAAAAGGGTTTACATTTTCATATTATCTTTGCTTCCAAAGGAAGCAATAAGTTGCTTTGATGAAATTGAATGTCTCGTGACCCATGAGGCTCATCACTCATCATGCTGTGCTCTATCAACTTATGCAAAACTTCCAGGTAGTTACATATTTCTGCTACAATGGGACATTTAAAGCTTCCATGTGGCAGTTGTAACAAATTTTTTCTCATAGCTGGAATAGGGCTCTATTCCATAACACAATGTCATGGGTTATCAATAAGAAGGCCACTCTTTGCCATTCTCATTCTCCTAACTACCATCATAAATGGGCAAGTGAGAAACACAGCTAAGCCAAGGCTTTGTTTTCTTCTTTGCTACTTGTTACCCCTATATATACCATTTCATGGTGGCATTTGAAATTGTTTTGCAAGGGCTTCATATAAGAAAGAAGCAATGGAAGGTGCAGCACCAAATCAAAAGATGTTATGCTGTGATCATGTCCGAAAACGCAAGGAGGAGAAAGGCTTCTTCTCTGCTTGGTTTGTTTCTTTCAATTCTCACTCATATTCAATTTCATATGTTCCTCATTTCTTGATCTTACTATTCTATGCTTAAGATTGGATCACATTGATATTGCAGTTTGTTTGCTTTGTTCTGCTGCTGTTGCTGCTATGGTGGCTGCTGCTGTGGCCCTTAGATTTCTTGCCATTGAGTGGGATCAGTAGAAATAAATCCCGGATGATAGTTATGATGCGGTTGTAAACAAATTCATTCGAGTTAATAAAATCATGATTGTTGTTACTTGCATTTACCTTTTTACATTTGAAACAGAGCTTCTGTAATACTGATCACCCATGCAATTGACATTTCAAGAAATCAAAATTGGGGATCTTACATCTCAAACTAATGCAACTAGTTACCAAGGATGGGATTCCTTCCCTCATCAATTTCTACGAAGATGAGGTGCTTTGGATCTGACCCTTTTGGTCCTTCGGCATAAAGGGTGGGAAGGTAAGCATTGTATGCTGGCAAGTACCTTGAAACAAAATCCTTTACCTGAAAATTAATCCCCGAAAAGCATCAGTTCTAGGTTCAGCGGACAATTTATAAGACACGAGTATATAACTATAGAGGGTATAGAGCACAACCTCATCATCGGACATTCCAGGGTTTCCTGCCTCTCTCATGGCAATCTCTGCCTGTAAGTTTGGGGCAACAAGCAGTTGTTACACTTAACAACAAAATGTACATAAACAATGGAAAAATGTAATTTGTTGCAGGAAGGATGTAAACCACAAAAGGCAACCTGCAGACGCCACTGGTAGACACAGCTGGGATCTTTGATTTTGATGACTATCCATGCTTTGACGAACTTGTCCCATGCATCATAATAAGCTTCAAGATTTTTATTTACCGTCTCTAGCTGTGAAATGAAGATGCAGATATGAGCTGTGTTTGTCTTTAGGAGAATATAACACTTCACGAAGTTTGCATTAGCGCAAGTAACATCAACAAGGCTAACCTGTGGATTGACTGCTTTGACAACTTCCACAGGAACGGGTTTGAAGCCAAGCATCCAACCTTCAAACAGAACAGCCTACATAACCAGCCAAAGGCACATATACATTGCAAGGTGAAATCTGTTTTTGAGAGTTTCCACACAGCCTACTGAAACCACCTAACTAGTTTACCTTTGGGTTTAACCAATTGACTTCATAACCTAAAAAAAACTTATACAAACTTTAACATAGTATCCGAATAATTTCCAGATATAACTGAAAGTCCTCTTACAGACTTACAGTAAGTGGCCCTTCCACCTCGGGCCATGTCGAAGGATCAGCTCTGTCCCCCTTTCCATTGTAAGCAGACTGCAACACGGGTAAAGTGCAAAAGAGAAAATTTGAACCAACAAGCTGGTTTTAAAATGAAAAGAAAAAGAAGAATAAGCAGATTTAACATTAAATGGTGCAGTTACCTTGTCATATCGAGGTAGCTTCATCTTCATACCTGAACATTTCAGGGTGTGAATTAACTATGAAACAGACATGATTTCTTGCAGATAAAAATTTGTGGAGGAGAATCACCTTCTTTACTCAAATTGCTTAGAGCAGTCAGTGTCTCCACAGAGAATGGAAGATCATGGCTGCCAGCATTTCCACGTAACTAGAAACGACCACGAACATGAGAGCAGGCAATGTTATTGATAAGAAAGCAATTTCAGTTTTCGAATGAGTTACAATCAACTTGTCAACTCTTTTTAAGTTGGCAATCACTTATAAGTAAACTCATTGCTACCTCTAAAAGTGCATTTCCTGGATGCGCTTCTCTTAGTTTAGCCTACAATTTGAACATTACCATATCAGAAATTAAATCTAAAGAAGAATGTACCACAAACTCCTAAAACTTCCATAAACCAATACCTGATTCTCAGCTGTCAAATAAAAGTCATCAATGGATATTGTGGCAGACTTCCTGAGATTTGAACAGATGTAATCAATATAAAATTTCTTTATCTTTAATAAATCATCTAGAATATCAATTGCTCATAGCTTACCTGCCAGTTACTTTGAAAAGATAATCAAGAGCAAAGACAAGTGTAGTCTTTCCACAACCTTGTGGTGCACTAAACCCGATCTGCATCAGACCAAATGTCAGAACCAGAAACCAAAATAAACAAAATAAATAAATAAAATGTCAGCAATGGCTCTTCAGAAATGCCATCACTGGTCTGAAAACTATGTATGTGAACACTAGAATATAAACATGTATCCCAATGGATAAACTTATTATGAAAAAGAGCTGGGACGATTGAGTAAATAATGATGTACCACTAGAGGAGGTATATCTTCTCCATCTTTGTACAAGGATCTGTGCTGAGATATCTGATCTTCACACCAAAAAAAGACCGGAAGATAATAGTGATATATCCTAACTTTCTGAGGAACTGAGAGGTCCAATTCATTGAGCTGAAATAGCCGACACAGGTGTAAACCATATGCCAACCACTTGTCAATGGACTCGGCCACAGCTTCTGGGGCTAAACCCAGTTTGTTCATCAATGGACCTGAACTTATAAACTCATAAAGGTCCTCTATAGAAGAAATCTCAGCAGCCTTTGCTGGAAACGCAGAAAATGGACCCTCACCACATTCACTGTCAGCAGCATCGTTGTGATGCATGGAATTGTCTTGCATCCAGGAACATCCAGTGCCTGATAAACACAAGGAGGTAATGATCATTCCATGAATCTGTCCACATCACTAGACAGCGCCTTACAGTAACTAGTTAAGTTTCAGTTTCACCCATGATAAGTCATACACAAACTATTCAGATTCATAAATACTATATATTATCAAAACTTCAAATGGTGTATCCATCTCCTAGCCTACATCCATGTCCTATATGATCTCCAATCAACGAAGATGTCTTTTCTTTTAATTTTTATTTTTGAAATATAAGGAAAAGAATGCCAACAAAAGACAGAAGAACAGACACAATTACACACAAAAATCGAGAATGTATTATAGCTAGCAGAAGGAAATTGTAGCAGGCCATAACAAATATCAAGACTACAAAAAAAAAAAAAAAAAAAAGAAGAGAAAGCTTGGTAGTAGTTACGAGGACATTATTAAATTCAATAAGAATGGTGACAGAGTCAGTTGAATAACAGGAGTATTGAGTCATGAGCAAAGTAATGCTGAACTACATAGAGAGGGAGTTATTTTAGGTTATCATTGATCCACTTCAGGTACTGAGGTGTCTTAATTAAGCAAGTTAGCCAGTTCTTTCAAGCAACAACTAGAAGGTTCAACCATGGAAGAGATGGGCTTGTGAGGAAGAGGGCAAACTTTCAATCAGTGAGATATACGGATATGTGAATAAGAGAGCTTAAATGGAGAGAAGAAGAAGCAACAGTGCAATTAGATAGACAAGCTCGCCAATGATTAGAATCCACAAAGAGAAAGCAAGAATATAAGCTCACTACTCTTCAGACCAAAAAAAAAAAAAAAGCTCACTGCTCTTGAAGAATCCATCCAACAGATACAAAGCAAGAGCTATTGAGAAATTGAGATGAGCAGTTAAGGGTGAAAGTTCAAGGAATCCATCCCATAAGGCATGGTGAAGGCTTCCAGATATCCCATGGTAGAAACCTCCAACTGTGAACTGTTGTGCTGAGAACTAGATAAATAGCTTCGTGCTAATATCTGGTTTGAGTTCATATAGTTTTCATTCCAAAAGCACCCCAAATATGTGGGCTTTGACAGTTCAAAATTTCATTCACTAGGGATCCCAAATTGTTGCTTCCTCATTATCATATATGTAGAATGCTCCTAGGATACTTCCAGTAACCCATTGCTGCATATAGCAGAAACATCCAAAATTGAATCGAAACAACAATATGCATGCCAAAACAATGATGAACAAATACTCCTGTCATCAGAGATGTTGTATAAATATCACGTTACAAGAATCTTCACATGATATTTAACAACCTTTTAACCGACAAAATTACAAGGCACAACATAAATAGAAGGGTTTTCAGGATGAATCTGAGCCTATCCTATTTTGAGATCTTGATTTCAGAAACGAAACCTATGAAACATCCAGTATTCAATTTCAACTTTCATAATTACTGTCCCCCCAGTTGTTCAGCAACCAAGAAGGGTCACCCCATTATGTTTTCTTTGTTTTCAGAAAGTAAAAGTAGCATCAAGGACATAATCAGAACAAAAAGAGCATCAACGACATAAAGATGACACGGTACTCTGAATTTTATCTCTTTTACAACCATCTTTCCTAATCTAGGTTTGTGAATTTTTTTCTTTTTTTTTGCCTTTTTCAGTTTCTTCAGGAACCCATAAAAAGCATAAGAAATTTTCCTTTTCTGTTTCCCTGTGAAATTTCTTAGTAAAACCATCTACTGTAGTCTGACAAGCCCAGTGGGGCAAACCAATGATACATCAAGACTAGAACTTTTCAAGTATTTTACCCATCTCTTTTTCTTATGATCAAATTCACAATCTTCCCAAAAAAGGGGAATGATATATATGTAACAAAATCAACTTCTGAGTGAGCAGTAACAAAAAAGTAAATGCATTAGGTAAAAAGAAACAAAACCCAGAAACAGAAAAATTACCAGACTTTGAGAGGTGGGTTGGCATTGAAGAGAGCTTGGATGATGAGTTTGGTTTGTTTGTTCCATAGAGTGAAGAGAGAACAGAGAAGTGATAAGAATGAGACAAGGAAAGTAATTTGCTATTAATAGCAGCAGTAGCAGCGTTACATTGGGTCAAATAAGAAATATTATTATTGGAAAAAGTGAGAGAGGAGGGTGTAGGTGGCCATGGCTGAGATAGGATATTCAAAGCCGCCATTGTCATCTCTCTCTCTCTCTCTCTCTCTGAGTAAGCTGCTGGAGATATATTAGATTATAAACAAATGGTGATGGTAGCAGCAATGCCAGAAAATCATCTTTCTGAACGGAAGTACTAAAATGCCCTGCATTTATGAACTGCCTTTGTCTTCTTTCTCTAGCTGTGGTGACTAGTGAGCCATCGCAGTCTGACCACAGGTGACGCAAACATTAATGAACTGGACGTCAGGATGTCCAACACAACTTTGCCACTTCTTTTCTTGTTCTTACGTCGGATTCGCACTTTGCAGCGTAAGGGTTGGATTTGATTTTCGTTTTTTCGCCAGAAAAAGGTTGTTGATACTTATCATCCCAAATTCCCAATATTAGAAGAGATACAAGCTTTCAAGGATCTCTGACCCTTTATTAAGAATCATAATATTGATCATATCTGTAACTAATCAAGAAAATTATACTTAACTATGATTGAATGTGATTCAATGGTAGAAAAGATTATGTTTAAATTGAGTTGTTTTGTTTTCCAACGTTAGATTTACATCCAATGATGACAGTATAATTTCCTTGATCATTTAATGACCAAATAAACATCACTGTTATGAAAAATAATAAATAGATGATCATGACCTAGTAACTTTCTTCTTAGCAACCTAATACTCTTAAATTAATTACCTTGATGGTCTTTTGATTTTTGTCACTTCGAGATCAAGTTTCATCGACTCAAACAAACTAAAATTGATGTTTCAGCGGAAGGAAATCGATTTTTTAGTACAAAAAGAGTTGAAGTGTATCAACGCAAAACTTTCACTCCACAAACAATAGTTGTGAGTAAAAATTCAACTTGTCAAATATGTTCACTACTAGAGATGTCTCTTCTCAGGTGGCGAATGTCTTCCTCCGACGAACATCTTGGGATATCGCTGCCCTCCGAAGCCGTGCACCGTCTAAGGTAGCGGAGGTAGAGGCACTTCGATATCAGGTGAGACCTCATTTTATTTTAATTTCTCCTTTAATATATGGTGATTATCTCTTAGTTATAATATAAATGTTTTGATATAAAACGTCGTACGTTAATAGACATTAAAAAACTTAATGATAACAACTTCTGATGAACTCATTTCCAATAAATCTGCATTTTCATGTAGAGCATTTGTAGCAGTGAAACTAGCAGAAACACAACTACGACCAAGTTTCATCAATTGAGTAGTAGGGAAATTCCCCTTGAGCTGGTAGTTTATCCGTCAGATTTAGAGCTGGACACTATATTAGCTTCAAAATACACGGTTGGAAACTTATGAGTGAAATTATTTGGCCACGGGAGAGTTTGAAAGCCATGGCAAAGGACACATTAGCACCTCCATTTCCATATATACCATAGACCAGCAACAAAGAAGCAATTCCAGGGGATGCTGCAATGAAACAATTCCCAAATCTTCACAGAAATAACACTATCCTTTTAAGATTTGAATCATTTGATCCAACATTTCCAAGTTATGGCCAAAGAAGCAAGACTCTTATATCCTTGAGTAATTTGTTACCATTGTATAACTCTCCATTTCTACTGATTTAATAGGTTTTGAATTGGAAAGTGCTTACACACCCAAAACAAAAAGGGTGCGTCTATTTCCACCCTACTAAATACTTTGTTCACCCTATAACCAAATTTTTTCTGAAAAATCTCAAAATTGTCCTTAACAACAATTATTAATAGAAAACAATGAAAATAAGAAATCAATTTTTTTAAAATTAAAACTTTACCCAACAGACATACTAATTATGAATTATTATAACAACTTTCTGTACAAAATATATATATATATATATATATATATATATATTATCATCTTAGCTTCTTCATTACTAGCCGACCAAACAAATAATTAGATGAAATTTTCAAAACAAGTGAACAGAATTGTTAGTTAGTATTATTTTGTTCTACTTCATGTAAATCGTGTTTGATTCTATGTTATAATAGTTGATAAAAAGAGAAAATAGAGAAAAGGAAAAAAAAGAAAAAAGAGTAAAAAGAAACTAGAAGGCATAGGGTTGATGGTATGCTAATTTTCTTTTTCTTTTTTCTTTTCCCATTTCACATTTTTAATGGTAATATCTTTGTTTTCTTTTTAAAATTATTTGAGAGTGAAATTAGAAATTTGATGATAAAAATTTAATTGTAGGGTGAACAAAACATTTGGTAGGATGGAAATAGCCTCACCCAACAAAAAATAGAGCATTTCAACATCCAAGTGAATTGAACCCAGAAGCATCAACACTCAGTTCTTACAATGCAGTAATAAAACATTCATAAAATATCAGAAGACTAGGTGTGCAAATAAAAATTGGTTAATTTAGATTAAGGCTTTGGCAGCAAAAATTACATTTCAGTAATTACGGTCGTGAATACTTTACAACTCAATTAAACCGTGGTCACATCTCAATTACGTGCTAAATTTATTAACAAATTATCTATCCAAGTTCGATACCTAGTGGCCATACATCCCTAGTTAAGACACAGGTTGGATGAAGCACAAACCCGGTTCAGAAAACTATAAACAAGAATTCAAGAAACTGGGCAAAAAATGAATATAAATGGAAAGGAGACATCAGGTACAACCTCATGGAGTGATTGACAAAATCCAGAGGAAACTTCTTCCGAAAAGTACATGAATCTCAGTAGCTGTTAGTTGTCCCTTGAAACTTGTCTTCAAAATAGTGTTTCAGGAAGCTTTGGGGATGATAAAGCCGCAATGGATTTAAACTGCCAGAAGAATAACCAAATCAGTAGAAAATAATACGTCTGGCATTAATGATGCTGGTGATATGGAACTACAAATAAAGCAGTACTAGTTTCTTCTTTATACTCGCTATTTGATACCTTTAGTTGCTTATACTTCATTCGTACAGCACTCAGAGGACAGCCATTTGTGTTCAATTGCAAATCTTGCAAAGCAAGAACTGGAATCTTCAAATCTGATGGCTTGTAAGAGGTATAGTGTTCTAGGATTGGATTCTGTAAGAGTTACAATCAAAGTTATTATTTTCAGTTCATAATCAAAATGTACAAGAAAATAATGAAACTAGAAGGGAGAAAAGGCAGACCCATGGGTGACTAGACTGGTCTAAGGTCCATTTGGATAGAAACACAGCTGATGCAGCAATCATTGAAGGTAGGAACTTCAAAAAGCCATAGTCAACCAATGCTAGCTCGGCAAGATAATTGGCCAAGTACCCCAGCTCAAGGCTAGGGCTCTGGAATATTTTTGGGGAGATAGATATGTAAGTCATTCTACAAACCAACGTCAAAACAAAGAGAGCATGGCATTTCCAAACAACACTAAAAGCAGCTTTAACTAATCATGTTACCTTATAACAAGCTTGTGCTGCTAAAAGAAATCTCCTGAAAACAAATATGTATTAGGAATATTCAATAGTACATTGAAATTAGAAACAACACTGATGCTTTACATCATATACACCAAAGTACCTGAGGAAACTTTTTGCTGTTGGTGCAAAAAGCTGAAAGCCTAAGTACTTCAAGACTTGATTCTCCATTTGCAATACCTGCCACTTTCTTTATTAATGAAGGAAAAATATGACAGGGAAAGAACAAATGGAAACCTTAAAAACGTAACAAATACATAATCAAACAAAAGTTCTACCACAGGTTTTAAAATAATAATTACAAAGTGGGTGTTAACAAAAGGCATCTGTTGCTTCTTCACACTGCTAACAGGGTCTCAAAGGTCACAAAAACCGATGGCATTAGAGTTGCATGAATCAACCAGATTTCTTTCATCTCATCTAATTGTGTATAGCAGCTAGACAATATACTGATTAAGGCGCATCCCTTACCATGCATTTACTCATTCAGTATCACTTGGCTTTAACAATTTTTTAGTGTTATTCAAATTCATAACAGCCTATTGCGAAAGAAAAAGAAGGGGCAATGACATACATCCTCTTTCGTGTAAGTGTTGTCTGTCATGAAACAAAATTCATCCAAACGTGGTGCACAAATTTCTTCATATTTCCTTCAAAACACAGAGGAAAACCACATTAGTCATCCTGTCAAACAACTCGTTAGAAATTTTGGCTTGAAAATCTAGTTAAGTAATGCCTGGAAACTTCTAATTTTAGGATCTCTCAGAAAAGCCTAATTACTGAATTGAATTGATCATATTATTCTTTAATCACAAATAATCATATCTATGTTGTGTTGGGAATTATTTATAGAAATTCAGCAATGATGTCTCAAACCCATTTGGTTGAATTCAAATGCCGTCTATATAGACACAAGTCATAGGTCTCTTTCTTCCCCATCTAATGGGCCTTGACCTAAAGGAAACTAGCAATATTGAACAAGTTAGACAACCAATATTCTCAAAAGTTTGAAGCTGTTGGGGAATAGGCTAGCGATATATCAAGCTACCACCATCCCTCAGGTACAGCCGTCCTGCACGTGGAGAGGAAGACAGATGCAATAGAGAGAAACATAGGTGCAACCCCACAATGCACCTTGCAACCAACTAACAAGTGGGAATGGGGATTGGTGGTACCAAACTCAGTTCATCCTGCACAAAGAGCTTGGATACACCATTTGAGACAACCCAGTAGGCGCGAAAAGCTAACACTGTTAGGGAATGAGTGGTTTCATTAAGTATTATCTCCACTGCAATCAACCTAATAGTACTGAAAACACCTGATAGACCTTCTTAATAGATCTAATCAAATTTTGATAGAGAAGTAATGAAGTTAAATCAGCCATAGGTAGGAAAGCTTACGAGGCAATCAGCATGCAAGTGATGCCAAGCAGTTGAAGTCTGTGTCTTTCAATGTAATTCTTGGAAAGAAACCAATCTATCAGATATACCGTGAGGTAAAGGGTATCTGGCACCAACTTATATTCCTCTGACACCTGAAACCAAGACTATTTTATCAGCAACCAATTTGTATTAGGATCCATATGTTTGAAAAGGCATAATGAGCAATTCATAGTGGAATAGCAGAATAGAAAGCACAAATGTGTATAGTTATTCCCTGCAACAGAATTAGAAGCTTCATAGAAGACTTATTGTGCAAGCTGTGTATAATTAACTGAACAAGTTGAGCAATGTGAAGAATAATTACTAGATAGAACTATCTTAGAAGCAGGTTAACAATATTAGGTAAATCTGTTTAAACATGTAATCCCATTTGATACTGACTTAGTTCTAAAAGGAAAGCACAGGTAATTTTGGGGGGGGGGGGCATAACTTTGCATTAAGGACAAGAACCGGATATAAAGCTACATTAACTTCCAGCATCTCATACAGCAATTGTTGAACCAAATTGCAACATGAACCAGGGAATTTAAAACATCCAAAATGAATAATTCCTCTAAATAGTAAAAAGAAAATATGGGACTATCCTCAGTAATACAGCTTGAATTTTAAAGGAAAGCAGCATCTAAATGGCTCATAACTTCCAGCCTGATGCTTAATCAGATACATGAGCTCCATATAACCAATATTAGGTGAAGAAAGCAGCTAACCTCCACTAGCCAATCTATTAAAATACCCCGCATACTTGTGGTGATATCACGTTGTATCGTTTCCATAAAAGTAGGAAATGGCCTTCGGGAAAGCTGTCAAGACGAAACAAACAAAAAACACAAAGAATCCAATCAATTGTCACATGGAGAAGAGGATAACAGATGAGAGATCCTAGCATAGGACCCCTAAGCATGAGCAAGCATTTTGGAAACAGAATGAGTACGAAGTTTCTAATTTTTAGCTCAACACGTAATTCCACACAATCACATGTATCAAGCTAGCATGGAAGAGCATTTTATTATCATTTTCTAATCAAGGGAATGGGATATGTTCATAATTCAATATTAAAACTCGTGAAAAAGTAGTAGGCATATCGAACAGAACATCGTATGAGAAAAAGCTTAGATAACTTGTTGGAAATCACGTATCTATTGGTAGCACACATCGTTTTGGTTGAGATAGTTATGCTTGGTAAACTAGCTAATCAAATGTACATCATTGATATTCATAATTGAGTGGCATAGATGACTAGTGGATTAATGATCCACTGTAAATCTGTAATCAAAACTTGAATATATAGTTGTGGCACTAGAAAATGGAACTTCTATCACAAACAAAAGTATAACAGGAACAGCACAGACCTCTGCAACACGTAAGTTGTTATAGATATCAGGGGCATAGAGGCTACACAATTGAGGATCCTTGTGACCAGCATCAATGTCAACAATATCTGGGTTACTGGATGTGATCATGTTCATCAAAAGGTTACCAATGTCTGCTGCAACAATTTAATAGTAAAGGTCACAAACTACTGCATATGATGGACATATAACAAGATAAAAAGCAACATTAGCATTTGGCATCTAGTACTCAGAGTAACACAGAAACCATTGTATTGCAATGACATAGATCAATTGTATTATAATGAGAAATGCATTTTATCTTACATGGCAATAGAAGAGAAAAAGATTTGCAGAATGCTAACTTTTAGATAATGTTGAACCCCTACCGACTTCTTGTTGTTTGATGGTTGATTTAAGATGATTTTCAGTGAATAATTACCGTTCTCCAATTCTTATTTCAAACTGGTAAACCGTAAATCAGCAATAACTATCATGAATATAAGCAGTACAGTGTGCTAGGTTCTAGTCATATGTACTCTTTAAGCTTTTAGAGTTGGATTTGAGTTGCTAAGGTATGTTCTATTGAAGAGTGTACCACAGGCAATTGCTAGTAACAGACCAGATTGCTCAACGGAGAAACAACCAATATCTGATGGTGAAACCTGCTCAAACTAGGCCTTCCAAGCTCATATATCTCCTTGAACTCTCCGCCATTTCAAATTACAGACATTTAGAATAACAAATTTCACCCATGCTAGCTCAGTTCATCATCCTTTCTAGGTATGAGTAGGTGTAATCAAAATAATGTGGACAAGAGTAATCAATCCCAAAAGTATATCTTGGTAAGGGTGTCAATATATTTCACAATTTAAACCTTCCATTGATTTCTACTCAAGCGTGTATCATACATGTTCGAGGTGAGAAAACAAAAGCAAACCTTTATTAGGACAACTTTGAACTTTTGAATCCACTTCAGAACTCTGATGTTCCAACTGATGGATAGCTATAGCATCCCCACTTAAAGTAGCCGAATGAAAAAGTTTGTCACCATCTTCCAAATTCATTGAATGCATAAATCTGTCCGATGTAAGTTTTGTTTTTACTGTTTCATGCACAACCTCCATTTTCAAATCTACAGCAATGGAAGGGGTCAATTTTGTGACCCTTGCCTGACCTCTTTTAGCTGGCTTTCTTTTCTTAGCCTGCATTCAGCAAATTTAGAGGCAGAGTTCAGATTCTTGAGGCAGGAAAATAGAAAGATAAAAGATCTTGGAACAAAAATATCTACTTACTAATCCTTGTTACAAGAAAGACACTGATATAAGTAGACATTATAGACTCCTGACAACAATCCTTCAAGTATACTTACTAGATTTTGATCAACCAAAGAACTGCAAACAGATATTGTCTCTGAATTTGCTTAACATTCGGCCAACCAAAATTAGCAGTATGGTTGCACAACCAAGTGTGTTATTGCATTTATCCTATATTGATGATAATACCAGAATTTGTATTCTGAAAAAGAAATTAGTTAATAGCATATTGACCTGAACTTTAGTTGCATTGAAGCAATCCCCATATGAAGGTTTACAGAAAGCATTGGTTACATCCTGAAGCACTGCCCTCCTCTTATGCTGGACGCATGTGTTACCAGCCTCATTCTCATTGTTCTCATCCACAGAAGCTCTCTTTGGATTCGCACGCAAAGCCGGCTTCTGACTCTGATGCTTGGGTTGTGTGCATGCTTTTAATGGGGGAAACTGTCTGGATGTATCTAATGAAGCAGCTCGAGCACGTGTTATGCGGCCAGGAAACTCTTTGACATTTGCAGTGGCCAAATTCTGTCTCTTCATATTTGCTGGACTGAGAGACGAGCAGCCCACCACATTAAATGGAACCAGACAATGTAACCTGAAGCAAAACCAAAGGGCCATTGAATTTAAGAATAATCCGAAACAGTGGTAGACTACAGAAATACTGATGGAGACATCATGAAGCATTGCATTTCTAAGCAGATCTCCAGGTGTGTTGTAATGCAACTTCAAAGTAAAGCCTATGTAATTTTAAAATTTTGTGTACTATGATGGTGGGAACAAAAAAAAGTTACTCATTCAAAAACAAAGGAAGTTTGAAATCACATATGGCTATACTAGTTTTCTCAACAATCACCAAAAGAGCCACATAATATGGAGAGCTAGTAAATTGTGAATTATCATCACAATGCGATACAGATCAACTGAACAGATTGCTTCTAATCACACCCAAAGTTCTATTCAAATGATAGATAGACACATTGACAACAGTTTGGGCATCATATCTGGTATTCATTTCAACATGTTTCCAGAACACCCAAGAATTTTATGGTCAAAAGATACAATAATGAGGGATGTAAATGTGTAACATTCTTAACCCAATATCTTTGAGAATTCATTAGAGTCTACTCTGGACACACCAATCAAGCTGTGCATTAAAATGAAAATTTAGGAAAAGTAAAAATAGGTTGCTGAGGAAAAGAACTGCAATTTGAATGTTTGAATTTCAGCTACTCAGATCAGATGGAAATGGGGACTAAAAGGCAAAAAATGGCCCAAAAGCTGAGTTAAATTCTCAGCATCAAGCTGAGCTCTTCCAGGTAAAAAAAAAAACCCATCTCTGAAACATCTTCCAAAATTGACACCTAGAACATGAATTACCATAAGAGGAAGCAAGACCCAGTTTGCAAAGTTTTCACTTTTCACATAAAACCAAAGGGGCAAAAAAAAAAAACAAAATCAACTTCAGAGTTCAGTGAAGTGGGAGCTTCTTCTTTTCCTTCAAATATTCACCCCAAAATAAGAAAGATTGGTTCTTGAAGCATTAATTCACGTCCTTTTCTTCCAAGAACAAAAGGGTACACTGAGAACCACATCAGCGATCCAAAAGTTGAAGAATTTCAAAAAATAGCTACAAACCCAGTAAACCCTAATCGATTTGTCCCCAGAACAAAACCATGACAATGACCAAAACCCATTAGTAAATACACAAATTGTGAAATGCATTGCTTGGAGGTTGACCTGAATCTGTGTTCTAAGCTCTGAGAGAAAGGAGAGCCTGAGCTGAGAGAGACTGAAAGTGTGAGCGGGATGGGGTAACAATTTGAAAACTCAGGGAGGTGTGAGAAACAGTAAAGAAGGAAAATTAAAAATGAGAAAACGAAAACCGATTAAATAAATTATTGAGTATAAATTTGAGGGTTTCTGCCATGGCGTGTTGACTGTTTGACCGGGATAAAGGTAAAATTGACAGTTCATTGGTGGTGGTGGTGGGATTAATTTTTTGGTTTTTAATCCTCTTTACGGTTTGATCATCTCAGCCTTCTTGGGCGTAAGATCTGGAGGGGTTTGTTTTTTGAATGGGTTGACTATCATGGAAATGCAATTTTACAGTGGGAAAAGTGGTGAGATTGAGAACAAACAAAGTCAAACAAAAAATTGTGGATAAAAAACGATAGTTAACTTGTTGATTTGTATTTCGGACTCGAAAAAGTAGGTTTCTAATACGTAATATCAGATGTGTCACTATCTCTTTTTATTCAACTATCGTTAAAGTTTGTGTTAAACACAAAAATCTGACAACGACGGTTTTTTCCATTAGGGGTTTAAGTTATTAGATTATGAAATCTAAGATTTTCATCAATGTGGTTTGTTTAAACATAAATCAGTGGCTAATCAGCACATTTCCTAAAACTGTGGAAGATTGATTTGCCAAAATGGTGCGCGCATTGGCCATTTTAAAGTTTAAACCAACAAACATGGATCAAATTCCATATCATTTTTGTTGTGTCTCTTTTAAAA
Organism: Rosa persica; assembly: GCA_025331145.1. Lineage (NCBI taxonomy): Eukaryota > Viridiplantae > Streptophyta > Magnoliopsida > Rosales > Rosaceae > Rosa > Rosa persica. The sequence goes on along the minus strand of WFKR01000002.1, from coordinate 40,263,840 downwards.
TTAGAGGTATGCTATTCAAATTTAAAATGTTCAACTTAAATTGCTTGAAAATATCAAAATGCATTAGAATAGGAATATCCCTAGCTAACTTGAGCTATATCAGTGTTCAGTTTTCCATGGGTTATTATATCATTATACGGACGTATTCAAAGTAAGATCGTTCAAATGCAAGAAACTTAGAATATATGTTTTGTTTATTAAAAAAAAAAAGAATATATGTTTTGTGATTTCATATATCGTACTTCAGAATTTTATTTGGTAAATTAATACTGGAAAAAAAAAAACGAGTATATGTATAATCAGTGTCAAGACATTAATTTATATTTATAATGAATCAATAATACTTTATCTCAATATAATGTAATTTCTTGCATTTTTGCATGCTTTGCCATATGTAACGTGATTGCACATTCTTTAAATACTTTTGATTAATCAAGTATTAAGTTGTTAAGTACTTTTTTGGCCTATAATTTAGGCCCCTTCTTAGTTAGAGCAAGTAAGCCCTTGATAGCCTGGAGCACCACCATTGATTAAGGAATAGCACTTAATTTGCCTCATTTCTCAAGTTAGGTGCTAGAGTGTAAAACTTTTAGATTAGGTTAGAGGTCAAGACAATCACACGAAACCTTTTGATTTAATGGAGATCATGTCTATTTGAAAATTCGAAAGTGTTTCATGGATATGTACTAAAAAAGGAAACAAAGAAATTTGACAACTTCCTCATCATAGTGCTAGCTCAGCCAGTAATAACAAGATTTAATGAGTTTACAATAAATATGACTTTTAGGACCATATTTGAAAAGATAATGTATAGACGGTGAGCAACATATATAATTTAGCAACTAAAAAAAGGCATAAAGAACAAATTCACCTGATATGTGAAATTCTCATCTTCAGACAGACGATCAGACTATTAGATTTGTCTGATCGATGAACTATATATTGTTGTGTGTGCAGATCTATAAATAGTAAGAATGTTTCAAAAAAATTTCTAGTGACAGAAAATCAATGTGGTTTTTTTTTTCTTTTTTTTTTTGCCAGACTTGCTACCCAACTATCGCTCAAAGTCGGTGAAGAGCCAATGGACTTGGGAAATCTCCAAATTCTTGGGAAGGTTGATCGCATCTTTTTCATCTTCAGTCATTAACGCGATCTGGCTAGGGTGAAGAAGGTGGTCATTGGGGCTTTCAGCGAGCAGTGGTCCTGCTCAATGATTATGATGGCTTCCCCGACATAGCGGCTGTGAGGTTGGACTTTGTTTGGATATGGGTGAGGTGCTGCATGTGGACTAGACTGCGCTGCACCGTGGTGTAGCGAGGTTTGACCCGTGCTATTAATCAATGATCCAGTGCCTTTGGATCAGAGGGTTAGGGTTTCACCAGTGGACGTCCTTACCTTGCACTTCAGGTATGAAGGATTTCTTGGCAAGTGTAGACAATGTTCCATGATTAATCATGGAGGGGAGAGGTGCCCTAGAGAGGTGGAGGTGGAAGCAGGGAGAATTGAGGATCCGATTTAAGGACCAGCGGTGGGATCTGCTCTTTCTGCCCTAGTTTTTAGGGTAAATGTTCAGCCAACCCTCTCTCTTCTTCTCTTTTCAATTCCCAAATTTGTTGAAGAAAATGAGTGTGCAGATTCAGCCTTTGCCGAAGGTGGTGACTACATCTAAGCCAAATGGTTCCTCGAGTTCGGGTGTACAGCGTCTACGGGAGGATTAGGCATCGAAAGAGGGCAAGAGGGTCCAACTTAGCCTTGCCCTAGTTCATGCAGGTATGCAGCCTGAGAATTTGGGGTTAGAGCTCTCACCTGACAGGCTTTTCAAAGTCACCGTCACCACAGCCCCTAAGGTTTACAAGAAGCGTGGCAGGCCCTGTGGCCGAAGGAACACACCAAAGGTGTCCCAACGGTATCATAGTTGGCTCGATCAGACTTGAACGGAGTCCATGTGCTCCGTTTCATCTGAGGGAGGTTCTGAGGCTCCACTTGCAGAGGTTTCGGTGCAGGAGACCCTTTCCCAGTTTGGCTAGGAGTATTGTGGCTACTTTGGTTGTTGCAACGTACACTAGGAGGGTCTTAGGCTATAAGACGGTCAAGGCAGTGGTTTATTTCAGGGTTACGTAGGAGTAGAGGATTTTATTTCTTGCATTTCCCTTTTGGACTTTAATACTTTGAGTTTATGTTTTTTGGATTTTAGTCGCTTACTATCTGAGCATCGATTTGTAATATGAGTGGTCTTTAGATCCTTCCAAGGTTAACCAAGAAATGTCGTATAATTTTCAGCAATGGATTTGTTTTTCGTTGCCCCAAAAAAAATGTGGTTTTTTTTTTCTTTAAGGGAAAAATCAATGTGGTTTTAAAAGGGGTTGTGATCAGGCATGGTGATGCTTATAGTTGTCATGAAAGTAAAATCGGACAATAAAAAATCGACATATTAGGCTTGTAGTTGATATTTTATTTGCAGATTGATCATCACTTCAGCCTACATGTAATGGTAATAATGTCGTAATAAATTCCCTTCTTCCTTTTTCCTCTCAGGGTTTCATTATACTAATTCAAACACCATATCATATATGTTTTCTAAATGCGCTCCAGATTCCTTTGATTAAGGATTTGGACTTTGAGTAGTTTTAACCAGCTTTCTGATCCAAAAGTCTTGGTCATTCTATATGTACCATTTCTTTATTAATCAAACTATGTAGTAATGGAGGGGGGAGAGCTGGTAGCTTTTGAATTTTGAAACGAAATCAGATGATTTGAAACTCAAAAGCTCCAAGAAGTCGCTGGACGTGGGATTCATTACCAATTAACACGTGACCACTCTCAGCTTTATTATTACTTTTGAAGGACTAGATAAGAAGAGAGAGCCGACCCCCCACATGCATGAAGGGGAATTATTTTAACCTCTCAGCTACGCATGTTATCATAATAATTGAAAGTCTCTTCTGAAATCGCATGATTCAATTCAAATCGCACTTCAAAACTTGAATCTTCAAGAACGTGATTTTTCAAAAAGGCTTTTCTATGATTTGCTGTACTGATTAATTAATATATCTATATGCACTTTATCCAACTCCAACTCCAACTCCAACTCCTCCAATTAGAAGCTAGGTTGCTTTTGTTTGGAAGCCATGTAGTGTGTTTCAGAGAAATGAAATGTGTTTTCTACGTGGGATCACCCAAGTCGACATTCAATTTCTAAGTAAGCCACTTGACGTGTTTAGATTTGGGAGGTCAGGGTTAAGTAGCAGCAACAAACTCATGGAACCAGCCCAAGGTCGAAGTTATCTCTTTGTCTGAGCCTAAACTTACATAGTAGTCTTTATGTGGTGCCATATTGGACTCGACAGTGAATTCCAGTCACGAATGCGACCAAATTTGTCCGAGCTCAGTTCAAAAGGACCGAGCTTTTCATAAGTGGAGTCCCAAGATATACCAAGTTTGTCCCAAATCCAGGCTAATACAATTGGCCAGTACAGTACCGGCCAGGCATTTCAATAATGAGTTTTGACGTTTTGTATTACCCTCAACCTTCTAACTGATTTGACATTGTATGTATAGGAACTTCACATAAAAATTTGCTATATGAGATATTGTAAGGATCTTTCTTGTGCTTCTCACATATATCAATAAAGATGATCTTAATCTTACATTTGCATCAACTGTTTCATTAAGTTCTGGGGTATGTTCAATGTTGCTAGCTAGTTGTTATAAGTCTAATTGTTAGCGTCTTCATATGCGTTTTGGTTTACTGTTTTAACTTGTTGCGTGTTGGATACTTAGCAGATAGAATATCAGGTCTAATCCTAGGGTCGGAATATGTATTATTGCAATGTGTTTAACAATTGAAAACTTGTCTGCCCTTATTTTTTATCCTAGCTTGGAATTTACTCAATTTAGAGTGAGATTTTGTTATCCAAGTGTTGGATTCAGGTATTAAATAACTGTAAGTGATTCAGGATGCAAATTTAGGGTGGGCTAATCTAAGGGGGGTGTATTGTATTTGGATTTGTGTAGACTTTTTTTAAATGACAGACTTTTTGAAAAGTCTATAGACTCTTTAAGAAGTTGATAGACTGCTATTGATTTCTAAAAACCATTGATTTTAGCCATGGACTTTTTATTCATTTATGAAATCTATATACTTTTAATATGAATGACTTCTACAGATTTCCAACACATAAAAAATAAAAAATAAAATCAATCCAACCCAAACACAAAGCAAGATAATAGCTTGTTGCCTCTTCAATGGTCAAGTATCTTTTGGTAGACATTAACTCAAATGAATGATTATTACCCTGTTTAGCTAGTATGTTCTCAATCTTAATCTCTCACCAACATAAAGATACAATATAAATCACTTGATATTTATGGTTAATTATTCTCATCAATCTTGTTTTTGCCGATTAACATATATCATAACAAAATATGGGTCATTGACTTTACATATACATATATATATATATATATATATATATATAAAGAGGATTTTTCTCAGGTGCGAACGTTCGTACCGAAATTTCAGTACAGATTTCTGATTTTCACCTACTTTCCAATCACATATTTTGATCTTAATCGTTCAATTTTTAGGTCCTAATGTATAGATCATCTCTATAAAATTTCAGCCAATTTGGTGATCGTTAAGACATCCAAAACTACAATTTATACTAACGAACCGAATCTGTCAAACCTGAACCGTTCGTGTACATTGTTGTAATTTGCAGTTTTGGATACCTTAACAATTACCAAATTGGCTGAAACTTTGCAGAGATGATCTATACATTAGGACCTAAAAACAAAACGGTCAAGATGTAAAAATGTGATCGTAAAGTGGAAAAAAATGGGAAATCTGTACCGTTTGCACTGTACGGACGTCCGCACCGTAGCAGGGCTGTGTGTTTGTGTGTGTATATATATATTCAATCAATTGAAGTTCAATTTTTCAAGCTTCATTTGAACTGTAAATATAAACTCAAATAAATGAGAATAACTAAGAAGACACAATCCAATATTTCATAGCAACACTATTCTAGGATTTTAGAATAGACCACAATATTTGGGTATCCAAAAACATTGATATCATAAACGATTAAAGAAATGACAGAAAAAAAAACAAGAAAGAGAGATGATGGAAAATCAACCTCTTCCCGCACAGAAAGAAAGTCTATTATAGACTTTTCCAAATCTTTGGTCTGGTGGCTGGAAAATTGTTGGAGTTTGGTGTGTATAATTTACACTACAAAGTCCATAATTATCCATGAGTTTCTAAGTCCTTAAGTATGAATGATATTTTGAATACCTCTGTACTTTCATTCATTTTTAAAAGTCCTAATTGGATACTCCTAGATTTTGGTGGAATTCATAAAATCTTTTAAAATCCTGATTGAATACCCTGAGACTTTCATGGATTATTAAAAGTTTATATTGAATACACCTGAACTTTTAAATTCCATAGATTTGTTAAAAAGTTCCACTAATTCCATATACAATACACCCCCCTAATTCTTACTTACAATATTCTTTTTTCCTGTCAATAATGCTTTCAAGAATTTTGAAACTAAACTTAAAATAAAACTATTAATGGAAAATGATGCAACTAAAGGAAAAAATGAGAAGAAATTAAATGGGGAAAGAGCTAAAAAAAAAAAAACTAAGCAAATTTTTTTTAAATTACTAATAAAAAAATGTTGTAACAAAACAAAAAAAAAAAGGAAGAGAAAAAGGGAGGGAAAATGGGGAAGTGCAAAAAAAAAAAAAGCCAGGAACAAAATAACAAAATGGGGTATAAGAAAACGAGAATAAATTGTAAAATAAAAATATTAATAAAAAATGTTGCAACTAAAGGAAAATATGGAGAAGAAAGTGTGGACTCAAAAAAAAAAAAAAAACCAAAAGAACAGAATGGGGAAGAAGAAAATGAGGAAATAGCAAAGAAACACAAGCATCAATTGACTTTTAAGGGAAATCAGATCTATGTCGCGAGAAAAATAACTAATCACTTTGTTAACTAAGTCAGTTAGATCTGTGAAATTTTAGCACTAATAACAATTCCTCTAAGGAAGTTCCTAAAACGAATTAAATAAGTAATGGATAGGGAAAAACTAAACTCATGTATGTAGCAATTCCTTTGTGGTGAACTTTTGTTATTGTTGCACAAGATTGTGTGCAGCTGGCTTATATTGTGTTGCATATAGTTGTTTGCATTAAAATGTTAAGCTAATTACCACTGTAAGTTAGATTGCAGCACCGGATAGTAAAGATTAAAGAAGTTACGATGCCGGGACATGTATTCTATGGTTTAAGTTCTACTTCTAATATGTAGGATGATCAATCTGGCTATCCATTATCTATAAAAGCTACCCAACTCACATCGCATCTTGTAGTATCCGTCTCGAACTAAGCTGCAAGGACACATGATGTATGTGCAGGTGCTTATTTTGGAGAACGAGTCCAATAAACATTGATCCAACCCCACTGATAGACGCATTACCTAATTGTTTGTCATATTTCACTCCTAAAATTGTGACGCAACTAGTTTTTTAAACTGAGGCATATCACATACATAGTTCAGGTAGACAAGAACTTTACGACACCTCCAAACTCACAATAAGTTGCCCTATAATGTGTGGATTTAAATTCATTTAAATATGTATGGCGATTCATGATTGTACAATAAGGGAACCATCATTTTCTAAGAAATCTTGAAGGAAAATATTTGAAGAATCTCTCAAGTATTTATCTATAGAAGTCTTCGGCTGGAGCAATACAATTGTTCACGATATTCTCTCGAATATGTATCTCATTAATTAGAGATACAAAAAGGCAATCAAAATGTTGTTTAGGCTTTAACAAGAGCTTCATACCTTAACTATGATCGGAAGATTGATTTTAGAAAGTAAATAATTGCATTGTGACCACAACTAAATAGGTTCGGTAAGTATGTTGAATTGATTCAAACATTTCTAGCTAACCCGACTAGCCAAGAGCCATGACTAAGTCTTATTAATTGGCTTAAGCAAAATCTCATAAAATTGAATTAGAATTCGGTTCTTTTAGGTAAAACAAGAATAAAAGTTTAATCAAATATCTAATGTTAGACTTTTTTTAATTGAAAAAATCATCTCAATATGTAATTCAACAAGCATTATAATAACGACTCACTCCTGAGAGGTCATTAAAAAGAGTCATTACTTAGGGTACACTATCAAGCATACTCCTAAGACAGAGTACACTACACAGCACACCCACCTATTAAGACTACCGCCAAAACAAATGAAAATTAGAACTCCAAAGAGGAATAAAATTAAAACAATGAAACTTCTATCTTCATTTGTGAATTTTTCCACTGAAGTAGAGGTAGAATGAGGAAGAAGTAGGAGCTTCCTTCTCCACAAGAAGTATTCCCCTCCACCACGGAGTCCTCTTCCAACAGCTTCAGGAAACACTTCCTTTCCTTGACTTTTGGTTGATCTCTAACATCTTGCTTATTGGTTTTAACCGCACCAACAAATTTTGGTTTATTCTTTGCTCCCTTAGGTCTTCCTAGCTCCTTCTTGTGAGTAGAAATAGTAATTCTCCCATCTTTTTTACGAATAGTCAGCTCCATCTTACCAGACCTAACAAGAGCAACCTCAACCAACCTCTTTTTCCCACTCAAGCTAATTACATTAAGCTCTACCACCTGTTTTGAAGCTTCCAGCAACGACAAAGGTCGAAAAATCTTGTCTGCCGGAATGCCTCCAATATTGAATAAATTACCAGAAACTGGCCTTGGCAGAGTCGAGTGGGTCAGGCCTTTAAGTAAACCTGCCGCCATGAGCCCTGACCGTATATAATGGAACTAATAACACCCAAGGCATCTAAAGCCTTAGAAGGTGGCTTCGAATCAATCTGTGATCGCTTGCCTAGATTGTCAAAAACCTTAGATCTCAAAATGCTAGACCCCATCGGGGAATGCGGGGATAAACTAGCCATGATAGACAACGGTGGCTTAGCCCGTATCTCCTCAACTTCTTTTTTAGTAGGGTTTTATCATACCTATCAGCATGATGCTCGATCAGAGTATCCACAGTCCCTGCAAAAACCTTATCCCTTTCAAACACGAAGGACAATTCTGGTTCCACAGCCAGCGAGAAGGTAAATTGGTTACTGCCGTACTTCCAAAAGCAAACGAATACACTACTCTTCCTTCTTCCAACGTAGAGACAACTCATCAAAACTAATCACTCTGCCCATTGCAGATCCGACCAGAAAAAGCGAAGTGAGTTTTTTTACAGTGACCCAAGTTTCAAGAGAATGAATAGGGATTGAGTCCACCAGCGCTAGGCCGTCATACTCTGCGAGGACTACCGTCGTGTTTCTGTAGTACCACGGTCCTCCATGTAGGATACGATTCCAATCTACCACTCTGTCAAATTGAAAAACAAAACGACCATCAACCTCACGGATTCATAGCCTTGAACGCATCCTCTAAATAGTTAGAATGGTGCCATTGAATCCCACTATATTAGGTTTACAAGCAAGCAGATGATCCACTAAGTAGTAGTGGTCATCTTCCACTGCGGTTGCTTCAACAATTCCAAGATCGACGTGAGGAGCATGAGAGAGAGAAAGCAGCGGCGAAGCTAGCACTAGCACTTTCCATGGGTTTTTGGAAGCCTGTCAATGATAAATCCTAGCAGAGCACTAAACTGTTGGTGTTTAATAGTCTACAAATTGGTGAAAGAACCAAATGCCCAAATTTGGCCAACATAAACCCCTTACCCTATCAAGAGCATCTCCCATGGTAGGCTATAATTCTATTTATGGCCTACCCCTTGCTCCCACTGTAAGCTATATCCTAAAGACCAAGAAAATTTTTTAGCCTTCTCAAATTTGCTAGGCCCAATTTGGGCTCAGATTTAGTAAGCTAAATTGTGGGCCCTGTTGTCTTTTTTTTTTTTTTTTTCATTAAGAACATAAATTTTACATTTAAGAAAAATCATTTTTTCTATATACATGGATTATTTATAATGTTACTAAATATTAAAATTACATCATTGTAAATATCTTGTTGAGATCTTTAATATAAGCCCAATATTTGATATGTTTAGATTTTTAAATTATAGCCGTTTATTGCCGTTACTGACAACTATCATTATATTATTGATTGGAAAAATAACCCTTTTTTTGTCATTTTCAAATTATAGCCGTTTATTACCGTTATTTACAACTATCATTATATCATTGGTTAGAAAAATAACCGTTTTTTTTTTGTCATTATCAAATTAAATTATAGCCGTTAGATGTGATGATATTTGATTTTGGCATACAGAATTTAGCCTACGGTGGCAACACTGTTTTTTGTTGGTAGGTTAAAAAAGCATATTATAGGGAATATTCTGTTTTTGGTAAGCTAAAACCATTTGGCTTATAGCCTACCATGGGAGATGCTCTAAGAGAATATTGTTCTCACTTACCCATTTAAAGAGAAAAAGACAATTTTAACCTTCAAAAAATTAAGGAATTACATAGCATCTCTGTCACGCCTCGAATTTCGAATAACAAATTCAAATCCGAAACATGAATAAAACAACTAAACCAAATAAATGTTATGAATTTTTCTTTCATAAGAACACACCACACGTCTCTCGAATTCCAAATCCCGAGATCATTGAGTTAAATATTAAAATTCACTCACAAGGTAAAATTGTAAAGCTCTAAATGAGCATAATAAACCTAACAAAAGAAAAGCGAATAAAACAAATGCTGTTACTCTAAACAGCTCGATCACTGCCCTGGTTATCCTGACTTGCAGGATTATCCGGTACACCTTTTGAATAGTGTACCGGGATTGTAAACACAAAACCGGGTAAGTTTTTTGCAAAGCTCGTATGAGTAAATAGAAATAAAACAGTAAATCAACAACTTTTACTCAAAACATTCTCAACTCAAAACAAAACATTCCACCTCCATTTCTAAATCATTTTCCAACAAGTCTCATCACTCACCACTTGACCCATCTTATATAATAAATACGTATTCATGATCACGAATAATTCAACTCGCTGCTTTCATGTCATACTTCAATTTTCAAAGGTGTATTCATGATCACAAGTACACTAACTCGCTGCTTTCATATCATACTATGACAGACAAACTAAAGCTCTAACTGAATCGTAGACAGACTAGAGCTCTATCTGAATTATAATATGACCCCACTACCATAATTCTGCCCAATAACACCTCTTCAATAGCCACCAATAATAATCAGTGGCTTTTCTAAACAGTATGACACTGTGTTTTGACACCAGTGACTCAATTTTCCATCTCACTGTACATCAGTGGCGAATGGTGAATAAAGGTTTTTTTATTCATTGTAACCCCACTGAACAGAGCCAAATACATTATAATAACCTTTAACAATAATATAAGTGGGCTCCGGGCTTATGGTGTGGCGCCGAGACAGCAGAAAACTCCTCTATCATATAAATTCATTTGCTTCGACTAAAACCTTAGCCTGCTCTTTGACTCTTCCTCCAGTCCACACCCTCTCTGTGCAGCACCTTTCCATCAGGTTCGAAAACCTAATCACTTATCTCCAACCTCTCTCTCTCTCTCTCTCTCTCTCTCTCTCTCCCCCCGTGGTTATCGTTTTCTTCTGCTCCATAATTTTGTGAGTGTTACTTCAGAATCGATCGATTTCCTGGATCAGAGTTTCAAACCCCATGTGATTTTCCGGCCTAAGGCAACATCGAGGCTTTGTTGATTCGAGGTTGGCTTAGGGTGAAGTGGCGTCTGTTGTAGCGTTCTTTGAGGACGACGACAAAGGTTTGGATCTACCAGGGATCCAAGGCGTTTGATGGGACAGGGGAGTGCGCCTGAGCCTAGAGCTTGGGTGCTCGCGGCAAGGTTCTTGTTTCTCATCTCTTATATTTTTAAAGTTTCAATCTTAAGGCTTGCATGTTGCAGATCTTGAATTTTTTTTTTTTTTTATGGAATTTTGTTTTTGTGGGTAAATGGGATATCAGGATAATCAACGTGCTGGAAAACTGGTTGGATAAGATGAGACGAGAATTTAAGTATATTTGGTTATTGTTCATTTTTGTTTTCGTTTATGTATTGGAATGGTTTTTGTTTCATTGGATTCTTCTTTGTACACAGATTGGATTTTGATGGCTGACATTGGATTCAAATGTCTGATATGATTAAGGTTTCACTTTTGTTTCAGAAACCCATCAAGATTGATAAGCCAATTGCTTCATATTTGAGTACATTTTAATTATTGCTTGATTAGTCGACAGGTTTTATAATGATGAGGATTCATTTTTTTACTTTTAAGATTAGGAAATGTATGCACATGGTTCACTCATGTGCCAATCTGTTTGGTCATTACAATAAATTTGATTAATCTCTTTCTCTACTCTGCTAACTTTTGTTCCTTTTTCGGTTTTCTTTTTGTATGTGTTCATTTGCCAACAAACATCAAAAGGTCTTTGGGTAAAAGGAGCCAATCTATAAAAAATCATAGCCAATCTTATGCTTGTGGAAACTTGATACTTTTGTCAAAGATGGAAAAGCATCGTTGAACATTAAGCAATCTCAAGGCTGAGGTTTTGTTGCCAAAGCTGGATTGGAGGATCATTTCTAGTTTAATTACTGGAGAATTTTGGTTATGATGGAAAGCATTGGAGGATCATTTTTTATAATAAGCTTTTGTTTTCTATTTAACATATCTATAATTGGCCGTTTGAATTTCTCTATTTCCCGGCTTTCAATCTCTCTCTCTCTCTCTCTCTTTTTTTGGTACCTAACCTTTTTGTACATGAATTGCTAAATTTGATTAAGGCAGATGGTCGATGCAAGATTAGCGCAATGGTTGAATCTTCTAGTATGTTCAGTAATAATGATGAAAGCAATGGGAGTTCCTGTCGGAATCAATGTCCTTCAGACTGCAGTCGCCAAAGGAGCCGGTGTTTGTTTGGATGGGAGCCCCCAAGCTTACCATTGGGATAAGGGGTTTGGTTCAGGAGTTAACAATTGGTTGGTTCACATTGAGGTTTGTCCTTTTCTCTAAATGAGCTCCAAGTTAATGTAGTAACAATTCGAGTGTTTTGTCTTGGTAAAGTTACAAAGTTATAGTAAAGTTTGGATTTTTTGATAAATGATGGTTACGTATCTCTGTTTTTGTTATAATTGTTCTGTCTGTTTGATTCTTAGGGAGGAGGATGGTGTAACAATGTCACAAATTGCCTTGGCCGTAAGAACCCTTGTTTAGGTTCATCAAAGCAAATGCTGAAGGAAATTCTGTTTTCTGGAATTCTGAGCAACAGGCAATCACTAATCCAGGTTTGGTTTGTTGATCAACATTTCATCTATAAATAAGAAGTTGATTTCCATACCCTTTGTGATGGCCATTTTCTATCTATGTATGTCATAGATGAATACCTGAAGAATGTCTTTCTATGTTTACGTTTGACTTTGTTGTTTTTCACGAAGTGTAATGTTAATAATGATATGATTTCATTATGTGTACCAATGCTTCCATTAAAATGTACTTCTCAATCTATTCTCTCTTATTTGGTCAGCAGGTTCTATACTCCATCCCCCAAGTTCCCTGATGCCATGTCTCTAGAGGATTGTGTTCGTCCCGTGTTTCTCAGTTATGGCTTCTCTGCCATCAGTGGTTGTCAGTGGCAGTATCTGGCTTGACCAATGAATTCAGAAAGCACTCCACAAGTTTTATTCTCTCGGAAAAAAGTATTATTAGCCTACTCTAGTCTAGGCTTTCTTTCATTTAATTTCTGTCAATTAATTCTACCTTGTGTTGATTTGCATATCCTGTTAAAGACAATATCTTCAGGTGGTTTCATTGAATTTAAATATGGGTGCTTCTTTTATAGTAAATCAGTGCAGTATTTGCTGTTTCCAAAGCATGAAACTAGTACTTGACAGAGTAGAAGACATATTTCAATTTCAGTAATAACATCCAAGATATTAAATTAGAATCAAATTTTTGTATCTCAGGTTGGAATTGCAACATTCTCAGAAAAGTTGTGAAAGTGACAGAAGCATGGAAAAGTTGCTGGGAGGTAGCCAGATGCAGCCATGGAGAGGAACATGAAAGTTATGTTTTTTGATGTTGTATTTTATTTAAAATTGTATTTGAATTGTACAGTATATTTTAGAAATACATGGTTGTAGGTGGGCCAAATTGTTTTTTATTTTATTTTATATTTTCCCCAAATTTTGCCACTGAAGTTGGTGGCATTGAGAAAAGTCAGAAAACACACTAATTCCGTAACAGTGGGAAAGAAAAAGGAATGTTGCTGCATTGGGTTTTGGTATGCTACTGATGTTTTATCAGTGTGTATTGCCCTCAATAGCACCTGCAGGGGACTGATCCTTTATTAGTGGCTGCACAATGGCTAATGATATTAGCCATTGGTATCAGTGTGTATGGGGACTAATTAAAATCAGTGTGTCGTGGGGGCAATTGTAGTAGTGCACCTTGGCCAATGTTCACGCTAACGATAATATTGCCTCAGTCATTACTTGTGACATGATATAGATCAAAATATTTAAAAGTTGTTCTATCTGACTTAAATGTTACGTTTCAACTCACTTATGTTTTCTCACAATAAAATCAATAATTACATGATATATTAATTACATGATATATTGTATTTCTATAGAAAGTAAATGTTCGAAATAATAATCCAAAAATCCAATAGCACACCATCTATATATATATATATATATATATATATTTAACGTAAATACACACACACACACGTAATCATCCACGTAAAATGATCACTAATACCAACTATAAACTACACATAGTGAAAATCGAGAAATTCATTTTTATATTTTAAATATATTTTTCTTACTTAGGGATCGTAGTAGCACAAGTCCATATAATTCAAAACAAATATTTATTTCCATAAAACCTTTTCACTTCAATCACAACATAAATAAGGTAATTAACGACATTTAGTTCGTAAAATGAACCATGTAGATTTGCTCACCTCTTATCCAGTTGCGTCTTCCAAAATGGATAATATAACAATCCGAATCGTCCACCAACTCGATCCGTCAATCACCTAATCAGATATAACCTTAGCTTAGCAAGCTGTTTGTAAAACACGCTTAAACGACAAACCAACAGTCGGATTCTAAATTAATGATAATCCAACGGTCGGATCGAATTTAATTGATGATCCAACGGTCGGATTCTTATGGATTGCCCTTAGGATCATCCTCCAAAAATTATCACGAAGATCCAATGGTCGGATTTTCCTGAATCGTCCTTACAACATCTCTACAAATTTATACGAAAATCCGACGGTCGGATTCTCACGAATCGTCATTCGAATAGCTATTTCTCAATTATATGAAGATCCAACGTCGGATATTCGCCCGTAACTACACAAAGTTATCAGAATAGTCATACGATCAACATATCAAAATTTGAAGCAAAATTGATGGTCAGATCTTCGTAGATCGTAACTCGAAGATAAAGCGTAAAAACGTAAATAGTAGCGTCAAAAACGTAAATAAACTATTTATCAACTTTTTCTAAAATGATCTTGTAATATATCAAAACGCTCATATGGATGCATAGATCACCATCTAGATAATAAAAACTCAAAATACGATCGGATGCTCTGCCACAAGCAGCGGTTAGTGGGCGGTCAACACCAGCCAACCATCTCCGATGCAAAAGTCGTCAACTACAAACTTGCTCAAAATGACAAGGTGAGTAATTTTCATACTTGGAGCTAAGCGAGATTTGGTTTAGATGTTCTTAGATCGAGCTTTGAAGTTGGATTAATCTCGTGCATCTGATTAGATCCCAGATCTGTTCTGGCCCGTGAAAAACTTCAAACCTTGATCTACCACTCCATACTCAAAATCATCATGCAAGGAGTATATGAGGATGATCAGGAAGAGGAGGAGATCACGAAAATGTGGAGGATCGGCCCGTGCAACGCTCACACGGAGAGATCCGATAGGGTCGGTTTCGCTCGGCTGGGAGTCTTCGATCCGAGTCTAGGGGCAGTGGCGGGGCGAGACGACGCCACAGGGCGACTAGGCGGGGAGCGACGAACATGGCGAGGGTCGGGTCGTGGCCGGCGGAAGGCGGAGATGAGAGAAAACCCCGGGTCAGGTCGGTCAGGATGCGAGGGTTCTGAGGAGAGAGAACGAAGAAATGGGGGGCTGAAACGCAAAAATGAGAAAATTCTGGATTTATGAATAAATCTGGAATTTTCCTATATTTATACTAAAATCCCCAAATTTCAAACCCTTATAACTTCTTCATAGAACTCTGATTTTTTGCGTTCCACATATGTACGAACTCGTATCGATGAGCTCTACAACTTTCATGATGGAAGTTTTCCCAAATTCCGTACGTACAAAAAGTCATTTTTCACGATCTCCTAAATAACGTTCGTTTCAAAAATAAATTCATTTGAAACCAAATTTCTCAAACCACGACATACAAATTTATCCCAAATATCATAATGCAAATAATAGAACAATTATTGAATTACATAATTTAATTATATGAAAATTTGGGTCTTCACAATCTCTCTCTCTCTCTCCCTTTCCCTCTCTCTCAAATCTGCCTCCTCACCCAGACCACGTCGTCGATCTGGCAACAACCTCCTTGGCGACTTCTGGGCCATCACCGCCAGCTAGTCCATCATCCAGCCCTAGGCCACCATCATCCACGGCTTCATCACCATCGTCATTCTCATCTTGTGCAACAAAACTAGGCGACTTCTCGATCTCATAATTGGATTTGGACGATGCATTGGTGTTGGTGTTGGAGTCGAACCAGAGGACCGGGGACTTGAGGAAGAGGTCGAGGAGGGCGATGCGACCCTGGCTAGCTGTCACCGGTGACGAGGAGGAGGTGGGAGTTGGAAGGCTTGGTAGAGAGGAGATCGCGGCCGAGGGGGAGTGGGAGACGATGAGTTGCATGGAGTGGTTGTCGAGAATAGAGATGGAGATGCCGGCGTGGAATGCTAGGAGGCCGGAGGGGTTGACGTCAATGGATCACTGCTCCAATTCTGGTGTGTGTGCAAATAGCGGCCCTTGATCTCCGATCCTTATTTCATCAGAAAACACCTAAGTTACATCAACACCAAAATCAGCACCAACTACTCTCTCCTTATCAGAGATGAAATTTTCCGATCCGCAGAGTATGAAGCAATATTGAAGTGTTTGAGCCATGTTGGTCCTCTTCTGAGCAGAAGGCTTCATGGTTTTGCTCCGATTTGGTGCTAGAGCATTTTTTGGTGGCCAATTTTTTTTTCAAGTAAACTGTGGGCACCAAGAATGAAAGAAAAATGAAAAAAAAAAGTTTATACAATTTGGTCTTGTTTTATTATGCATAACTTTGAAAAGAATTCCATCATCTAATTTGGTCTTGTTTTCATTATACAATATGTTCTTTGTTTTTTGGTAAAATGGGAGCAGAAGGCCCAGAAGGAAAGGAAAAAAAAAAAAAATTTGGGGGCAATAGATGTCTATTGAGGGGTAATAAAGGTATGTTAAAAATCCCTTAGGGGCAATAAATGTTTTGAATTGATGTAATCTCCTCGTTTTTTCCATTAATCAAAGTTTTATTGTTTGATTTTAGGGAGATTAGTTCTCATTCCGGCGACCAAAAAATCTATTGGGGGGCAATAAAGGTCTATTGGGTATTGAGGGGAGGGGGCAATAAACCTCTTCAACCTCATATGAGATCTCCGACAACCTCTTTAGGGACTTCCGACGAGGTTTCATAAACTTCTATTGCCCCCAATAGAGGTCTATTGGGGGCAATAAAGGTTTATTGTGGAGCAATAAGGGTCTATTTGGGGCTAATAAACCTATCCGGCGATCTATGATATCTCCTACGATCTATTAGAGATATCCGGCGAGGTTTTCAGAGAAGTCTGATGGGCAGCAGCCAGTGACCGGATTCCGGTAGCCTGTGACCGAAGTCTCGCGGCAGGTAACGGGACTCCTGCGAAATCTCTTATGACTTCTCTCTCTTCTAATTTCTCACTCTCTCTCTCTCTATTACATGGGGTGAGGGTAAAATAATCTAAAAAAAAAACCTTAATTAAGTATTATGAAAGACCTTATTAGAGTCTTTACGGGTAACGGAGAATTAAAAACACTTAATGGGGTAAGAGGGATAAATGGACAAAGACCTTATAAATTACTTTCCATGAGTCTTTAGAAGCCTGTTAGTGATAAACCCTAATAGAGCACTAAAATTTTGGTGTTTAATAGTCAGAAAATTGGTGAAAGAATTTATTTAATATACATTATTTGTATTAATTAGGTTGTTAAATAAATTAGTTTTGGTTCTAATGGTAACTAACCGCTTTAATGAAAATATGAAATAGAAAAGTAGCGAGAGAAAAACCAAATTAGCATAGACTTGCAAGAAACACAAGGGATTTTGGCATAAGCCCATGCCTAGGTCGTGCTTTCTTAGCCTTACATGGCTAAAAGGACGACCAACCATTGCTAGTTGGGAGATCGTATATTAAGAACTCTAGGCTTAAGGAATTGTTTGTTAGTTAAGCCACAGACTTTCCTATGTCAAAGAAATTTCGACTAATTAAGAGTTTAATGGAAATAGAAGTAAACCCTAGGAAAGTAGCCAAGTCGTGCTTTAAAGTTTCTACGGCCATGACCATTCAAGTAGAAGACAAAACTTCTGGTATAGGTCGACTCTTCATCCTCTTCCCCAATTGGAGAGTTGTTGTGTAGATATTAGTAGAGGGTTAACACTTAGGAGCCTAATCGATTAAAAATCAATTCCACACGAGTAAGAACTGCTTTTGGATTTTATGAAAGGAGATTGGAAGGTTGGTAACCCTTTACTCACCTACTTCAGTAACTTTAAGTTGTGATATGCGATCGATCATACATGTTGCGATTAATTACAGTCATTAAAATCAATGTGATTTACTTGGATCCAAAGTTCTGCAAATGATCGATTATGAATTGTTCCACGCTTCTGTCACATGGAATAAAGTACGCCACAACTCAACACCAGGTTATTGTTATTCTATATTTCTATAGTTATACTCATGGATAATTGGATACCATTGTTTCTTAAACTCTTTTCAATTCAAGTTGTACTTTTACTCCATAATATGGGTTCAATTTTCAAGCATATTAATTTCTTCTTCATTTATCTTGTTATTCATGTTTATGTTCTTTACTTTTATGCACTTGTTCTTACACTCAAAGAGTAGTGTTAACTTAGAGTTTGACTACCAACTTGATCTCTTTCTTGAGTTTGAACTAGGTTAATGTGACTCACCATTTACAAAACTTCACAGTATCAGCTTGAGAACAATATTTGATTTTCAACGTGATACATTTCAATAAGCCATTAAGGCTCTTATTCAAGCCAAATTTTAAGACTAGGTTGTAGGATCACTCGAGGCAAACTTAGCAATGACATTATCCACTATCTTGCCTTCGACAAAAGTACAATAAAATCAAGTAAGTAATTTAATGTATTCAAATATGCTTCTAATGGTTGCCCAACATATACTTGGATTCTTGAATCAAATCACAACTTCAAATGAGTTCTATTCAGAAACTTTAGATACTAATGAATCTGATTCACCTAAGTTCAGGCACATATCATGAAATTTACCCATTTTTTTACTAACTTACTATCATAATCGTTTTAATGTCTAACCAAAAGCACTGAACTCATCCATCTGTATTTTATTTTTTTAATCATAACTTAGGTGATTAAATCATTTTCGATTTTCTTGAATTTTGATGATCTTTCATGCAGGTTCTGAAAATGAACAGTTGCTTTATAGTGGTATAATATGAACCTACTTGGAAGAGATACAAAACTTTATACTTTTCAGTGGTTAAGAAGGGTTTACCTCAATAGCATAGATTATATTGACAAGTCCCTAAAGATAGGAAATAGTAATGCCATCACAAGTTTGAGTTGAAATAACTTCAGTCTTAGAACCCTACAAATCCGAACAGCAGAGAGTTTTGGACGGAACAAGATTCACATGTACCATGACTTAATTTCTGATACTGTTCATGGACGAAAATTCTACTATGGACCATGGTCACCATTAGTTAAATTCTGATACTGTTTATGAACAGTATCAGAATTTAACTAATGGTGACCATGGTCCATAATAGAATTTTCGTCCAAGCAGGTAGAAGGGTCTGTTATGTGTTGGAGGCGTGTAAGGCGAGAACTCGTGACAACCTTGTCAAAAACTCATAATGCATATTTTGAGGGAGACACCATAATGACCACATGACCATATGCATGGTTTTGAGGTAGACACTCTCAGAGGTCATGTGGTTATGTCGGGCTTAGATCATCCTATTTTTGTGCTTACATCACTTTCATATGATCTGCAATTTGCAATTTCCTGGCAACCGGGACATAAAAAAGTACAGAGTTAGATTCCCAGAATCATATTTTCAGACAAAAACCAATCCACGCTGTCATTTTGTGAGGCTCCGAGTTTGTAGCGGCTCAGAAAAAGCTAGTCTTATGATTCTCAAAGTTGAGTCGCGTCGGACCTGGGCGAATCATACACCCCCTCTGTTTCTGAGTACCATCTGAACTAAACAAAGTAACAAACTAATCCAAACAACAATAAAAATCATCCAATGTAAGCGCAATCCTCGGAGAGTCCACATTCCCTCCACAACTTTAGTAATAATTTACTTCTATCCTAATCCAGGTTTGTCAGCTCAATCTGGGTTTTTCTGGTTTTACTCTGTTTTATTAGGCAAAAGAAACTTTGATTAATTACCCAAAAAGACAAAACAGAAGTGAAAATAAAAATTGGTAACATTGAGGCAAAAGCAAGTCAAAGAGAGCAGTACATGTATTCTGAAAGTAGAAGACAAATAAAGAGAGGAAAAAAAGAAAGAAAGAAAAGGTTTGGCTCTTTTTTGGTTGGCCTTATCTTTCTTCAATTCAGGAGTATTTATAATACAGAAAAATTGGGGTCGTTGGGTTGTGGCGTTACCCACTTTGTTAATCCTCTTGGAAAGTGTCGAACGTTGGAGAGGTGAAGCTTTCTGGGTAGGTGGAGATCTTATCCTTGCAACTTGCAGGCATAAAAGCAAAAGGCTTTTATTTTCTCTGTGGGAAAGTTTCAGAATTTTGGGGGTCTGATTCTGAGTTGGGTTGAAGCTTTCTTTGTAGGTGAGAAATGGGTTCCCATCTAAGACTTGCAACGAGGGCTATGGAGACTGATATGCCGGTCATGGTTCAGGTATTGAGGCTAAAACTCCAACTGGGTTTTTGTTAAAGTTTTAATCTGTTTTGAGGTTCAATTGTGGTGTGAGTTGTAATTGGTGGAGTTTGTATTGTTTGGAAGTGAAAAATGGGAATTTTGGTCTTGCAGATACAACAATTGATCCGAGGAGCCCAAAATGCTGTGTCTCTGGCGCAGGTGTGTTTCTATTGTTCCAAGGTCTTGGTGTCAATTTTGTTTTGTTGAGTCTTTTGGTAAGTGCTATAAGCCATGAAGCGTATAATCATGGAGGCGTTGAGAAAGGAGAAAGATTTGTTTATTTGGGTCTTTTACTGGTAGATGTGTTATTTGGTTATGGCATTGAGATAAATGTAGACACCTTAGTTATTGGAAAATGAGATTAGTATACTTTGTTCGTTAACGGTGAGGAGCCTGAGGGGGTGTTTGGTACTGGTTTCGAAAGGGGTGTTCTTTTTTCTGATTGCTGGAAACGTCGCAAATGAAGCATTTGATAATTCATATTAGTTTAGTGTTTGATCTAGGGAGCTCTGCACCTCAAGAAGCTGTCTGCTATAGGAAACACAAAAGTGAGTGAAAAGTGCAACTTTTTTTGCTAATATTGGTGTGCCAAGATGGTAATAATTGAAATCTGCCTCTTCCCAATTGAATATTTTAGAGGCCAAACAACTAAACTGATATCATGAAGGTTGGCCAGTTCGTCCCAATCGTCAAATATGACCCACCTTTTTTCCATCTTGCCAAACTTAAGGCCTATATGTTAGAAAATGAATTTGTTATATGTCAAGCTGGAGTCACCAAATGTCTGGCTCTTTTGTGTATATTTTGGCCAAACTGCTTGATAGTTTTCCCCCCTTTTGACAGAGGGTCACGTTGTATGAATGATGCTAGACCGGATACTCTTTAATATTTACCATGAGTTTGTTAATCAGATTGGGATGTGCTCTAATCACTGTTTGGGCATTTCATAGGGCTGTAATTTATGTGGTATATAATATCTATTCCTGGGCCTTGGTTACATTTGGCTAATAGCCCTTGTTGCTCTTTGGTTGAAATGTGCTGTAGGGAGTAGTTCATTGGCAACCACCCAAACAGGCACTGGATAAGGTGAAAGAACTTGTATGGGAGCCTTCAATAAGTCGTTATGGTGCTGATGAAGGTATGCCTGAACTCAGGGAGGCATTGGTAAAAAAGGTAAACTTAGAAGTCTTTGCATTGTTTGTCCTAATTATGATCCAATTTTAATGTCTTAGTAGGTTGATCACTTGAGATACTTTGCTTCACTTTTCAAAGTTGTATTGTTGATATGGCTAGTCATATGCCACTTTATATGATTGAGAAGGTTAACTTAAGAATTATACACCACTTAAATTTAGACTTATTATGTTTTTCAAAAGTCTTACCGATCCGAAATCGTGTAGGGGGTTAACAATTATATAATTTAATTCTCCAGTAGGAGACCAGAATGCTTTGAACAGTACCCGAGCATCAACACTGGGTCTAAATATCTAATTTCAAAGTTTTTCTGTTTGTTTGATTGAGTAGTCTCAAGAATTCTAATCCCATGCATTTCATTTTATAGCTCAAGAATCTTTCTTTAACACATTTTTCTTTCATGGTTATTAGATTTTTCAACACCATCCTCCCTTCTTTTTTGTTTTTGTTTTTGTTTTTGTTTTCTTTTGTTTCTTGCATCTACCCCAGTTCATTTAATACAAGGTGTACCAGGTTGAGCCACCCTGCCCGCCCGCCCGCTTGTATATTTATGATATTACTAATTAAGAAGAGAAAAGCGCGGGTATCTTTTGTGCATACTTGAATATTTAGACGTATGAGATTGCTAAGGATTGTTGTCTTTATCTGATATCAATGTTTTACATTATGACCACGTAAACATATTTGTTATCCAATTTCTTTATGTTGCAGTTGCAAGAGGAAAACAAGTTATGCAAATCTTCGGTTATGGTTACTGCAGGGGCAAATCAGGTGATTATCAGTACCTGTATTTTATGTTGTGTATTTCTGTGGAAAGTATCAGAAAAGACAAATAACTAAAAAGCTCTTTGTGGCAAATGTATTACTTTATATTTTTGTGCAACATAGCAACAGAAATAAGGAGAAATTTGCTTCCTGATACAATAAGTGGTTAATTTTGTTAAGATTAACTCTTTCACTAGTACAAAGTAGTATATTTCCAGGGATTATATCTTCTGATTTTCTCTGAAATGTTGCATTTAGCACTTCTGATACAAATAGAGAATTTTAGATGAATCAAACCTGATGGACATCTTTGCTATTTATAATAATATTTAGTTGCTCATCCTCTTTCAGTATGACTATAATGAGTTTAATGGAACTCATTCAATTTTTGAAAGTAAATCTTCAAGTTGCAGAGCACTGAGTTCCAAAGATCTTGGATAACTTTATAACTGCAGGCATTTGTGAACCTTGTTCTTACATTGTGTGATGCTGGAGACTCTGTGGTCATGTTTGCACCATACTACTTCAATGCCTACATGTCCTTCCAGATGACTGGAGTTACTAATATACTTGTGGGTCCTGGTCAACCAGATACACTTTATCCAGATGCAGGTGAGAAGATTCATGAACTTCTAATTGCATAAAAACGTAAAAGAAACAGCAAACTTCTGAACTTCCATGTAATCATTTTCTTCTGTAGGCCTGGATATAAGTATAACCTTGCTGTGTTAGATAGGGTAGTCTGGTGTGTTAGGTCTACAAGCAGTCAAAGGCTTGTTATCTGAGTTGCTAAATAAGAATACACCGCCTTAAGTTTAGATGGGATGATTGGTGCATTTGAACAGCCCAACTTGGACATGTTATGGCAGGCCTGCCAATTCTGACACTTAGGACTATTGATCATGGATCTATTCGTTGAAATGTCTGATTGGTCCAGTGCATAATTAAAGGTATATAAATGTTGCATCTTCTGTATGGTTGGGGACGTGGAGTTAAGCTCTTATATAAATATCTAACAAATTAAACAGGTGGTGGGGAGGGGAGGAATAAATTTTCTAGCAAGTGAATTGGTGAGTTTAATTTGTTTTTTGGAGTCTAGACACAATGTGATATTTCTGACATTTTTTTAGCGAATTTTCTCTCTTTACATCATGCTGCTTTCTTAACTTTCAGACTGGCTGGAGAAAACACTGTCAGAAACAAAACCAACCCCAAAACTTGTCACAGTTGTTAATCCTGGCAATCCATCTGGAACCTACATTCCTGAACCTCTTCTTAAGGTCTCTCTCTCGATATATATGTGTGTGTCTTCTGGTGATTGATCTCTGTGAGTAAATTGTTTAGTTTCTCATAAATAATCTAAAGTTTTATTCTTTTTCTACTTTTCGAGTAGAGGATTTCAGATATTTGCAGAGAGGCTGGATCATGGCTTGTTGTGGACAATACATACGAGTAAGTTTAAAATTTTGATTACAAATGTTCCATTGATATGTTCTGATGTGATCTGATGATCAATACGTCATTCAGTTGTCCAAATCTCAATGCTTCGCACATAAGTTATGGGTCTGTTCCCTTTTAGACAGAATATAGATTTATCAGCCATTATGAATAGCCTTCGAAGAAAGGCTAATTTCTCCACTTTGTGGAGGTTCAAATTTGAACAGTTATTATCCTAGTTGGCTTTTACTCCTGCACAGGTCACTGTATCCCTTTTATATTTCCTTACCACCTATAGCTTATGTTTTAGTGAATTCAATTTGTACTCATATGCCAAGTTGATCACAACAAAGGGAAATTTACTTGATCACTCTTGAGAGCATGGTGAAGATTTTTATCGGCATGAGTCTGATGCTCATCTACTTTTGATTCAAGAATGTATCTCAAATGTTTGCTTCTGAATCATTACTAGTCACATGTGAGTCCTAAAATTTAATTTTGCAGGTATTTTATGTATGATGATTTAAAGCATTCTTGTGTGGAGGGAAATCACATTGTCAACATCTTTTCCTTCTCAAAAGCTTATGGGATGATGGGATGGCGAGTTGGCTATGTAAGGATTACTCTTCATTTGTGATGCTTAGTTGATAGGTCTAGTGTGAATGCAAACATGAAAAGTTTTGCTTCCTTTAGTAGTATGAGTTGGCATGATAAACTCAGTTATAAAGCTTTGTTTTGGTTGATCTAAAAGACTGAAAATAGTTAAGATTGTTCTGTGAACTGAATATTGCATGATATTGATATTGGAATGATTAGGTAGCTAATTACATACATGATAAGCCTTTGTAATTTATGCAGATAGCATACCCATCTGAAGCAGAGGACTTTGGTACTCAACTCCTCAAAGTTCAAGATAACATTCCAATCTGTGCTTCAATACTTTCACAACATCTTGCCCTGTACTCATTAGAAATGGGACCTGAATGGGTTGTTGAAAGAGTGAAAGGTCTTGTCAAGAACAGAGAAATTGTTTTAGAAGCGCTCTCCCCACTCGGAGAAGAGTCTGTTAAAGGTGGAGAAGGTGCTATATACTTGTGGGCCAAGCTTCCAGACAAATATGTCAATGACTTTGAAATTGTTCGCTGGCTTGCTCACAGGCATGGGGTGGTGGTGATTCCTGGAAGCGCATGTGGGTGCCCTGGAAATTTGAGAATCTCCTTTGGTGGCCTGTTAGAGGATGACTGCAAAGCTGCTGCAGAGAGGCTGAGAAGAGGATTAGAAGAATTGGTCAAAGATGGAATGGTCAATTAACTTCCATTTTTACATTTATTTCAACTATACAAATTTGCAAAAAAAAAAAAAATTTGCAGCTAATTTAAAATAATTGGGGGGGTCTTTTTTCTGTCAGCAAAACAAATAGGTTAATTTCGGTGATGTATATCCAAAAAGGCAGTTGCAAGACCCAAAATGTGACTCTGTTCCTATTATTATAGCCATTGAAATACATGCTTCAGCGTTCAAATATAAATAGTGTTGTAGTTTTCTATTTTGTTCTGACCATTTCTACATTGGAAATGAACTCACTTTGCCTCTGTAGATATAAATGCAAATAGTTTTTGACTGTCGAAAGTAGTGACAGACTTGCTGTGTAATCTCCTCTTCTGCACTCGGAGGATACATGTATAGCATCCACAAAAAACTTCTAAAGTTTGCAATTTCTTGTTGGATTTATAGTTTGACTAGATTAGCTGCGTAGCTTAACAAAGGAAGGAAAAGCTTACGCCAAGTTGGAGAGGAATGAAGGACAATTAGCATGGCTAAATAAAAATATCGTTACATTCCATCCAGAGTAGAACGTTATATATCTGAAGCAGGTGGCTTCGCTAATGATAGGGGTATCTGGCATTATGAGAAGGATGGGATTGCAGTTATGGGAAGCCAATCCTCTTCATGAGCATCAGCCTCTTAATCATTTTACATGATGGAAACTATCTGATCATCCTAAAGTTAGACTGAAGGGTTTAGTCAGATCAAATCAAGTTACCGCCTCTGCGTATGTTGTTCGAGATGTCAAAGAGGCTCCTCCTCCTTAGAATTCTTGGTTTTGTTATGTTCTTGCGGCTGGAGCTTCCGCTCTTAAAGATGGCCTTAACGTTCTGAGCTTTTAATACTGTTTTACCACTTCGAGACCCAAAGTTGTCGATTGATAGTATTAATAGGCAGTGTGATATTTCTTGGCGAATCATTCCTGATATGAGATATCAATATTATTTTTGCTGATTTTTCACATTGTTCCTTAAAACACATCTTGACAGAAGCAAGTTTTGGTTGACGCTCTTGCTTCCCTTGCCTTTTCTTTGCACATCTTCTTCTTCACAACAAATTCTTTGCCTTTGCGTCTTAGTTAGTTTGATCAGAAAGGATGTGGTGGTCCGTGGTCGTGTTAGAAAATTTTCTTTATAATTTACTTTCCATCATAAATGTACACAAAAAAAAAAAGGCATTATACATGTACTGGTCCCTTTATGTACATTTATTTTATTTTATATATTTACAAGCTTAGAGTTTATTTTGTTTGAAATAAAGGATTCAGAAGTTAACATGATCCTGATCATGGGTAAAAAATAGTACAAATGAACAACTACTCTGTTTAGACAATTAGAGAGCAAAGTATATGCTAAAAAAATCACCTCGCCTCGTAGGCAATCTAATTTACCTAACTCCATACGTCAAGCGTGCAATTCTGATATGATGAAACCAAGTACTTCTACAAAAGCTCTTAGAGGAGTTTCTACTAGCATAGACTAAATGATAAAACAACTAAGCAACAAAATTCTCCTCCCCAACCAGGAACGAGCTCTCAACAGTTTAAAAGAGTAAAAAGAGCCAACCCTATAGACTTTCTGGGCCTAAGCAGTCCAAGCCCCGAAACTAGCTTCAGGATTTCAAGCCCAGTGATAGACCCAAGCCCATAAGGGCAAACCCTAGCTGCCAAGTTGTTAGCCACCACATCAACGTGGCCTTCAGAAAGGAAACCAACTCCGATTGGCCCAACAGCCACCACCAACCACTAGCCATTGCGACAAATATGAGAAAGTTAGCCATTGTCATAGACTCATAGCCATTGATTTTCAATATACATGCTCCAGTGTTCAAATATAGCTAGTGATGTTTTATCTGCTCTATTTTGTTCTGACCATTTCAATATCGGAAATGAACTCACTTTGCCTCTGTAAATATAAATGCAAATAGTTTTGACTGTTAAAAATAGTGACAGACCTGCTGTGTAATCTCCTATTGTTGCCGTAGTTTTATGATCTGCACTCGGAGGATATATGTAAAGCATCCATAAAGGACTTTTAAGAGTTTGCGAATTCTTGTTGGATTTATGGTTCGACTAGGTTAGCTGCGTAGCTCTGTTAGCAACAAAGAAAAGGAAAAGCTTAAGCTAAGTTATAGAGGAATGCAGGACAATTAGCATGGCTAAATAGGAATATCGTTATATTCCATCCATGGTAGAAGGTTATATATCTCAAGCAGGTGGCTTCGCTAATGATAGGGGTATTTGGCATTATAATAAGGATGGGAAATTAACTTGTCTCCATCCATACTTGAAGTTGATTGATTGGAGAGTATTTAATATCATAATTCATGAACCAATAATTGGGCAGTTGATCTTCTAATCGATTGATGCTATATTGATGTGGGCTGTTTTGTTACGATCTGAATCTAAATTTATAGATTTATGGGTCTTTTGGACGGTAAACGCGAATTATTTTAATTTTCGACTACCGTTTTGACCGTTTAGGAGCCCATAAAAGTTGACTTTTTGTTCGGGTTAAAATCTGAGAAAACTTTCTTCATGAAACTTGTAGATGACGTTAAACCGAGCGCGTGCATATTTGGTTCGTAAAAATCAAAGTTCGTATGAGAAAGTTATAAGGAAAATACTAAAGTTACTGTTGAAAGTAAGTGATATAAATTCGAATTTTTACTATTATACGTTAAATTCCTTTTTTTTTCCTTTCTTCTCTCTCCTCCCCACGCTCTCTCTCCCCGTGCTCTCTCTCTTCTGCAACTCTATCTCTC
Source organism: Rosa persica (assembly GCA_025331145.1). Lineage (NCBI taxonomy): Eukaryota > Viridiplantae > Streptophyta > Magnoliopsida > Rosales > Rosaceae > Rosa > Rosa persica. The sequence goes on along the minus strand of WFKR01000002.1, from coordinate 40,236,064 downwards.
TCTCCTACAACTCCCTCTTTCTCCGCCTCCAGGCCACCTGACAGCGGGCGACCGGCGTCGTTGGCTTTGTCTCCTCCTCCTCTCGCCGCCTACGGTGATATCTTAAGAAAATTTGGCCAAAAAATAGAGAATCAAGGCTAAGAAATTTACTATAGTAATTGACCGTTGACCTCAATTCCGGCCACATCCAGCGACAAAGCCAGGCTTTTTAGAAATGCCTTAAGGCGTACTTGAAGCTCCCCAAATCTCTTCAAGTGATTTGCAGCGTGGAGGAAGAAAGCATAATTGGAATATTTTGGGTTCAATCTTCCCCTTAATTGTTGAGGTATTTCCGATCCTTTTCTCGATTTGTCGTAGTTGGGAAAATTGATCACATAGTTGAGAGGAAGCTGCTGTAAAAATTGTAGGGTCATCGGAGGTGGTGGTCGTGGCGCCGCGTTGCCACTGTGGGCGGCGCGTGGGACGGTGAGAAATTCCTATTTTTAGCTCATTAAATCATAAAATTGTTGTATAGCTTGTATATAAAGTTTGGTGAAAATCGGAGAAGTTTAGAATCAATTTTGAATTATCAAAAATTAGGATTTCGATTTATGATCTACGATAATCCGACCGTCGGATTTCTCTCGTATTTGTACTAGAAATTGCAAATCGACGAATAGAATTTATCGGTGAAGTTTGGATTAAATCCGAGGAGAATTGAAGGATTTATCCATAAGTTTACTTATAGAAATTTATAGTTTATAGTTAATGTTAATTATCTTTGGAATTAATTAGTTGTTTACGAATAATATTTTCGTACAGGACGTGAGGAGCCTCCGTTGGAGGAGAGTTCTTACCAATGGCAAGTTTAGCCGTATACTGTGAGTGGACTTTTGTTTTAAATAATGATGCATGCATTTATTTTGAAATTATTCATTTATTTAATTATCGTTTTATTTAGCGAGCATAATATTTTTTTTTGGATTATAATTTTGGTATTGGTTTTTCCATATGAATTTCGGATATGAATTTATTATGCTCGAATTTGGATTTATGATTTGTTTTTGAGAATATGAATTGATTTCAGAGATTAATTATGATTGATCTTGATTATGATTTGAGAAATGGATTTGCGATACTATTTTTTTGATATTGAGCTTTTGATATTTATCTCCTATATATGATTATTATTTGAAAATGTGATTTATGTAACTTTTGACGAATTATTTTCTGAGGTGATTTCCTTAATTCAATATTATATTTTATTCGTCGATTTTGAGATTCTGGAATATTATTGGAGATGAGATTTTTGGAGAAAATTATTTACGCTTACTATTCTCGCCGACTTGTTTATGAATTTGAGAATATTTTAACGTGCGGGGCCACGTCATTGGAATATACGTATTTTTTTCACGATGAATTGAGGAAGCTTTATGGATTTTCGAGTTTTTAGATTATTTTCCTTCACCATACTTGAGTTGGTTATTGTGTCTTGTTCTCACTTACTTTATGTTTGTGGGTGAAGTCGAGGTAATTTATTCTCCTCCTCATGTGAGTGTAGTAGAGGTTGTTAGTTCTCCTCATCACATAATTTATATGTGAGTGAGTCGAGGGTAGAGCCTAAGGGGCTATGTTATACTCGTATGGTGATAATCGTTCTTCCCCGTATTTTTCTTGATATTATTATTTGACTAGCGAGGCTAGCCCGATTTCACTAGTTTTTCATGTGGCGAGAAATATATTTTATAAATGTGGTATGCACCGAGATTTTGTAAATATTTCAAATTGTGGGAAAGTATTAATGTTTTGTTCAATTAAATTATATTGTGAATTATTTTGTCCACTCACTCTAACGTGTGTTTTAAATTACTTTCCTCTGGGCCATTTGGTTTCAAATGCCCAGTTTGCATTGTGTGGTCATGGGCGAAGATTCGACCATTGGATCTTCGTATATGTGCGAAACGGTAATTAGAGGAGCGATTCGTGAGAATCCGCTCGTCGGATTTTAATGTAAATTAGAATCCGGCCATTAAATGGTAGTTCAATTATGTGTTGGAATTATTGGCTAAATTCGAATCACATTTGATTAGGTGATTGACGGATTGTATTTGAGTGGGCTATTTCGGCGTTAATTATATTCGTATTGAAGACGCAGCGGGAATTTCGAGGTGAGTAAAACTTACATGGATCATATTACAAACTGAGCGTTTTAAATTTATTTATTTTTGGTAATTGTGTGAAAAATATTTGCGGATTAAATATTTGTTTTAAAATTTCATGGACTTGAATCACCACGGTCCATACGTAAGTAAAATGAATTTTAATTATACAAATGAATTTCACGATTTTCTTGTGTGAACTATAGATGGTATTAGTGGTCATTCCTGAGTGGATGATTATGTATATATATATTTACGTGGAAAATATATATTGATGAGTGAATTGTTGAGTGATGATATGATTGAGTTGAATTGATGAATTGATTATATTTCAATTGTGTAATTCATAATAATATGATGTTTCTTGTTTGGGTTGATTTCAGTATGTGATATTATATGATGTGCTCATTTATGAGTTAGGGTCGACGTAGTGACCGGTGTGGGGTAATCGGACGCTCTAATCCTGGGTGGATGATGGGATACGATTGGTTGAGTAAGTGAAATTATCGGACGTTCTAAATATGTATATAAATATACATATTGATGAAATAACGATAATGATAAGTATGTCGGATGCCATAACCTAGGCCATGTGACGGGCTACAATTCAGTTAGAGCTCTAGTCTGTCATGTACCGTATCTTTATAAATACGATGTTGAGGTTTTGTGGAGAAAGATATGAGTTGAGGTTGTCTTGATTTATTGTATTGGTATTTGATTGAGATTTTAGTACATCGTGGTTGTGGAAACGGTTGAGTGTTGACGTGAGTAGAATTGATTATGATTAAATTAAACAACAGTCTTTCCTTTTACTCATACGAGCTTTCATAAGCTTACCGGGTTTTGCGTTGTTGCAATCCCGATACACTATTCAAATTGTGTAGCGGATATTCCTGTAGGTCAGGATAATCAGGGAGGTGACCGAGCTGCTTAGGTGTTACAGCAGTTTTTGTTATTTCATTTAGTTGTGAGGTGTGTACGCTCATTTAGAGCTTTACAGTTCATTTTGGATTTGAGTTGTAATAATTAACCGAGACTAAATTCGGTTTTGATTTTATTTCGTGTGGTGAGGATGTTAAGAAAAGAAATTTTCAGGATGATTATTTGAGTTTGTAGTAATTTCATGTTTCGGATTTTGAATTTTTATTCTAAAATTCGGGGTGTGACATTCCCCATCATATACTCTTCGGTGCTGATGTACTCATCAAGTGTGTAAGGTACACGTCTAGTTGGTTCTTCCTTCAAGTGTTATGCCTCATGTACGCCGACCTCATAGGATTTCACTGCGTATCAGATCATTTACCTGACCTCATAGTACTCTACATGTTTGAGTTGTGTTACGAAATGTGATTCAAGGAAATGTTGTGATTATTTGTCCCTCGATGTCAATCAGTTGTTGGGACATGGTTTAAGGTGCGAGACCAAAGTTTGAAATTATCCTTGATTGGTAGAGGTGAGCGATCGTAGTGTTAGGCTATCTATGGATACTATAATTGTTCTGAAATCAGGATTTTTGATGGAAATGGAATTGGTAATAATATGGTGGTTACGATTTTGAACCAAAGTTCGGCAAATGTGAAAAGAATTGATTCCAAGTACACCGACCTATACATTGGTCTTCTTAAATTTTGGATTGTAACGTATAGAAAGACGGATAAAGAATGAGCTTTTGAAGTTGATATGTGGTAAAAGTTCGAGGAATCAGAAGGATGATTAAAGTTTTACAATCAGTTACGACTTTGGTCAGTATTTCAATTAGGAGAGTTGGAATCAACTCTTCGTATGCAATTTTGTGTAAGTGAGAGTCTTTAGTTATTTGACTTTGATGATGTGGTTGTATGTAATTTCATGGATTGTCGGATGAGACATTATTGGATATCCACAGTAATTAAAAAGGAATTACTATATAATATGAAGTATTATTCGAGTTTTGAATAGTGGAGCCAGGAATGTTGAATTGTGGTAGGTTCTTGATGGAGCTTTTGCTAGACAGATGAATTGTGATCTTATAAGAATGATTAGTGGAGTAATGTTACGGAAATGAGCTTTCTAATTGGCTCCAGGAATATTTCAAATTAAGGCTTGACCAGAATTCTAGTCACATATTGGGTGAAACGTATTGTGACTTGTCATTTGAATGACGTATTTCAGTGGTGATTAATTTGAAATATTAGATCGTTACATGGTGGGACCACTATCGAATCCTGGTGTTGCTTGGTGTGATACAAGATGCTGGACGAATGTCCTTTGTTTTCTATCATGAATGTTGTTCGAGGAAGATCTGGTGATTGGTGTTTTGTTGTCTTGAAAATTGTTTACTGCTTGAGTTAAACATATGTAATGGATTGCTTTGGAGAATTGAGTAAGTGATAGATTAATCTGTTAAGATATTGATTCTCGCTTTGATCATTGTTTTTATAATATGGTGACCATTGATTGGAAAGTATAGGAAATTGTTAGTGTAATATACGGTCACCATGAGATGCTTACTAGCAAGGTGACATAAATACGAAGTATGAATTTAGTGTGGAATTATTGGCATGCACTGGGATAGAACCAGGAAATTAAATTGGGTGCTGAGCAGTTTTCTGTCAGAATGAAATTTAGAGACCTATATTTCTCACCTCAAGAGAGTATAAGCTCTAAAATTTTGTGGAATTGTAATTCTTTATGTCTAGTATTCTCCTGTAAAAGGATTTTGCATTTGGAATGGTATAAATTATGAAATGTTGATTGGAATACTAGAGGGTCAGAGCAGAAAGAAATTACTGTAAGTTGACTTTGGAATTCATATTTCTTTAACCAGCACGAGTATGGAGCCTAATTTTTGCAGGAAGTTAGACATGCATGTCTCATATATGCCTGAAAAACATTTTTTTTTTAACTTGGTGTTCTTTAGCTCATACAATAGCTGACAAAGTAAACCAATATAACAGTTAGCTTACATTAGAATCTGTTTACAAGAAAGGTGATTTTCCAGACTTTTAGTTGTCTACTCAGAATTATTTAGAGTGTGGAATTCCTTATGAAGAAGAAGAAATGTGTCTAGTTTCTGTTCCATGTGGTTTCATCATTTTCAATCTCTTCGATTAAGAGGAATAACAGTCTGAGTAATTATAGGCATGCAGCAGTTTACAGTATAGTTGATCAAATTTAATAAGCTACCATTTTCATTGAAATGGAAATTGGGCAACCTATTTTGTATGGATGGAAAGCTCTATAGGACCTTGTTATCTCAGGTTGTGAGTATTTGCAGAAGGAATGGTCAATGCTAAAATTTTCTGACCTCATTATTTCTGTTTAGTTTGAATATCTTTTCAAAGAAAATTTGGGGGTGAGCTATAACACAACACAATAATCCTCAAGTTCTATTCTTGGGCATATACCAATTATTTATTGGAAGTCTAAATTGACAGCATAAGTGTGAATCCTCAATTTCCTATGGTTTAAATTGTGTGGTAGGCATACTCTTGGCATGATGACGTTTGAGAAGTTGTGATGCAATATTTGTTCATGTAATATGGTCATTGAAATTGTTGTTGTTGTAGCTGGAATCATATTAAATAAGTGTTGTTTAGAGAGCGGATTTTCAATAACCTTATCCCTAATTGCTTGGGAATGTCGATTTTGAGTCAAGAAAGGAAAAATTGACTATATTTAAGTAATTTGTAGTTTGATATTGATTGTTGAAATATTACAATCATGGAACACGAAGAAAAGAACGAAACATTATGATAGCAGTATTTGTACAGGAATTTGAGCATGAACAGATGAGTAGTACCGAAGGGTGATGCCTCATGGCACCCAAAGAAGTTATATAATTAAGAATATATCAGTTTGATTGAGGTTATCCTTTGATACCCCTGGTCACAGTGGGACCTTTACGTGAAATGGCATTTGACCAGGAATCTAAACGGTGAAAGGAAGATGATATTTTGTGGCAGTGAAGGAATTTACTTGCTTTGGACTCGTTGGTAAGTTGTGACATTCTTGTGATATTCAAATAGAAGTTGGGTCACTCTATAAAGACATGTACGAATAGCAAATATATTAAGTATGAGTTGGTGAATTATCACCATATTGTTGGTAAACGGCGGAGTTCCTCACCGTGCGACTTATATGAAAATGTTATGAACGCTATTATTCCAACCGAATGGTTTGTGGTGTCGACACTTTGAGTCACCTAAGTTATTAGTTGACACAAATTTCGTAATGCGGAAATTCATGTACTTGCAAGTATGCAATACTACATTGCTAAGCAAGGCAAGTGAAGTGACTTTGGACATTGATAATTGTTGATTAAGTATGTTTTTAATTACTAGTGTAATTGGAATTGTTGGAAACTCTATGGGTTATTAAAGTAGTTGAATTGGGCTTATGAAAGAAAATTTAACCCAAGAGTGAGTTGATAAGTTTCAAGGTTTTGGAAGCATTGAATGCGATCTGGCTTTGATAAGTCTTTTGAAGACTATGAAAGAAATTCTTCCTGCTTGTGGATGAGTCTTTTGAACTTAATGCTTTGAAAATTTTCTCATTCTGTTGATAAGGACTGTCAGTAATGATTGGAAGTAAGTGTATCTCCTGAATTCAACAGGAACACTGTGAGAATCGATTAGATTATGGTGATCAGCTAGATATCACCTTAAGGATTGTTCATTCTAAGTGTTGATCTATCAGTTTAAGTGGCCAATTCTTGGATCAGTTTTGAAGCAAATATTTGCATGTTTCGAGCAGATTCATACATCGTTTTGAGCACTATTATCCTCACTTTGTTGTATTCGATGCATTTCCTTTGTGAGGATGTTATATTTTGGATTAGTGCATGTGTTCCTTTTTACTTCGACAGTATGAAATTTCGAGGATGAAATTTGTATAAGGAGGGGAGACTGTTACGACCCGAATCTAAATTTATAGAGTTATGGGTCTTTTGGACGGTAAACGCGAATTATTTTAATTTTCGACTACCGTTTTGACCGTTTAGGGGGCCCTAAAAGTTGACTTTCTGTTCGGGTTAAAATCTGACAAAACTTTCTACATGAAAATTGTAGAGGACGTTAAACCGAGCGCGTACATATTTGGTTCGTAAAAATCGGAGTTCGTATGAGAAAGTTATAAGGAAAATACTAAAGTTACTTTTGGAAGTAAGTGGTATAAATTCTAATTTTTACTATTGCACTGTAATTTTTTTTTTCTTTCTTCTCTCTACTCCCCGCGCTCTCTCTCCCCGTGCTCTCTCTGTTCTGCAACTCTATCTCTCTCTCCTGCAACTCCCTCTTTCTTTGCCTCCAGGCCACCTGACAGCGGGCGACTGGCGTCGTTGGCTTTGTCTCCTCCTCCTCTCGACGCCTACGGTGATATCTCAAGAAAATTTGGCCAAAAAATAGAGAACCAAGGCTAAGTTTTTTAGATACTATAGGGACAACTCTTATCCATTTTTTTTTTTCCAAAACTGACTTTGATCATAACACCCATATCTATTTAGTAGAATATGGTATAACATGTGGCTTCTTTCGAGCCTAAGCTCTTATGTATGTGTAAACATGATATATGGTAAATGAATTCTAACAATTTTCAAATTTACTATAGTAATTGACCGTTGACCTCAATTCCGGCCACCTCCAGCGACAAAGCCAGGCTTTTTAGAAGTGCCTTAAGGCGTACTTGAAGCGATTTGCAGCGTGGAGGAAGAAAGCGTAATTGGAATATTTTGGGTTCAATATTCCCCTTAATTGTTGAGGTACTTCCAGTCCTTTTCTCGATTTGTCGTAATTGGGAAAATTAATCACATAGTTGAGAGGAAGCTGTTGTAAAAATTGTAGGGTCATCGGAGGTGGTGGTCGTGGCGCCGTGCTGCCACTGTGGGCGGCACGTGGCGGCGGGTGGGACGGTGAAAAATTCCTGTTTTTAGCTCATTAAATCATAAAATTGTTGTATAGCTTGTATATAAAGTTTGGTGAAAATCGGAGAAGTTTAGAATCAATTTTGAATTATCGAAAATTAGAATTTGGATTTATGATCTACGATAATCCGACCGTCGGATTTCTCTCGAATTTGTCCTAGAAATTGCAAATCGACGAATAGAATTTATCAGTGAAGTTTGGATTAAATCCGAGGAGAATTGAAGGATTTATCCGTAAGTTTTCTTATCGATATTTATAGTTTATAGTTAATGTTAATTATTTTCGGAATTAATTAGTTGTTTACGAATAATATTTTTGTATAGGACGTGAGGAGCCTCTGTTGGAGGAGAGTTTTTACCAATGGCAAGTTTAGCCTTATATTGTGAGTGGACTTTTTTTTTTAAATAATGATGCATGCATTTATTTTGAAATTATTCATTTATTTAATATCGTTTTATTTAGTGAGCATAATATTTTGTTTTGGATTATAATTTTGGTATTGGTTTTTCCATATGCATTTCGGATATGAATTTATTATGTTCGAATTTGGATTTATGATTTGTTTTTGAGAATATGAATTGATTTCAGTAATTAATTATGATTTATCTTGATTATGATTTGAGAAATGGATTTGTGATACTATTTTTTTGATATTGAGCTTTCGATATTTATCTCCGATATATGATTATTATTTGAAAATGTGATTTATGTAATTTTTGACTAATTATTTTCTGAGGTGATTTCTATAATTCAATATTATATTTTATTCATAGATTTTGAGATTCTGGAATATTATTGGAGATGTGTTTTTCGGAGGAAATTATTTACGCTTACTATTCTCGCAGACTTGTTTATGAATTTGAGAATATTTTGACGTGCGGGGCCACGTCATTGGAATATACATATTTTTTTCGCAAGGAATTGGGAAGCTTTATGGATTTACGAGTTTTTAGATTATTTTCTCTCACCATACTTGAGTTGATTATTGTGTCTCATTCTCACTTACTTTGTGTTTGTTGGTGAAGTCGAGGTGATTTATTCTCCTCCTTACGTGAGTGTAGTAGAGGTTGTTAGTTCTCCTCATCACATAATTTATATGTGAGTGAGTCGAGGGTAGAGCCTAAGGGGCTATGTTATACTCGTATGGTGATAATCGTTCTTCCCCGTATTTTTCTTGATATTATTATTTGACTAGCAAGGCTAGCCCGATTTCACGAGTTTTTCATGTAGCGAGAAATATATTTTATAAATGTGGTATGCACCGAGATTTTTTAAATATTTCAAATTGTGGGAAACTATTAATGTTTTGTTCAATTAAATTATATTGTGAATTATTTTGTCGACTCACTCTAACGTGTGTTTTAAATTACTTTCCTCTGGGCCATTTGGTTTCAAACGCCCAGTTTGCAGGCGAGATTAGTCGAGATCGGACGTACATGGAGTTGAGGCATAGCTAGCACTACTTCCGCATTGTAGTATTTATCGATCCTTTATCCTCTTTTCGTTGTTTTAAGATTGCTCTGATAACCTATGAAATTTTACTTAATGTGAAAATAGAGTTGATGGTATTTGGGGAGCACGATGGCTCCAGGAGTATAAAGACGGCATGCTTAGAAGTGTGGTTTGAATTCTTTACAGGTTAGGGTTGTCCATTTTTAGGAAAAATTCTGTTAAACTTTCTCGAAAAGTGGACCTCGTAGGACCACCTAAAATTTCAGAGTATTCTGGGTCGGGTCTTGTCATGTTCATTGAGAATATTTTTTGAATTGTAAAACGTGAGGATTTTTCACTAGTCCGTCATGAAAAAGTTGTTCGAATTGAAAGAAAAATGGGGAGTGAAATTTACACTCTATTTAGAATCAACACTCCATATATTTCTCTTTTTAGTAACTCAAATTTTATTTTTGGTAACTTGAATTTTGTATATTTATAAGAATTCTAACAAAAAAAAATGAAATAATATAATTATAAAATAGGGAGTGTGGATTTCCCTCCCTAAAAAGAAGTACAAGAAATTATATCTATACTAAAGGAAAATGGGGAAGGTTATTGTTGAATGAACAGTGTCGCGGCTTTTTTGCTCTTTCATTTTTTGGGGATTTACTCTGTTGTCATGGATAAGTGTTTTGCCTCCTTACACCAGTGAAATAGTTAGAGAACCCCAATTAAATATGGATAATTGCCCAACTAAAAAATGATCAAGAGATATCAAAAACGATTGAGAGATAGAGAGAGAGAGAGAGAGAGAGAGATCGAGTGTGGCTTTTTTGCTTTGCATGGGTTTAGGAAACTGAAAGAGAGAGAGCGAGAGAGAGAGAGAGGATATTTAGGAAACTGAAATTCTCATCTCATTATCTCAACACGAAGTTAGTTGCTCTTTATCACGAGAGTGATTACAGATGTACATAATGAAAGAAGTGAGACATGGGTTTAGGAAACTGAAGGGGAGAGAGAGAGAGAGAGAGAAAGAGAGAGAGAGAGAGAGAGGATATTTAGGAAACTGAAATTCTCATCTCATTATCTCAACACGAGGTTAGTTGCTCTTTATCACGAGAGTGATTAGAGATGTACATAATGAAAGAAGTGAGATATGATTTGAGTTTTTATTATAGTCCTAAATTTTCAATTGTTAGTTTTTTTTTTTAACCTTTATTTTGTTGTTTCAATTTGGGAGATATGTATTAGATTTGACTTTGCAGATTTTAATTTGGGGGTATACGCATATTATTTGTTCGGGATGTTATTAAAAATATGTGTTGCAAAGGCCACCATAGTTATATACTGCAATCAGTGAGGTCATCGTAGGGCCCACTTGTGAAAGCGAAAGCAAAAGCAAAATTAAACCTAGGCACGTCTTGTATTCATCAAGAAAATTAACGAAAGAATTTCCCACCAGTTTAAACTGGCCTTACTCTTTTATACAGTGGCTTGAAGCTTTACAGAATAATTCTTCCGAGTTTAACCTCGTGTTCTTCTTTTGGCTTGGGAAAGTTGGCACCACATGTTTAAGTTAGTTTTCACCAGCTTTGTTTCATGGCCCTCGTCTCTAACTCAAATCAGTTTTGGAGTTGCTTCAAAGAAGGCAAGTTATAGGGAAGCTAACCCTGTTCCAACCAAGACTAAAGTTTCCAAGTGTTCTCAGATTAAATGGCAACTGCCTGATGAAGGTTTTGTCAAATTGAATTTTGATGGTTTTATTTAACTTCATCACTCATCTACTTCAGGATTTGCTATTTGGTTTAATTTGGAAGTCCTCTCTTTGCAGAAGCTAAAAAAATTGGTAAATTAGAAGGCCTTCTCACCATCAAGCACTAAAATTATTCTTGTTGAGGGAGACTCGAAGAGCTTAATTGATAGTATTAAAGCCATATGTGCAATTCCTTGGCTAATCAAGATGCTTATTGAATATATAGTAGTGTTGGCTTCTTTTGCTGAGATCTGATTAGAGCATGTGCAACATGTAGGAAATTTTATAGCAAATACAAATAACATTGCTAGTCCACGTACAACGTAAACAATGTTGTTGTTTGGACGAATCGTCTTTCCCTTTTTGATGAGTTACAAGGAGGCTGTATAATAAGTTTATCTTTGAAATTTTGTATCACGATAATTAGTTGCCATAACTGCAAATTCTAAAAAGCACGTAATTCAAAAGTTGATGTATGAAGTACAAATCCAATATAGGTCTTCATGGATCAGAATTCAAAAGATTGGAAGAATTCTCAAAACGATGCAGATAGGCTACTTTCGTAATAACAGAAAACAAACAATAGTAAGCGAATGGAAAATAAATTAGTTAGGTAAAAGCATGTAATATAAGTTATTCCTTTTTTTAGTAACCGATCAAGAGAGCTTTGTTCACATATTCAATGAATTCTGTGTGTAGTACGTTGTGCTCAACTATCTTTGAACTACCTTATTATTTCTCAATCTTGTGATATGTATCCAATGACAATTGAACACAATTAAGTAGAAAATTCATTGAGTAGGTGAATAAGATTGTCGGTGCAAAAAATTTAATAACCATACAATATTTTACTTGATTTGAAATTATTTGTGGCTTTGGGCTACTATATGGTATTGCCACGTTGTTGTTTGGCCTTATAGAATTATGTCATCTTTTTTTTTTTTGGTTGAGAAACATAGAATTATGTCATCTATGCGGAGCAAATGCCGGTTGCAAAAATAAAAATAAAAATAATGGATAATGCCAATAATCTCAAGGGAACGTGAACAAATGTCCAGATTTTGGTAAATATGAACCCACTTACTCCAATAAGATATGTGCCCACTTACCTCATTTAAAAGAAAAAACTGTTTTAGACAAAGCTTAATTATAAAATTACTAGCCACTCTCTCACTGCCACCATTGACCTCCGGATCTATATTTGAGTCTCCTCCCAAACCAAATCGTCGTCGCTCCTAGCCGAGTACAGCCTCTAGCAAGTAGCTTTCCTCCGACGGCCTTCCCGTCGGTCTCGAGTTGCTTCAACAGCTCCGACGACGTTACGGCGTACCCGTAGATTTACGCCGCCGTATTTGCAAATCCGTTTCCTCACGCGAGAGGTCACGTCGGAGAAGGAGACCGTTCGGGAGAAGGAAAAACACCAGAGATCTATGTCGCCGGCGTTAGGCCAACATCCCGGGTCGTCGGCGTCAAGAAACGCGCTGGTCTAGATTTTCGGTGTCCAAGTTCGGGTCTGGAGGATCCGGCGGTGATTGTGATGGTAGTTACTTCAATTATCTTGCATTTTTAGTGTGGTGTCACTTCTAGTCTACTACTGGAGGTGGAGCTAAAAAGGTTAAGAGGAAGAGATTGCTGAGAAAGAAACAGTAGAGGTTGAGTTCTGATAAAGTCAAAGTTACAAGTAGAATGGCTGATAGAGGAAGGTCGGAAGAAGTTGCTTGAGGATGTTCAAGCTCAACTTGAAGAGAAAGGAAAACAACTCTTAATGAAGCAAAGACAGAGAACCAAGCAAGCATGTTAGCTTCTTGCCATTATATACTTCTCTTAGTTTTCTCAAACAAGATAGGCATACTTTATATGAGGTGGTGGAAGCACACGGGTTTTCAGTCCTGATGCTCCACGTATTCATAGTTATTTAGTTAGTATCCATTTACATACTCACATGACTCTCTATATTTTTGCCTATGTTGTTTTTTTTTCGATGAGTTATTTTTGTCTATATTGTTAAATTTGGTATAAGGAGTATAAGATAGAGATTTTTGCTTTGGTTAAATTTATTTTATTGAGGCAATAATGTTTTTATTGGGGGGCAATAATACTATTATTTGAGGGCAATAATGTTATTATTAGGGGACAATAATGCTATTATTGAAGGGCAATAATACTGTTATTGGCCCTCAATAAAGTTTTTATTGGGAGGCAATAATAATCTCCGGCGACCTTTCTAGTGACATATAATCTCCGGTGACCGGTGACCGGTGACGGTGATCGGAGACTGGATTCCGGCAACCGGCGTGACTTCTCTCTCTTCCACCCTCCCTCTCCCCCCCCCCCCCCCCCCTCTCTCTCTATCAGACAAATGAAGAGGGCAAAATTGTCCTAAAAATAAACAAAAAACAATAAAAAATAACTTAATTGGGTATTAGGGCAAAAAATATAATTTATTGGGTAAGTGGACAATCTTATAAGATGTTTGGGTAAGTGAGATTAATGTAGTTTTTTTTTTAAAAAAAAAAAAAAAAAAACCCCACCCCATTCCCCTCTTGGTGGGGCTTGAACTCCTGACCTCTTATATATGAGACCAAAACTGTACCACCCCACCAAACACACACAGTCAGGTTAATATAGTTCAAATTTGGGTAAATGAACATTTTCCCTAATCTCAAATGCACCAACCAAAAACAATTATTTTTTACTTTTACTTATACCAATTAGACCAATCACATTAGCTTAGACCACCACGTATACAGTGATCTAGGAGTCTAGGACCATACAATAATTTTTCAGTTTCTTGAATATAAATATTATTTTTAAGTTTAAGAAATTCATTTTTCACTCTTGAATTTAGATGTTATATAATCATAAAAACAATTATTCTAATCTATCTATTGATTTTGTTTTTTTTTTAAACAAACTGACAAGTCTTTGTTAAATAAAAAGATTGCAACCGACAGATGTGGGTGTATTGTATTTGGATTTATGCAGACTTTTTTTAAATGACAGACTTTTTGAAAAGTCCACAGACTCTTTAAAAAGTTGATAGATTGTTATTGATTTCTTAAAACCATTGATTTTAACAACAGACTTTTATTGATTCATGAAAGTCTATATACTTTATTATGAATGACTTCTACAGATTTCCTAGCATGTACAAAATATAAAAACAAAAAACAAAATACAAAACCAATGCAGCCCAAACACAGAACAAGATAATAACTCGTTGTCTCTTCAATGCTCAAGTATCTTCTAATAGAAATTAACTCAAATGAATGATTGTTGCTCTGTCTAGCTAGTTTGTTATCATTCATAATCTCCCAACAACATAAAGATACAATAAAGATCACTTGATGTTTATGGTTAATTATACTCATCAATTTTGTTTTCACCAATTAACATATATCATAACAATATTGGTCAATGTCTTGATCTATAATCAATTGAAATTCAATTGTTCAACCTTTCTTTGAACCATAATATAAATTCAAATCGATGAGAATAATTAATAAGATAAAATTTAGTATGTCATAGCAACACTGTTCAAGGTTTTAGGTTTCATAAATCATTTTTATTGCTATTAGGGTTCGAAGTATCACAATTGAAAAAAAAAAAATCACATTCAACAACTACAATGAACATGTTGGGTATAAAAAAAAACGTTTATATCATAAAAAATTAGAGAAAAGACAAATCAAGAAAGAGAGATGATGAAGGACTAACCTCTTCGCGCGCAGAGAGAAGAACTTTGATAGATATATATATATATATATATATATATTTTTTTTTTTTTTTTTTTTTTTTTTTGACGAGGGAACTTTGATAAACTTTTTCAAATCTTTGGTCTAGAGACTGGAAAATTGTTGGAGTTTGATATGTATAGTTAACACTACAAAGTCCATGGTTATCCATGTTTTCTAATTCCATAAGTATGAATGATATTTTGAATACCTCTGTGTTTTTATTCATTTTTAAAAGTCCTAATTGAATATCCCTAGATTTTTGTGGAATTCATAAAGTCTTCAAAATTCCTAATTGAATACCTCAAGACTTTCATAGACTTCTAAAAGTCTACATTGAATACACCCAGACTTTTAAATTGTATATATTTCTTTAAAAGTTCCACTAATTCCATATACAATACACCCCCCGTAGATTATTATGCAATAGATGAATGAAAATTGACCAAATCAAAATTATTACTACAAACACCAAGCACCGCCAAAAAATGTAGTGCAAAAATCACCCGCACTTGTACAAGACCACCTACAATTTACAGGTTTAGTGCTTAGAGCAATTACTTTGCTTGCAAGAAAAGGAAATAAATTACTTTATACCATATATCACCAAAATTTTAATACACGCTCCTAATTACTCCGGAGACATAGATAAAAGTATCTCTACTCAAAACCAATAATTGTGTTTTCTAATTCTTATCTCTTGTGTAGAACAACATCTATGTGGTTGACAGTGACGCAGCCAAAATTTTACATTGGGTGGGGCTGTTCCTTTGCAATATACTAATTTTAGAGTACAAAACTTCTACTATACATCTGTGTATGTCATGCACTCGTTGATCCAATGATGTCTAAGCCCCTGTAATGCTCACACACCATTAGATTAATACGTGCATGCATGCATGTATAGTAGTCAATCCGTTTAAAGTAAGGGTGCGGCTATTGCCACCCTATTATTTTATTTGTTCACCCTACTTGCTCATTACACCCTGCATTTTAATTTCAATTATTAAATTTACTTGTCTAACCAAATTCTCTTTCCAGAAATATCCTTTTATATGACATATCTAACTAAAAAAGATTTTTTTAAATAAATCTCTCATTTAATTTGTACTAATAAAAAAACTAAAATCTATTAAAATTTCCTAATAAAATCATAATCTGATTTACTTCCATTTTTTTTTTCCAGTTTCAATGTTCATCTATTTCAATCAATGTCAAAAGATTAGTAAGTTAACAAATTTGAGCAATGTTGAAGATTGAGTTTATTCTTTTTCATGTTTTAAATTTTTGTTTTCGGCGTTCACAAACGGTATTGAAAAGATTTTGATGAATTAACACTAATAATTTTGTGAATTGAATAATAAGTTAATGATTAGGAAGCAACAAGACACTAAAAAATTAGTAATAAATTCAAATTTTAGTGGAGAAGATGAAGATTAATGTTATGTAATGAGAAATTAATTAGTCTTTGTATTTAATTAATTGATTATGTATTTAGTTTTCCTTATAGATTTGAATTTTAGAAAATTAGTGTACTTATTAGTTATTTTACAATTGGATAATATAATTTTTCAATAATTCAAATATTTGCAGGGTGAACTAAGAAAATAATAATTCAAATATTTGTATGGTGAACTAAGAAAATTATAGGGTGGCAATAGCCACACCCTTAAAGTAATCATAAAGATATTCTATCTCTTATATACTAAATATAATTTTTCAAACCAAATGAAAGAAAAGCATCTTTGCATTAATTATTCCAGTTCATTACTTAAATGAGTCCTACTCTAAGTCAGGAAAAGAAGAAAAGAAAAAGAAAAAAAATAAACCTCGCCACGCGAGGATGATGCCGGGCTTCCACTTAGATCGGATCTACTTGGATTCTCTTAGCATCGCGGATCTAGTAGAGTTTTCCCGATTGGTGGTCATTGACTGGCGGCTCGAACGGGTATCTATCAATTGAGATGGTGTTAATAGGCTGGACCAGTTCGGATCAAGTCATCGAGGCTATGCGGACTGAGTTGGAGCGGTGCTCGGCAGCGGGGAGGTGCAGCTATCCCTGTATTACTCTCTTGGCACTGGCGTTGGTTTCTAATAATGCTAGGGGTGTGTTCTTGAACGCACCAGAGGTCGGGTTCGTTTTGGGTTCACGCTGATGAAGGTTAGGATTCAATTTTGGTGTTGTCAAAGTGAGACTTTGTTGGTGGTTGCTCGTTGCTGGGGGCAGCGGTGGTGGGAACTCCGGTGGGTTAGACTCTGGAGGGTGTATTGGTTCCTTAACGGGCTTGTCAGACTGGTGGACATGGGTGGAGGAATGGCAGTGGTTTGGTCCTGTCGTGGTCACAGATAGAAATAGCAGATTGGATTGTCCAGTCTTCCCTGGGATTAATGTTAGGGAGGTGGAGGCTCACGAAAAACAAGTAATTTCGGCACGGCTCAACCTGGCTCTTGTTCTACTACAACAATGCTTAAAACATTGACGTTACCTTTGGAACTGGACTTGGTACCGAACCCGGGATAACTTGAACTACTTCATTACCTTTAACCATACTTAATTTAAGCCACCGGTTTGTATCCAGTTTGAGCATGCAAATTTCTACCTGAAACCAAATCCCTCTTACTTGCAACTGGAGATTGGCTCAACGATTTAACAACAGAGGATGGAACTTCACCGTTTTCCGACTCAACGTCAAATTCAGATTATTAGATGAAGAAAAATCAGACAATAGGAACACAGAACCAAAACCCAAGAATTAGAAAGATTAGGCGAATCTTTATTAATGCAATTCATAAACCAATCATGCTCATTCTCCACCAAAAGCAAGTTCATATGTCACTAGTTCAACAAACAGTGAATGCAGCAAAGGCTTCCCGTCCTCACTTACCTATGATTATTGATTTTGACACACGCAACTCTTTTCTAGTACAGTCTTTCCGTTCATGTCTTGCGCATGTAAGATGATTAGTCATCATTAAATAAACTATATGATTAACGTATAATAAGTTCATAATAGTATGTACGACTGAAAGATTAGAATATAATAGTACATCAATCCTAACATTAACACACTCATTCAGAGTACGAGCCGATGATGACGTCTTACATTAAAACCTATTTTAAATTTAGTCTAACCACAGTCTCTCATGGGTTTTTGAAAGAAAGAAGTCTCTCATGGTTGGAATACTGAATAACGAATACGTACGTACTATAATCGAGAGAGAGAGGAGCCAAAAAAAAACTAAAGGGGCCACCATGAAAAGAACCATGTTGGCGGGAGAGAGAGTGAGGCATTGTTGCTATTCATTCGACGGAGTTTATCTTGAATTCTTAATTGATTGTGTAAGGATAATGACATATAGCAAGAGTTAATTTTGGCTAAAACTGTTTTTGCAGAGTAATATGTGCCTTTTTCTGCCGTAAAAAGAGCAAAGTTCGATCCGATCATGACTCACGCCAACCAGAACTAATTAAAGAGAGTAATCCCACTGAGATAAATATTAAGAATTAGAACCCTCGAGGATGAAGATGAAGTATGCAAAACCCATGCACCTTCCCTCATGAACGCGAGAGCAGAGGGACGAGGACAACAACCAAGATGCTAGTAGTGTGCATGCCTAAGAACAACCATTAAGGACTCGAGGAGGAAAGCTGGCATCGCACATATGAGCAATTAGTTACAAGCTTACATTTGAAGAAAGTGGGATGAAGAATAGGTAAAAAGGTTCAAATTCAGCCAAAAGGCCTAGGGTGTTGAAAAATAGGTCTTAAAGTTGTGAAATGAGTGTGCAAAGTTGCTTAAATACCCCCTTGGGTTTTCAAGAGTTAAGATTGAACTTGTAATCTAGGTTCAAGGGCTCAAATACAATGAGAAAATAGGTAAAATGAATTGACTAGAATGCTAGAAAGAAATAAATAAAATGAAAATGGTAAAATGGGTAAGTGTAGTGTGTGTCTAGTGTGAACACAAATAAATATCTCATCCACATGTATGATACGTGGTCTACTAATTATTATTGTCATTAATTACATCAATTTTGAATTTGAAATTTGAATACAAAAATGGGTTTGGGTCTTCACTTGCGGGGTTCTTTTGTCTTGAGCCGAATTGGCTCGGTCGACCCGATGGTCAGCTAGTTGACTTTTTGTCATTTCGTCGAAAATTGATCTCGAAATCGCTCTTTCTTTCAATTTTTTTTTCTTTACCATAATTTCCTACAAATAAGAAAACAATGTAATACCATGAAATAATGCTTGAGTATTCACTACTTTCAAGGTAATAAAGACTAGAAATGCATGTAAATTGCTGCCTCTCAATCCTAGATCCCTAGCAGACTAGGTTTTCTTAACTATCCTATAGCTTTCACTATGTCAAATCGTAGATAATTTTAGTGAAACTTGTGCACCCGAAAATGACAGAAGAGAAAAAATTCATTAGAAACCATTGCAATGTCATTTTTTAAAATTTTATCTTAAAAATAGTTAAGTTAAAAAAAAAAGAATAATAGATAGTATGTTATTGATTAAAAATACTAAACTTCAGTTAAAAAGAGAAACTTTAGAATTGATTTTCAAAAAGGGCCCGCGTCCATCAAAAGGAGAAAAGGCGCCAAAACAGCGTCCCGCCGAAATTATCAAACTTAAATTTTCCTTCTCTGAACCCAGTTCCTCATATCCCCGATCAATTTCTGACATCTTTATCTCTTTCACAATTAACTCCGTGGAATACTCACCTCAACCCCAACTGGGTTGGGCTTTAGCTTCTTTTTTAGGTGTGATTTGGATTCCAATCCTCTAAACCCTCACTGGGCTCACTCTTATGCTTAATTCTGCATTTTCAGACATTTTAGTACTTCCGTCGCTGATGGATCTTAGTTCTAATGAAATGCAGAGCTGGCGCCTGGCAGGCATGATACGAAGGGGCTGGCTATTGCAGGCGGTCTCATCAGACAAATTCAGGTGCAACTTCAATTTGGGTTTAATCGTGATGAATTATTGTAGTTCAATCTTGGGAATTAATTGTTCCTTTGTTCAATTCAGATATATAGATTGGCTATTGGAACTGGTTTTCTGAGCATTGCTTTTCAGTTTCTTCTTGTCCGTCAATGAAAAATGTCAACTGTGTTTCATTTGAAGAGAAATGAAATTTGATCCTTGTAAAGCTTATGCATAGTTCAGACAGATAAACGTTTCATTTGACCCATCATGATGACTTTTAGTTCGTTGGTTGCTAACCATTGGTTTTCAGATTTCTTCTCGTCGGTCAATGAAAAATTGTGTATTATATGTTGGTGGCATGTCAACTGTGTTTCATTTGAAGAGAAATGAAATTTGATTCTCGTAAAGCTTATGCATAGTTCAGACAGATAAACGTTTCATTTGACCCATCATGATGACTTTTAGTTCGTTGGTTGCTAACCATCGGTTTTCAGATTTCTTCTTCCTTAACCACCACCACCCCCGCCGCACCCCCCCCCCCCCCACAACCATTGATCAAACACTCTATAGCATTATTGTAGACAACGGAGAAACAGTTGCCTTAGTATTGTCCA
The DNA here is from genome assembly GCA_025331145.1 of Rosa persica. Lineage (NCBI taxonomy): Eukaryota > Viridiplantae > Streptophyta > Magnoliopsida > Rosales > Rosaceae > Rosa > Rosa persica. The sequence continues at coordinate 40,215,555 of WFKR01000002.1, read as the reverse complement.
AAAAATGGTCTATTTGAGATGCAAATTTGTGTGACCACATCCACCACAATCCAACTTATATATTGAACTGATACATATATTCTATTCCCAATCCGGTAGGTTCTTGGCTGCGTATTGTTGGCGGTTAATAGAGTCAGGTGAAAGAGGCATGAGTGTATAACTTTGTTTTTGGTTGATTGACGTACAAGTACAGCTTTGATTCAGGGGGTACCTCCCTTATTAGTTGTTTTTAAGCAGCAGGGTCCTGAAGTATGGCATCCTGGAGTTTAAGTATTTGTTTGTATTTTCTTTCATCAACGAGAAGATGAAACAGAAAAGAAAAATATCAGATCGCAGAACCATCACTTTTAGATCACAAAATGTAGCTGCAAAGGTTCTTTTCTATGATTAAAATTACGAAGATAATGAAAGCTGTAAATATTTCTTTGTTAATATTCTATGCTATGCTGTATATGGAAGTCCACCTGCAGCTGCCCGGCAAATGGAAAAACCTAGCTTGTAATGTTGCCTCTGAAAAGACCACATCAGTACAACATTGTTTTCGTATCTGGTGCACTCTTACGATTATGCTGTAGCATTTTAGCGTGATTTCGCTATAGCTTTTGCAGAGCTGGCAATAAGATGGTTTTGGTGAAGTAGTAACTACACACATATAGTTTCTAGTTGATTAAGGTAACTCGAACTCCAAGTTGTTCTTCAAAACTCGGTATTTATAAATTGACATCTTAGGCGAGAATTGGTTGCGGTAAATAGAGTGTGAAGATGATACAAGTACATGCAGAAAATCTCAAGTAATTTTACTGGTACCTGCAAGTACAACCCTGATTTGATACAGACTAAATCAACTTGGCACTCAAAAAACATGAAGGTAAAAGGCTGGCTTGACCAACTTTTATGGCCTATATGTTGTCAGGACTTCTCCTAGAAGCATTAGAATTATATACAGAAAATTGTCAACAGCCGAATATCATTTGATAAACAAATAAATTAGCTCGTTCAAGACCCTCTTTGTAAAGACCAAATCGATGAAACCTGAGTTTGAGTGACTAAACCTAACTTTAGAACTGGAGCTAACATCTATTCAGATTGACTGAAATGTAATTGTCTACCATCTAACAATGGCACCCTCTGCTCCTAACTTTAGAGCTGGAGCTAACATCTATTAAGATTGACTGAAATGTAATTGTCTACCATCTAATAACGGCACCCTCGCCGCCTAGCCAGAACAGACAAGGCACACAAGGTGCATCAACTGAGACATAGCCCAACTAGATAATGACAGCGACTTATTAACGACATAAAGCCACCAACTATTCAAAAATAAAAACTAACATAATATGAAAATAAAAGAAAAACAGAAAAGACCCAATGATAAGGTCCATGCCCAAGTCCTTTCGAAGTGAAGAAATTGTCAGCAGCCCACTAGCCCTAAGCAAGTTAATCATCCACACACCATCACACCACCCGACCACCACCACCGCCATCGGAGCACAGCTGTCGTCCCACCTCCAACGCACCACCATACAGGGTCGGCCCTCACTCGTCCAAATTCCCTCCCCCTCCTAGGCCCGATGTTGTATCTATAGCCACCAATCCTACTCCGATCTGGAGCAGCACTCAAAAGAAAACTAAGACCTGAGTTGCCGCCGCCAGTATTTGATCCCTCTCTAACCAAATTTGGATCCACCCCAAGATCTAGAGCCAATGCACCACCTCAAACGCAAACCAACCCCAGATTCACACCACCACCTCACAACCTACCGCAAGAGTTGTCATAATCCTTGAACTCAGGCGGCTCTCCACTTTGCCCACCTCCATTTCTGACCTGAGCAGCCCTCCCATCAATCCATAACCTCCACCTTTGACAATCGTTGTGAGCAGACCTCCAAACCTCATTGTTAAGGAAACTTAAACCTAGATGGTCACCATGAACCCACTAAACTGGTCAAACGACGGTGCACGAACATTGCCTGTCCAACATTCATGTCCCTAGGATGCGTCACCGAATGGAGCGAGGAGACAAAAGAAAAACTCAAGCGCGGCTAGGGTTTTTCTCATAGAGAGCAAGAGGTTTTTTTTCTCTTTGACTATAAGCATAGTTAGTAAAAAAAGGGACGCATATAATTCTGCAAAAAAATGTACGAAATGTGACAATAATAGGCATATTTCTTTTTGTAAGAAATATACTCTCAACTCTTGCTTTTACTTTATATCATTTATGAAATGTGACAAAACATGAAGAAAAAGATATGACACTGAAGTATAATATAATCAGGCACTTGAATTAGAATAAGCCATATTGAGGTTTATTATATTTTATTTTAATTATACGCGTCTTTTTTATATATGTGTTTTAACTAACTATTGCTTTAGGTTTTTTTTTAACTCAATAATACATGAAAAAAACCGAGTCTACAATTTCAATACGTTGTATTTTGAAGGTTTTTTTTTTTAATTATACATGTACTGAAATTTCATACGCATTTTAACTAAGGGAAAATCTTCCAAACGGCACATGAACTTTGCTCGACTATTAACTTTCGTGCCTATATTTTTTTTAAATATCAAAATGGTACCTGACAAAAAAAATTTAAGCCCAACCCAATTTTCGTACTTAGGAACAGTAAAAACGTTAACCCCGTTAACTTTTGAGGGGTAAAACCGGTACTTCATGTATTCTAAATTTCTGCAACTGTGATTAGAAGAAGAAGAAGAAGAAGAAGATGCCGATGAAGTACACCATTCTACCCTCATCATGGCCATGGCCTCCATGAGGAACAACGCCCCCAAGAGATTTGTTATGCTTGGTTATGCTTAAATACTGGAAGATTTAGGATTAGGGTTTAGAGAGAACAATATGTTTGGGCTTTAGATTTCATTCCATTAAGATGATCAGGTCTCACACCAGAGGAGCGCGCGTGTGCATCACCTTCAACACCGCAAAGCAAAAACTTCATCAGTAGACCAATTATCAAAGAAAAAACTCCAAAACCAGTCCACAAAATTACAAAATTATAGCCGCCATGTTCAAAATGATTCCAGCAATTAAAGCTCCACCTTTGGAGCATTTATGCAAACAGGTAATGAGCACACTGATGTTTGATTCCTAAAACATCCAATGAATCAAATTTTTCTTACCTATAGCTTGTTTGTAGTCCCACAAATCCATTAATGGAGGATTTTGTACAAAAAGAACTTTGATTTTGCATTGCAGCTCAAAGCAACCCCAAGAACTTGCCAATTGAGAGATTCTGACTTGTCTTCAATCCCAAACCTTTTTTTTGGGTCTGAGAATCTAAATTCAATTTTCAGCAACGCAACATATACAACCGATGATTATCAATTGCAATAGATTATCGATCAACAACTTCGACTTGAGATTAAATCTTCTCTGGCCCAAATTTTTTTTTCAGATTACCCGCACCCATGTCGTTTTTGGACACTGACCAGACAACCACCCAAAAAAGAGGTGAGAGGAGGAGTGATGGAACTGAAGGGAAGTGGTAGTGTTTGCATGGATGTTCAGCTAAGAGAAGCATTTGAATAACTATGTGCAGCTCTACTCCTCTCTGCGAAGAAGAAGATCAAATTCGATCTGCGTGAGTTCCATCCCATAGAGGAGTAGAGCTGCACATAGTTATTCAAATGCTTCTCTTAGCTGAACATCCATGCAATCACCACCACTTCCCTTCAGTTCCATCACTCCTCCTCTCCTTTCTTCCCCAATAATACCTACCCCTAAATCCCCACATCTCCTCCTCATTCTCAACCAACAAAGAAAGAACGATCTTTATACACAATCCTTGAAAATTGAGCTTCAGCAAAACTTGACTTATTTAATAGGTGAATCAAAGATACTGAGAAAGATTGAAGCTTGAGACTTCCTGGTTAATCTCCCAAGTAAAATTTGCAAGCTTTGTATATAGGGAATGGCCAACCTGAAGCCTTTTTGGAGTTTCTGCAATTATTCTTCTTCTTCTGATTTTTTTTCTCCTACACTTCGCCACAAAAAAGTGCCATATTCATTGTAGCTGGCTGGTTTCAGTTTTCCCCTTCTTGGTTCACAAGCCAAACCCTCAAGGCCTCTGGAAACTATCAACCAACACATTCGGTGATGGTGTTGTTTTGGGCACCATGGCCGTTAATGGGTCTGGAGGATTGGTGCTGATGTGGATTTCAACCAAGACTAGGATAGAAGAGAAGGAAAAAATGAAAAGACAAAAATACCCCTCGAAAGTTAATGGGGCTAAAGTTTTTATTGTTCCTAGGAACGAAAATTGGGTCTGGCTTAAATAGTTAGGTGCCATTTTGATATTTGAAAGAACATAGGTATGAAAGTAAATAGTCGAGCAAAGTTCAGGGGCTGTTTGGACGATTTTCCCTTTAACCAACTATTTTTTTTAGAGAAAGGAGGTCAGCCTTTTATTAATACCAAATAAACTACATCAAACAAGCATCAGTTGCAATAGCAGCTTGAAGGAAATTGTCACGCCCCGAATTTTAGAATAACAATTCAAAATCCGAAACATGAAAATACTACAAACTCAAAAATAATCATCCTGAAAATTTCTTTTCTTAACATACTCACCACACGAAATAAAATCAAACCGAATATAATCTCGGTTAATTATTACAACTCAAATCCAAAATGTAATGTAAAGCTCTAAATGAGCATACACACACCTCACAACTAAATAAATAACAAAACTGCTGTAACACCTAAGCAGCTCGGTCACCTCCCTGGTTATCCTGACCTGCAGGAATATCCGCTACACCATTGAATAGTGTACCGGGATTGCAACAACACAAAACCCGGTAAGCTTATGAAAGCTTGTATGAGTAAAAGAAGGAACTGTTACTTAATTTAATCTCATTTATTCCCACACACAGCAACACTCAATAATTTTCACATATGCAAATAATAACAATCTCAATCAACACCAATTCAATATATCAAGACAACCCAACTCACAACTTTCTCCACAACTCTCATCATCGTATTTATAAAAATACGGCACTTGACAGACTAGAGCTCTAACTGAATCGTAGCCCGTCACCTGGCCTAGGTTATGGCATCCGACATATTTATCAATTATTGTATTTCATCAATATGTATACCTATATACATATTTAGAACGTCCAATAATTCCACATACTCTACCAATCGTATCCCATCATCCACACTAGGATTAGAGCGTCCGATTACCCACACCGGTCATTACGTTGACCCTAAACCCATAAATGAACCCAACATATAATATCACATACTGAAATCAACCCAACCAAGATACATCATATTATTATGGAATTACACAATTGTAATATAATCAACTCAATCATATCATCAATCAAACAATCCACTCATCAATATATATTTTCCACGTAAATATATATATACGTAATCATCCACTCAGGAATGACCACTAATACCATCTATAGTTCACACAAGAAAATTATGAAATTCATTTGTATAATTAAAATTCATTTTACTTACCTATGGACCGTGGTGATTCAAGTCCATGAAATTTTAAAACAAATATTTAATCCGCAAATATTTTTCACACAATTACCAAAAATAAATAAATTAAAATGCTCGGTTCGTAATATGAATTACGTGAGTTTTACTCACCTCGAAACTCCCGCTGCGTCTTCAATATAATTATAATTTATAATTAACACCGAATAGCCCACTCAAATAAAATTCGTCAATCACCTAATCAAATGTGATTCGAATTTAGCCAACAATTTCAACACATAATTTAACTACTAATTAATGGTCAGATTCTAATTTACATTAAAATCCGACGAGCGGTTTCTCACGAATCGCTCCCCTAATTACCGTTTTTCACATATACGAAGATCCAACGGTCGGATCTTCGCCCATGACCACACAAAGCCTCTGGGACAGTCATATGATCATCATAACAAATTTACAAGTTCATCCGACGGTCATAATTTCACAGATCAAAAATCTAACGACCGAAACCGATCGAAATCACAAAATTCATAACTAATTCATACGATATCCGAAAAATACGTATAATACTCCGAAATGATCGTATCGAAACATAGAATCATAAAATAGACATAAACCAAATTTTAGACCTCCGGAGGTGGCCGGAAAAGGCCGTCGGAGTTAGGGACAGAGCCGCCACCGACCACCGCCAATGGTGTCGGGGCTGAGCTTGTCCCCTTCGTTTCATCATTCTAAGCAACTTTCATAACTAGCACAAGACCTAAAAATGACGGGAAGGCATCGAAATTACCGATTTACAGTCGGCGGCCGGAAAAAATGCATAAACCGGTGAGCTTGAAAACCGACGTGAAAACTGCAACCTCAGGCCCCGATCCCTTCTGGAAACTTGTTCAGAACTTCCTTGCGAACTCAACAAGCCAAGAATCACAAGAAATGATCGTGTATAGCTCGAGATATCTTGATCGAAAGTTTCGGTATTTCGATCCGTTCAGGTCGAGCTCCGACGAACGTGAAAACGTTCGACCCAGTTCCGGTCCTTCTTGGTGCTTGTAGAGGAAGTTGAGGCGAGCTCAATGAGACAAGAATCAAGTGAAATGGTGGAGTGTAGCTCGAGATATCGAGATCGAACCGAAAATGGTCGTTTTCGGTTCGGGCCGTGCCGCCGCCGCCACAGGCTGCGCCGCCTTGTGAAACTGCCTCCGGGAGCTAGAGCAGCTCGAGACGAACGCCTGGGACTTGGTTTGAGGTCGAGAGGTGGTCTGTGGAGGGAGAACAATTAAGGAGAAATTTTCTCCCCTTTTCGGTCGAGAGCGAAGGTGAGAGAGAACCAGTTTTTTTTTTTTTTTCTTTTTCCAGAAACAGAAGGAAGAAGAAGAACCGGTAGAAGAAAAAATTAGGGTTTCCAAAATTTTTTCTATATATACATGTTTCGGAAAACTTCGAAATTCGATAACTAATTCAGAAAAAATCCGATCTTCGTGTTCCGCATGTGTACGGACTCGTATCGACGAGCTCTACAACTTTCATGAAGGAAGTTTCTCCAAATTTCGTACGTAGAAAAAGTCGATTTCTCAAACCAAGTATTTCGAGCTTTTCGTTAAAATAAACGTTTCGAAACTTCGATAATTGTAAAAATGAATTATTATCGAACATAAATCGTGAAATCGCATAATAATCATTCGATACAATCACTCGAATTAAAAATGGAAATTGCGGGTATTACAGAAATGAGGAGTAGAAAAAAAGAATAAATCTTGAGGCTCACCACACGCATGTGCAGCAAGGATATGAGCTGCCATATTAGCAGCCCTACCCTTGTAGATGATAACTAAGTCAGTGTTTGCTACCAAAATTGCAGCCAAGTCTTCATACAATCGACCTACTATCGATGAATTAGTCCCACTATGCGCAACGAGTTGATGCTGCACCACCATTGCATCAGTCTCCACTACTACCAGATGAATCTCCTGCTGCAATAGGAATTCAACAGCCATTCTACATGCCAATAATTCAGCATGCTCCGTAGATACCAATCAGGATAAAGGCCGACCACCACCAGCTAGCATGTGCCCATCCGAATTCCTGACTACAAAACTTAACCCCCTTTTCCTGGTAGTGTGATTGAATGCCCCATCCACATTCACTTTGATTACTCCTACTGGTGGAGCTGCCTTTTAACTAACTATGATAATAAGTCAGGCGTGGCTAGTATGACTACTCCTTATACTTGTTAGTATTATTTTCACATCATTAACTAGTTTTAGAATTTATGTAAAATAAATCCTCTAGATCTTCTCAGTTTTCACCATTTACAATTAAAATGGGTGGTTGCCGATTTCAAAACGAACCGGCTAAAAAAAAAGGTAAAAAAAAGGAAGGAAAATTTGAATCATGAAATGAGTCCCTATATTCTTTTTCGGGTAAACTTTATTTTGCCTTAAAACTTCGGTTACGGGGTCCCTACACTCCCTCGCAACAGCTAAGTCGCTACCAAATCTCAATAACCATTAACCAACCCATATATGTCATTCATTCAATCTGCCCATCCGTTACCCTCCCCCTGAAAACCCTTAAACGGCTACATATCAGCTCCTTCAAGAATCCTAACCTTAACCCCAACCCTAACTGTGCGTGCAACTCCAGAAATTAGAATTGTACAGTATATTTTAGAAATGTACAATACATTTTAGAAATACGAGATTTTAGCTAGACCAAATTGTTATTTTTTTTAAAAAGAAACTCCCAATTTTGCCACTGATGTTGGTGGCATTAAGAAAACACACTGATTCAATAACAGTGGGAAAGAAAAAGGTATTTTGCTCCATTGGGTTTTGGTATGCCACTGATGTTTTATCATTGTGTATTGCCCCAATAGCACCTATAATAAAGGGGACTGATTCCTCATTAGTGGCTGCATAGTGGCTAATATCAGCCACAATTATCAATGTGTATTGGGACAAAGCGGACTAATTCACATCAGTGTGGAATGGGGAAATTTCTAGTAGTGCAACAACTGTCAACATATCAGATTTTTTTTGTCGTTAACGAACTAGTTTGAATTTAATAATTCGATCTGTTAATTCTTTATTGATTTGGATCCATTAATCATTAACTTAACGGATCAAATAAGGATCTGTTAATAACTCGGCCCCTCTTTTTGATAATATATATAGGGTTAAATACTGTTTAGTCCTTGAGCTTTTAACCATAAAACACTTCAGTCCCTGACCTTCTAATTTCACATGTTTAGTCCATGTACTTCAAAATTTCAGACCAATAGGTCATTACCGTCTAAAAGTCACGGTGAAATGTCTATTATGCCCTTAGTTCTTTTTTTTATATAATAAATTTATTCCTTTCTCTTTTTTTTTTAATTCTTTTTTCTTTATTTTATTTATTCTTTTTTTTTTTCAAACAGAAAGAAAGAAAAAAAAAATAGAAAGAAAGAAAGGGAAAAAAATTCCTTTTCCAAAAAAAATAAAATAATTAATTAATTAAAAAAAGAACTGAGGGCATAATAGACATTTCACCGTGACTTTTAGACGGCAAGGACCTATTGGTCTGAAATTTTGAAGTACAGGGACTAAACGTGTGAAATTAGAAGGTCAGAGACTGAAGTGTTTTTCGAGCAAAAGTACAAGAAGTAAACAGTACTTAACATATATATATATTTGTTAGACTATTTTATTCTAGTTTAAATTTTTATTGCATATTGTGATAAAAAAATATATTAAATATTTAAAATTTAGTAATACTTACTATAATAAAAGGGATTGGACTAGTAGATAGAATATTCGTTAATCAGCCAGATACGGATTTGGAGTTGGCATTTAGTGATCCGGTAATAATCAATCTAGTTGAATTTTATTCATTACTAAATGGATCCGAATTTAGGTTGATCTACTCCAAATCTAGTTAATTAATAGGCATACATGGTACAACGTTGGGCTTGTATGATAATTTAGGCTTATCTTTGATGTTTATATGTTAATTTGACATTATTAGCATTGTCTAAAACTTCAATAGGCACTTCAAAGAAAATATGATAATCGGTTAACACTTATTTAAAATTACACGGCCTGTATTAAGATCATGAATCACAATCGGAAGATTTTAATTTAGTATTAATAGATCAACGCAATTAATATTAACCTCTCAACAATTTTAATAATAAGATTTGTTGTAAATAACTTATTCTTAAATAATAATTATTTGAATTATTAAAAAAAAAACCCCAGTATTTGTTGGGTGCCTGGGCTTTCTTTTAGCTCACCACAACATTCAGGTTATGCCTTTTCGAATCTTTTTGAGTTGATTTTCTCCTTGTGATGACCTTTATCTCCTGAGCCGTTCGATCTGTGGGGTATCTAAGTAGGGTTAAGTTTCCTAGTCAAAGTAAGACTTTTAATTCCACGATTTTGAGAGTTTGAACTTAGGAATCCTACTCTAACTAGAATTTCTTTTCCTACTAGAATTAGGAGTGCTTCATTTTTGTCATTTCTCCTCATTTATGTGTCCCTTGTGCCTTGCACATGTCATTTCTTGCGTTTGAGACTTTATTTAGCTCCTTAAATGTCTTCTTTGCTCCATAGTACTTAGAAAACGAAAACTAAATTAAAAATAATAAAGTATACAAAATAACTTAGCAAAACATGGGAAAATAACCATTATACACGTTGCATTTAATGCTCCTGTTATTTTGTCTTTTGAACCGTTCGATTTGTGGGGTTAATATACTGGTGGAGCCCCTTAGCTTTATTGTTGAAGGGGTTGGAGTTTCCAACTTCTAGATGTTCACTTATATCGACTGCCTTTGTTGGCCTTGGAGCGGTTGGTGCCGGTGGTTGTTTTGACAACTCGGGTGAGTTTGATATTTGTCAGATGATTTTGTGTTCAATTGGGTCTCTTCTGGAAAGATTTGTGTGTGCTGTAGTTTTGCGCGTTGCTAATGGTGTATATCAAATGGGGGTTAGCGATGCACTTCTTCTATGTTGGCGAGGCTATTGTGGTGTTGTTTGGTTTGAGGTTAGTGCTTGCGCTTGGCGACGACGACACTGTACGTTACTTTTAGTGAATTTTGTTTTAAAGGTGGGATATTATTGCTACTAGTGAATGTTGTTAGCCGGTTGTTTATATGGGGGTGATGATGATGGTTGGTTCCATCATTAACTAGTTTTACAATTCATACCACTAATTTTAATGTAAAGTAAATCCTGTAGATCTGGTCACCATTTAAAATGGTAAAATGAGGTAGTTGCCAATTTCAAACCCAACCCGTTCAAAATAAAGGAACAAAAAAAAAAAGGAAGCAAAATTTGAATCATGAAACGGGTCCATATATTCTTTTTCGGGCAAAATTTCTTTTGCCTTAAAACTTCGGTTACGGGTGGGGGTCCCTCCCAACAGCTGAGTCGCTACCAAATATCGATGACCATTAACCAACCCCATATATGATATATCTCATTCATTCCAACCCGCCCCGCCGTTACCCCTGAAAACCCTTAAACGGCGACGTATCAGCTCCTTCAAGAACCCTAACCCTAACTGCGCGCAACCCAGAAATCAGAGAGAGAGAGAGAGAATGGTGGGTCCGACGCTGGTGGGTCTGCAAGACCACCTGAAGCTGGCGAGAGAGTACGCGATGGAAGGGCTCTACGACACCTCCATGATCTTCTTCGACGGCGGCATTGCTCAGATCAACAAGTACATTTCCAATTTTTTTTTTTTCTAAATTGGCTGGTTCTTCTTTTGAAGTTCGAAGCATGTATGATGTGCAGTCTTTTTCTCGTGTATATTGGTTATGGAGACCAATTTTCCACGAAAAGGTTCATTCTTTTTTGGTGGGTTGGAGCTATTCTGAGATAATTGAAAGCCATTTGGAGTTGGAAAGTGAAAATCTTGGGCATTCTTTTTTTGCATAGCCTTTTAGACTGTCAATACTTTCTCTTCAATTAGTTGAATTGAATCTTAAGGAGTCATTGCTGCTAATTCAACTAATGAAATGCCAGAGTTTACGGAAAACATGGTCTTCCATATTGTTGTGGATATCCATTTTGAAAACATTAACTGGCTTTGCATTTTGGCTACTTTCATAAACTTTGTGGCGGAAACACCCGAGGTTGTAAACTGCATCTAGAACAACCAACCTTTTTAAGACGTGGACATAAATCTGTAGATGATAAGAGGCCGTTGACTTTAGAATTCATTTCTGTCTTCTGCTTCATATTGAAAAGAAAATTGTTGTTGCAAAATTGAGGGTTAGAGCGTAAGAGAGATATGTAGGTAAGAAGAATGGTGTGGACATGAAGGGAATGCTCTTCTATAATTGGAGAACTGCTCCGGTTGGTGACTTTTCTCATGCTGTGGTGAGGCCGTATTTTGGTGCTATTGGTAGGGTGCTAAAATCCAACCACATTGTGTGAGATTGTGAGCACAATTACTAACCATGTTATGTGTGGCCTATTTACACAGAACCTCCTTCCTTTTTGTATGTGTGTTATCCATCATTTCATGATTGATACCTATTGCAGTTTGCATCCATAAAAAAGGCAGATACCTATGTGCAGGCATTGATATTGACAGAAGATCATAAAAACTTATGTTTAATGACTGTTCCTTGTTCAACTTGAAAATGGTGGATTTTACTCTCATTTATTTTTCGGCAAACTTTGCTAAACAAATTAGTTGTTCAATCATTTTAGACCTGTTAAATTCAAATTAAAATTCAGCTAAGACATCTTATAAAAAGTCTATTGATTTTCTTATGGAGTAGGATGGTATGAATCTATAGCATCACTTTTGTTCTTCGTGTTCCTGTCCAAGTTTATTTGGTAAGATGTGAACTTTTAATTGGTTCCAGGCACTTAAACACGCTTGATGACCCGTTGATTCGCTCAAAATGGATGAATGTAAAGAAGGCACTTTCCGAGGAAGCAGAGGTTGTGAAACAACTAGATGCTGAGAGAAGGGCATTTAAGGAAAGCCCCATGGGCCGGCGCCCTTCCTCGCCTCCAATTCATGCTAAGTCGTCCTTCGTGTTTCAACCCTTAGATGAATACCCAACTTCTTCAGGATATCCAACGTCTTCAGGTTCGCCTATGGATGATCCTGATGTGTGGAGGCCACCAAGTAGGGACACTTCAAATAGAAGAAATGCAAAGGCTGGTCAGGTTGGTATGAGAAAGTCACCACAAGATGGAAATTGGGCTCGGAGTTCTGCAACAAAAGCAGGCACACCTGGCCGTGGTGCAAAGGCTGGTGGATCAAGTAGGGCTAACTCAGTGGTCCGGTCTTCTACTCCCGGCAAGAAAGACACCCGATCTGGAAAATCTAGCAAGGCAGATTCAACGGTATGGTCTACATAACTATTATTTCTTTGTACTACTGTAGCTTATTAATGTGCTTGATAGAGGATTCCTATTAAAGGGTAAGGTGCAGTCTTCACCTTTCACTGATCAGTTATGGTGTGCTAAAAGTTCTTGCTATATTATGATTTGATTCATATGTCCTTTTTGTAAGTACAGTGCGGTAGAGAATTATGACTTTGTGTATCATAGTACTGATTATATGATCTATGATCTATTAGCACCAAAGTTTGAATATGTAGTTTCAATTTTTCTATAACCCTGCTTACTGACTTCTTCTGAAACTTATAGAATGGTGATGCTGAGGATGGAAAGCCAAAGAGGCAGTATGAGGGACCTGATCCTGATTTGGCTGAAATGCTTGAAAGGGATGTACTGGAAACCAGCCCTGGAGTGAGATGGGATGATGTTGCTGGCTTGACTGAAGCTAAAAGACTTCTGGAGGAAGCCGTTGTTCTTCCTTTGTGGATGCCAGAATATTTTCAGGTATTGTTGGATGGGTGAAACAGAAATTTGTGTTGCTGTCTTGCATAATGTTCTAGTCTCTTTAATATGCATGACATTTATTAATCATTGGGGTTTACCTTATGGAGTTGCGGGGGTATTGCCATGTGATTTTTCTTCTAGTATCACTCAAATTAAGGCTAATAAGCTGCGTATCTAGGCTTTGAGATTTGTAACGTATATGCAAGCTTGTTTTGGAATGGGAGATGTCTATGTGGAAGAATGCCCTTTCTGCCAAGTTATAGAGGCCCATAGGCACAAGATGTACCTTTTGGGGCCTGCATTTAGCAAGTCTGTTAAGAAGTTGGCATAAGTCATCGGTTCCAATCTCTATAGAGTATAGGGTTGTGAGTTTTTGTATGTATTATGGCCATGTCTTATGTTGGTCATATAGAAAACAACACTTAGAAAAAGGGCTGGAACCAGTCCATGGGTTGACATTGGTAGAATCACGGGACAATTCCAACCAAGACTTTGATCAGGGAACGGAAAAATTCCCACTACCTCTGACAGGCCAGGGGTAGTGGAAATGATATAACAATGACATGTTGTATATAAATGTGACCCAAATTGTTTCACACCTGTTTTTTTTGAATTTATGCCAATTTCACCCTACAGGTTGACATGTCTTTATTGTGAGGTCGCATTTGTCATATCAAACTTATAACTTCTTTGATTACAGGGGATCAGAAGACCATGGAAGGGTGTTCTTATGTTTGGTCCTCCTGGAACTGGAAAGACATTACTTGCTAAAGCTGTTGCTACTGAGTGTGGCACAACTTTTTTCAATGTCTCCTCTGCTACATTAGCTTCAAAGTGGCGTGGAGAAAGTGAACGAATGGTTCGGTGCTTATTTGATCTTGCAAGAGCTTATGCGCCAAGTACAATCTTCATAGATGAAATTGATTCTCTCTGCAATTCCCGGGGGTAAGATCTTTATCCAGTTTTACATAAAGACATTATTAACCATTTAGTTGATGCATGCACATTGCTATTGCTTTTGTGTATATTTTTGTTCTTTAATTTGTCCCATAACTTTTTAACATGTCAAATAGTGACATATGTCCTTATCTTTTCTTACCTTGTCTCACATTGAAAATCTCTATTTCTTAGGGCATCAGGAGAGCATGAGTCCTCCAGAAGGGTGAAATCTGAACTTCTGGTCCAGGTTGATGGTGTAAATGCCACTTCCACAAATGAAGATGGTACTCGTAAAATAGTGATGGTTCTGGCAGCTACTAACTTTCCATGGGACATTGATGAGGCACTTAGGTTAGTCCTATATTCTTGTATATTCATTTCCATCTCGTATCCACTCTTTAAACTGTGTTGGAGGGAATTTATGTGGTAGGCTCTGTGTATGCTAGATCTGCAGTTCAATTATGCTGGCTTGCTCTTGATGTAACAACCTGGTTGTAACTGTTAACTTTTTCAGGAGGAGACTGGAGAAGCGTATTTATATCCCTCTTCCAAATTTTGAGAGCCGTAAAGAGCTTATTCGGATAAATTTGAAAACAGTTGAGGTATGACCAGCATTTATATTAATGCCATTACAGTTGTTTTTTGGATCATCACTCTCAATTTTACGTTATGTTGTGTAGTACAATATTATGGCCGTAGAATCAGTCAATTAGCATGCCTTTACTCTATAACTCATTCTAATCTCTAGGTTAAGTTTGGATATAGATGTCTCTATCACGGTTTATAAACTTAAAATGTGGTATAAGTGGCATATTCTGCAGTATATGGAAATGGTAAACCAATTAGAAAATGCAAATAGAATAAAATGTGGCATGTTCAGGGATGAAACTCAGCTTATTTGCTTTGGTTGTAGTTTATCATAATGATTTATTGTGACATGGCACCCATTTAGCCTCCGCATCAGCTAACAATCAGACCCACCAGGTCATCAGTGTTTACATGCCAGGTCATCACATAACAGTTGTACTAAGGGATTTGTTAATCGTGGTTTGAGTCCATTGTAGTCGAAAGTAAAACCTAGTGAAGTATGAAATTGCAATAAAAATATCATAGTTGAGGTACTAAATTGGAAAAAAAAAAAGTGTAAAATTGAGGTACTAAATATCTTAACCTTCACTAGATCTGTTTGGGGTTTCCTTCTAATCCGATTTATCGCCATCAGGTTGCTCAAGATGTAAACATTGATGATGTGGCTCGCCGAACAGATGGATATAGTGGTGACGATCTCACAAACGTTTGCCGTGATGCTTCCTTGAATGGGATGAGGAGGAAAATAGCTGGAAAGACACGCGATGAGATCAAGAGCATGTCAAAGGATGAGATTTCAAAGGATCCTGTTGCCATGTGTGATTTTGAAGAAGCCTTGGTGAAGGTCCAACGGAGTGTTTCTCAATCTGATATTGAACGGCATGAAAAATGGTTTTCAGAGTTTGGGTCAGCATAGAGACCTCAACTGTCAGTCGTATCTTAACTGAGAAAGTGCTGCTCTGGGTGTTACAGGTTTTGAGTGATTGTGTCTTTGTTGTTACCCTTGATCGTTTTACTTGTGTTGTTTGGAGAGTAGGTGGTTGTAGTATTCCAAGGGTTGGAAAGGGAATTGTGTCATAGTGCTGTGCTATTTTGTATCTGTGACTGTAATGTATAGAATCTGCTATTTGCAGATCTCATTTTATCCAGACAACTGAGGTACCCCTTTTTTTTTTTTTTTTTTTGAATCAGACAACTGAGGTACTTCGATTTTATTTAATTGATTCAGAATTGGACATTTGAGTGAAAAAGATGGTGTAACACCCCTGTGAATGAATATGTAACTCAACATCATCGTCTCGCTTTCAACGTACAATTCTCACAGATGACTTGCATCTGAGCTACTTAGAAATCTGTATCGATCGTGCTAGTTTTCAATTTCAAAGGCCTTCTGAATATGTTATGAACTAATTTCAATATTGAATCAAACCATTTGTAAGAGCATATACACCTCCAAACCTATCTCAAGAGTTTGACCACTTAAAACAACAATTCCAGGTCGCCTATTTTCGGCTGAATTATGCTTAAAACAACAAATCAAAACATTCTGTTTTCACAGCTCATGAAATCTATCATTTGTCTGATGCTTGGTGATTGGAATTGACATGACCAATTTAATATCGCCTTCGTTTGCTGCATAACATTTACCGCTCTATTAAACCAAATCATAATATAAATCTAGTAGATATCCCATTTCCCAGAACGCCACTACTATCGGTACCTCGTGGCAAGTTTACAATGGTGAATTAATCCCCAGTTGTCTGCAACCCTTTTGTCTTGCCTATGGTTTTTATTCTATCTGCCACCCAAAACAAAAACAGAGAGGTTTTCTTGGCTGGATGGTGTTTGTGTTGCAATTTAGAAAAAAAAGAATGGGGTTTAAAAATAAAAAAATAAAAAAACACGTCTTCAGGGAACATTGTAACCCGAGGTGGCTTTCGTTAATAAAAAGAGAGTTGAAATCAAAACAAAAAGGCGGCAATATAAGTACATTTTAATCAGGGAAAATGATGGCTTTCGTTACCATATTAACTAATAAGCACACCCTTATAAATATATCTTCTTTCACACCAACCTAGTCTCATACCCAAGATCATGGAAAGTCTCGCTCCTACTCGTCTTCTTCTTCTCTTTACTCTCTTCACCTTCATTGCCACAATCGGTTGTACAGAGTCGATATCAAATCCAGTACAAGACGATATACACGGTAATACATATAGCAACCTATTTGTCCTTAAAACTCTGGGTGGCCGGGCCGGTTCGCTAGTTTCTGGTTCGGTGTATTTCCAACCTGATCCTGGTTCCTAGGGTTTAGTTCGTTGGATTAGGAATTTGATCTTAGTGTTGGTAGTATTGCTGACACACACACACACGCACACAAAAAATAATGTATGTATGTATGTATCCCTCATATGTATATATATTGCTGTGGTGGTAAATTTAATTTATAATGATAATGAGTTGTGTGTGTGGCATGGCAGATATTGTTTGTTCACTTCCAGGGGTAAACTGTGCGCAAGGAAAATGCAAGTATTCTAATGACTCAAGTCACTCAATATATGTGCCTGGTCTCGGACGTGTGGGTTTTGACTGCGACTGTAACCCTGGTTGGAAAGAGATTCAGATCGGCCCCTTTACCTATCCATCTTGTCTCATCCCAGACTGTGAGTTTTTCTCTTAACCTTGCTTCTGCAGGAAGTGATTTTGTTAATTAAAACTTAGAAGCACCCAAGTTTTTTCTCTCATTTTAGAAAAGCACTTGAAAATGATTCCTTAAAAAGCACTTCAAATGAAAGTCGAAGGTGCTTCTGTAACATTATACAAACTGTGACAACTTATAACTATTTTACAAAGTTCTGGTAAAAATAGGGTTGTCGATCAATAATGCCTTTTAACACATCTGAAAGCACTTGCACATTACAGTCCTCGTGCCCGGCCGTTCTTTATAATTTATGAAAACCTAAACAAAGCAATCGAGTGGTGTAGTGAACAATTTTTATGGCCATTTTGTATATCCTTTAAGCCAATCCAACTTCCTTTGCTTTTTTGTCTGGAAGAAGAGAAACATCTGTAACTAGATTTGGCATCTGTGCCAAAACTTCCGTTTATTTTGGAAGAAAAATCATGTCGATCGAGAGAAACTTATTGTAGCTGTGTTGTTCGAATGTGAATTTGAACTGCATACTAGGTCCTAATTCTGCTTTCTAATTACCACATAAATTTACTCATCATGTCATCATTTTGATGCGAGTATTTTCTTCCTCATGTGCAATTTTCCTGGCATTAATAAATTCTTTGCTTTGTGCAAAAAAATTAGAAAAATGGCGCTAATTACTAGAAGATGGTGATTTGGGAAAATATAAACTAAAGTGATTGGCATTTTAATGCTGGTCATCGTTTCAATCAAGGATTATGTGAATAATTAAACACGACAAACAAACAAATGGTTTCTCTAAATTTGGTGGAAGTTACAACTTTAATATCTTACTCTTTAATAGCATCGGACGGCAGTCTGTTTACAAGATCAATAAATTATTTACCATGCAGTTTGGCCTCAATTTTTTTTTAATTTATTTATTTTTTAACAAATAGAAACTTTATTAATAGACGAATATTACAATGAGAATGATTACAAGAGTTTTCCGACATCCTTAACAAAGTCAGAAAGCGTTAAGTTATTTTTTTTTTTTTTGAGGGAAGGACGTCAAACTTTGATAAATTGAATTAATTCGTACAATGGTTAGCAACATAGTTGCTGATGCTAGAGGGAATCTGACCACTCCAAGCTAAATCTAGACTAGAATTAAGAGCCAACTTAGCTCACATATGCGCAGCTGAGTTAGACTCTCTAAAGACATGAGTAAAGTAAGAACTCAATAGAGAAGGTTGGAAAAAAGAAATATCTTCCACAATCCTCCCATACCCAGAAGCATCCTCCTCATTGGACATGATATCCTTAACCAATTTTTGACAATCAGTTTCAAAAATAATTGGAGCCAAGCTATTACTCACAGCAAACTGACAAGCCAATCTAGCAGCAAATGCTTCCACCATAGTAGGGGTTGTGACATTAGACACTTTCTTGCAACAACCTCCCATAATTAAACCTGAAGAGTCACGGATTATCAATCCAAGGCCCCCACAATTAGTTAACTGATCAAAAGCACCATCTAGGTTAGCCTTCACCCACCCAATTGGAGGAGGTGACCACAGCCTAGCCTCTCGAGCTGCCTTACGGCGCTGCCTTTTACCAACAGAATCAAACAAAACATGTTAGGAGCAGAAATCATATCTCAACTGAATAGGAATAGACATCTTCCCTTGCCAAACTCTGTTATTTCTTTCTTTCCATATCGACTAGATTCCCCATAGCAATAGGGAAAACAAATCCCTAGAAAGCATACCATTACAAAATTGCAGCCAATCTAGACAAGAAGTAACATTGTGATTGGGAAAAATACCTTCAAGGCTCGGGCATAGACATAAAGTCTCTTTCACAAAAGATCAATCTCTACTAACATGTTCAATCGTCTCCTCTTCCGCATTACAGAAGAAACATCCCTCATTAATAAACACTTGTTTCTTTCGTAACTGTGATACTGTAGGAAGAATAGAAGAGCAAACTCTCCAAATATGAACCTTTACCTTCCCTGGAACATTAGCTGCCCATATACTTTTCCAAATACTAGGTACCTCGGAACCACTTGATGCAGAAGCAGAAGAATGTAGCCATTCAATAGCCTGGACATATGCAGATCTAGTAGTAAAAACTCCCTTAGCATTAAAGTGCCAAACAAGTCTATCTGGAACAAATCTTGAGCTCAAAGGAATAGACAAAATTAATTCCACATCCACAGGGTCAAACAAATGATTAACAGTGTCAATATCCCAATGAGAAGTAGTAGTTAGCTCACTAACCCGAGACAAGGAGGATGACTGCCTAAACAAAGGCTTGAAAAGGGTAGGTCTAGGTATCCATGGATCTGTCCAAATCTGAATAGAGGAGCCATCACCCACCTGCCATCTGACACCCCTCAATAAAACTACCTTAGCTTCCACAATTCCACGCCAACAAGAAGAAGAGGAACCTACTACCGTAGCCAGAAATCACTAGTAGGAAAATATCTAGCTTTATAAAGTCTAGCTAGCAAGGAATTTGGATACCTCAAGAGGCGCCAACACTATTTTGCTAATAAAGCTAAATTATGTGCATAAAGATCACGAAAACCCATGCCTCCTTGCTCCTTTGACTTACACAATTTCTACCAAGACAACCAATGTATTTTCCTATTATCCTGATTACTGCCCCACCAAAACTTAGCACACATTTGGTGAAGAGAAGCACAAAAACCTTTCCGCAAGAGAAAACAACTCATAGAATAGGAAGGAAGAGCCTAAGCCACCGCTCTGATCAACAAGTCCTTCCCAGCACCACTAAGCATCTTACCTTGCCAACCTTCTAGCTTCTTGCTAAGTCTCTCTTTACTGAAGCCAAATGTCTCGGTTTTGCCACGACCCACATAAGTTGGCAAACCCAGATACTTCTTATGTTTAGCTACAATCTCCATCCCCAATGAAGCAGCAAGAGAATGTTGCAAATCAGGATGCACTTTTTTGCTGAAGACAATATTACTTTTACTAAAATTAACTAGCTAACCTGAAGCCAACTCATAATCTTTCAAGACAGATTTGATATGCATACATTCCTCCTCAGAAGCAATACCAAATAGTAGACTGTCGTCGGCAAATAACAAATGATGAATGACAGGAGCACCCTCACAAACTTTGACACCCTGCAACAGACCTTGGGAAGCTTTCTTATCAAGCAAAGCAGAAAAGACTTCTGCACATAATAGAAACAGGTACAGAGACAAAGGATCGCCCTGTCGTAGCCCTCTAGTAGGAGTGAGATAACCTTTAGGTTGCCCATTAATCAGAAAAGAGTACCTGACTGTGTTTACACATTGCATAATAATTCAGACCCAGGATTCAGCAAAACCGAACCTAAGCAAAACAGCTTTAAGAAACTTCCACTCCATTCTGTCATAAGCTTTGCTCATGTCTAACTTCAGTGACATAACCCCCTCAGATGACATGCAAGTATGAATGTAATGTGAAACTTCATTGGCTATCAATGTATTATCAGTGATTAATCTCCCAGGAATAAATGCACTTTGAAAAGGAGATATCAGATGAGAAAGAATCTTCTTCAACCTATTCGCCACCACTTTAGAACAAATCTTATAAAGTACATTGCATAGCGCAATTGGTCTCAAGTCAGACACCTGGACATGGTTTTGCACCTTCGGAATCAAGCATATGTAGTTATAATTAACAGCATCGAGTAGAATTCCAGAATGCAGAAAATTTTGAACTGCAGCAACAACATCAGTTTCTATGATATCCCAATAATGCTAAAAGAATAGAGGAGGCATATCATCCGGCTCTGGGGATTTAGTAGGGTACATTTGAAATAATGCTTCTCTGATTTCCATGGCAGAATACTCTGCGCACAAATCATCATTCATCCTAGCTGTGACCCTAGGTTCAATAAGGTTGACCACAGACCTCATGTGAACATGGTCCACCTCAGTAGCCTGAAACATTTGCGAAAAATAGGATAGGATAACACCCTCTATACTGTCATCCGTACCCTGCCAAATCCCAGAATCGTCAAACAAACCTTGCAATTTTTTTTTCACCCTCCGATTAGAAGCCTTTCGATGAAAGTATTTAGAGTTACGATCACCATCCTTAAGCCAAGTAACCTTGGCCCTCTGTTTCCAATAAGCATGTTCATCATTAAGTAGACCATCCAACTTGAAAGACAACTCCATACTCTCGCTTTGATTACTCTTTGTTAAAGGGAGCGTGAGTAATGTCTGTAATCTCCCAAGTAAAGCCTCAATTTCCCTGCCCCTATTACCATAGGTTGCACGCTGCCAATCATTGAGAGAATATCTTGTAGTTCTAATTTTCTGCACCGCTTGGAACATTGGGAAGCCCTCAGACCTGCACTCCCATCCAGCCCTTACTGCCCCCATGCTGCCTTCATTTTGAGTCCAGTGACTCTCAAAGCGAAATAATCTTCTGCGCCTGGAAACTGCTTGCACCGGACGCTGCCAACCCCAAGCAGAATTGGTATGTGATCTCCATGTATAGGAGACAAGTGATCAACCCTGGCTGCCGGAAAGATATCCAACCAAGATGTCGTCGCCACAGCTCTGTCTAACCAGCAACGCATCCCCGGACCTTTCCAGGTAAATGGTGCTCCAAAGAAACCCAAGTCGACCAATTCAGAGTGGAAAGTGCATCCCGGAAGAGCTGCATCTGTCCTTCACGCCTCACATCACCACCCCTCCTGAGCATGTAAAAGCTAGTTGAAATCCCCAACAACCACCCAAGGCAGTTGAGATTCCTCACTCAGATCACGCAATAACGACCATGTACGATGGCGTTGAGCAGTCGTAGGGTGGCCATAAAAACCGGTCAGTCTCCAACGTAAACCGGACCCATCAGTCTCCGTTATCTCTAAATCAATGTGGTACCTCGATTTCGATTGGAACCTCACGTCCAATCCATCAACCTAGAACATAGCCAGTCCACCAGACTGCCCGGCCGAGAATACTGTTTCACAGTTCAACATTCCCAACTCGAGACGAAGATTATTCATGTAATCCCAATCCCTTACCTTCGTTTCACTAAGGAAAACAAACGCCGGCTTCTTCTCTTGAATCAGACGACGTAGAGCTTGCACTGCGGAAGATTATTAATTCCACGACAATTCCACGCTAATACCTCCATGGAAGCAACACAGAAGATTCAAGAAAACCCTAACCCTAGAAGCTCACGACAGAACCCTAGGAGAGAGAGTTTTCAACTGTTTAACTCTGACAGCAGAACGCCGTAGAGATAGCATGACGGCCACCGGGATCGGAGCCGCGAATAATTACAGGCGGCGGCCTAAACTAGGGTTTAATGCAGGAAAAAAAGTAGACTTCTAAAAGTAACTTTTTCAGAAAGCGTTAAGTTGATACGTAAATTTCTCTTTTATTTGCGAGAAATAGTAAATGATAGTAATTCTCGTTTTTGATGATTAAATGCAGGCACTGTTGATGTTGGATGTGATTTATCTCCCCCAGAACCTCCTTCTTTCCCTCCGCCACCGGTAATACCACGTACGTAGCAGCAATTCGATCTCAATTAACTTGTACTAGTTACCATAAATACATTTTCTCTTGTGCTCCATTGAAGAACTTTAATAACTTATTTTGGATACGTATATGTATTTTTGAGATACATGCAAACAGTTTAATAAGAAAAAAACCATAATTCACCTCTATCTGCGCGCAGAATGTGCACTTGTGTGGTGTGGAGACGGAACCTGCATAGCCAACGGGCCTAGTGGATACATATGCCAATGCAATGAAGGCACACTGAACATGTTGGATAATCCACAGTTAGCATGCTTGAAAACATGTATGTTAGTTAACCTCAATCACATACATAGATCTTACATAGTTTACCTTTCTTTTCTCTTTTATTTTTTATTTTATTTTATTTTTTTATTTTTTATTTTTTTGTTTGTTTTTTAAATTGCCTATCAGAAAAGGGAGATAAAAAAACTTTTACTCTTAACATGTTATACGTACTCATAGATAGACACATTATTTTCTGTGTTTTTCAATTAGGCGCTTTTGGAGGAGATTGCAAGAAGCTTGGCTTCCCATCTGATGGCACATCAAATGCTCCAAGCTCTCAAACAATTGGTAGGTCGATTAGGCGTAAAAAATATTAATATTCTTATCTCTAAAAGAATTTTTAGCTAGCTCCTTACACATATAGAGTTATTTTTCATTATATCATTCACAATTCAATCCGACACCAGCATATTTCAACTCCTATAAGTTTTGATAGTATGTAAGAAGAAAACACCCTTTTACACATAAGCAGCCAAACATTTTCTAGGTAGAGTAGTGAACACTAAAAAGAGACTAGTTGCTACTTTGAGATTGCTATATTGGTCTGCTCAATCATCATCCATGCTTGTGTTGTTGAATGTATGCATAAATAATTCTACAGTACATACATGTATGTCATACATTCACGTTACCTCAATAGTAACAAATAAATAGATTTACAAATCACATGTATAAGAGTATCATGTCAATCTGTACGTATGAATGTCGCATGTATGTCTCACCAATTATAGTATTAAAGGGTTATGATTTTGTCATCTGCCTCAATTGTTTGTAGCAGTTTTGATAAATTATTTTGAGGTACAATTGAGTAAGTTTGATCTGATGTATTGATTTGAAAATATTCATGTGATGATAAGTTCCACTAGTGTACTGAGTTTCTCAAGGAATCTCTATGCAGTAACTATGATGCTGTTGACATCAATCTTTCTGACATGGATCTGAAAAAGCTAGGAATATTGAAGCACATAATTATTAATCTTTCTCGGAAATTCATATTATCCTGCCATGCTCACATGATGCCCGGCCGGCCATGATTTGATCATTCTGTCCTTTTTTGGATTTATTTTGTTTTCTTTCGTTTAAATATTGTGGATGAAACTACAGTTACTCCTAGCCAATAGCTCATGAATAAGTATTTGAAGAAAACTTTTACCATGTATCATTATATCCAAGGCACAGATTGAACTCCCAACCCCCTCTCGATCGACCATAAGGGTACCTTGCTGTATATTGCGGCCTTCCTTTGGCAGCTAGCTTCTGATAAGGAATAACATTCTATTTATTCGATATAAGTTAGACGATCAAGTCAAATGATTTTCAATTTAATTAATTTTTCCCTAAATGATCTGTTCAATGAACGATTTAGAAAATTAGCGGTTAAGACTGCAAAATAATAATACTGCACGATGAGAAAGAGAATGAACCAACTTCAAATGAAAAGCGTTCTATGCAGCACTCTTATAATTGATAAAAACTGTTCCAAGCAGTACAAACTTTTGAAACAAAAGATTCACCTTACAAGTACCTACAGTTCACTTGTACTTTTCAATATATTCATTTCTTCCCAAATTATGAATCGGCCAAAGAACTTAGTAGAGGTTAGAGTACAAGAGCAGTGACCAGTTATATAATGTCCTATTGCTTTCCTTGACAAGAGGACAAGGCATGCTTGTGCCCAAGGAAGAGCTCTATGCATAGATATGAAAACTATTTCATATTGCATGTTCACTGTGTGTTTCTTTGTACTTTGTATTAATGATGCGTCTATTTCTACCCTATTAAATATTATTCATCTTATAACAAAATATTTTTTTTTAAATCTCAAAATTCTCCTTAACAACAATTATTAAGAGTGAAGTGATCAAACTGGTGCACTTAAACTGATGCTTTTTGCATCCTTCAAATACAACAACCAGCGAAGGACTGGTCCCTTAACTAGCTGATCAAGCAAGCATCTTCTCCATAATCATATCTCTATATACTATCTTTTTCAACTTATATATGCCATCATTATAATAGTTCAAGTGGTGCGTTAACGTGCCAGAGTATAGAGGAATATGGGCATACGTCCCCAGCTAGGTTTAAGAATTAGATCGAGATTAATACTGGTGAACCCACAGTCCAAAGACACAAAAAGCTAAAACTCTAAGTACGTACACTGGTAAACCAAGAAGAAACTGTATCAATATGAAGTTTTTCTTTGGAAAATGATTTATGGCTTCAATGAGGCTGAAGATTTGTGGCCTCAATCTTAAGTGTCATGACATGTCACATACACACATCATCTATTTGTCAAATCATGTCATGTAATTCTTGAGAAAAATATCATCTTACCTTTCAAAAGTTAATGACTAAATTATTTTGACTTTCGTCTAAAAAAAATTGGCTTTCTTTCATTTTTTTCTTTTCGTTACACTCATGCTTAGATTTAAACAACAATTTTTTTTCTTCATTCAAAAATAGAAAAAATTTCATGTAATTCAATCAATATATTTGCACGTACATTCGATCAATAAATTTGCATAACACATGTATATGAATTCAACCTTTGTTGGGTTCATGTATATGAATTCGATCAATATATGATTGTATATATTCTTCTGTTCATTGTTTTCTCTTTATGTAGCTAGGGTTTATACGTTAGATCTCAATTTATTATTTTTTGTTTGTTTTTTCCTTATATTTAGATTGTAGCTGTTACTTGATGGCTGCTACTAACATGGAATTTTTTCTTACCTCTTAATTTAGACATACGTATTTTCCAAATTCAATTTATTAATGCTATTTTTTGGATGAAATTAATCAATATTTGAAAAGAAAAGTTAACGTCTATTTCTTGACACATAACTCAATCTACTAATGCTATTTGCAAAGAAAAATTATAGGAAAGAGTTTAATTAAATGAAGAAAAATATTGGTCAAAAAATCTGTAGACATATCTCTTAAATTAATATATAATTAATAGCTGATTTTTTTTTTTGTCTTCAAATTAAAGTTATTACTATAATTGATTCACGTACCCCATAACATTTAAAAGGAAATGTAAAAGGATAAAGTTGATGTTGCAGTAGTATGATGTGGCAAGATATATTATGTAGAATTGAAAATAAAATTTGTGTTTACTTACATGAGATGACACTTACAATTTAAGACCACAAATCTTAGATCTCGTTAAGACCTCGTATCATTGCCCTTTTTCTTTTCATGGCAACACTTCAATTTTGAGCAAATGCACGATTTGCAGCTTTATTATTGGGTCCGCTTGGCAGCACAATGCGATAAATATAGCAGATAATAAATAAATCAAAATTACAATTCTCGCATGTGCATATGTGTGGTTAGGGCACTGCAAACTCTTGTGGCCATTCTTGTCTGTCATTATTTCATTTATCTATACCTAGATTGATCATATGTCTCTGCATTATCCTTGGCCATGTCGACTTCATTCTTTTGTCTGTTAACATGCATTCACTATTTAGCTCACTCAGCATCCTTTCCTTGTAATGATCAAATGCTTGAAATCCAAATAAAAACTAGTAATATATGTTCCACTACTCGACTTGGAGAAGAGGGACTGGAGACGATATCTGGTCAACTTAAAATATATAATCTCTTCTCTCAATAGGAATCTCAATTATCTTCTGCAGCATTTCTATGTCCCAATTACTACAAGATAAAAAAGAAGAGGAAGAAAAAGAAAAGAGAAAGAAATCTATGCAAAAATTCCACCGATTATTTATTACTTAGGTTTTAAAAAAACTATAAACTATTTCACCTCCTTAAACTTTACAACTTTGTTTGTACCTCCAAACTTTCAATTAACATGTGCCATCCTATTATCTAATTTGATTAATCATAGTCATCTGTTATCTAATCCAACAATTTCTTCATGAGTTGTTTACATGGTGAGCACACTCAAAACTAGTTTTTGACATTGGGTCACGCAAGAAACACACTCTTTACATGATTAAGGCTATAAAAAGTATCATTGAGTAGACACGTCGTATCAGTAATTTATAGATAAATTGATGAATTAAGTAGTTAATAATTATAATTATTGATCAAATTAGAGAGTATAAGATGATACGTGATCACATTATAAACATAATGTGAGACACAAATGATTTTAAGTTAAAAATTCAGGAAGGTGAAATAAATATAACATATAAAAAAAAGGGCCATCGAAAGGAAAAAACGTTCTCTCCCTAAAAACCTTGACGTCTCATTTCTTATCCAACGGTGCTTCATTGAGACGTTGTCATCAGACACTCAGACGGGCTGCTACAGACTAATGGCTGTAGCTCAGGCTGGCCATGCCAGAAGTATCCTCCATCAACCACCAACCTTAACCTTCTTCCATTGGTACACCATGAACAAGAAGAAGAAGACAATGGCAATCCCAATTCCAAGTTCATTAAACTATAATATTCTCTAGGGAAGTTAATCAATCATGGCGTAATCATCTCTGCGTGCACGATTTTCTCATTCTTTCACTATCTCGCAATTCATTAAATATACAATTTGTGAGAAATTATCAAGTTCCTCACCAAAAGTGTGATAGTTTTTTTTTTATTTGTTGAGTGGGCAATTTATTCAAAGTCCATTTCTCTATCATATAAGATTACATCATTTTCTCTTTAATTACAAAATAAGAACATGATATATTCACACACCATTTTTCTTTAAATACTAATCACACATCATTTTGTGTTCTAAGTAACACATAAAAGGGTGTGTGATTAGTAATTTCTAATTACCAAAAGAGTGTGTGAATGTCATCTCCCCAAAACAATTCGGTTTTGAAATTCATTTCCGCACACACAAATGCTTGTATCCCTTTACATTCTTTTGCCATAACATAGCACACAACTTTTTTCTACTACACCTGTAAGCTCTCATGTAGACTTAAGATCCCCTTTTTAATTTTTGAAACCTAATAAATTTTGAGCTCTGAGCCATATTTATCACTTGAAAAAATTATAGTGAGTATGGCTTGGAGTCGAGGTGGTAATTTGTAAAGTTTTAAGAGTTGGATGTTAAAACAAAATCACTCAAATGCAAGTAAAATGTGAGTTACAAATTTTTGAGTACCTAAATTTCAACCTTCGATTAATAGTATACAGATACACAAACCAACAGTTAATTATTACTATTGTGAACTTATACCTGTTAAGGGTAAAAGTATATTTTGCCAACTACTTGACACTCTTGTATAAATAGCTAACTAGTACTCTCATTCTGTAATACGTTCTCGTTCTGAATTGAATACCATACATACCACTTCTTCATCATTTTCTTTTTTTTTGTTCAAGACAATATACAAAGCTTTGAGAAATTTTTTGTGCTACAGTCAAACCACGTCAACACTGACACATGGTTTGACACTTTAATTAGATTGTGACATGTGTATAATAATCAGCATCAGGCAATAAAAATAAATTTTAGACGTTTAACGTTTAATTCATCTTTGTAAACTTAAAAAGAAAAAAAAAATCCAATTCGTGACCAAAAGATGTCTCAAAATCAAGTGACTTCTACACCACCGATAGGCAAGTTAAAAATTGCTTCAACTTTATTGTCATAATTGCTATCTGGGTAAAGATCTTCAATGCAATTTCTTTTCATTATCGCAAAGAAAAAGAAAAATCAATATCAAATCAAAATTTTTTTTTTCTGGGTTGAATCTCAAGAAAAGAATTCATGGAAATCTGGGTTGTTCGCCATTCTCCATGTCATCTTTGTGTCTCTGGCTTTAAGAGATTGAGATTGATTTGGATTTTAACTTGTGAGTAGTCAGAGAAGTCGAATAGTTGGCGTTCTCCTTCTTGCTCTACCAATGGAGAACTCAGGTTTCTTATAAATCAGAGATTTAATTGTTAGAAGCAGATGGGAAGGATAAAAGAAAAATTACAGATCCAACCATCCAGGACCGTGTCCTTAAAAACTCTAAGGTGATCTTCAATTTCAGAGAGCAAAACAAATTTGGGATTTTTTTTTTGTAACAGTGAGTTAACATTAAAAGTCTAATATTTTGTTCTTTGTGGCTAATGTCTTAAAAAATAGTACTAGCATTTAGGTGAATTGCATATTTCACTGCTAAGATGCCCAAGTCGGCCAAACATGCCTTTTTTAAGCACATAGCTACTTAGGTAGAGCCGGAAACAGGAAGCTTACAAATTGACCCATATATAGATAGCTTGTGCCAAATTAACTTCACCTTTAGATCCGTAGGCTTTTTCAATCAGGCCAAATATTTAGCAAGACAGCTTTATATCTCAACGAAGAGGCATTTGCAGATCCCTAATTAATTTCTGAGTGAAAAATTTTATTTAACTAATGTTTTGCAGATCGACTATAGCCCGTGCATATTTGTTTTATGTATGATGTTAAATGAATAGACTTCACTAGCTAGGAAAGACCTTTGTGTCTTCTCACACTCACTAGGAACCTTCATATATGGTAAAACCAGCTAGATTTCCATTAAAACTAAAGATTTTTGACCTCTAGGGTATCGTGTTCTTTAAGTTGTGCAACTCCTGTGGTAGGCTTTGGGCTTCATCATTGTTGTTGAAATTAATATCATGGTCTCTATGTGGCTCATTTCTTTTGCGCAACTAGGAGAATACCGCTTAACCTAGCTACTTATATATATATATATATATATATATATATATATATATATATATAGAGAGAGAGAGAGAGAGAGAGAGAGAGATATACATATGTATGCATATGGTGGTAAATCAGTGCTGTACAGCTTGAATTTATATCATGCTCTCGTCTTTTTGTCAAACACTATGTTCTCATCTTAAGACGATCGATTCTTTTAAAATAGCTAATTGTGATCGAGATCGATATTTGTGCATATCGCTTTCTTGTTTTGTATTTATTTATTTTGCTTACCACTGCTAGTCAAGCTTTTTTTTTTTTTTTTGAACCGTCACTGCTAGTCAAGCTTCAATTGAGGTCGAATCAAACGAGAACTCGGCATATATACTTAACTCAATTAAGCTGAATCCTAATACTCATAACTAGAGGAGTACCCTAGCTAATTATCATCTATGATCTATGTCTAGTATACACAGAAACTTACAATATGAATAGTTTTCATTCCAGTACCATTGCTTGATCCATAGGTCCTTATCAATGTCTAAGTCTGAATCCCAGATATAGAAAATAATCTGACTACTCAATTTATTAAAGTCAAATATATTCCTTTTGCTTGGTTATTAATTTGTCCTTTGATTGATTTTACCTCAATCACTAGGACAGTCCAAACTTATCAAGATACCTACGTGCAACTCTTACTTGAGTTTCTATCTTTTCTATGCATGATAGCTTAGTGTGTTTACATGTATTATTTGACCAAAATTAAACCTTTAATTTTTTGATACAAACAGGTCACTTATTATTGTAACTACACTGGAAAAGGAATCCAAACCCTAGCCTTGATTATTCTATTGAATTTGAGGGTACTAATTTATATTAAACGTAAAGCCACAATGTTCAAGAACTTTGTATTCAAAGAATTTATGTTATAATTTACCATTTGCAAATGTTATACACATTCTGTAAAAAGTGGTGAGTTATTTACTTTATCAAATGGTCGCAACCTCCTAGTGACAGGATGAAGCTAAATGAGATTTATCCTCCGGCGGCAACATAGTAGAAAAGCTGTGCAATTGGTAATTATGCTACGTTAGATACATATCGAGTTATCTTTCCGTTATGTCACTGCTATGTCAAAGCAAATGGAGTAACCATTAGAACACTTTTTGCTAGTTAGTGCTTATTAGAATACATGTATTTTGTAGAGATTCCTAATATTATTTCGGGACATACTCTAGTTGCTTATTGTAATCAGAGGCCTCAATGTCTTCCCCCCCCTGCCTTATATTGAACAGTTTCATTAATCAAGACTTAGGGCAGCCGCACCAACTCTTTATTAAAAAAACAAAAAAAAAGATCAGTATCCACACAAGCAAAGCCATAATTTTTTGTTGAAAGGTAATGCCATAATGTTTTTGGAGATCATTGGAGATCTTTGCATTTTGGCCATCTTAATTAAATGGGTTTTTGTCCGTTTACACTATTTCTAGAGATTTTTTTCCCACTTATCCCATTAAGTTTTTTTAATTCTCTCTTACCGAACACTCTGAGGAGGTCTTCCCTAATACCCATTAAGATTTTTTTTAATACAATTTTACCCTCACCCTTTGTTACTTAGAGAGAGAGAGAGAGAAAATGAAAGAGAAATAAATCATAGGAAACTTCGCCGGAGCCCCATCACAGATCACCGGATTCCAACGAAAGTTGGCAGGAATCCGGTCTCCGGTCGCTGGACATCTATGCCCCCCAATAAACATTTCGATCACCGAAATGGGAACTAATCTTCCTAAAATTAGATAAATAAAATTTTGATTAAAGAAAAAAATAAAGAGATTTATCAATTTAAAAACGTCTATTGTCCCTCAATAGACTTCTATTGCCACCCAATAAAAAAAAAAATTCTTCATTTTTCTTTCTTTCCGGACCTTCTGCCCCATTTTACCAAATAAAAGAAGAAGAAAAGAACATATTGTATAAAGTAAACAAGACCAAATTAGATGATGAAATTTTTTTCATAGCTCTGCATGTGTAGAATAAGAACAAGTTGTATAAAACTTTTTATTTTTTCTTTTTCCTTTCTGCCTACACTTTACTAAAAAAAAAAAAAATTTATTTGGCCACCTAGGGAAATACTCTGGCACCATATCGGAGCAAACCGAGAAATCCTCTGCACCGGTCGGACGTTGGGTGTAGCTGAGGGATCCAAGCTCGGCCTCTGTAGCACTGTGGCAGGATAATAATGGCCTGAATCAGAGACCATGGCAGACCTGATGACACTCTGCTTGTTCAGCAAAGTCAGCTGCTCCACCGAGATTAGACATCCTCATTTACACCACCGGCGAGTTCACCGCCACCTGCAACAGCTGGCTCTGGCTCAGCCTGGACAGCACCTCCACATCACCGGTGCCGCCGACGCTGCGTTTCAGGACGGGCAGGGAGTCGGCGGAGTCAGAGGCGACGATGGGCATGGCATGGAGGGCCGCGACCTGAGGTTGGAGGAATCGAACGTAGCGGTGAGCCGCCTCAAGCATGGTGGCGGTGTCCATCTTCTTCTCCCACAGCAGCAGCTTCTGCAGCCGTTTCGGTGTCGTCTGAGGAGAGAGAGAGAGAGGGTGGGTTTGTTATTATACTCTAGATTGAGTTGATGAGAATAAAAATCTGTTACCGTAGTAAGTGCGATAACTTTGTCCAATTTTGATGCATTTGGTCAATATCCTTAATTAAATCTCACTGATTCAAATGTAATGCCAATATCTCTTTGGCGATCGTTGTTTCATTGTCTACCATACTTTTTTAATTATTTCCCCTCCCCCTTCTATTATGAAAATGATGTTTTACGGTTGAAGCAAAAGGAATCTTGCTTTCGTGATGGATTAGCCCCTATGCTTAATAAAATCGTGCATGAGTTTAAAGTTGATAGGTAAGTACGTTCCAAATTCAGAATCTAGTGTGGCATGCATATTCAATGCTTTCAAGCTCTTGATTGGAGGTTCTGGATTTCTCAATTGCACAAAGCATCTAAGACCAACAAAGCTTTTGGATTGCTGAATTAGTTACAACATCAATGGAGTCCGGAAATAATTGTCGTGTGTGGATTTGTGATAGCTACTTGAACTCTTTCTCTAAATCTCTCTACTTATGTAAATAAATCTCTCCGGCTAATATCTTATGAAAAATCTCAAGGCGTAAGCTGTCTCTAGACGGATGAGACACACAATGGGAATTTAAAACTCTTCAAGTTAGTCGGTGAAGGAGGCTTGAAAATTTGGTCATAGTTTAGGTTCGGTCTAGAGTTAAATACTCTCCAATGTAATTGAAAAAGTAACAATTTGTTCTGATACCCTCCAAGGTAATTAAAAAAAAAAAATTATTTTCACCCCATAAATTCTCAATACTCTATAGCTAGATATCTAAGAAGCAGTTAGATGAACAAAGAAAATCTGTAACTATTTGATCGAACATCTCGGGTGAACTTTGAAAGATAATAGGATAAAAATTACTGAATCTGAATGTGTTAGTTGAGGTAGGGAGTACGGAGACCGGAGCAAGTTATTGACATAACTATTGACTATAATTCAACCAACATAAGGTTGTGCTCAACAATTAATAAGCTCCGCTTTACATGGAAACCCTAATTTCGGTGGTGATGGTACAGTACTGAAAACCCTAGATAAAATAGAGTATTACATTGGGAACCCTATTAGAGAGTATTTGCCGCCCAATCCTTATTTCAATTTATATTGCGGCTTGGCCTCTACTTTCTAAGAGACAAAGTCGCAGCAAGGACAATAATATTTTGCTCATTAAAAAAGTTTGAAAAGCAACGATCATAATATTTTCATCTGAAACTGTTCTCTGTACAGAGAGAGGGAAATCAATCATGATCTTTTCCTCCTAATTTTAGCTTCGAAACAAAACATAAAAAGGGTACCACTGTTTGCTGGCATATATCAATAAGACCAATTATCGAAGGCTGCATGCCCAAAACAAAAGCCTTGTAAATTGGAGTTGTGCGTGTTCCTTATGCAGGAAGTACTCATATTGCATACATACATTGATCACTAAAAATAGAAGTAATGCAGAAAACTTATTGAAAAATTTACTGTTAATTAAGTTGCTGTAGGAAATGAAGATTGAAGAAATCTTATAAATATACAGACGAACACAAATGACAGCTTTGTCTGTATACATAGTTGGCATAAACTCGAAGCAGATTTCTTATGTAGTATTTAATTAATATATGACAAAATTGCTAAATTATCTCATAACTTTTCCCATAGCTATCAATTTACCCCCTGACATTTTAATTTTAATTTTTCACACCCTAACTTTTCTAACTCTTGCCGATTCACACCATGCCGTTAACTTTTATATTTTCTATCCAATTTCTTTGTTAACTTGTTGGGCGTGTTCGTCTTTCCAATTGTCACAAAAAAAATTATTTAAGCATACGTTAAGGAAGAGTATGAGACTCTTTTTTTTTTCTTTTCTTTTCGAGAGAAATCAAACGACAAAAGCAAAGAGATGAAGCGTTCATTGCAGAAATGAAGCGCTCTTTTCTTTTCGAAATTTGGAATGGAGAAGGTGAAGCTAAGGAATAATGGAGATGTTCCAAACTACTGTATGTGAAAATTCTAGTATTGTTTTGTTTGAAAGTTAATCATGACTTGAATATTTGGACTTGATTATTTTTCGCTGAGATAGCTCTAATTGTAATGAACTATTGAATGATTTATTATTCAATCGTGTTGAGGAACCAATAATTATGGTTTTGGTGAGAGAAAGTATGATTTACAGTTTTAGGGTTAGATGTCTTTTTTGTTAGTGTTAAGCATTAAAAAAAAAATTACCCTCATTTGTACGTATTAATATTCTTGAACAATTGGATTGTTAAGGTTTTTTTTTTTTAGACAATTTGCAAGACAAAAACGCCCAGCAAGTTAACGGAGAAATTAGATGGAAAATCTAAAAGTTAAAGGTAAGATGTAAATCAGCAAGAGTTAGAAAAGTTAGGGTGTGAAAAATCAAAATTGAATGTTAAGGGGTAAATTGGCAGCTATGAAAAAAGTTAGGTGATATATAACTAAGTTAAAATATGTTTGGCTTTATTGATTGGTGAGTCAGTGCAAACTAAAGATTTGAAAAAAGAAAAGCTTCACATTAAAAAAAAGAGTCATGCTTATCTAAAGAGCAGTTTTAAAAGAAAAGTTTCACATAAAAGAAGGCGGTCATATCATGGTAAAGTAATATGAATACAACACTTAAAATCAATTGACAATGCAAAACCCTTATAAACTCTTAAACAAAGTTTATTTATCCAATATGGAACGCACCGTACCTCAAAGTTCATTTATCCAAAGATCATGGTCAAGTACTGTTGCA
Source organism: Rosa persica (assembly GCA_025331145.1). Taxonomy (NCBI): domain Eukaryota; kingdom Viridiplantae; phylum Streptophyta; class Magnoliopsida; order Rosales; family Rosaceae; genus Rosa; species Rosa persica. Next base: position 40,180,231 of record WFKR01000002.1, on the reverse strand, counting down.
AGACATAAAAATTGAAGGGTGTAGCAATGCCAGGAACGATGTTCGCAGTAAACACTAGTACTGAGTAACGGATCGATAGACAAGTTTCCAGGACCACGAGTTTGGTTGTGGGACTACATCATTAAATGTGAAGCAATGGACATTCCCCTTGAATCATACATCGACAACGTTTAATTAGTCCTCTGATGTACGACGTTATTGGAAGCACCAAGGATCTCTGATTTCTGTAGAACAAACTAGAAGTTTAAGATATTTTACGACCTTCAACGTCACCGCTATGTACATAAGCAGCAGACTTTAGGTCTTTCCTCCAGAGTCCAGAGCAAAAGATCTTTAGCAAAAGGATCTATTCTAAACAGTAGTATAACTATACATACATGACATAGAAGTTTTAAGAAAGTTCTATCCTCAATCATTTCATTTTTGCCCACCATCGTGCATATAATGATCCGACCTTAACCCGACCGCGAGTCGACCTGGATTGATCTTACCATGTTTGTGGCACGTGAACTGAACATGCATGGATACAAGATAAGTTATACTTATATCTACAAGATGTGTGGGTGCTTCCACAGTTCTACAAGCACATGTCCCATGTATGGCAGTGATGGTCATGTTTCATGAGAGATATGGGTAAGATGGGGAAGTGCAATATGCATGGTTCCCATGAATCTATGATGGCTACTGTTGTGTTCCATGACAACCACAATAAAAGGGAAGAAACAACAGGAAAATAAAGGACTTTTTGTCGATGGAGGAAAAGTAGGAGAACAGAAAAGAACCATTGGGCAAATGTTCCAAATCCGAAACTGCTAGTTTACTTTAGTGTTAGGAGAGGTGGTGGCTTTTCGGGAGCCCCATTGCGGTTATATCGGACAAACAACTCCAAATCTAACCGCTAAAACCAAAATAGGCTTTACTACTTTTCTTAGAAATGACCAAATGTCTAAGTGAAAAGCATAGGGGCACTCATTCTACCTTTAATTGTAGTTGCAGCCAGATTTGCTCTTTCACATGCCTGCCAAAATTTGTGTATTTTTATAGTCGACGAGAATTTATCGACTGAAATTTTGATATATATATATATATATTTGTGAATATTAATACATAAATTCTAATTTCGATAATATTTCTAACTTCAATTAAATATTAGTAATGTTACAAATTTTAGTAATTTTTGAAGTAATTTGAATCCTCGCATGAAATAGAAATATAATAATATAAAATTATAAGTGTAATCTTATTAATTTATTTACTTATCAAATAGATTAAAATTATAAATGTATCATTCTTATTTAATTATTTGGCCAACATAGAGCAACTCTTTGTACCAAACCATATATATTAACTCTTACTTAACATAAGCATAGAGAAGTCCAATTTCTAATCTTTTAATATGGTGATTAGGGGGTTGACTTGAGGTTCAATACCATTTGCTCTACTAGCATTATCGTTTACTCAATAAGTGGAATATTCTAAGTTCAACTCGCGGATTAGTTATAATATATACTTAATTGTAATATTATTATTTGTTTATTGATTTTTTAATTAAAAAAAATGTATACGAATATACAATAGAATTTTCTTGATCTGGCTAAAGAATGACTCCAATTATTTTTATTAGTGTTAAAGATTAAGTATCTCCAACAGTAGAAATTACTTTTTATTTAAATTTAGCTAAAGTTGTGAAATATAAATATTAATTTAACAATGTTGCTCTAGTAATAGCAGTTATTTGTGAACGATATACTATGTTTTATCGAATCATAAACTGCCATATGGATAAAAGAGAAGAGAGAAATATAATTTTTGTTTTAGCTATGCATGATGTTTTAAACTAGCTATGTTAGCTAAAGTTAAATTTAACTTAACTATATCTAGTCTGTTGGAGTTGAATTTTGCTTCTAAAATAGTTATATAAAACTAAAAATTGAATTTAACTATTCTTAACATCATAAAAGAGTTTGGTCGCCTAACAACCATAGATTCAGAAGTGTATCAATTTACAGAGAGGGCACTTTAGTCATAGCTGAAAGGAAAGGGAAGCTGTTTTGTAGTGAAATATCAAGAATTCAAGATTAGGTTTATCATGAGATTGGGGAAAGTGGAGCGTTTTGATTTAGATGGTTTTCCTACTTGAGGACAAGACAAAGGCACATGGAGAGAGGGGAGAGCACTCTCCTTCGTGTAATGTAACCATCTAATTGGTCTGAGAGAGGGTTAAGATGCCTCTCAGTTCCCTTATTCAGTTATAATATTATAATATTGTTTGTAGTTTGTCTTGATTGTAGAGCACAAGATGGTCCTTTTCGTTTATCTTCTTCTTGTCCAATGCCATAGAGTAACACAGTAATATTATAACCTTTCCTCAATTATTTTTCTCAGTAATTGATCGGACAAAATTATATGTCTTTCTTATTTATGAACTTTTTTTTTATAATACTTTTAGTTATTTATACTTGTCACCGGTTGTACAGTGTGTTTAATAAAACTGAAAATAGTTGCTTTTTTTTTTAGGCCATAACTTAATTTATGAAACAACAACTTATTTTTTACTATAGCACATTTTAGTTTCAAATTAAGTAAAATATTTTGTCACTATTTTAGATACTATAAGCACTTTTGAAAATCTAATTTACTGTACGTACATTCAGTTGCTTTACTTAACAACCACTTTTTCTCATATCAGAGTATAAGTCAGCTGTACCAAACTGACCTGCAGTATATTATTTTAATATTTTTTTCTCCTAAAATATGATAATTACATGATGAGAAAGATGAACATGTAATTATAATAAATCCAACCATAACAAAAGTTCATGTATAATAATATTTTTTTTCTAACATTGACCCTTCAAATTAAAAGAAACACATAAAAACGGCTATACCAATTCAAAACAAACCACCCCCCCCCCCCCCCCCCCCCCCCCCCCCCCCCCCCCCCCGGCGGGGGCAGAGCAAATACAAACCATGAGATAATTTGATTGAGGTGGAGGGAGGGGGTGTTTGGGGCAAACTTGTCACTATCTTGTCCGCCATCTCTTGCTATATATACACACACACACACACTATAGTGCATTATACTTCATATCGAACCTTATCTCTCTCTCTCTCTCTCTTCCATCCCATATATGCTTTTCTAGCTGCACCAAGTTCTCAAAAACTACTTCTCTGTTCTCTTCCAGTTGATCGAGTTTCTTAACATCACTGCAACATTCTCAATATGCCTGTAAGAATCTCCGATGCCTTTCAATCCCACCCCCATAAACACTACCCTGCAGACTTCAACTCACTGCACGAGTTACCAGACTCATATGCATGGACTCATCAACTCGACGAGTTCCCATCTCTGGATTCGTCATTCGGCTCAGAGCTGTGTGTTCCGATCATCGATCTAACTGACCAAAATGTCCTTAAACTCATAGGACATGTATGTAAAACATGGGGAGTGTTCCAAGTCACAAACCATGGAATCCCAGAGAAGCTTCTTCATGACATTGAATCAACTTGTCGAAGCCTCTTCTCTCTGCCAGTCCAGCAGAAGCTCAAAGCCGCTCGACCGGGGGATGGCATTTCTGGCTATGGAATCCATCGTATATCTTCGTTTTTCCAAAAACTCATGTGGTCGGAGGGCTTTACTATTACTGGCTCACCACTTGAACATTTTCGACAACTCTGGCCCCAAGATTACAACAAATTCTGGTACGGTCACAAATAGAACTAATAAGCTAGCTCACTATTTTCATTTTTGTCCTTTTATTTATGTAGGGTTTGAGACTTTTATTGTTTTGGGTGCTGAAAGTACTATAGCCATATAACCCATGGTGCAATTAGCAAAGATTATATTATTAAGGACCCACATAGAAGATTTGGTCTGATAATGTCCAAAACACATTTATCAATCTTCTTGTTAGTAATGTTTATTTCCTAAAATATCCATCATACTAGCAACTTCGTTTAACAGTGTTTAATTGTCCTTTTTCTTCCAGTTGTATGGTAGAAGAATATGAGAAAGAGATGAAAAGGCTAGCAGGGAAGCTGATGTGGCTAATATTTGGATCGCTGGGCATACCGAAGGAAGACGTAATTTGGGCCGGCCCAAAAGGTGACTTTGAAGGTGCATCCAATGCCATACAATTAAATTCTTACCCTGCATGTCCGGATCCCAATCGTGCCATGGGATTGGCCGAACATACGGATTCAACCCTCCTGTCAATCATCCACCAAACCAACATAAGTGGCTTGCAAGTTCTTCGTGAGGGCGCCGGGTGGCTCACGGTTCCGCCAGTCCGGGAGCTTTGGTGGTCAACATTGGCGACCTTACTCATATCTTGTCCAACGGGGTGTGCCACAATGTCCTTCACCGGGCAATTGTGAACCGGAGTCAACAACGTCTATCCATTGCTTACCTATATGGGCCACCCGCTAGTGTCCAAATCTCGCCTCAGTCGAAACTAGTCACCCCAAGTCACCCTCCCCTTTATCGGCCAATCACTTGGGAGGAGTACCTTGCAATCAAAGGAAAACTTTACAACAAGGCACTTTCATCAATTAAGCTTTATGATCCTCTGAATGATCAAATGGATTAGTCAATGTAAACGGTCATAAGAGCATAAATAAATCCTTAATTTGGCACTCATGATTTGCCATTTGAGTGCTTGACAATTGGTTGTTCATTTTCATGGGGACACTCATTTCGTCCGAGAAATATTGTGGGGTGAAACGAAAGGATCTAGATCAGTTTCCAACGAAAAATATAACAGAGAAAAGAAACGAAAAAAATGCCCAAAGGGCAAAAGTAAATAAATTATTTATACAACAAATATTCAATTAATTAATTAATCATGTAAAGCTATAGAGAGGCATGCAAACAAATAGTATCTGCTGGCTGCTACTGTCCTTCGGTTCTTGTTCTGAAAGGGATGGAAGGAAAATCCCCCAACTTGTAGATCTCCAGTAACAGACACAAAAACCGACATGTTTTTGCCCTGGAGAGGAAGAAAGATCTCCCCTCCAATGAATACGACGTTGTTCGAGTTAAAAAAGGATAACCATTACAATTTGATGGAGCTTCGAAACTGATGAAAATACAATAATGAAAAGTACTGAATACATGTGTTTGGACTGAAATTAAACCCCACTCGTCATCAATCAAGAATAAGTTAGAAGAGAAACATGAGGCTATGAATTTGCAATGATTGTCATGTTGATATCTCAGGAATATCAGGCCATAGTTGTCGCTAGCATTATGTGCTTGCTTTGTGTACGTGGTTGAGCTAAGTTCAATTTTTTTGGCAGGAAATGCAAAAAAATTTGTGAAGAAATAATTGTTGTCAGGAATGATATTTTACATATTTTGAATGCTCCAGAATTGAACTGCGTATCCTGTGATGGACTGAAGAAGAAGATTAAGAAGCAGCGGCTAGTAGTATGTTTACTTACATGAAATGAAAAAAAAAAATTATAAATTAGAGTCAAAAGTTAAATGGAAAAATGAAGGAATTGGTATGAAATTATTTCATTTCCATTAAGCCGCTTACTTATCCTATGAAATTAGAATAGGAATGCAACTGACTATCAAGGATACTGTTTACTAATGTCCATAATTGAAATTAAAAGTAGTTGGATTGCTCAAATACCATTTATTGAAAATTTCTAGAGTTATGGTAATTTGGGATTATTGAAAATACGTAAGGATATTTTGGTAAAAAAATGTATTCCTGAAACTTTCATTCCTAAATCCATACTCCAACCTTGGTTATCAAATTCCACGTTATTCAGGAATTAATTTCTGACAATGAGGTGAGACCTGCAACTATTCCAATATCTATATATGTTAGTAAACGTAAGAAAATTCATATACCGGAATCATTCATTTCATTTCCATTCTCATTCTAGGTAAGTAAACATGCCATAGGTATTAGCTGCAAATATGACACTATCTCTGCAACCACGTGCTTCTTCGCATTGGCTTAGCAACCCTAAGAAGTTGGTCGCTGTACATTATCAACATCTTTGGTATCATTAAGGAGTTGTACTTACATGAGCATTTGCCACGTATAATTAGCTATAATGAGCTACGCTCACACTACCGCCAGCAGTACCAATGACTATCAATGATGTGACCTAAGGAAGCACCGCTAGACAGGCTATCGCCTAAGCCCCTGTTCACCCTTGGATCACCGCTGACGCACCTCGTCAAGATAGCATTAGAAGCTGGGAACTAAAGCATATCAGTTCCACATCGAAAACATGGAAGAGGTCAGCCTCTTCCCCACCTATAAAAGGTTATCTCCTCTCTTCTCATTAATTACACATTTACTACTTACCTATTGTTATCCTCTCAACATAAATACATTGATTAACTTAGGCATCAAAGAAGAGAAGACCGCCCACCGCGGTCTCCCTTTGATGCCCTTTGTATTTCATTTGATAGGTAACAGAATCAACGAGTATCACAAGTAGCGGCCGCCCATTGGACCAGAGTTAACCAAGGTTTAACCACCACTGAATTCTTAGACATTAACATTCGCGTCGTTTGTGGGAACCTTTGAACAAAAGGTCGTCCCGTCACAACAATCACCATGACTAACGGTAGCGAGGGAAATGCTGAAGAGCAAGCTGACCAATACGTCAACCCCCAACCTACCAACCCAGCGGTTGACGTTAACCTATTCACCATACCGATCAATCCCGGCGTGGAACCCCAAATCTTACAAATTGAAGCTACAACGGAGGCTCAGCCAGGTAGCAGTCGCCAACCTCCGGGCCAGGACCTCGCCGCTATGTATGAGTTGGCATTAGCGGATCTCCACAAAGAAAATAGAGAGTGCGAGCAGGAGCGCAAACCCAAAGGTCGAGGCCCAGAAACAAGTGGCCACGCTGATGTCCAGGTTCGAGGAACTGAAGAGGGCGCTGGAGGCAAACGCTAACCAGGCGCAAAGCGAGCAATCGCAGAGCACCAAGCGTAGTTCACCCAACACCGGAAGATTGGTACAGGCACCGACCTTGCAGATGCAGGTACCGCTGAACCCACCAGAGATGTTGGGAGTGGGTCCACCTCCTCCACCACGACTAATAGAGCAAGAAGCGGAATCACAACCGCGCACCAACCGCTCCCCCACCAGGGCCAGAATTGAGGGTAATCCACCTGTTCCTAGGCGGGAACTGGCACAACGGAACCTCCAGGCAGGACTCCCTAGCTACACAACTAACCTGATTTTAGAAAGAATGCAGCAATTGGAACAAAGGCTAATCTGGGCAAAGGCAGGAGCCCCAGCGCCAACCCAAAATGCCAGGGCCATTCATCGCCCGAATCTTACATGCCGTCAGACCAGCACATGCAAAAACACCAAAGATGCCACAATACAACGGCCTGATCGACCCCTTCGTCCACATGGATACCTTCAAGAAGGTCACCAACAATAAAGGGTTCGACGACTCCACCCTCTGCCACTTGTTCAGCGAGACATTAGATAGTGAGGCGATGAGCTGGTTCTTTAAATGCCTGCTAGGATCAATTGACTCATTCCATGCCCTATCAAACGCTTTCCTATCAAGATTCATCCTGTTAGCCGCCAGACACCACAACACAAGTCAATTATTCAACGTTAAGCAGGGTGCCGATGAAACACTAAAGGCCTTCGTCACTAGGTGGAGAGTAGCGGCATCCCGGTGCCTCGACCTTGACAAAACAATGGCGTTGGCATCCTTTAAGCAAGGACTCCTGAAGGGGCCATTCCTGTACCATCTCAACTACAACCATCCAAATGACGCATACGACCACGTCATAAAGTAGGCCATCCTACACGCCCAGGCAGAATTCATCACATACGAAGAAACCCCACCACCTCCGCCAACGCTAGCAAAGTTTACTCAACGTTCCTCTAGTCAACAAGAAACTGCCAACAAAACCTTTGCTACACCACCCTCTGACAAAAAGAGAGAGTGGCAACAAGGCAACTATCAGAGCAAGTGGCAAAAAGATCAGCACCACCACAAGGGCAACAGTTCATCCCAGGGGGACAACCGTAACAAGCACACGGAGTCCTCCCAGTGGTATGCAGTATTCGCAGTCCTCACGACCTCGTATGAAGAAATATACGACCAGTGTAAAGACCAAATCCCACCACCACCACCAAGGAAGTACCTAAAATGGGTAAGCCGAGAAACATCCGCAAGTGGTGCAACTACCACGAGGACGGCGGTCACAACACCAACAATTTCAATGCTCTGAAAATGGCGGTGGAGACTTTATATCGCGACGGCAAGTTGGAACAATTCAAAGGACACTAGCCACCACCGGTGGTTGTCAACATCTAAACCATGGGCCGCATCAGCACCATCGACGGTGGGGCTCCCATCACCGACATGTCTCACAGGGAAAAAAAGCGCTATGCACGCGCTAACCACTCCAAAGAAGTTTGCAACATCCACTACGAAAGGTCCGCTAAACAGCTGAAATCTGGGCGGGAACCCATCACTTTTTCTGAGGAGGAAGAGCAGGGGGTACGTCTCCTCCATGACAATCCATTCTTAATAGGCACCATACTCAGTAAATGGTTCGTGGGAAGAGTCCTTGTTAACAGTGGATTCGCCATCAATGTAATCTTTAATGGCTGCTATGATAAACTCCAGCGGAATAGGAAACTACTCCAAGATCACGAGCCCTTACTCAACTTCTCCGGGGACGTCACACAACCACTAGGCTCTGACTACATAACCCTGGCCATCGGCGCTAGCCCATGCATGCATAGCGGAGATACACACGAAGTTTATTATTGTTGACTGCTTCAGTTCATACAATTCCATTATCGGTCGACCAGCGCTCAACAAGCTAAAGTGCATCATCGCCGGATACATGCTACCCATGAAGTTCCCCACACCCAATGGCACGGGCTGTGTGAAGGGTAGCCAACAGCTAGCGCGAGAATGCTATTCCCCAACTGTGGCAAGGTAAGCATGCCTTTATGAAATCTTAACGGTGGGGAAAAATATGTGAAGAAGGAGCTTGTTAATCCAAAGACGTCCTTACAAGTTGTCAGCATCTCTGACGAACACCCTTAGCAGACAGTCCATATCGACGCTCAACTAGCCCAAGAGATTGTAGCAGAACTCATACAATTCTGCGGGATAACGCCACCGTCTTCGCATGGTCTTATGAGAACATGCCAGGCATCTCCCCTGAGATTATCACCCATAAGCTAAGCATTAAACCATCTTTCTATCCAGTCAAGCAAAAGAGAAGGGCATTTGGCGAGGAAAAATATCGTGCAATAAGGGAAGAGGTAACAAAGCTGCAAACCATTGGGTTCATCCGCCAAGTCAATTACCCCCAGTGGATCTCTAAGTTGGTCATGGTCAAGAAGCCCAATGGCAAGTGGCAGATATGTGTAGACTTCAAAGGTCTCAACAAGGCATGCCCCAAAGATAGCTTCCCACTACCCCGCATTGATCAGTTGGTTGATGCAACGGCTGGACACGAGCTACTCAGCATGATGGACACCTTCTCCGAATATAATCAAATCAAGATGCATCCAGGCGACCAGGAATGCACCACCTTCACAACCGATAAAGGCCTATACTGTTATAATGTCATGTCTTTCAGATTGAAAAACGCCGGAGCAACATACCAGCGGCTGATGAACGCCATGTTCGCCGAGCACCTCAGAAAAATTATAGAGGTCTACGTGGACGACATGCTCGTCAAGAGCATCTAGGCCAGCGAAATCGTGGCAAACCTCCGCATCATATTCGCCATCCTCCTGGCGTATGGCATGCGCCTCAACGAAGAGAAGTGTTTTTTCGGCGCTAGCGATAGCAAATTTCTGGGCTACATCGTTAACGAACGAGGTGTAGATGCCAACCCTGACAAGGTACAGGCCATCCTAAACATGAAGTCCCCAGTATGGAAGGTACACGTTCAGAGTCTCCAAGGCAAGCTCACCGCTCTATCCCGTTTTATATCTAGACTCACCGGCAGATGTCTTCCATTCTTCAGAGCCATTAAAAGGACCCATAAGAAGGTAATTGGCTGGACCCCAGATTGTGAAGCGGCATTCCAGAGTCTGAAAGAATATCTGGCGGCTGTCCTTCTTCTCTCCATTCTTGTACCCGGTGAGATACTCTACATATATCTGGCGGTATCTTCATCAGAGGTAAGTTGTGCAATTGTACGAAGGGAGGGACAAGACGACCTCCCAGTATTCTATGCCAACAAAGGCATGAACGGTGAAGAAACAAGATATACCCCCTAGAGCAACTCGCTTTCTCACTCATCGTCGCCGCTAGATGTCTTCGCCAGTACTTCTAGGCCCACACAATCCATGTCTTAACAAACCAACCACTGAAGCAAGTGATGCAGAACCCTGAGCACTCTAGGCACCTCAGCAACTGGGTCATCGAGTTTAGCGAGTTCGACATTGACTACAAGCCGTGAACTTGTATGAAAGGCCAAGCTGTAGCCGACTTCATCGCTGAGCTCACTGAACGTCAGGATAGACCCACCCTTCAGACAGAAGCAGACACCATGGAGGTAACTACCACTGAGAAACCAGCACCTCATCAACAATCGGAATGGAACCTACATGTGGACGGATCCGCCTACGCTACCTCTGGCGTCGGCATCATCTTGACAGGACCAAGGGGACTGAATGTGGAGTACACGTTGAAGTTCAAATTCGCAGCCTCAAACAATATGGCTGAGTATGAGGCGCTCATCGTAGGCCTGCTCCTGGCCATTGACTCAGGCGCTGACAGCGTCAATATATTCAACGACTCCTAGCTAGTCGTCAACCAAGTCAACGACAGCTTCCAGGCCAAGGACAAACAACTATCGGCATATTTAATGTATGTCAAAACCCTCCTCCTAAAATTCAAATTCCACACCATCACACAGATTCTCAAGAAGAAGAACGCCAAGGCTAACTCCCTGGTAAGACTGGCAACCGTTCAACCACATCAAAGTCCAACGGACACAAGGGTAGAATGCCTTGACAAACCAAGCATCACCAAAACCCTAGCAGAAATATTCAATATTGAGGTCAATCCTAGCTGGATGGACGAGATAATCGAATACAACCGCAATGGAATACTACCAGACGACAAGATCACGGCACGGCAGCTTAAGCAAAGAGCAATCCACTATAACATACAGAATGGCAAGCTTTACCGCAGGGGTTCACACATCCCAACCTCTAGTGTCTCATCCCAGAGGATGGAAAGGCCGTCTTGCAAATGATACATGCAGGGGAATGTGGAAATCACTCAGGCGCCAGATCTTTGGCAAATCGCACCATGCGGCAGGGGTACTTTTGGCCCACGCTCGCCGACGACGCCAGAGAAATCTCCAGATCCTGCCACAAGTGCCAGTAGTACGCGGACTTCCCTCATGCCTCGGCTGAACCCCTCTCAATCTTTATAGGCCCATGGATTCACTCCACGTGGGGCCTCGATCTGGTAGGCAAATTGCCAACAGCTAAGGACCAATTCAAGTACATTCTTATGACCATTGATTACAACACCAAATAAATAGAGGCGGAACCGCGGACAACAATCACTACAACTAAGGTAACCCATTTCCTGTGGAAAAACATCTATTGCTGCTACGGCGCTCCCCATACCGTCTTCACAGACAATGGGACACAGTTTAACAACAAGGAGATCATATCTTTCATCGCTAACCTGGGTACCAAGATGAGCTTCACGTCTGTGGCCCACCCTCAGACCAACGGGCAGGTTGAGGCAGCAGACAAGATAATCAAGAAGCTGCTCGAAAAGAAACTTGACAATGCAGAGGGTTTATGGGCGGAGAACTTACCAGAGGTTCTGTGGGCCATCAGGATAACCCTGACATCCACTAATGGCGAGACACCGTTTTGTATGATGTTCGGAACTGAAGCCGTCCTACCCATAGAAGTCACCCAACCTACCGCCAGGGTCGAAAGCTACTGCCCCGAGACCAACAGCGAAGGCATCAACCTCGACAAAGATCTCCTCGAGGAAAAGCGCCACAAAGCCCATTTGCATAACTTGCAAAACAAGCAGCGAGTATCGCATTTCTATAACACCAGAGTCAAGGCCCGGAACATCCAACTGGGGTACTGGGTAATGAAGGAAGTCATTCCACTGCCAAAAGCGCTCCGCCCTATGTGGGAAGGACCATACAAAATAGTAGAAGTCGTCAGCCCCGGTACTTTCTACTTAATGGACAAGGATGGCGTCATAACGACCCACCCTTGGAACACCGAACACCTTCGGTACTACTACAAATAGTCATACCGCTAACCCACAAGAATCTTGACTTAGCTAAATTTTTGCATGATATTTAGCTAAGGAGAGCTACCCAACGGGTAGTCTCCCTCTTTTGTAAACGCTGATTTCTCAGCTTTCAATGAAAAGAGAAATTATTCCAACCATTGTTCTCCACAACACAAATAATTTAACTAGCAAAGCCAACAACTTTCAGCGGACCATGTCCGCTACAGCGTGCACTTGGAATAATTTTAATTCCTTTAATGTTTCATTGATTAACAAAAGCTCTAGTCAAAACTCTAGCGGTTCATAAACATTCATCACACAAGATATTCTACCAGCGGCAACACTTAGAAAATTTCCAGCGAAAGGTAGTTTATTAAAAATCTAGGTCGGGACTACCGGCCAAAAATATTCTTACAAGTCAAAAAAGCACCTCAGCATCGACTACAAAAAAAATAGCAAAGGAAGCTAAGACAATCTTCAGCGGTCGTTGGGGGCAGAGGCAATGTCTTCACCTTCAACTAGTCGCTGGGTTGGGACTCTTTGACCCAGTCGATGACAACCTTCTTGTTTAGTAAATCCAGGTTGGTAGCGGCACCAGCCTTCGCCACATTTGTCAGGGCCTGCTTGTACGCCGGTGATAACTTAAAAGCCGCTATAGCGGCGACTTCCGCATGGTTCCTTTCAGCCCCCAGTTGGGCAACCTCTGCCTTCAGTTTCTTCACCTCCATTGCCTTGGCAGCTAAATCCCGCTGAAGAATGTCAACACGCCGAGTCTTGGGGTCCAGCTACTCTCGAAGCAAGGCCATCTCCTACACAAGCTGGGCCACCCGGTTGTTCCGCTCCAAATCCGAGTCGATGGCACCATCCAACTTACCACGGAGGTCTGCCAGGCTCATCTTTACCTTGGAGCGAAGGTCGTCATTGTCTGACAACCTCTTGGACGTCTGCTCAAGCTCCTGCCGAAGTCCCTCCACTTCATCTCTCAGCTGCCACTCCATGGGAGACGACTTCGATGCCTCCAGAAATAGTTTATGGAGCCTGACACACAGGTGCCTGAAGGCCGAGCTAATCAGCGATTATTGAACTATGATATGGCGAACAGTCCCGTCCAACCAACCAACCCAAGCCGCTCACAGAGAAAGAAGAGAAACTCCTGCTCAGGTTCAGTCAGGAATTCCACGTAGGAGGCAAACAAGCCCAACACACTTGAGGGCACCTCCCCGCCAACTGCAGCAGCCACTGGTTGTGGGGCCTGCCTGGTTCTCTTGGACTGCTGCCATACCTCAATCAGCGCCGCGTCATCCTCCTGATCACTCCCCTCGACCTCGTTCTAACGCCTTTTCTGGCCAACGCAACCTTGGGCGGCGCCCTCGACGGCTGACCTCGACGAAGGCTCAAGGGCAGCAATGGTCACTAGCACCTTCTGCAACCTTGTCTGTTTCCGCTGAGCTCCACGCCGCTGAGTGGGAACTATCTCTCTTCCTCCTTCTGGGACCCTGGCTCCATCCTTTCCAGCAATGCCACGCTCTGGGTGACCTTTAGGCAGTACCGTCGTTTGATCACCAGCGGATATACGTGTGTGATGCGACATTGGCATCAACACTTCTGCATCTGTTTCGCTCAGTGCCAAGGTCTGAGGGTCCACGTCTGCTTGGCATTTAGCCGAGCGGCGTACATACCTTCCAAAAATTTGTCCAGTTCTGCACGATCCATGACTTTCTTAAATGCGTCACGACTGGCCTTATTGTCGGGAACAGAGTCTACACGCACACAAGGCAAGTTAGCGTGACACAAGCCCAAAAAAAAAAAAAAAAACAAAACAATAAGGTAGTTAGCGGTAGTCACTTACCCAAAGCACGAGTCAACCTAAGGTCAACCAATAACTCCCAGCCGATGAGCAAGCGGAGGTCAAGAAGATTGCGTTCTCCAACACCCGGTAATCATCGCAACACGACACCGCTCGTCGCGAGTCAAAGTGAACTGCAAGGCCACTACGGAAAAAAAAACAGGGGGACTATAAAAAAAAAAAAAAAAAAAACAGGAAGAAACATGCATCAAATTGGTTAGCGAAAGCAAGGGCAACCTCGATAGGCTGAAATTCCGACCTAATTCTAAATGATTGGGGTCATGTGTTCACCCCCGCATCATACTCCCACCCTGATGTGGCAACGCAGAAGGTTGACCGCCAGGGGGACATCGAATTCTTTAAATTCTATATTAACTTGAGAGCCCCCTACCGACGAGTGAGGTTCACATGTCCGCTACAGCCCTACCGCTTCATGTAAACCAGTTCGTAGAAGTGCAACACCTCCGCCACGGTAGGCCCTTCACACCTCGACAGCTGCCAGAGGGAGTTCAGCGCCATCCACAGCCTCCATATGTTAGGGCTATTTGCCCGAAGGTGAGATCGAACTTGCATGGCAGAATTTGAAGGTTGGGGAGTAGCGGAAACCTTATGCCCTAATAGAAAATTGCCTCGTCGGCTGACGTAACTTTACCACTCCAAGAAGGCGATACACCCGCTTAAGGTTGGTGATAGCGGAGACGCTCATCGGACAGCCCGCCTCATCAACCGGGGTGCCATCGCTAAGTTCCCAGACAGACTCTATCTCCTCCCCGCCCACCTCTCCATCATGAGCGGAACCACTAGCTGCACTATTACTAGCTAGCTTCTCCTCATGTTGATCATGAGCGACGGTCTCTTCCCGTGCCGTCGACCTCTCTGGGTGCCCGCCGCGTGCCATGGCCACTTCCTAAGGTATGATTTGTAATGGTTCGATTTCTAACTGTTCCGGCAGTGAGGTTCCTGCAGGGGTAGACGGACTAAACGAGTCAATAAATATCCTATCAGAACCGCTCAATGACACGTCAAACCCGGAATCCTCATTGCTCGAGATCTCTGACACTAGCCATCACAAACACCCTAAAACCCAAATCAGTTAGTTCCAAACCAATCTAAACCATCCTTATATCAGATTTCAGTCAAGAACACCAAGAAAA
The DNA here is from genome assembly GCA_025331145.1 of Rosa persica. Classification (NCBI taxonomy): domain Eukaryota; kingdom Viridiplantae; phylum Streptophyta; class Magnoliopsida; order Rosales; family Rosaceae; genus Rosa; species Rosa persica. The sequence continues at coordinate 40,164,973 of WFKR01000002.1, read as the reverse complement.
ACTATACCCAGAAACCCAGAAAATACCAAAACAAGAACATAGCATATACACATTTCAAACCCAGATTCAACCATCTTGCAAATCCACAACATTCAAACCTCTGCCCTAAGCCCCTAAACCACTCCCCAAAACCCTCTCAGACCCTCAGATATAGAAAAAACACAACAACAATTGCCCCAAACAACGACTTAGGTTTTTGAAGTGCAGAAGATGTCAAAACCACTGTGGTTTCCCTCTCTTTTATGTCAACATCCAGCAAATTCGGGCCGTCCGCTGAAAAACGACATCAACCGAGCACTGTACGCGTGTCCCATGATCTCACCCACTATCCGGATTAATAGAAGCGTCACCTTGGTTACAAAAATGATAACTACTCAGACGAGACTAGCGTGCTAGATAGGCATACGCAGACACGCCAACCCAATGCATGACCGCCGAAATGTCCATCCGAAGTAACTGTCGAAAAAGTAGGCATATCAACCGTCAAGCGAGACAGTCTTTGCTAAGCGCAACTCTGCTAGCGGAACTTCTCCCTTTCATCTGGCAAGTGAGATAGTCTCCGCTTAGCACAACCCCGCTAGCGGAACTTCTCCCTTTCATCTCCTAAGTGAGAGTCTCCACTAAGTGCAACTCCGCTAGCGGAACTTCTCTCTTTCATCTTGTAAGTGAGACAATCTCCTCTACATGCAACTCTGCTAGTGGAACTGCTCCCTTTCATCTTGCAAGCGAGACAGTCCCCGCTATGTATACCGTTAGCGGAACTTCTCCATCTAACAAACAGGTTTCCACGACACTTCTTACAGCTTACCTTCAGCGGAGGAATCTCCGCCAGTAGCGACTCCCGAGGTAACACCTCACTCTAACAATGACCGCCACGCGGCGTTGCAATCAAGATATGCTCCTCCTGGACAAGTAAGGGGACACGTCAACATAGTCTTCGACGGCCTTGATTAGGCACGTTAATCCCTGACACTAGGGTATCAAATATTGGGCTCGCTACCCAACACACTCTGCTCAGCGCAGCTCCCCTCAACAAACAATACACCGACCAAACGAAGCTCTATCTTAGTCAGGGAGTGGGGGACTCCCTGGGGGGCCTATCAGGGACCCACCGAAAAGGGTATAAAGTGTTTGCTCAGTAAGTCCATGGTTGAAAATGCACTGACGCTAATTATGCTTGTGACAAGTCTAGCTGAAGTAATGCTTCAAACCGTTAGGCAACTCCCCAACCAAGATTGCCCTCCTTGACTGGGGACTTGGGGGACTTATACATACATGAGCATTTGCAAAGCATAATCAGCTAAAATGAGCCACACTCATACTATCGCCAGCGGTACCAACGACCATCAATGATGTGACCTATGGAAGCACAACCAGACAGGCTATCACCTAAGCCTCGGATCACCACTGATGCGCCGCGCCAAGATAGCATTAGAAGCTGGGAACTGAAGCATATCAGTCCCATATTGAAAACATGGAAGAGGTCAACCTTTTCCCCACCTATAAAAGGTTCTCTCTTTTCTTCTCATTAATTACGCATATACTACTTACCTACTGTTTTCCTGTCAACATAAATTCATTGACTAAGATAGACATCAGAGATGAGAAGACCGCCCACCGCAGGCTCCCTTTGACACCCTTTGTATTTCATTTGACATGAAACAGAATCAATGAGTATCATAAGTAGCGGTCCACCCATTGGACCAGCGTTAACCAAGGTTCAGCCATCGCTGAATTCTTAGACATTAACAGGAGCTGTTAGAATTGGGATTTAGTATCGAGCAAGGCTATTTCCTTTCAGTGGTCTGGGGCGAGGTGCTGCTTCGGATATTTTGGCTTACGGGAAGTATTTTATTTGGCGGTGTTCTGGATGTCACATATCTATATATGTTTCTCTTAATCAGATAACTCATTGGAGTAAAATGTCTGTTGAGTAAGTCTTAAGTAGTAAATTGCATGCTCTTATGTCATATATGTTGTGCATGTGTTAGAGAAATTTTTTCATTAACATGTCTTCATAGTACGGATAATTAGATGAAGATGTAGAATTGGATGTATGTATATATAAAGAGGAATAATTTTTATTTGTTTTCCTGCATGTAGTAAGGGTCGATGATGAAACTTAGTTTCAAGGATCAAATAGTTCACATTTTAAGTCTAGATTCAAATATCGTTTCTACAAAAATTAATCAGATAACTCGAAAACTTTTTATTTCTCAAAGCAATGACTTTACAATAAGAAATTTGTTATAGAGAACATGAGCCTGACCATATAAAAGCAAGAGCTCAAGACATAATGACCACATAAGCTTCATAGCCTAAAATGTAGTGTAAAACTTCCTTTTGCTGTTTTGGGTCTTTTTAAGATCTCCTTGTAACAATAAAAAAAAAAAGAGAGAATGTAGTGGTTACCTGGAAGACTATGATCGACCTTGCCTTGAGCATGACCTCAAGGTTAAATAGCAACCTCAGAAATTCTGTACAAATTGACCCAAGTAAGGGGTACTTTTAGAGTCTCAAACTGATATGAAAATAGAACTACCCTCGTATTATTGGAGGCACAATAATTAGTCCCGCAGAATCAAGCCAGATAAGCTCAATTGATTTCGCCATTGCTCAGTTACTAAATTGTGCTTATGAGCTGTCTTAAGTAAAAATGACCTAGCGCTCTCTACTAGGGTTTGGAGAGCGACGGCTCTCATGGATACGTCACGCTCTGTTCTTGCTCCATTCTTGGATATCTCTTCAAGCTTTGGCCTCTATTTGTTTATCCTTGTTGTTGTCGAAGGCAAGGAGATGGTTTTGGGTGGGACCTGTGAATGGTGGTTGCAGTTACCTGATGATGGTCGTGCTGGCATGAATAGTCCGCTGGTTGTTGCGGACTGTTGGATCCGGGTGATACTGCTTTCTATCCCGGTGATCTAGACGGCTGGGGCTCTAGTGACGGTAACAATGCTTCGTGCAGGTGGTGGGCGATCAGGTTCGATCATTGCTTGGCTGGGTCGCTCATTTCTAGGGTTGTTTTGGTAGGGCTGGAGGGCAGATTTCGCTGGCAGACTGGATGCAGGGGTACACGTTGGCGTTGGAACTAGAACACACCAGTTTTGGAACTGGAGCAAGAGGACGGATTTGGGATCTGAGTGGGCTTTGGCCATGGACTCTAACCCGCTCTCAACTTTGTGCTTGGATTCTAGCCCACTTTCGTTGTTGGGCTTGGTTTCCAGCCCACTCTGTTTGTTGGGTTGCTTCTTAATTTTTGGATTGGCTTGGGGCCTCTATTCGTTAATGGTATTGAATTTGGGACCCCAGATTATGGTATCTGTTCGTGAAAGATCGTTTACCAACATGGCACTGCTCGACGGTTGATGTTGGCGAGGTGGAGTTTAGCTATGGTGTTGAAATCAAGTCTTTATTTTTTTCTTTGCTTTTCAATACCTGGTTAAAAATTGCATACAATGGTGAAATAATTTTTTTTCCCTTTTCTTGGTTAAAAGCTGCATACAATGGCAAAAAAAAAAAAAAAACCTAAAAACAGAAATTCTTATGTGTTCAAGTAAATTCAGAATATGTCTTTGGTCCAAACTCTAGGTTACTTGCTCTAGTTGTAATAGGGTTTATCTTAAAGATATTCTCGGAGATATTCGTAGATATCCAATTATTGTACGATTATGTTTCCATGTACAACTCTATCTCTATGCTTGTAATCCTCTATATAAAGAGGCCCCTATTTTCAATAAAAAAAACTATTCAATTCTCTCCAAATTTCAGTTTTCTTTCAATACGTTATCAGCATGAAGCCCTAACCCTGAAACAAATAGCCAAACCCTGATTCAAGAAGCTAAAACCCTAAATTCAAATACAAAAACTTGAAGCCTTTTCTGCCTCTACCTCACACCTTAAAGAGCTTGATCCTATAGTCCAAAACTGGCGACGGAATCCCAAAAATCGACCCGAAAAAGTACTGAACCGGCCGCCGAAAGCTCCAAACAACCAGTACCAAATGTTACCGCCTGTTCACCGCCTTCGGGACCTCTGATTACCACCAAATGTTACCAGCAACAGCACCTTGATCTCAAGATTCCAGAACTAGTCAGATCATTCCAGGAATCGGTCTAAAACTTGCTGAACATGCCGCCTGAATGACTGGTCTGCAGGGAGAAAATCGAACAGAAAAGTTTTTAGAGGGATTCCGGCCACGACTGATTAATTCCTGCCACGACCGACTAGTTCTGACTATCTCCTGCCAGCGACCACCACCACCTGCCATCCAATTTTTCAGTGACCCTCCGATAATTATCCGGTGACTTTTCCGGTAATTTTAGAGGTATGTTTTATAAGTTTCCGTTTTTGAGTTTTTATTCGTTTTTCTCTTCTTTCTCTCGGGCACTTGCAACCTACCTTCTTCTACCCCCCTTTCTTCTTCATAGGGTAGACTAAAAGCCGAAATGTAGGGGTTCGCGCTCACTCCAAGCTTGGAGCTTGTAGAGTCCTCAAAACTTAGAGTTTGTTGAGAAGTTATGATTGAATACAAACACATCATTGTTTCGTTATGATTCAATTCCTCTTGGAATCAGATTTCTTGGAAATGACTATGCTCAGAAATCCCTAATTTCTTGGTAGCGATTACGCTCAGAAATTCATAATTTCTTGAAAGTGATTACGCTCAGAAATTTTATATGTTTTTGTGGTAGCCTTTTTCGCTATGAAACTAACCATTTTTCTTGTTCTCTTTCAGGATGAGTAACCTGAACAAACTGGACTTCGCTCCATTGGGAACAACTGGCTCTGGATATCAGAAGTGGCTCCGTGATGTCTGCCATCATCTCAATGCTGATGGAATCCTGAATACGATTCTCAAGCCCAGCCACGATGTGCTAACTGTTGAGCAGGCTCAAGCTTTGGAAGCAAATAAAGCAGTCTTAGAGGCAAATAAGGGGAAAGCCATCATCCTAATTACTGGTCATATGGATGATTTGCCCAGTACGAGTATATGAATGAAAAAGACCCTAGAAGGCTGTGGGTCTCACTCGAAGAAAGATTTGGCAATGTCTGTGACTCCCTGCTTCCTGAACTAGAAGTGAGATGGCATAGCCTCCGCTTCTTTGATTTCAAGTGAATTCTTGACTACAACTCGGAAGCACTTCACATTAAATCTTTAATGGAATTTTGTGGAAAAGATATCACAAATGTGAAGTTCATTGAGAACACTATCTCTACCTTCCCTGTCTCTACTTTGATGTTTGCAAAGGCTATCAAATTGATGTTATTGCAGGACTGATAATAAGGTTTTATGAACTCATGGGAGCTATGAATGTCGCTGAAAAGTATGACAACATCCTTGTAAAAAACTATAATTCGAGACCCATAGGAATAGAGCATATTCCGGAGTCCAATTATAGTCACGCCCCTAGGAGAGGGCTCCAATAGCAAAATCCTAATCTTAGGGATACTTTTGGACATTCTAGTCCATGTAATCACTCTATTAAGAAATGTAACTGCCAAAATATGCGAACATAGAACCGAAGAGGTCAAAATGGAAAGAGAGAGGGAGGCAACGCCTTTGGCCATATTAGTGGCGCCACCAACACTAAGAGCCATCCAAATGATGCTTTCAAAGCGCCTCAATCAATAGAGTTTGAGTACAGAGATGTATGTTCCTGATATGGAGTATCACATCATTGGACACACATTTGTAGAACTCGTGAAGACAATTATCACCGCTTACAAAGCATATTGTGAAGCAAGAGAAGCTCACTATGTGGAACAAGAAGATCAAGAAGATGATCTAGAGTGAAGGATGAAGACTTCAAATCTGACTATGATCAATAGATCACCAATTTTATGTAAGCCTTTATTTTTTTGGGGGTGAAATTTGCACACCCTTAATTGCAAATGACACACCGTTTTATTTTTTTAATACTATTTCATCTCACAACTTTTTACACATACTAAAATACCCTAAAATCAGTTTTTTTTTTTTTTTTTTGGGTCCTCTCTCTCTCTCTCTTTCTCTCTCCTCTCCAAAACCACGACAATCTTCTCTCTTTCTTCTCCATGTACAAGGCTGAAGAGTGAGTGTACAGAGAGCTTCATTGGAAGGATGAAGAAATCATTGAGAGGGTTTGTGGGTGTTGCTAAATATGGCCAGAAATAGAGCATGCAGATCTTAAGTCTTGAAGATGGATTTGGTTAAGAAAGTGGGATTCTTTTCATGTGGGGGGAGCGCAGATCAGAGAAGGGCTGTGAGATGAAAATGGGAGTGGAATCTGGGGGTGGATTTGGTTGAGAAATGGGAATTTAATGATACAATGGAGGGAAGATTGGAGAGATAGGCAAGTAGTGCTAGAGGGTATTGGGGGTTTGCAGCATAAAGTAGCCATTGAGGAGCTGAACTTTAACATCAAGGTATGCACCTGGTCCATAAATCACATCACAATTCAATTCCCATATATTCATTCCAACCATCAAACTCACAGGAAATAATCGAACATCAAATTCACAACCCAAAACAACCAGTTCACATAATTCCACCATTCAATATATTCTGGGCAAACAACCAATTCACAACCAAGAATTGACCAAAGAACATTTCTGTTTCAGAATTCCAAATTTTACCTTCAACGATCAAATGACAGAACCCGATCATAATCCAATTTCATCCATTTGACTAAAAGCAAAGTACCCATTTGCAAGTTGCTCTGTGCACAACGAGCAGAGGGAATTCCAAACTTTGGGTACCATTCACTTCATCGTTTCTGCAGTCCAACCAACTCAACATCAACAGCCCATCATGCAACAGCAACCATAATTCACCAAGACTAAGGATAACGTAACTCACCTAGGCTTAATTTCAAAACACGGTACTTCCCGGAATTTCGACGGTGAAAAATGGAGGAGCAGATGTACACCAGCCCAGCAGCTTTGAAAACTCAGCTCTAGTCGAGGTTGACACGTCTACAGGTGCAGGCAAGATGGAAAATGAACCCAGAAGATCTAGAACAGCCGCCGGTGTCGAAAATCACGGCGGAGCCGAAACCAACCCATTATCGAAAATCGCCTCCACGAGAGAACAATCTCTCATGAACTGGGTAACCAACCCCATGATGAAACCTAGGGGAGGTGAAAGGGAGGAGGGCTTTGAAAGCTTTGAAAGTTTGGTTTGGCGTGTATTGGAGAGTAGAGGGTGGGGGTGCAATATGCAATGATGTCCGATCTATGCCAGAAGATTCACAGAGGACTGTCGCGGTTTTGGAGAAGAAAAGAGAGAGGACCCAAAAAAAAATATATATAACTTTAGGGTATTTTAGGAAGTGTAAAAAATTGTGAGATGAAATAATATTAAAAAAATGAAAGGGTGCGCCATTTGTAATTAAGGGTGTGCAAATTTCATCCCCCTATTTTTTCAAGAGATGTAATAGGTAATTGCCAAATATTTTATAGTAAATATCATTGGTTTAGTTTTTCTTTTACTAGGCTCATCTAAAGTGAGTATGATGTCTAGGAAGGTTTTGAGATAAGTGGTATATAAGCAAGCTTATAAGTGGTATTTAAGCGAGCTTTACTCCACCGACATCTCTTTACTCACCTGGTTATATTTATTTTGGAGTTACAGAAAGAAGTCAAACGACTACCATTGTTTTGCATTAATTAGAATTTGGATTAGATTCTCTTAATGGTTAAGAAATAATGATGTACTCCGGATGACTCCATTTTTATTCTAAGCATATTACTTTGTGAATACGATGGCCAAGCCATCAATATTAGTTCAAGGACATAGAATAGCTCAAGTTCCCCTTACCAAATGGCACCTTGATTACTGTCACAGAAGCTCTCTACGCTTGTAGGGCAAATCGCATCCTATGAATAGCCAACGGATTCCATGCAGAAATACATGTAGAGAATGGAAAAGAGTTCATTTGCACTACCTCTGATGATTGCGTATAAAGACGCATCTTAGAGAAATGTATATGTCTCTCTAGTGGATTTTATGTCACCATTATTCGATCTATTAAATCTAATAAAGTTATGAGAGAAGATCTTTTGAATTTAGACACATTTTGGCTTTATCACAATAGGATAGGTCATCCTAGTCATGATATGATGATCCATCTACTCAAGACTTTACACAGACATCCATTCTTTCGATCGAAACAAAGCATGAATCAAAAGTTGATTCCTGGACTAAGTGTGACCGCTACCGCCGCAATCCACCTCCAGCCTAGGGCTATCACAATCCCTATCCATGATGCCATGGATGGCGTCCATGATGATGATGGCACCCCAAGTGATGCTGCAATCATCAACTTTGCTTCAAATAGTGTTTCAGACGCTCAGGCCTAACAAAATCCTCATTGGCTGCTTCTAAGGATTCTCGGTCGTTTTACAAAGCCCATTTCTTATGGAAATTAGGACTGAGACTGTCCTATGCAAAGCATATAAAAATACTCATTTTGTTTTTACATAGAACTCATGGGGATTTTGTGGACTGATTCAACCAACTTGCGGATATTTAAATATTTCATGATGTTGGTTGGCATGCAAACATGCTGGTCACGTGATGTACCATTATCCATCTGTAAATGGTGCTTATATTACACTCCTAGCATATATCATATGACAATGGACTCACTCCTCGAATCATCCTAATTAGTCAATTGGACTTGACAATGTTAGAGAGTTTGCATAGAAGATTTTCGATGATTATTGCATATCACTAGGATTGATGTTGGACATCATATTCCCATGTACACACATAAATGGTCTGGCAAAAAAGACTACGATGGTAGTCCATCGTAGTCCGGACATTGGTAATGTGTACCAACTCCCTATATCCGCTTGAGGTGATGCAATATCGCATGTAACTATGCTAATTTGTCTATGACTCACTGTCCCTCAATCTATCTCTGCGTTACAGCTAGTGACTGAGTACAAGTATCTCGTACTTACGCATATTTGAGTGAGTCATTTATGTGCCTCATGCACTGCCATAGCGTACTACAATGGGTCATCACAGATGACTAGGTAAATACGATGGATTTGAGACTCCAACAATCGCCCGCCACATAATATCCTTGCTAGGCGATCTCGTTACTGCATGTCTTGTGGATTGTCACTTTGATGAGACAGTCTTCTCGTTTTTAGGGGGAGATAAGAACACAGATGTTCAATAGAAACGACAGGAATTGTGGATGTCTGTCCCTACCATGACTCATCTCGATCCCAGCTAAAGTGACAAAATCACACATATTTGCTACAAATATGCATGCAAAGATGGTCGTCCCTACGAGAAGACCTAGCCCCACCCTACAAGGAGGTAGGCATGGCACCAACACCATAGAGAGTGGCACTCTGGCGTTAAAGGCCATACCGCCAGCTAGGATGTGTGGGAGGCCCGTGGGTTCGAAGGATACTTTGACACAACTCAATCATTTGATTATCGATACTCAAAATCCGTCTCATGAGAATTTTCCAGATTATGGTTATTGTTGGGGGATGCCTCAGCATCAGAACCTATTCCTGAGAATATAGAGCTCTATGAATATTACACTAGTATACTTGAGACGTGGGATATAAACTCCATAATGATTGATGATGTATTCGTGCATTTCATAGCGCATGAGTTCATTGAGTCAGATGATATCGAACCATGCTCCGTTGATGAATGAATGCCAACATAGAGAGAATTGGCCTAAATGAAAAGATACGATCCAGGTGAAGTTCGATTCTCTAATAAAGAGGATTTCAAGTTAGTAATGCCAACATCTCCTAAAATAAAATCTATTGACTAATGGGTCTTAATTAGAAAGGGTGATGAGAAAAAGATATGGTAATCTCACCTTATGGCGCAAAGCTTCTCACAAAACCCCCTGGAATCGACTACGATGAGACATATTCTCTCGTAATAAATGTCATTGCACTTCATTACCTTATCAGTTTGGTAGTTTCCAAATAACTGAACATGCAGCTTACGAATGTGGTCACTACATATCTTTTTGGGGATCTAGATACGGAATATACATGAAGGTTCATGATGAACTTCATTTACCCAAGTCAAGTGGCTCTAGATCACGGAGTGCGTTTACAATAAGGTTGAAACGCTCACTAAAGTGACTACTTAATTGGGAATGGATATGCCTTTGCGCCTTTAAGACAAGTTCCGGATTCTATCGCAGTTCATGGTGGACATGATCTTCATTGAAAGCCCTTAAAGAGTTAAGGGATGTTGTTGAACACTTGAAATCCGAGTTTGAGATGAAGGATCTTCGGAGAACACGATTATGTCTCGGTTTGAAACTTCAGCATTGTGTTGATAGATGCTTAGGTGTTTTGACAAGGTCAAGCCTTCAAGCACCCCAATGATCATTTGTAGTCTTGATCCTAAAAAGGATCTTCTTTGTCTGAAGGATGATGACGAAGATGTGCTAAAGGCAAAGGTGCCTTGCTTGAGTACAATAGGCACATTATTGTACTTAGCTCAATGCACAAGATCGAACATCTCATTTGTAGTGAACTTGTTAACTAGATATAGCTCTGCGCCAATGCAATGCTATAGGATTGGTGTAAAAGATATCTTTCGGTACTTGAGATGTACGATTGATATGAGATTGTTCTATCCCTACAGAAAGATGATGGATTCGGACCCATCGCACACCAGAAACGCCGCTAACACTGGTCTGCGTTCTCTATCCCCATCTCAAAACAACATTAGTGTTTTGTAAGGTTTTGCTGATACAGGGTATGTCTCTGAGCCACACAAAGGTCATTCCTAAACTGGTTATGTGTTCACCATAGATACGACCGCGATATCTTGGAAGTCTATAAGAACAGACCCTAGTCGCTATATCTTCGAATCATGCAGAGATTATTGCTCTTCAAGAAGCAGTTCGTGAATGTATATGAATTGGATCCATAATTACTCATGTTCGAAGCAATTATGGTTTGATGTCTACCACAGATAAGTCTACGAGCATTTATGAGGATAATGTTGCTTGCTGTGAACAAATGAAGCAAGGCTACATCAAATGCGACAACACCAAGCATCCTCAGCAACAACAGACTATCCTTAAAATCAAAGTGAACTAGGTTCAATTTGAGGATAGTGTGGCAGACTTGTTCACTAAGTCATTGCCTAGACTCCATTTTCGAGAAACATGTTGGTAGCATCTTTTGCGAAAGTTATCCGAACTCCCATAATCGTAGTCTTGAAATGTGAAGGGTGTGTTGTGCTCTTTTTCTCCTTCGACCGAGGTTATTTTTGTCCCACTGGATTTTTTTACTCGGCAAGGTTTTTGACGAGGTAACGAGAGGAGCACCATGTTTGGGTAACACAAGGGGGAGTGTTCAAGTAAATCCAGAATATGTGTCTGGCTTAAACTCTAGGTTACTTGCTCTAGTTGTAATAAGGTTTATGTTAGAGATATTCTCAGATATCCAATCATTGTACGATTATGTTTCCATGTACAACTGTATCTCTATGCTTGTAATCCTCTATATAAAGAGACCCTTATTATCAATGAAAGAACGATCCAATTATCTCCCAACTTCAGTTTTCCTTCAACATTATGGTAGATTTTAAGGAATTGTAGAGTTGCGCTACCTACCTTTTTTTTGTAAGACTAGGAGTTTGATTGCATTATTCTAGACACTTAGCATATAATTATTATACATGATGAAGGAGAAAAAAAATAGAGAGTTCTTATTTAGACCTACAAATTTTCTCTCAATACCTCACATGCTATTTACACCTCTCATTTTCTTTTTAAACAAAAATTTGCTCATAGGAACTCCATTAAATTACTAACAGAGCCTTATTTATACTAGAAGCGATAATACATATATATATATATATAGATATATATAGGCCGGATCAGAGGCAGACGTCCGCAAAGATGTAAAAGTGCAGACGCTGCACAGAATGGCTCGAGGCGGCGTGAATCTTGCCGGTGCCGAACCAGGCTTTCATATTGAGATTCGTCTTGCCGTTGGACTCCTTAGTAACGAGTTCGAAGTCGAGATTGGTTTGCTCGGAGTTTCTGTTGAACTTCCAGCGCGGACCTTCAACTTCGATCACGTTGGCCTTTCACCTAGATGGTGACGCCGTCCAGGATGTCCTTGCTCTTTGAGGACAGAACCAGACCTGCCATCCGTACTGTCGTGAGCCTCCCTGAACCGCCTCCGTACTTTTGCATAAGGTGCGGACGTCCGCTTTTGATCCTCTCTGTATATATACTAAGGGCACCAAAATTTTGTCTGAAATTTCTGTGAAATTTCTATGTCACCAACAATGAATTTTTTACTTCATACTTTCATAGAGAAAATATGAAATATTAATTTTTTTTTTTTGCAATTTATTTGAATACAACAAAAAACAATTTTGGTTTTATCTGCTACAAAGTTGAATGCTCCAACCACAGTATGATTCCCTTTTTGATTCGTCTCAAATGTCATATGCTTCATACAATGAAACACCATATTGGGTAATTCCATAATATTCGATATATGGATTGCATGTGGGAAGAGATCAACACACATATAATACCCATGTGATGAAGTACCAAAATCATTTTCAAAATTCATGTACTTGGGAGTAGTATTGTATAATACTAAATGGAAGCAGTTCAACTAGCTAGATTGAACCACAACGTAATAGTTTTTATATTTCTTTTGTTGTACTTGTTCATTTTCATTCATGGGGTTTTTATAGTACGTGTGATGACCTGGATTTTGCATTAATTAATTCTCGTCATTAATAATGGACCAATTGTGCGAATTATGCGTGTTATGCTTTGTACATATGTTGTTTGTGTAGTGGAATGATTTTCGGATGAATAATTATTTGAAATGCATAGTTTTAGGGGGATGCAAAAGGTTAACTTTTTATACGTTTGGTTTCTCCAAAAACTTACTTCACAAAAGTTGTAGAACATGTCGATGCGAGTTCGTAAACATGTGAAACGCGAAAATTAGAGTTTGTATGAGAAACTTATGGTCAGTGAAAATTTCAAATATTTTTGAAAACTACTATAAATAGGATTTTTCCAAAATTGGAAAATCAAAAAATACATTTTGGGAAGTTTCCATTTTTGGAAAGTTGAACACCTTTGTTCTCTCTCCTAAAATGCGACCGACCCAACCCGGACCTGGTTTTCTCACCCAAGTTTTTCGGCGAACTCCGATGATCTCCGATGACGGCCCAAACCCAAATCATTCGCCTCCTTGTTCCGGTCCTCCATGTGGTGGTCTCTAGTGGTGATTCTCCCCCACGGCGGCGCTGAGAGGTAACGAAGTTAGAGGCAGTTGGACCCTATCAGTTCTCCGATCTCCGACAACGGTAGAGCTTCAAACCAAGTTTCTTGAGCTCACAACAGCCTCCTCCATCGATCCCTGGCAGTGGTTTTGATCGATTCTGCGTGGTTTGCTGCAACTCAATGTGAACAGTAAATATTGGGCTTTGGACGGCCATCTAGGCAGATTTGGCTTGAACTCCAGGTATTAAAGTTGTTCCACTTGATATTCTTGACATTTTGGACTGTTTGATTAATGTGGTTTTAAGTTTTGGCCGGCGGTGGTTGTGGTGGTTGTGCCACCACCTGTGGCAGCACTATGACGACATTTCGACCATGTAAGAGCAATTTCTTATGCTATTTATCATCTACTCGTTGATATGGGTATTTCGATACATAATACTTAATTTTTGGAGGTCGTATGAGCATGTTAGGATTTTTGTGATTTCAAACATTTCGGGATCCGATCTGTGTGGATTTAATTGTCCGATCGACTTGTGGTTTTGATATATCAATCGTAGGAGTGTTCCAGAGACTTAGGGTAATCTCGGATGAGATTTCACCTCGATTGGAGTTACTTTCAGGTTGTAGTTCTATTTGGGGATTCGAACTATAATCAATTGTGATTCATGTATTAAATCGAGACTCTATTTTCTTTAGGTGCTTAACAGTGTGCATTCTGTACACTATTTAGTGGTGTGAAGACGCAGCGGGAATTTTGAGGTGAATAATTTCACAATGTTCATTTACGAACACTACTACACAAAAGGCTTCACACAACGGTTTAAAACTGTCGTCTCATGTTTTGCATTTCCGTGGTCTATCAAGGCGTCGTCTGATAAAACGCTGTAAGATGACGGTTTTCAACCGTCGTATATCAATCATTGGGTCTACGGTTTGCGGCTGAATCCGTCATTTGATGGATCGGCAGATCTACCGACATGTTGTTGACAGAAATATGTCGTGTTGTGACTTCTACTCATACCATGGTTTTTAGGATTCCAGCGTGGTATGACTTTTAATTATACCACTGTTTTAGGATTCTAGCGTGGTGTGACTTCTACTCATACCACGGTTTTTAGGATTCTAGCCTTGTCTCTTTTTTGTTCAGAAGTCAGTTTTTATTTTTAAGACGTTGTGTAAATTGTATACACACGACAGTTCTTCCAACATAAAATGTGGTGTGATGACCTAAAAGTTCAGTGTATGTGTGCCTTCACACGATAGATATAACTCGAACCGTTGTATTGTAACATTTGAGACAATGGTTTTTGCTAATACTTGTAGTCTTTGTGCGCATCCAACAATGATATCGGTAAGAACCGTCGTGTGAATTGTTGAAAATTTGTTTGATTCAGCCCTATAATCCTCGTCAGACGACGTATTTTCCTTTTTTCCTACTGTTGTTTGATTTGGTAATGGTAAAATTCAAATTAAGCTGGAACCAAAAATTGACCAAATGAACAATAATTCTGTCATAATAAATAGCTATTATAATCCCATAAATGGATCAGATAATGGTAATTTTATCCACAAAACAGAAGGGATCACGTACGTCTACGGATCTCCAATAGCAAAATACATCCACAAATGTGGCTAAAATAGTCTCGTCCTACATAATCTCATCTATAGAAGACATGCAATTCAAGCCAACCCAAAAAGAACCAACATCTAGCCTAATGCACTTGAGACCTTGCATTACTGCATGTACCCAAAAAAGACCAACACTTCAAAACTTCAGCAGGTTCTTCATCACATAATTTGCAATCTCATTACGCACTTCATCAAGTTCCACTTGACCATAAGTATGGTTGGCTCTCCTATCCCACTGTTGACAGTTTCAAATCAGAATTTTAAACTCATACACATTCAACAATAACAAGTTGGAAACCAACAGCAACCATAAAACCTTTATGTGCAAACAACTTTGTCACTGTCCTCAAACTTTAATATATGGAAGAATGCTTTTGAAAATGAAAATTTATGGTTACCTTATCTGCAAATGACAAAGTTGTATCATGGATGATATCCCTCATGTATCTCATTACAAAATAGCCACACTATTTGTCGTTTGGCTGTGGTGGAATACCCTAAAAAAGTCAACAACGTGTCATCAAACAAGAACATACATATAACTACTAATTATATATCAAGTAAATCATCCTCTGAAAATCAAATATAAATATATATCTATATGTATCACATACTGCCATGTTCTTCCATTCAACAGAACCTCGTCCTTTCTTGATGCGGTCCGCCTTAAACAATCTGATGGCCCTATATATAAGCAAACCGACAGCATTAGACTTTCATAAGAATATATATGATCACACTACAAACTTCCATTGAAACGGTCAATTTTGAGCAACTTACGTGTCTACAATATCTCTCTATTCTCCAGTGATTAGGCGTCTTTTCAATGGATCCATGAAATAGACGGTCCCCGTATCCGGATTGATTACAGTCAACATCCAATGAGAACTAATATTCAATAAACAGATTTTTAGTGCAATATCGATATGAATGAAAAGTCAAGTTTAAGCATAAATAATTGACTAACTTACGATGCGTTGTAAGGCAATAAGAAAATCTGATTTGGAGAAGCAGTTATCAACCGATCTTTTATATTTCGGGACCTCTGCAATGGACTCCCACACCCTATCTCACCGGTCAAGGTTGGGTCAATAAAATCAACCATGTCTTGCATTTTTAACTGTTTTAATACATCATGCAAGTACCTAAAGCATAGAGATGATTCACATAATTAAGTCACCTAATAATTAATTCACCAAAGTCACATAATTAAGCAACCAAGTGTAGCATTTACCTCAAATACACCACTATGCATCTTGTTGTTATTTCTGCCATGTGTGCAAGCCTCATAACATCTACATCAAGTAGAAAGCTCTTACCATGATAACCAAATATGGGCTCTTCTTTATAGAAGCAAATGGCTTTCCCATCTTTGAACCCTTCTTTTCCCCGCTCACATTACCTTCATGTATGAATTACAAAGCCAATCATATAACTTACAATCTCCATATAACCAAAAACAGTTAATCATGCAACCATCAAACCTTCCCCAAGCATATATAAGCAACTACACATCAACCATCAGAGTTTGAGCATTCAGCAAAATACCTTTTGAGTTTCCAACAGCGTCTTAAGAGTTTCCTTCCAATCAATATCAACTTTCAACTTCAATTTCCAATCAATATCACCCTTGCAAAGAAGAAACACATAAAGATAATCAAAACCAATTTCTGAAACTAGCCTCTCATGTACATTACTGTTTCTTCAATCTAAAACTATACATTACTATTTCTGCAATCTGAAACTAGGCTCAGATAAAGCCTTATTAGTTATTAGAAATAACATAGCTTACCAAGCAGCGATGTTTACTCCTATACTTATCCTTTGTCTTCTTTTCTGAGGCACAACAGGATATCAATATATGAATCAATTTCCATATAAGAATGTCATCCTCAATAGGCTAAGAAATTAGAAATGTAAGTTTCTTCAATCATAATCCATTAGAAGCTCATCATAATGCAAAGAATGCCATCTGGTCTAGTTAATCTCATTTATATTTTGTTTACTTTTCCATGTAAAAACGACTTGATCTAACAAAGCTTTTAAATACTGCAATCAAAAGATGCATCTGATAACACCACAGTGACCACACCCATGCAATTGCATCTACTCATATGCCTTGAAAGCTAATTTATATCATTCCTAAACTAGTAGTCCTGAAAACCTACACAATGGCAACATCTCTTCCCAACTAATAGGTCAAAACAAATTGAACTTTAATTTACTCACATTCCCAACGAAAATAGAACATTCATCAGTTGCTTCCTTGTTTGCCTAAGAATCAGCAGCAGTAGCAGGACCTATGCAAGATAATAAAATCAATCACATATATACTAGGTTAAACATAAGACTAGAAAACAAACAAAATCATTACACAAGATTCAGAAAAGCTTAAAAGAAAAGCAGAATATTTTGTATCATAGTATAATACATCAAGCGCGATAAGTAAAATAAAGGACACTTACTTGCTTAAAAGGCTCAAGTACAGAAAATTGCCCTCCAACTCTTTTGCCTACAAATTAAGAACTCAAACTCATGAGTGATCAAGTAAAATACATAAAAGACAGTGTCGTGAAGTAACTGAATCTGAAGAATTAATACCTCAAGTTTGCTCTCCCAATCGACACCATACAAATTACTTAAAATTGGGCCGGCCTTAACAATAGACTATGGAAGCTCCTTAAAGAAATCCACAATGCTGGAAGCAACTGAAAAACAAAATGAGAAGAATTCATGAGCAAGCAACATAAGCTACAAGGGGAAAAAAAGGATAAAAAAAAAAAAGCAGAGTGACAAACAACATACTTCAGCTTAGCAGCTCTCAATTTGTGAATTATCAGAACTTTTCTAACTCAATGTTTTCACTGAGAACAAAACAAACAAAAACCAAAACCATTCTACTTCTTCAGGCTGCACACAGAAATGTAGTTAATAAGTTGCATATTGAATGACACAAATTTTCATCATGAATCAACAATGTTACACACATTCAAGAATTGATAAAACATACCGTTCCATTTCCGATAACTGATAAATTTGATATTAGAACATGTTTCGTTTCTATCAGCAGCTTGATAGCTTGTGCCACCGTGTTCTCGTCCAACGACAATCCACTGAAATCTTCTGTCAGCCTAATAGGGAGAAGGAAATCAAAGCAAATCACCAGTGGGTTCACGTTTAAAGTTATCAACACCAGAAAACAACAACACATTGAAATAAAATCTTCCATTAAAAAACTGTCTTAAACTAGTGAAGAAAATCAAAACAACATTCTCAATTTTTTCAAAGTCTACACCGGAAAATGTCCAGTTAGTCAAAACCCCAAATCAAAAGATGAGAGTGATGGTATATATACCTTTATCAAAATCTCCAGTTGGTCAAAACCCCAAATCAAAAGAGTGATTTGTGAAGAACCTGAAATCAACACCTGAAATCAAAAGTGAAGAACCCGAAATCAAAAGCATGATTTGTGAAATCATAAGGATGAGAGGACGAGAAACCAGAAACCCCCAAATTTTAGGGCTTACCAGATTCGAAGACAAATCTCCGACTTAGGGCTTCGAAAGCTTCGCACCAGAGAGTCGGGCCTTCAGAGGTGGTGGATTTAAGTTTTAGGGTCGTGGAGTGAGTCGGGGTAGCTATGGAGTGAGTCAGAGTGAGTCGAGGGTTGGAGGCGCTATATCGAGGTATGGTTGGTGTTATATCATGGTTTTGTGGAGTGAATGGCGCTATGTCGAGGTATGGTTGGGGGCAATGCTGTGTCGAGGTATAGTGGGGAGCAATTAATGCTGTGTCGAGGTCTAAGCATTAGTTTTGAGAAGACATTTTTTTTTCATTAAGTGTTCTAATAATAATTTTGTCTGAATGGATGCTATTTTGCCTAGCTAGCTAGGACACAGGGTCAGGGAGATAAGCCATTAATTAGTTGGTGCATGCATATACAAGACATCAGACCATGGTTTTTCACATATATGAATGCCACTTCAAAATTTTCAATTTTGCCTCCTCATATTGCCTGCTGAGAGGGAACTAAATTTGGGGGGAGACAAATGGAGGGAACATGTTTTGAGTTTTGACTTGCAAATCTATAGATTCACACCACAGTTTTAAAGTAACCGTCATATAAACACTACATGCTGAGGAAATTTAACTAGTGCCAATTG
The DNA here is from genome assembly GCA_025331145.1 of Rosa persica. Taxonomy (NCBI): domain Eukaryota; kingdom Viridiplantae; phylum Streptophyta; class Magnoliopsida; order Rosales; family Rosaceae; genus Rosa; species Rosa persica. Next base: position 40,145,934 of record WFKR01000002.1, on the reverse strand, counting down.
GTCCGAAACTTGCTACCTCTATGACAATTTAACCTCACACCACGCTTCCACTTATAAACGTCTTCTGAAACAATACATAATTTCAGCATGAAAAACACCCGTTGGTTTAATTCATATTAGAAGACGGAAACTTTACAACCGTCGTCTCAATAATGAGAAATTATTCACACCACGGAAAACAGTGTTACGTCGTATGAGACGTGTCGTGTGATTCATTTTCTGTAGTAGTGGAACGGAGTTACCTTTATCGTTTTGGGAGTTATTTATTTAACTGCAAACTATGGTTGGTATTAGTAGGCATTCCTGAGTGGACTACGTATATATATATATATATTTACATGAAATATATACGTGTGTGTGTGTGTATATATATATATATATTATTCCAAGGATTGAGAGGCCCAAGGAATTAAGGTCACAAGTAGGTGATTTTAGGCAGTAGATCGAGTAATCACGTCTTTTGTCGAGCGAGTGGTTATGATCAGTTAGAGCTCTAATTTGTCTGCCAGTATATCTCATGGGCTAATGGAGCAAGGTATTTTCTAACTCATGAGTATGTGTTTTAAGGAATCAAAGTGTAAGTTGCTTTCTTTATTTATGATTTGAAACGAATCAAGTGTGAGTTGCTTTTTTTATTTAATGTTAACAGAAATCAATGTGTGAGTTGCTTTCTTTCATTATCATTTTGAAAGGAATCAAAGAGTGAGTTGCTTTCCTTTAGTACGTGTTTTTAAGTAATCAATGAGTGAGTTGCTTTCATTTATTACGTGTTGTAAGGAATCAAAGTGTGAATTGTTTCATATTTATCAATGTGAGTTGTTTGGTTGTTGGATTTGAGTTTTAATCATACAAGCTTTCACAAGCTTACCGGGTTTGTTATGTGACAACCCGGTGTACTATTCAATGGTGTAAGGGTGAATCCTACATGTTAGAAAAATCATGGCTGAAGCTGAGACTTTGGATTAACAGCTTTATGGTAGGAAGCCAATTTTGTGACTTTACCGTTGATGAGACTTCCGTTATGTAGTAAGCTTTGAGGAGCACTTACGTTTTATTTTGTTGAGACAATTTAATTCGTAACTTGCGTAATATATGACTCTGCAGAGCGAGTCTGTATTGATATAGTGGATTCAGGGCATCAGTATATACTTGGTTTAAAAGGAAAAAGTTTTCTAAGTATTTTGTATTGATGGTCGGATCATCACGTATGTATAATTATGAGAATTAAATTGATTTTTAATGATGTTTAAAAATAGGGGCGTGACATTACATCCCCCCCCCCCCCTCCCGCCTCACCCCGTTGTAATTTTATAATTATAAGTGAAAAAAAAGTGATAGCCAAGCCTCCCACTAGGTTCCAGTCATTTAAAAAAAAACACATTCACATTATTAATATACAGCACATTTATAATTACACATAGATAAAAACACTAATTTAGCAACTTACTACAGTACTAGTTAATTACTCATTCATATTAAATATCACAATTCTATTATGAGTTTTTATCATGGGTGAGGTCTAAATTTTTTTTTTATCAGACAGAATAGCACTCAGACTTTTAAAACGATCAATTAGACTTTCAAAACCACATCAACAAGGTGCTTATATAAATCTCCGTCACTTCTCCGTTAATTTTAGAGACAAATAAGACATTTCGTGACTTGACCATTGAAACGACTGTGATAACCTCATATGTCAACCCAGAGTTAGTTGACTCTTCCTTCCCAACTCTTCTGCATCTTCTTCTCTACCATTTACAGTTGGGATATGCAGACCACCTCTACCCAGAAGCAAAAGCTCATCAAAATGGATTGAAATACGCAGTACGCAAAAAGTTAAAACAAACCCAACAATAATAAATTGTTCCAGGACGTCATCTTCTACCTCTAGAAACATATCGCGGTCATCTTCTTCTTCCTCGATATATCGCTCATTGAGCAACAAGGTTTTTCTGGGTGTTTTTTTTTCTTTTTTGGTTTGTATGAATTTCTTGTTTCTTTTTCTTTGATCAGAATGTTCGTCTTAAATTCTGGGTTTCCTTTATTTTGTCAAACGTATTAATCAACAAGTGCATCTTCTATCTTCAATTAAGAGATTCCATCTTTTATTTTTACTTTTTATCAAACGTATTTTGGGTTCTTATTTCTGGGTTTCTTACTTATATAGTAAGAGATTTAATCTTCAATTAAATAATACTTCAAATTATCAACACTACTTGAATCTTGCATCTTGCGGATCTTGGACTCCTCATGTTCAGCCTCTTGAACAACTTATGAACACCTCAGCAGCAACAATAAATTAAACTTAAGAAGAACTGTCCTCTATGGATATAGAACTTTGGTTGAATGTGATGGAGATTACCGTATAAGAGATTTGGGTTTTGTTTGAGACAAAAAGTCATTTATGCCCTTGTGGATTGAGTCAACTAATTGACACGTGGTTAATATTATCGGAGAAGTGACATAATGTAGACAAAAGCACATTGTTGATGTGGTTCTGAAAGTGTAGGTAGCTAATTGATCGTTTTAAAAGTCGTGATACCACTCTGTTTGGTCAGAAAAAGTCCAGACCCTACTTACGATAAAAATCCTTTTATTATAAACGTATAATTTTAGAAATGTTACATTATAAATAGGTATATTATAGGTTAGTTTTTTTTTTTTTTGGAAAGCGGGTAAGCACCCATTAGGTTGGAGTGGTGGTGCTCCTCCCTGCACTTGCATTATTCATAGAAGGAAAATACAATGAGGGGGACGTATAGCCTAAACCTCGTATTTGATAATAGCCATCCTCCATAAGCACATCCTGAATAATATCAGGAGTGTCATCCACCCAAAACTCATCCCACATGGATGTACTAGCAAGGTGCGCAAGCCTATGAGCGACACCGTTTGCTTCCCTATAGACATGTCTAAGAAGTATGAAATGAAAATCTGCCATATAGCGTTTAAAATAATACCAACCTCAGACAAGTCTTCACCATCTCTAGCAAGCGCGTTTAAAACCATTGCACAGTCGCTTTCAAACTCCACTTCGTTAAATTGCTGATGGATAGCGACCAACAACCCAGCTCTCAAAGCTTCGGCCTCAGCATGTAATGCAGATTACACATGTGGAATGTGCTTTGCTAGGGCCGCGACGCAAGCCCCTGTCTCATCCCGCGCTACAACTCCCACCCCACCACTGCCAGTAGCTTTACGGTAGGCCCCATCAACATTAACCTTCAGCCTGCCACGTGAAGGACAACACCATTTAGCACTGCTTCTTGGAGTTTTCTTTCCTGCCTTTTTATTAGAGTTTTTATCATGGGTGAGGTCTGAACTTTTTCTGACCGGACAGAATGGTACCCAGACTTTTAAAACGATCAATTAGGTGCTTCTATCAACTTCTCGTCACTTCTCCGTTAATTTTAGGGACAAATGAGACATTTTGCGCAACTTGATCACTGAAATGACTGTGATAACGTCATATGTCAATCCAGAGTTAGTTGACTCTTCCCTCCCAACTCTTCTGCATCTTCTTCTCTACCATTTACAGTTGGGATATGCAGACCACCTCTACCTAGAAGCAAAAGCTAGCTCATGAAAATGGATTGAAAGACGCAGTACAAAAAATGTTAAAACAAACCCAACAATAATAAATTGTTCCAGGACGTCATCTTCTACCTCTAGAAACATATCGCGGTCATCTTCTTCTTCCTCGATATATCGCACATTGAGCAACAAGGTATACATAAACTGTGAAGCGATCCAAGTTTTAAGATGACAAAAGTTTTTAATTACACATAAGAATGAAGGCCTAATTTATGTGTAATTTTAAGTTTTTAATTAGGATTGATGCGAAAGAGATAGACATAGGCCTGGAAATTTGAATTTGTTGGCTTGTGAATCAACACTGTAGTTTGTAAAAAATTGAAATAGAGAAGATGGAATTGCTACAGAGTTCGTGATCGTCGTTGGGAAGTGCTTCTTTCCGAATAGCTTGGTATAATGTAGATAGAAGCACATTGTTGATGTGGTTCTGAAAGTCTGGGTACCTAATTGATCGTTTTAAAAGTCACGATATCATTCTGTTTGGTCAGAAAAAGTCCAGGCCCCACTTATGATAAAAAGACTTTTATTATAAATGTTTAATTTAGAGGTTACATTATAAATAGGTATATTATATGTTAGTTTAGTCTATGTAAAAGTTTCATTTAAAAATATAATTTTATAAATACAACTAATGTGAATTTTTTTTTTGAAATGGGACTGGTGCGGTTGCCCTCAAGCCTTGATTAATGAAACTGTAGAATACAAAGGGGGGGATATAACGCCTGAACCCCAAATTACAATAAGCATCGAGAGAACACCCTGAAATAACATCAGGAGTCTCTACAAAATCTATGTATTCTAACAGGCACCAATTAGCAAAGAGTGCACGAATGACTGCTCCATTTGCTTTGACATAGCAGTGACATACCGGAAAGATAACTGTATTACAAAGAAGCATCATTACAAATAACACAGTTTTCTCACTATGTTGCCGCACGGAAGTAAATCCAGCGACACTTCATTTCATCATTACAAATGTGATTTCTTTATTTTCAACTAAATTTCCACCGAAATCGAAAATTTCTCCGGAATTTCCTTAAATTTGAAGTATCCAAATCGAAACTGAAACCGAAACCGAAATTTGAATCTTTGCCCAGGCTGCACCACGCTAATTTCTCTTTTGCCTTAGTCCCAAAACTTTTAAAATTCATAAAAATTAGATCGGTATCCGAAAAATTCCCACGAACTCGTACTTTCGCGTACTTTATTATCAAACTCCTAAAATAAAAATTCCACTTTGTGAAAAATTTCCAAAAATATTTCCGAGCACCATTTTAATTGCTGAGATCGTAAAATAACTTTTAAACGATCTCAACTTAACTCGACAAATTTTCCAGGAGCTCACATCGACATCTCAATTGTTCAGTTTTAGGTCTTCATGGTTAGATCATTTTTGTAAATTTTCACCTAAATTGAAAATCACTGAGGCATTATTGTAATTTACCATTATCAATATAAATGGTTCCGATTGGACATATTTGGTTGATCAATTGATGTTATATAGTTAATACATTAATAATATTTCAATTTGATTAAATATTTACAAAAGTGATTTACTCACGGAGATCTCACAACTAAATGGTCGATTTGCCAAGTTGTGATAAAAAAAAGTGTCCCGCAAGCAATCCCTTAAGTTGGCAAGCAAAAAAAGAGATTTCCATTGTGGAAGAGTCCTATGTATGTACACATGGCTTCTTTGCTCATTGCTTTCTCAAAAGTACGAACATCCTCGGTTAAACGTTAAACGCTAAACAATTAAATATAATATCTCCAAAACATACATTAAATTGAAAACTATTTAGTAAAGATCCCTCGCTGATATAAAATATCAAATTGTATAGTTGCCATTAAGTATATAAGCGAGGGTGTTTGTACTTATAAAAAAGCCACAATTTTGCGCTTTTAAACATTAATCGCACATATATATATATAAACGGTTGCCACAATTATTTTTTCCGGTTCAAACAAACATAGATAAAGTTGATATGTTATTACATGCAGTTGACTCTCTCTCTCTCTCTCTCTCTCAAACACACACACATATATATAAACTATATATGCACCTCGTATAGTATAATTACGGGAAATGTAATTAAATCACACAGAGGCTGCTATATTAGCTAGTTTTGGACACCACAATAAGTCTTCAAAGCAGATTGAGCTCTCTGACCAGCCTCTGAATAGTAAAATCCAAGAAACTCAACATGATCGAATGGCTTGAAAAGCAGAGGATGCTCTTCATCCACAATCTCCTCTGGGGCTTTTATTATGTAACCTGCTTTTGGGATAGAGAACAATCCAGTGGAGTACCTAGCCTCATTTCCTGTCATCATCACTCGATGATGTGGAGAATGTAGTCGACCATTTGTCCATGCCTGCACATCAAATTAGCATAATTTTGTCATAGTTAAACCAATTAAATACATAGCAATTAATACATAGCTCTGACTTTTATGGTCCATGCCTAAATCATGCATGAATGTAGTCGTCACACATCGGAACTCACTGTTTCTGTTGAAATCAGAGCATTCAACCCAAACCAATAGGCAATGAGTGAAGACGCAGATGATGTATACATATTTTGATCTCATATATAAGCATTTGGCAAGACTATATATGAAGCACTGATTGTGGATTTCTTTACGTTTAGTCAATTACTGTGATAGTATTTTCACAATCAAGAATATATAAAGCAACTCACATAGAGAGAATCACCAATCATGGCAATAAATGACTCCGGCGAAGGTTTAACATTGATCCATTTCCCATCTTTGGTTTGCACCTCTAGTCCTTCAACTTGGTTTTGGTGCAGAATGGTGACAATGTTCTTATCTGTGTGGGAGTTCAGGCCGACCTTAGTCTCGCTGGTTTGAGGGCCCTTATATTTCATGACTCGAAGAAGGTAGTTTGTTGACCGTATGTGTTCCTCCAGGTATTTCTCGAGTCCCAAGCTCTCCAAAATCATTCTCCTTATAATTTGATCCAGCTCAGATAGTTTCTCAGAGAAGGAATGAACAGTTTTGCTGCCAAGAAAACAAATATTTGTAAGATAAGCATTTGATAATCAACTATTAGGTCTTGTGCGTAAAACCTCCGGAAAATTAAGTATTTTTTCCTTTTAGATATATGTATTAATCAATGGATTGCATGTCTGATTAAGAGTAACAGTTTCCGACAAGATAATATAGCAGATATATTTGTTGTTGCCACAGTATACAGTTGGGGGAAAGAATGTATTAACCTAAAATTTGGGTTTTCTTGAGGCCAAAAAATGTTTGTGAAACTTTGAACTTCTCCATAGACGTTTGCTTCATCAATACCCATGCTCTCATATAGTGGCACCATGGGGTATTGCCCGACATAGCCATGAAAGGGCTTTTGAGAAACGTTTCGCAATTTGGTTTGTAAAGGGAGGTCGAAAAGCTCTTCTGTTGCTTTAAATATGCCTTTTCGAACGTCTGAAGGAACTTTGTTAAACAAAGCCTCGAAGCAACCATACTCTTCGAGTGCAAAGCGGACTCGAGCTCTCACTGAGTCCCACTCGGTGGTGCCTGGCTTGAGGTTTTGCAAAGAGAAATCTATGGTGGGAAGGTTGAGAGGGGTTTCTGATCCCATTGTTATATCTGGTGGGGGTATAGAGGACGAAGGAAAAGCTACTTTGTTTGAGTGCGTTTTTGGATGATCTCTTTAGTGTTCTACTTGTCCATCTATTTATACAACTCGATCTGATGATGTTATTATGAAGAGTGACCGTTGTTGAAAAGAAAGAGAGGATATACTTTTATGGGACGTAGAATGAAGTCGAAAGTAATGAGGTATGAATTAACTAGGAAGTAATTACAATTAGGCCCATATATTTTTCTGAGTTTGTCTTGAACTAACTTCTTATTTCATACACATTTCTAAAAAAAAAAAAAAAAAAAAACTCCTTGTTTCATACCTAATATTTGGTCAATATATTAACGAATATTTTGACCAAACATTAGATATAGACAAACTCAGAAAAATGTGGTTAGCCACTTCCTTATTAGACAAAACTTTTGTAATAGTATTATTTGATATAGCAAATTATAGCAAATTATTTTCTGCTTCATTTGTTTATTAGATACATATAACAGTGGCATATAGGAGGGTAAAATTGGTTTATTAGAATATAGAGATTTATTAGATACCAATATCAATAGGTATATGAGAAAAGATAAAAGATTGAAACGTTAGGTACTGTTACGAATCATTTTTCCTATTCAAATAAAGAAAGTATGTGTATATATATGTGTGTGTCATAAAGTGTTCAAATTAATTTAGTGGCTTCTCGTACAAGTTCCTCTCAAATTATGATTTATAAGGCCTATATTTTAAGCCGGATATATATTTGAGAATTATATATTTTAGCTAGTTAACAAAGCTCCAAATTCACGTGTCATGCATGGACCATCAATATAAATATTTGAAATGGTTTTAATCAGAGATCTTCTCTGATTTCTTCTCTCTTAAGAGTTTAGATATTGGTTTTTTTTTTTTTTTTGCCATTCCAATTAAAAAAGGAATGGTCCCTTAATAGATAACTTAAAAATACTGTAGCAATTGCAGAAAAATATGTTACATGATTGGTAGTAGTACCTACAAGCTACCATCTAGAAAGTTTGTACGCATCCCCAATGCTTTTATATTGATTAAGTACTACAAGAAACAGATTATGGTATCCCCCAAAAAAAAAAAAAAACAGATTATGGAGAAGCACTTATCTGCCACGAGAATAAAATTCATTATTCGGCTAGCTTGTGAAGTTGTAATAATAGTACATTAGAAAATGAACCTTAATATTGTTTATTTAGCTCGCTACATAAATAAATAAATAAATTTAGTATAAAAACAGAAGAAAAATGAGGACCACGCATTGAATTTTGACAAAAGAACAAACAAGTCACTATAAGCTTCCATAAGATACTGAATTTTTTCTATATCTTTTAATTTAAAGTAATGAGACAGATACTGGAAAAATCCTAGGATAGCCTTTTTCTCTCAACCCTAGTTGTAGCCTTCAAGACTACACGCTAGCTTCTTCCTTTCTTCTCTTCAATCCTATGACTTTACTTGAATCTGCATCCCTTGAGTTAGTAGAGGGTGATGGCGCTTTTGATCTTAGCAAGATTAGGGGTGGCCTGTTCATCGTTCTTCCTAGGCTTTTCTCCTCGTGAAACCTCTAATACACCGACTTGTTGACCCATCTGCTTTCCTTCGCACTTGGGTGGTCGACAAGGGTTTTCAGGTTCAAAAGAAGGTGGGTGTGGCTCCTTTGCATCTCACTTACCTTACTGCTGATGCTATTCAGGAGGGTAACCCTATATATAAGGGCAAATGCAAGCTCTAAGCTTTATGTTTCTCTGTACCTAGCATTTGAAGCTTCAAGTCTGTTGCTATTTTTAGTTTTTCTAATTGTACACCAATTGAGGTCTTTAGGTAATTAGGGTTACTCTAGCAAAGATTTAGGTAGTGTTAGATTTGCCTTCATATGGCTAGGTCTAAATATTGTGCTCACTTTGTTCACAGTGAGGGTTACATATCATGTGCTTGGTAGCTTAGACCATATAGGTTTTATTTGGTGTAAAATAACATATGATGTACGTGCCTTTTGACCATAGATAAGTTAATGAAATTATCTCTTTCTCAAAAAAAAAAAAAAAAAGAGGTAATGATACAGATAAAGATATCGAAAATTCATTAGTTACGGTGTAGCCAAATTATGAAAAGAGTTATTCTCTTTAGTAGGATCCACTAATAAAAACTCATGCTTAGAATTTTAGTATCTCCATTTTCTTGTTTATTTATTTATTTATCCTGCATTAGTTTATTTTTCTCTCTCCTCCTCTGCTTTATTTATTTATTTATTTTTGAGAATTTTTCAGTTATTTAATTTTATTATCGGTAAATTTTCATTTATATGGTATTTATTAGTGATTTATATTCTTTCTTCTTCGAAGTAAATTATTTCTTTTTTATTCAATTATGGTCATATCTAACTACCATACTCTGTAACAAAATCTTATGTCTTTCTCTGATATCTTTTCTTCTCCCTTTATCTTTGCATCTCTGTTTCTCTATCTCCAGCCATTTTCTCGTTTAGTTATCCACCCATCTTCAACACCCATATAAATAAATCAAAATGAGAAACAAGTCGACGAACCCAAAAGGTCACAAGTTATGAAACAGAAAAAAAAAAAAAAATCAAATCACAAAGATGCCAACCAACCATGGACCACCATGCATGTCAATATGATGCTGCTAACTTGGTCTAATGTGTTTGAAATAATTCATCAAAATCAATTGTGAGTATTGCTTATATCTCAAGGTAAAAGAATCAAGATTGGATTTAAATTGTTCTAATACCTGCCAGAGCCGGCCTTGAGGGCTGCCCACTGAGGCAACCGTCTCAGGCCACGGGCTTCCGGGGGACCTCAGAGCTCTAACTTTCAGTAAATATTATCTAATATATATGAGCTCTGCGCCTAAATTATCAATGTTATAAGTTAGAGCAGTGGCAAGGCTGCCTTTTGAGGGCTCTTTTTTAGCATGTGTTAGAATCCCACTAATGACATTTTTGCATCTATTTTCTTAAGTTTTTTGTATTTTTGAATTAGTTTCTTTTTTTTTGGTACAGACATGCTCTCGAGTCTTATGTTTTTGAAGTAGTTATATAACATAAATTCTATATGTTTTTTTTCGCTGTTATCATTTTATAATTATTAAATTAAATTAAAAATAATTTGATAAGAAAAAAATATATCTTCGCCTCAGGCCTCTACGATCTTAGACCTGCCCTGATAACTGGTTATGAAGAAGACAGCAGTCAATTAGGCTTTTCAATTCAACTTGAAGAGAAACAGATATGCTTCTTGAATGCTTGAGAGAAGAACTCTCCTTGTAAAGAGAAAACTCATGCAAAAGGGAGAGGACAAATAACAAATTCGTGAGAGAGAGAGAGAGAGAGCAAATAATCATCTATCCTCATCTAAAGTCAACAAACTAAAGCAATTATACTTCCTTTTTTGGTCATTTTTAAAGCAAATATATATGATAAATTTTTTTTTTTGGTCTGACAACATATTAAATATGTACCAATTAACAAAGAAAGAGCATGTAAGATAAAAATGTGAGTATTGATGCAGATTTCAGTGGGAGAAATTGAATGCCACAGTTATAATTACAGTGTGTAAACAAAACATACGGATAAGGACATGATCTATCATTTTTTTAAGGGTTTTTATCATGGGTGAGGTCTGTACTTTTTCTGACCGGACAGAATGGTACCTAGACTTTTAAAACGATCAATTAGGTACCTAGACTTTCAGAATCACATCAACAAGGAGCTTCTGCCAACTCTCCGTCACTTCTCGGTTAATTTTAGGGATAAATAAGACATTTCGCGCAACTTGATCACTGAAATGACTGTGATAACGTCATATGTCAATCCAGAGTTAGTTGACTCTTCCCTCCCAACTCTTCTGCATCTTCTTCTCTACCATTTACAGTTGGGATATGCAGACCACCTCTACCTAGAAGCAAAAGGTCATCAAAATGGATCGAAATACGCAGTACACAAAAAGTTAAAACAAACCCAACAATAATAAATTGTTCCAGGACGTCATCTTCTACCTCTAGAAACATATCGCGGTCATCTTCTTCTTCCTCGATATATCGCTCATTGAGCAACAAGGTATACATAAACTGTGAAGCAATCCAAGTTTTAAGATGGCAAAAGTTTTTAATTACACATAAGAATGAAGGCCTAATTTATGTGTAATTTTAAGCTTTTAATTGGGATTAGCACAAATTTTATCATAGTTAAACCAATTAAATACATAGCAATTAGTATAGTTCTAACTTTTATGGATCCAAGCATGTGTCACACACGGAACTCACTGTTTCTGTTGAAATCAGAGCATTCAACCCAAACCAATAGGCAATGAGTGAAGACGCAGATGGTGTATACATAGTTTGATCTCATATATAAGCATTTGGCAAGACTATATATGAAGCACTGATTGTGGATTTCTTTACGTTTAGTCAATTACTGTGATAGTATTTTCACAATCAAGAATATATAAAGCAACTCACATAGAGAGAATCGCCAATCATGGCGATAAATGACTCCGGCGAAGGTTTAACATTGATCCATTTCCCATCTTTGGTTTGCACCTCTAGTCCTTCAACTTGGTTTTGGTGCAGAATGGTGACAATGTTCTTATCTGTGTGGGAGTTTAGGCTGACCTTAGTCTCGCTGGTTTGAGGGCCCTTATATTTCATGACTCGAAGAAGGTAGTTTGTTGACCGTATGTGTTCCTCCAGGTATTTCTCGAGTCCCAAGCTCTCCAAAATCATTCTCCTTATAATTTGATCCAGCTCAGATAGTTTCTCAGAGAAGAAATGAACAGTTTTGCCGCCATGAAAACCAATATTTGTAAGATAAGCATTTGATAATCAACTATTAGGTCTTATGCGTAAAACCTCCGGAAAATTAAGTATATTTTTCTTTTAGATATATGGATTAATCAATGGATTGCATGTATGATTAAGAGTACGTAACCGTTACCGACAAGATAATATAGCAGATATATTTGTTGTTGCCACAATATACAGTTGGGGGAAAGAATGTATTAACACTACACCAATATTTGAATCAGACAACTGCGCACATTCATCTGTCTTCTGAAAAATTCAGATGACAGCAAGAAATATTCTATTGTGTATGATTCAATCATACAACAGTTATTGTAGAATAGGTGTGATGTTGTCCGCATTTCTTAAAGGGACAACATATTTTCAGATTGCTGTTGTCTAAATAACTAGTTTCAGACAACATAATAACTGTTGATGTTATTTCATTGTTACTCAGACAATGGTTGATATTTGATGTCGTCTGAATAAATCTATTCAGACAACTCTTTTTACATTGCTATTGTGCAATTTATTGTCAGACCATCACTATATTTTGATGTTGTCTGATTCCTTTGATTCAGACAACAGTCATTTATTGCGAGTTTATTTTGTTGTGCAAAATTTCTTTACACAAATGGATTCAGACAATAATTATTTATTGCTTCTATAATCTGTCGTGTAACTCTCTTTCAGACAATGGATATGAATTTATGTTGTGTGAGTTTTCACACTAACTAAAACTCAATTTTTTTACTCAATCCCTCCATCGACCAAAAACATTTCATTTTGCCCGCCCATTTTTTTGGCCAAAAATTAAATTTCCCCCTTTTCCACACTCTCTTACAAGTGTTCTAAAACATTGAATTTGACTCTCATTTTTCAAACCCAGTCCTCTGAGCTGTGTCTCATCCCCCGTCCCTTATACATAACTGAAAACCCAGCGACCAGGCCTCCAGGGACGCCGAGCTCTGTCCAAATTTTCAATCTCGAACTCCCACCCTTGGCTCACATCCCCACCGTCTCCGCCTCACCGCGCAAATTGTTATCTTCTCACGCGTATCCGCTAAGGCCAAGCCTGCTTCTACCCATGTGTGCAGAGAAAGCCAGCCATGGTTGCCGAAGCACTACAATCGAAGCTCCAATCCCAGATGCATATCAAGGCTCCTTCGCTGCTACTCCCCGTCGACTCCTTCGGCGTTGTGGAGAAGGAAGAAGAAGAATTTCTCGATGGACTGTTCCTTATATAAAAATCCCTCACTGATGCTCTTCTCTATGATTCTCTCTCTCTCTCTCTCTCTCTCTCTCTGTGGCTCTCTCTCTATGAGGTATAGTTTCTCTCCCTGCTCTAATTCGTGTTTTCACTTTTGATTACTATCTTCAAATGGGTTTTTGAAGAAAAGTGGGTTATTTGCACAATTGAACTGAGAAAATTGGGAAAAGTGGTTGACATTTTGCGAAAATCTTCATTATTGTTTTAAGTTTCCGGATGGAGTGGGTTGGGTTTTTAATTTCAATTGCAAAATCTAGGGTTTCTGAAATTGATTCTGCAGATTGTGGCTGTTGCTAAAATAGGAAGTGCTGGTCAGGATGGAGAAGAAGAAGTATCCGATAGGACCCGAGCACTACACACTCTACGAGGAGGTCGGCCAAGGTGTAAGCACCTCTGTACACTGTGCTGTAAGTAAGCCCTTCAATGAGGTTGTTGCCACCAAAATCCTCAACTTCGAAAGAGACATTTGTGATCTGGTACCAAATTCAGTGCTTTTCTTTATTTTCTAATATTTCTTTTATTATTTTTATTTTGATCCGTGAATGATAACAACTATATCTGTGAGCAATAAAGATTTGATTCAGCTATTGCCTATGAACTGGTTTAATTTTATCATTTGGTTTGGGAATTGGAATTGTTCACGGGGTACTAACTATGGAATAATGAATGGATACTTAAAGAAGTTGATGTAGTATGTCGTTTGGAAGATACATAAACATTCAGCTTAGTTTTATTGACAATGATCCAATTGCAAATGAGATTAGGCATTTTCTTAGATGTTCCATGAAATATCTTGTAACATTGTTTCATATGTGCTTGCTTTCTTCAAAATAATATATCACATGAAGCACAAACAATGATCTTAGTTGATCATCTTAATGTCCTCAAATCGCATTGCTCCTTTGTTAGAAATCATCATTTATGGGTTGTCATGCCATTCATGGCTGGTTGTCTTCACATTTTGAAAGCTGCATACCCAGATGGTTTCGAGGAAGTAGTTATAGCCACTTTATTACATGAGAAGTTATAGCCACTATATTATGTGAGATTTTGAAGGGTTTAGAGTATCTCTGCACCATCATGGTCACATTCATCGAGATGTCAAAGTAAGCATGTTTTTCTTCCACCCTAATCTTGATATAATATGTATGGAATGAACATATGAGTCAGTATTTACTTGGTTTTGGAGTTTTATTGTGCTTTGACTGCATGACTATATGCTAGTATGAAAAGTGTGGCAAGGAGTTTTCTTGTTTCATTACCTTGAAGTTGGTAGTTCTCTTTAAAACCCATCATATGACTTGTCTTCAAGTTGCATTTATTTTTCAAAAAATGTTGAATGTTTGTTTCCTGGAATATTTATGATTATTATGACCAAAGAGAAAATGCACAAGTGTTGTGCCAAGTTTGTTACATTGTTGTCTTAGATTTACTATGAATTTTTCAATGAGAATTATACAAGATGCCTCTGTTTATTTGTGATGGTTTTTCAAGATGCCAATCTTTCATTTGTGTAAGTATCATTTTACTACTAGTGGAGTCCCTAGAATATTCAAGATTGATACTTACTTTACAAGCTTACTATACCTATAAGTAGTGCGCACATGTCTTTATTCATTTTTCACATCATCAATATAGCTAGCTATCTTCTCACAATAGCCAGAGATATCTAACCGTGAAGCTAAGCAAGTGTTATAGAGTAATTAGAACAATAATTAAGGGATGAGCCAACATGTATTAGTTGTCTATAGGCATACTGTTGTCTATGTTTTTATAACTCTTTTGTCCTTGTCTTTGATAATAGATAAGTCATTATTTCTGCTCTCCTCTCCTTAATTTCTCTTTGTTTATGTCTATATTTTTTATATTGCATTTGACATGTTGAGATGATAAGAAGGAAGCACTAATTGGAAAATAAGGCCAAAGATGACCCTTTTCAGTCTTTGTCAAGATTGTGTTACTTGACCTGTTAGAGTAAGCTTCTGTTTATATTGCTATTTCCTTTTTTTTTTTTGTTTGAATCTAATTAAGTACTAATCTAGTTTTCTTCTGCTTGCTATTTGATTTCTAAAATTGAAACTTTAACTAAAATTAGTCGACTATGAGTTGATGACTTTTAGATTAATTGAATTGGTCTATTCAGCCATTATTATCTACAATCTGGAAATGGGAATTTGACTAGATATTATACGAAACAATAATGGGGAGATTCCAAAATCATGTAATTTCCATCAGGTTCCTATTGTAAGTGTAGATGGCATGAATACTCTTTTTTGCATTGTATTCATTAGCCTCTAGTGTTTCAACATGGTATTATGTTCACTGAAGCTTAATTATCATTTATATGATTTGTTGCCACTTAAAGCATGCAACTATTTTCATAACTTCCTAGTATTTTTCTATGCTGCCAGCTTCTCTTACAATTAAAGTTCTGTATTGTATAGGTTGACTATGCTAAGAAGAATATAAGATGGAGGAGGAATGATGGAAGGGAACATCCTAGTCACAAGATTTGTACACATTTCTGGACAAGTACATGTTTTTGGCTTCAATGTATATGTAGGCAGGGGTTTTGATTATTATGTTTATGTTATTAGGATGAATACTGCTAATGGAATATTGTAGATCTCGTTGGAATCAATGGAAACCGTGTAGTGTCAATGTTGGATGTGTTTGTGGATGCGTTGATTGATAGGTTTTTGTTAGATGCAATAATCCAGAATATGTCTTATTATGCAATCTCAGACAATTCAATTTCACCTGAAAACCATTGTCTGACAATTGAGCACAAAAAAATCAAGTGAAAAAACTGTTGTCTGCACAACATAACAACATCTTTTAAACTGGTTTTATTGCCCAACATTGTAAAACATAATGTTAAAGGTATGTATTCTATTGTCTCACTTCATTAACCACTACACCATAGTGCCCAAACTATAAATATGCTGTTGTTTGACCAAAAGCAAGACAACATAGACTACAAATTAAACATTGTCTCACTTCAATAAGCAGTACATCATAGTAGCAAAACCATGGTTGAAAATAAACTGCAATAACTGCAAAATCTAGAAAGATGTTTCAGTTGACTACAAACAAGATTTTACTATGAGAAAAATGTTGTCCTAAATGACCTCGGAAGTTCATTTTCTTTACATTCTGATGACTTCATTCACTTTGGACAACAGTTATTTAGGAGGTCTGTTGTCTTTTCTGGTGTTCACATAACAGCCTTATTAGTTCTTGCTCTTGTCCAAATTTTCTTCAGACGATAGAATCTCACTATTGTTTGATACTTCCATCAGACGACACTCACTCAGTCAACAACAAAGAGGGGTATCAGAAGACAGTGAAAAACTGTCGTATGATCATATTATTGGCGTAGTATAACCTAAAATTAGGGTTTTCTTGGGGCCAAAAAATGTTTGTGAAACTTTGAACTTCTCCATAGACGTTTGCTTCATTAATACCCATGCTCTCATATAGTGGCACCATGGGGTATTTCCCGACATAGCCATGAGAGGGCTTTTGAGAAACGTTTCGCAATTTGGTTTGTAAAGGGAGGTCGAAAAGCTCTTCTGTTGCTTTAAATATGCCTTTTCGAACGTTTGAAGGAACTTTGTTAAACATAGCCTCGAAGCAACCATACTTTTCGAGTGCAAAGGGGACTCGAGCTCTAACTGAGTCCCACTCGGTGGTGACTGGCTTGAGGTTTTACAAGGAGAAATCGATGGTGGGAAGTTTGAGAGGGGTTTCCGATCCCATTGTTATATCTGGTGGGGTTTAGAGAGGAAGAAGGAAAAGCTACTTTGTTTGAGTGCGTTTTTGATGATCTCTTTAGTGTTCTACTTGTCCATCTATTTATACAACTCGATCTGATGATGTTATTATGAAGAGTGACCGAACAAGTTGAAAAGAAAGAGAGGATATACTTTTATGGGACGTAGAATGAAGTCGAAGGTAATGAGGTATGAATTAACTAGGAGGTAATTACAATTAGGCATATATAGTTTTTTGAGTTTGTCTTGAACTAGCTCCTTATTTCATACACATTTTCCAAAAAAAAAAAAAAAAAAACCGTTCAAGTAAATCTTTATTTTGTGTCTTTCTCAAACTCTAGGTTACTTGACCTAGAGGTAATAGGTTACATTAGAAGAATCTATATTCAATGTATGATTACTTTCCTTGTATGATTTGAATTCTATGCATTACAATCCTCTATATAAAGAGACCTCTATTATCAATGAGAATACACAGCAAATTTCTCTCAATTCCCGTTTCTCTACAACACGTTATCAGCACGAAGCCTTAACTCTAAAACCCTAAAATCATAGCTTTCAAATTCCAGAAACCTCCGCCTCCCAACCTGGAAGCCCCAGATCCCAGAACAGGCGGTGCCACCCCTAGAACCGACAGGAAAAACACCGAACCGGCCTCCGGAAGTGACAAACGTTCCTCTACCCAGTTCAAAGCTTTTTTCCCAGCCTCCGACAACCATACTCCATCATCAGCAAACCCTTGTCTCCAGATTCCCAGAACCAGAAAAATCATCACCGGAACCAACCTAGAGATATCCGAACCGGCCACCAGAAGTTTCTTCGCCCTGAACCGCCGGTTGACCTTCATCCTTGCTTCTGTCAACCCAGAAGAAAGAGAAGCAGAAGGAGTAGCCCGGCCCAGAAACAGAGAAGCAGGCCTTGAAGCCCACTGACGTCAGCCCAGGACCCGAGCTATGTCAGCATCCAGTCAGCCTGCAGTCAGCACCCATTCAACCTGTCATGTCAGCAACTCCGGCGACAGGTCACCGCCGGCCAACTTTCCTGCTATCTCCGACGACTTTTTCCGGCCAATTTTTTGGTCAAGATTTCCGACAATTTTTCAAGGTATACTTTTTTAAAAGTTCCCGTTTTGAAGTTTTTCATTCTTTTCTTCTTTTTCTTTGGGACTTCAACTTCCCTTCTTCTACCCCCTTTTCTTCTACATAGGGGAGACCAAAAGCAGAACTATGTGGGTTTGTGCTCACTCCAAGTTTAGAGCTTGTAGAGTCCTCCAAACTTAGAGTTTGTTGAGAATAAAAATGATCGACCACATACATCATTGTTTTGATCTAAAAAGAAAAAAAATAAAAAATAAAAAAAGGAGAGGAAAAGAATTATTATTATTATTATTTTTATTTTTAAAGTAACTGAGGGTATAATAGACTTTTTAGGGAAAGATAACGGAGTTTTTGATGGATACTTAACGGCAGGGACCAAATGAGAGGAAATTAGGACTTGAGGGACTTTTTAGATGAAATTCGAAAGTCAGGGATTGAAACGATGAAACTCTATAAGTATAGGGAGTAAGTAGTATTTAATCCTTAAATCTAAATCAATAAAATTCAGTCCTTCCAACTATATCACAAGTGCTTAAACCAATGCGAAAGAACCATATTTCACCTACATCAAATTATGTTCATGAAGTGTCAATCGTCACCTACCTAAAACAAAACTACATTATCTCATTATCTTTTAATTACTTTTATTCCAAATTGTACATTGAATGTACGGTCTCTTCAATTCTCATGCTGTTGAAAACTTAACATTTGCATACAAGCACATAGCAAGGAAAAGGCAATCGAATTGCATATTCAAGTATAATTGTGAAGAAAATTAGATCAAAACCCCAGAAATAACCTCAAATTGGGGGCTTCGTTTCTGGAAGCGAGTTGGCCTGTAGAAGACGCAATTGGGTTGAGAGAGGAAGAAGGAAGAGTCTCTCCTCTGTGGATTAACAAGTGCAGGTGGTTAGCAGATTCAGCTCCGCCATCGCCTAATCAGAAATTTCAAACGAAACAGTCGTAACTCACAATCAGAAAATTGAAAGAAAAGGACGCGCATAGTTACTTACCATCTTAGAATCTGTGTGAATCGCAGTCTTCTCTATGTGCTTCAATCTTTGCCTGAGTGGGTCTGCTATATCGGAGGCTGAATAAATCAACTTGAAATTAGCCACTGAATAATCAAAATCTAATATGAAAAGCATGATTCTTGCAACAACAAAAAGAGACAGAGTTTGATCACCTTTGAGCCCCCTCAAGTCAAAAAGCTCAACAGCTCCAGAAAGACCCCGGAAGAGTTGGAATTAGAGAGAACCCATCAAAGTTTCAGAGCAACAGTGGCGCGAAAAGGTGAGGAAAAATAAAAAAGGTCTTGAATTAGAAGGGAGAGAAATAGAAAGGTGAAGTCTTTAAGAATAAAGATGAGTAATGAAACCCAGAAGATTTAAACCAAGAAGAACGAGGGTGAGTCTCGATCGACGGAGACAGCCCACTGAGAGTGTATCGAGTGTGATTGAGAGCAAGAGTGAGGAGAGAGAGGCTGAGAGGCTCGACGAGGATGAAAGGGTGAACGGGATTGAGGGTGAGGGGTGTTGATGGTGAGTGAGAGCAAGGCTGAGAGCAATGGTGAGTGAGAGAGGTTGAGACCATTTGGGTGGGAGAATGACCTGATTATTTAATTGAGGGAGGGAACATGATTTTGGTGAGTGAGAGCGGTTTGGGTGAGAGAATAACCTAATTTTTTAGTCAAGGGAGGGAGCACAATTTTGGTGAGTGAAAGACACTGAGAGTGGTTTGGGTGGGAGAATGACCTAAGTTTTTTTTTTTTTGGTTATAAACGGGGTCTAAAAGACTCAAACAAAAGCAAAGAACAACTAGGTGTGAGAGCACATGCTAGATCTTCTGGCTCTAGACACAGCAGCAATATCTTCTAAGTATGCTTGAGCAGCATGGACAGGGGGGCTTTCAAAAGTGATGATGCCCAGATCATGATTGATGCTATTCTTTGCTAATGCATCAGCAAGCATGTTGCATTCCCGGAACACATGGGTGAGCTGAGCATTGTTCATATTAGACATAAGCAGCTTACATCCATTGAGTAAGGATCCCAGAGGATGGAGGGAGAGATCAGGCATTTGCATCAACTGGACCAAAATGGCAGAATCAGATTCAACCACCCAGTTAATAGAATGATGTTCAGTAGCCAATTTGAGACCATAATAGAGGCCCCAGGCTTCAGCCTCCAGAATTTCACCAAAACTAAGATTAATCTGAAAGCCAGTAATCCATAAACCAAGGTGATCCCTAATGACCCCACCAGCACCAATCTTACCAGAAGGAGAAACTCTGGTACCATCAATATTCAGCTTGTAGAAATTCTCCAAAGGCTTTAACCAGCAGAGCATAGAGTAGCTATACATATCTGTAGCTTTGGCCTTAATTTGGGCTCCCATCCACTCATCAGCATAATCAAGAATGACTTTCGAAGGATAAACAGGCATGGTAAAGGCAGGATCAAAGATTTGCTTATTTCTCCATTTCCAGATGTACCAACACACAAAGACAAACAAATTGCACCATGAAATATTGTTATGAATCTTGGTGTGACAGTGGAATTGGGCAGCAATCCACCCATTCCAATCAAGAGAAAAGGAATAAAGAATGGTACCAGGTTTGAGTATAGACCTCCAAATAGCACTAGACTTGGGACAGTCTCTAAACAGGTGGATGAGAGATTCATCTGCTCTTAAACATATTGGGCAAGTAGCACAAGTAGTGAGACATCTTCTGACTCGTTGCATATTAGTAAGCATTTTCTTGTGAAAAACAGTCCAGATAAAAGTCTTAAGCTTGGGAGGACAGTTCAGCTTCCATAAAGTTTTCCATTGAGGATTCTGCTCAGAGAAGTCAAAAGTAGAACTGTAAGCAGATTTCACAGTAAAGCAGCCATTTGAAGTAGCACCCCATATTAAAGTATCATCTCCACAGCCCTCAAAACCAATAGGAACATTAATAATGAGGCTGATAATCTCATTTGGCACAACAGAGGAGAGGAGATCAAGATCCCAGCTAGTATCATTCCAGAAATCACAAAAAATAGTGGCATTTGGGTTAACGTGGGCAAAAGGAAGCGCAAAGTTGCTGAGGGCATTGGGTAGAATCCAATTATCAGACCAGAATTTAATGGTTTTACCGTCACCAACACGCCATTTAAGATTCTTTTTCAACAAGGAAGCTCCATGAACAATACTTCTCCAAGTGCTAGAACAATCAGGAGGAGGTAAATAATTTTCATCCAAAAGGCTGCAGTCCTTCAGATATTTTTTGGAGTAGATGTTAGCCCATAGGCCAGAGTCATTTATGAACAATCTCCAGCTTGCCTTAGCAAGCATGGCTTGATTCATACTCTCAGTCTTTTTGATGCCTAATCCACCAAGCTGCTTTGGTTGACACACCACATCCCAGCTAACCAAGTGGATTTTCTTCCTGTCAGCAGTGTCTCCCCATATGAAATCTCTATTCAGCTTGTCAAGCTTATCACAAAGGCTCATGGGGAGCTTAGCAGTCTGCATAGTATAAATTAGAATAGAAGAAGTGACAGAGTTCACCAGAGTTAGTCTGCCAGCCAAGCTCAGGGCCTTACTTTTCCAGCTAAAGAGTCTGTTCTGAACTTTATCAAAGATCCCATTATAAGTATGCTTATTCACCCTGGAATGGATAAGAGGCATCCCAAGATACTTTCCAAGGTCATTTGTCAGCCGAGAGCCACACGTTCTACTAATAGCAGAAGCAATTGACTTACAAGTATTAGGAGAGCAGTAAATGAGAGATTTCTCATAGCTGACGGCTTGACCAGAAAGAGAGCAAAAAATATCAAGGCAATTTTTAAGAGCAGCAGCCTAATTGGGAGAAGCTTCAGCAAAAAGCATGAGGTCATCAGCAAAGAAGAGATGAGAAACTTTAGGTCCAGATTGAGATGGCCTCACAGGCTTCCAAAGTCCAACGTCAACAGTAGAATGGATAAGGTGGGATAATTTTTCCATGCAAAGAACAAATATATAAGGTGAAAGTAGGTCACCCTGTCTGATACCCCTTTGAGCATGAAAATAACTAGTTAATTCACCATTAAAGAAAATTTGGAAGCTAGTCGAGGTAATGCAGCTCATAATTAGTTTGACCAAGGAATGAGGAAACTGAGCTTCATACAAAACCATTTCAATAAACTGCCAACTTAATCTATCAAAGGCTTTGGAGAGATCAACCTTCCACGCAAAGAAGCCCAAGCCACCACAAGACTTTTTGAATTTAAAAAGCATTTCTTGAGCAATCATGACATTATCAGAGATATTTCTACCATGGACATAACTGACCTGATTGGGGCTGATTAGATGCTGCATGAGAGGTCTAATACGAGCAACAATGACTTTGGAGATAACTTTATAAATAGTTGAGCACAAACTGATTGGTATGAAATTTGCCATGTGTTGTGGACCATCAACCTTAGGAATGAGGGAAATCACAGTATGATTAAGACCAGGAGGTATGGTGCCAGAGTTAAAAGCATCATTAACCACTCTGAAAATCTCACATGAGTATAGCTGCCAATGATGTTGGTAAAAAATGGCAGGAAAGCCATCATAACCCGGTGCTTTAAGACCTCCAATAACAAAGAGAGAGGTCTTAACCTCAAGTAGAGTAATAGGCCTGCATAGACTTTCCATACTCAACTGATCAATGTTAGGAAACAACCAAGGTATGGTAAATCTGATATCTTCAACACTTTGCAGAGAGAAAAGATTAGTAAAGAAATCAACAACAATTCTTTTCATGGATTCAGAATAAGTGTACCAGTTTCCATTAGAGTCATAGAATCCTTCAATTTTATTTCTTCTTCTACGAACAAGAGTTGTTAAGTGGAAAAACCTAGTGTTTCTATCACCTCCCTGCAGCCACCTATCACGAGATTTTTGTCTCCAAAACAAATTTTCTTGGTTAAGGATGGATTCATACTCCTGGATCAAATCAGCTTCAAGTTTAAGTAAGAAAGGATTTTCATGCCAGTCCTTAGCTTTCTGTATGCCACCAATTCTCGCAAGGATATTTTTCTTTTTTTGAAAAAGGTGCCCAAAGACCTCTTTATTCCATTTAGCAAAAGTAATAGAGAGATTTTGGACTCTAGCAGAAAAGTTACCAGACAAAGAGTTCCAAGTGGAGGAGACAAAATCATTATAATTAGCATGTGAAAACTACATGGCCTGGAAACGAAAAGGAGTGGCTCTCCTATTAACAGAATTATTGGAAAAAAAGCTGCATAACAATGGGGCAATGATCATACCTAGTTTTAGGGAGATGCCGGATAAAAGCTTCATCAAACAAGGATCTCCAAGAACAATTGCAGAAGCCCCCATCCAATCTTTCCTTCACCCTATTATTACTCCATGTGAAACAGGAGCCTTGGAATCCCATGTCAATCATGGCATTTCTATTGATCCAATTTCTGAGACCTCCAAACTTTCCAGTAAAAGAGCCACCATTCTTATCCGCACTAGAAACCAATTCATTGAAATCACCATTTAGCATCCACGACATATCATTATTAGAAGCAAGGTTATCAAAATAAGACCAGAGAGAGGCCCTAGAAGTATGATTTGGACTTCCATAGACCACAGTGAGCATCCAGGCAGGTCTGCCAACAAGGGTGATTTTGACAGAAATGGACTGGAAGTTTTCATCAATGAAGTCCACTTTAACCTTGTTTTTATTCCACAACAACCAAAGACCACCAGAAAAGCCCTCAGCTTCCATAATTCTTGAGTTAGAAAAGCCAAGATTATTAAAAGTAGCACTAGCTCTAGCAAACGGAACACGAGGCTCACAAATAGCCAAAATATCAGTAGAGTGTAGTTTAACTAAGTCTGAAATGGCAGACCTAAAATTCTCGCTTCCAGCACCTCTAGCATTCCAAAAAAGAATTTTAAACATTAAAATAGCAAGGAAGGAGAGGGTACATACCCCAGTTAGACATCAACCATACCCTCCCCCACGCGAGGAGGCAGGCTGTCTTCATTAGTCATCAGGCTATTTTCAGCAAAGGTCTTTTCCACAAAATTCATAGAAATCTGGTCAGTGGAAGATTGCATCAAATTTTCTGGCACAATCTCCTCAGGGGGGCAGTGACCAAATATAGCTGAAATCCCTTTGCCTAAGACATCAGAACTCACATTATCAAAAGAGAGTTTTTTGAAAATATGAGGTTGTTGCTTGGCAGTGGATGTACTCAGCCCTTTGGCTTTCCTTTGATAGTGCAGATCAGTCTTGAAGCCACTACTGCTTCTAAAATTGGACACATCCTTCATGGGAACTCGAGACAAACCCTTGGAATTAGCACTAGATGATTTTTCTTTATTGGAGAATTGCTTCACAGTAGAGGATTGTTTACTAGACATATTGGCATTTTGTAGAGGGGCAGTAGAGGTCTTAACAATTTTATCTTTACCAGGGCTTGAGACATTCTTCTTTTTCTCTTGGAAACTATGCCAATGCTTCACAATAGCAGGAGAACAATCAGAGGCCTTGTAGTTGGTAGTTTGTTCAGTGAATTTAGATGTCACGCCCCGAATTTCGAATAATAAATTCAAATCCGAAATATGAATACAACTATACAAATCACATCTTAAATTTTTTTTTTTTCAAAACCAATATCTCATAAACCATAACACAAACCTCGTAGCAAACTATCTCTTGAGTCAATTATTACAATACTAACATAAATAAAATGTTCTGCTCACAAGAGTCTACAAAAAACACACCAAAATAGACCAAGTGCTGGTCTCAACCCTGCTGTCCTACGCAGCTCGCTCACCACCTTGATTATCCTGACCTGCAGGATTATCCCCTACACCATTTGAATAGTGTACCGGGATTGCAACAACACAAAACCCGGTAAGCTTTCTGAAAGCTCGTGT
The DNA here is from genome assembly GCA_025331145.1 of Rosa persica. Classification (NCBI taxonomy): domain Eukaryota; kingdom Viridiplantae; phylum Streptophyta; class Magnoliopsida; order Rosales; family Rosaceae; genus Rosa; species Rosa persica. The sequence goes on along the minus strand of WFKR01000002.1, from coordinate 40,120,853 downwards.
GAGTAAATAAGAATGAACGGTTGATTTATTAGACCACAACTCATTTATCTCAAGTAAACATCTAACAATCTCAACAACCACAAGCAACATCAATCCAACACACATGAGACAACATGGAACACATTTCCACAATCACCAAATCACAACTCTCGCCACTTTGGCACCTAATCACAACTATCGCCACTTTGGCACCCACGTTAGAGCTCTAACTGCCTCGTTACCTCTGACACCTTGGCCCAGGGTCAAGTAACGGCATCTCCAGGTTACTCAGTAACCCGCGAACTTTGGACCATTTCATGTCCTCAGAACAATATATCCCCGTTATTATTTAACGGTCGAACTTTGGACCTCCCTGTCCTCAGAACACATACACTCCGGTTATCATTAACCAAAGATCCTTGGACCATTCGATCCTCGGAATCCTACGTTTCTCTACCTTCTATTCAACTCACAAAATCAACATGCTTATCACCAACATTTATCAAATATTAACAACATAATTAAAATCATATTATCAACATTATCAACAACATATTAACATAATTCCACACCTCAATGTCACACCATTCAATATATAATCACGTAAATATATATATACGTAACCATCCACACAGGAATGATCACTAATACCAACTATAGTTCACATGATACAAAATCAAGAAATTCAGTTTTAATATACTTTAAAACACATTTCTTAAAAACCATTTTCTCACACTTAACAATAAACTGAGCAATTAAGGAAATTCGGTTCGTAAATGAACCAAGTGAGATTTACTCACCTCTAAACTCCCGCTGCGTCTTCTTACAGCCCAAAATACGATTCACAATCGTCCGCTAACAAATCCGTCAAATACCTAATCAAAACGATAATTAACTTAGCGTATAATTTCCAAAAACACACTTATATGAAGATCCCACGGTCGGATCTTCACCCGTTACCACACAAGGTCACCGGGACAGTCCTACGATCATTATATCAAAACTAGAATTCTATCGGACCAAACTTCATAAATCACAAATTGTGCGATCGAAGTCAATCGAAATCGTAAAATTCATAACTAATTCATACGATATCCAAAATTCACATGCTATATATCAAAATGATCGTATCGACATGTAGAATCTAAAAATGAGCAGAAACTGCACATGATACCCCCGTAGGTGACCGGAAAGGGCCGCCGGAGTTTAGGGCAGAGCCACCACCGACCACCACCAATTGTGTCGGGGCCAAGCTCATCCCCTTCGTTTCATCATTTTGAGCAACTTTCATAACTAACACGAAGTGAGAAAATGAGTGGAAGTGGCCGAAACTTACCAAAAACAGTCCGGTTTGGTCGGAAAAACTACAGAAACCGATATGTGCTCCGACGAGAGTGAAAACCTCCACTTCAGGTGCTGTCCTTTTTACTGCGTGTTCTACTCCTCAATACGAGTTCAACGAGATAAAGAACTCGAAATTTGGTGGTCTAGAACTCGAGATATTCGCTTCGCACTCAAAACGACCGAAAATGGAAAACCAGCTTTCCGCTGCCGCTACAAGCCGTGCCACGGCACAAGGCTGCCTCTGGCAGCTGCACAAGGTCAAGGCGAAGCCGTGGGAGGTGGTTTGGCATCAAACGGTGGCAGATGAGCAAGAACTCGGCTGGAGAAGCTTGGCTCTAGTTTTAGTTTCGGTTCGGTGCCGTGCGGGAGAGAGAGAGAGAGAGAAAAAATCTAGGGTTTTCTGATTTTTTTCAGATTTTTTCCAGAAATGTTAACCTATATATATACAAAATCGAAAACTTCTAAATGTCATAACTTCTTCCTACAAACTCCGATTCTTGTGTTCTGCATATACACGAACACGTATCGACGAGCTCTACGACTTTCATGAAAGAAGTTTCCTCAAATTCCTTACGTAAAAATAAGTCAATTTTAATAACCCTAAATAACATTAAATTTCGATACTAAAATCATTCGAAACCAAATTTCTCAAATAACGACATTCGAATCACACTCACAACTCATAATTCATATAATTTGAGAAATATTGAATTACGAAATATTTAACTGAAATTTCGGGTCTTTACATTAGAATCCAGCTCACTTTCATCCTGGAGAACAGCAAATCTGGACCCAGCAGAACCATTTTTCTTAGCTCCACTAGTCTCACCAACTCTTTTTTTATTCCTATAACTCATTAGCATCCATGGCCCCATGTCCTCCTTGATAAGAACATTGGGTGAGGTAGAGTCAGAATCATGCTGCATAATAGTCATACCCATCTCATTACCATCAATGTCCTTATCATCTGTTGGGGACTGGTCAGTTTCATTGGAATTAGCCTGCTGCAAATCAGTTGCATTCTCAGAAGTTTTAATGCTAGGACAATTGTCTTTAGAATGGCCAAAACATCCACATTCAAAGTAGATTAGAGAAATTCCTTCATAAACAAACTGGTAAGCAATAGATTCAACTTCAACATACGGGCGTAGTGGCTTGTTCAAATCAACCTCAATACACACTCAAGCAAATTTGCCTCTGGCTTGACCAATTGTGAGCTTATCCACCTTAACAACATCTCGCAAGATTTTTCCAATTTTAGCAACAGCATAATCCTTAAAGTACTTCACAGGTAGGCCAAGAATTCTTACCCATAGAACCATCTTACCAATATGTTCATTCATGGGGTCAAAATCAGGTCTCCACTTCTGAACAACGAGGGTTTGTCCAGCCAAAATCCATGGGCCACCACAGAGAGCATTGTTCATATCTTCTTCCAGATTAAATTTCACAATGAAAAAGTCATTGGGGAGGTCAATGAGTTGCCAACCCCCTTTGACCTGCCATTTCTTCCTCAATCCTCTCAACATAAACTCAAAGGTGTTAGTGGAATTAGGTTTTCCCATGAGCTTGACCACAATAGCACACCTCCACTCAAAATCCAGCTTATTATGAACTTTATCAGAAAACGAAACATTCTGGCCATGCTTACCTTGAGAGTAGGTGCAGTCAGCATCAGTGAAGTCAAATTCCTCAGTCATAGTTTGTCTATATCGGTCAACCGGATTTTTGAGAGTGCTAGCGTAGGTGAGTTGGGGTTTCAGCAAGGTAGGGGTCTGGGCAGAAGAATCCAGATCCTCCATTCGAAGAGCCTCCAGATCTGAACTGATATCTCCTCCATTCTTAAGGCGTTTACGTTGAATCGACATCATCACACTGTCCCCGCCACTTCCCGGTGGAAGGGCGGAGAAGACAAACGTTGGGTTCGCCACCAGAAATGGTTAGATGGCGAAGGGAGTCGGAAACAATGGTGGTTGAGCAAGACCCAATCGGAAAACAGGTTAGGTAACAATGACCTAAGTTTTTTAGCTAATGGAGGGAACATGATTTTGATTTTGAGTGGGAAAAAATAAATGCAAATTAATTGTCTTTTTGTTTTTTTTATTATTCAGACAACACATGTCATTGTTAGTGTTGTCTGAAATTTCTTAAATTTAACAAATGAAGATGTGTTGGATGAGTGGAGATGAAACGACTGGTTTAAAAAATCTGTTGTCTGATTAACTCAGACAACATCAAAAACTCATGTGTTGTGTGATGATTGTTGTGTGATTGACTTATTTTAGTAGTGAGGCTGATCTTCTATCACTCTCTTTTTTTTTTTGTCTTTTCTTTAATCGTTTATGATATCAATATTTTTGGATACCTAATTTGTTCACTAATACCCAAATATTGTGGTTTATCCGAAAAACCTCGAATAGTGTTGCTATGAAATATTGGATTGTGTCTTCTTAGTTATTCTCATGTATTTGAGTTTATATTTACGGTTAAAATGAAGCTTGAAAAATTGAACTTCAATTGATTAAATATATATATATATATATATATAAAAAGAGGGTGACCAATATTTTGTTATGATATATATTAATCGGCGAAAACAAGATTGATGAGAATAACTAACCATAAATATCATGTGATTTATATTGTATCTTTATGTTGGTTGGGAGATTAGGAATGAGAACATACTAGCTAGACAGAGTAATAATCATTCATTTCAGTCAATGTATATCAGAAGATACTTGACTATTGAAGAGGCAACAAGCTATTATCTTGTTTTGCGTTTGGTTTGATTGGTTTTATTTTTTTATGTGTTGGGAAATTTATAGAAGTCATTCATAATAAAAGTATATAGATTTCATAAATCAATAAAAAGTCTATGGCTAAAATCAATGGTTTTTAGAAATCAATAGCAGTCTATCAACTTTTTAAAGAGTTTATGGACTTTTCAAAAAGTCTGTCATTAAAAAAAGTTTACACAAATTCAAATACAATACACCCCCCTTAGATAAAAAAAATGATAGATCACGTCTTTATCCGTATGTTTTGTTTACACACAGTAATTATAACTGTGACATTCAATTTCTCCCACTGAAATCTACATCAATACTCACATTTTTAACTTACATGCTCTTTTTTTGTTAATTGGTACATATTTAATGTGTTGTCAAACCAAAACAAATATTTATCATATATATATGCTTTATAAATGACCAAAAAAAGAAGTAAAATTGCTTTAGGTTTCTTCACTTTAGATGAGGATAGATGATTATTTGCTCTCTCTCTCTCTCTCTCACGAGTTTGATATTTGTCCTCTCTCTTTTGCACGAGTTTTCTCGTTACAAGGAGAGTTCTTCTCTCAAGCATTAATTCAAGAAGCATATCTGTTTCTCTTCAAGTTGAATTCAAAAGCCTAATTGACTGCTGTCTTCTTCATCGCTAGGTATTAGGGACTGTCCTAAGATTGTAGAGGCCTGAGGCAAAGATATACTTTCTTTTTTCTTATCAAATTATTTTTAATTTAATTTAATAATTATAAAATGATAACACCGAAAAAAAAACATATAGTATTTATGTTATATAACTACTTCAAAAACATAAGACTCGAGAACATGACTGCACCAAAAAAAAAACTAATTCAAAAATATACTAAAAACTTAAGAAAACAGATGCAAAAATGTCATTAGTGGGGTTCGAACACAAGCTAAAAAAGAGCCCTCAAAAGGCAGCCTTGTCACTGCTCTAACTTATAACATTGGTAATTTAGGAGTAGAGCTTATATATATTAGATAATATTTACTGAAAGTTAGAGCTCTGAGGTCCCCCGGAAGCCGGTGGCCTCAGTGGCCAGCCTTCAGGGCTGGCTCTGGCTGGTATTAGAACAATTTAAATCCAATCATGATTCTTTTATCTTGAGATATAAGCAATACTCACAATTGATTTTGATGAATTATTTCAAACACATTAGACCAAGTTAGCAGCATCATATTGACATGCATGGTCGTCCATGGTTGGTTGACAACTTTGTGATTTGATTTTTTTTTTTTTCTATTTCATAACTTGTGACCTTATGGGTTCATCGACCTGTTTCTCATTTTGATCTATTTATATGGGTGTTGAAGATGGGTGGATAACCAAACGAGAAAATGCTGGAGATAGAGAAACAGAGATGCAAAGATAAAGGGAGAAGAAAAGATATCAGAAAAAGACAGAAGATATTGTTACAGAGTCTGGTAGTTAGATATGACCATAATTGAATAAAAAAGAAATAATTTACTTCGAAGAAGAAAGAATATAAATCACTGATAAATACCATGTAAATGAAAATTTAACGATAATAAAATTAGATATTTTGTATTTTGATACTGAAAAATTCTCAAAAATAAATAAATTACTAAAGCAGTGGATTAGAGAGAAAAATAAACTAATGCAGGATAAATAAAAAAAAAACAAGAAAAGGGAGATACTAAAATTCTAAGCATGAGTTTTTATTAGTGGATCCTACTAAAGAGAATAACTCTTTTCATAATGTGACTGCATCGTAACTAATGAATTTTAGATATCTTTATCTGTATCATTACTTTTTTTTATTTTATATAATTTAGGAAGCATTCCTAAATTACCTAAAAGCAAATTCAAGGGCTCTAAACCCTCACAAATATCTCAAACACAAATCCAAAAATAAATAGGTAATCTACCCATTTAAGTCCCAAATGCTGGAACTACAACTGGTAGGGCTGGGACCGGCACCGATTTTATAGGGACAGGGACCGAGACCGGTAGTCTCAATTTAGGCCGGTCTTGCATTTGAGGAAAACAGGGACCGGGTTGAACCCGGACCGGTACTGCTTTTTTAGGGACCAGGACCGTCAGAAGCACTTCGGGCCGGTCTTGCAGCTGTAGAAAACAGGGGCCGGGCTAAACCCGAACCGGGACAAAACCGGCCGGTTTTTCGGGTTTCTGGTTCGAGTCCATCTTTGCAGCACTGCTGCTTGGCTACTTCACCTGCTGACCTGCTTTTGTTTATGTTTAGAGAGTATAAAGAGTATAATGGCATAATGCAATTTGCAAATAAAACCATTCTGCTAATAATAATCAACATTTCAACAAGAGTTCCAAGACTACAACTACAAGTCTACAACATGAGCTGTTGTGCATCAAGCCAGCAAGAAGTTTGAAATTGAAATAATGAAAGTATGAAACAATTGTGATTTGCTATTAGCCCTATTATTCAATAACTCAGCTAGGCTGCTAGGAATTTAATTTAGCATCATCTGATCAACATATCAACACCAAGACACAGCAGCACATATTGTCTTAACAACATAAGCCATTAAAAACCAAAACAAAGTTAAGGGCCAAAGTCCAAACATCCGAAATCAGAAATTGTTTATGAGTTCATCTCAGAATTCAAAAACTTCCATGCTGTAATGCTCAATGCTATACAGCTGCTCCTCTGGTCCTCCCTCTTCAATTTTTTTTTCCCTAAGCATTTCAGTTTAAAAAGACACAGTATTACACATTTACATATTATATAGTTATACACCAAAAAAGGCAGCAAGGCAATAAATTGATATACCTTTAGCTTTTCTTGGTGGCAGTAGCCCTTGTTCTACTGCTTTTTGAGGTCCTAGCAGCGGCACTTGTTGAAGGAGTTGCAGATGCAGCTCTTTCAGAGACTTTTGCAGACTTTGAGCCTGAGGTTCTAGCTTTGGCAGTTGGTTCTTCTTCATCACTTTCGGTAGCTACTTTTTCCCTTTGCTACATCTGAAACAACTCAAGAAGTAATGACTATGAAATGTAAAAACTAAAGAGCAAGAAAAAACAATAAATCTGCAAATGTCAGCAAATGCACCTCTTTCCATTTTTCCATAAAACTCAAGCTCTTCTAGGCTTGGATAATACTCGATGTTGGATTTATCTCAATTTTTGATCTAGTTTTGCAAGCAAATCAATGCTTCCACACTTTTGGGAGTTAAAGAACTCCTAAAAGGGTCAATGACTCTCCCACCTGCACTGAATGACCACTTAGATGCAACTGTACTAACTTGGATTGCAAGTACATCCTTTGCAACGGATATTTGCAGCCGTTTATCTTCCACCAATGAAGCAACTGCCAATCTTCATCTTTGGATTCTCCATTGGATCATATAGATACCTGTCAACTTCACTCTCAACAACTTCGTCCGATTCAGCTAGGGGTTTTTGCCAACCTTCTAACATCTTAGCCATTTTCCCAGACATTTTCTTGCTCTTGTCCTTGGCCTTGGACTTGGAAGATGTGGCTGTTGCTTTTGTGCTGCTAGAAACGACGCAGCTTGTTCAAGTGCTGCTCTTAGAACTTTTACTCTTTGAAGAGGAATTGGTTGATGATCTATAAAGATCAGTTAAGCATACTAACAGCTCCTTCACATCATTGGCCTTGGCCTTTGCTTCGATAGCATCAAACTGGAGGTGAGTTAGACATATGTGACTAATGTTTTTCAACTTGAACCTAGGATCCAAGACAAGGGCTACTAACAGCAGTTGATTCATATATGTTTGGCCCTAGTTTTGTTGTAGCTGGTCAACAGTCTCTTTTCTTGTGTGGGCATGCCAGCACCGTTCGGGTGTAGTCCTCGAGGGTGTCCTTTGACTTGACTCTGTCGAGCGATTGTAAACGAGGAGAGCACCAACCTCGTCGTGGGATTCTTTTTGCCTCGTGGTGAGGACTTTGCTGGAGTTTCTTCTATTCACACACAGTCGATACTCAATATTGCAGATTGAGCAGAGCGAAAATCACCTGGAAGTGTTAGGATCTTGCTAAAGCATGACTTTAGCTTGGCTGGGTTGCGAGGGCGTTACCCTTACTTGGCTGGTTCTGTAACCCTTGTGGTTGCGGCACTACCGTCGGCTCCCGAGGAGGCTAGGACATACGTACGTTGATAGAGGGTTCGGTGGCACTAACAGTCGACTCCTGTAGAGACTGGGGCTAGAGTGTGGTCACCTGTAAGAGGAGAAATGTTGTTTTGCTCCGGAGAGGCTTGGGTAATCATAGAGATTAGTTGGTGAAATTGGCCGTCTTTCTTTTCTCGTGCTAGCCTCAGATATAGGCTATTCGGTGAATTCTCAATCCTCAGAAAAGTATAGAATATTCTATTCTCGACCAAGGGTATCTGATCTACAAGAGCATTATCTTGGGAATCACAATGAATATCGTAGATTAATTGTTAATTAATCTGGATATAGCTAAAAATAGTAGCAAAGCTGACTCTTCGCTGGCTACAGGCATTTGGGATATGATTGTTTAATTGAATCCTGCGAGCGCATCACATTAGTGGCGCACTAATATAGTCATGATGCGATATTCTTGATTCTCTGCAAAAGTGATCAGATCCCGTAGCACGCCTAGCATCCCTCTTCCATTTCGAGCTAAGCTGTACTGCACTCTCTGGCCTCCATGTGGGTGAAGAATATAATGATTACCCTATGTGGATTCCTGGTAGTTGGCTCTCCTGGGCCTCTGTGGGGCTTCAAGGGGACTATGCCTGGATTCCTTCGCTGGGCCTGCTACTTGTTCCCTATATGAGCCGCTACATCGGCCCACACTGTCTGTAACTCTAAGGGTCCGCCCAAAAATACTTTTTGGGCTTAAACATTGCCCCCAAGCCTTAAGATCAGGCCCGTGACAACTTGTAACTGATCGAAGGGGGCTTGAAACGCCATGTCTCTTTGGTGGAAACGAGGTCATTTAATGAAGAGCGATGTAATGATGAAACGAGGCGACCTTTTGGTTACGAAAACGCCCTTTGGCCACATCGTTTCCCTCACAAAATCTTTGGTTTAAATTTGGATGCCTTCGCTTCCATCCAATCAATAGCAACAGTATTAGTCCTGCTTGACTAACTTTCTTCCTGTTTTGCTTTTCCGGAGAAAACCCAGAAATAAACAAGACCTTTTCCAGTCTCCCTTTCTTCTCTAAACTTTATCTTTCATCCCCGAAAGACCCAAAAATGGCACCCATGAAAAACAAGACCATCGATGACCCAGATGAGATCAACGAAGAAGACGCCCATACCTGGCAGACCAATATGGACATTCGATGCCTGTGTGAGACTGGTGTGGAGAGAAATCGCTTGATGGGCTTTGGTACGAGTGGACACCAGGCGAGCCTAGGGCCCACACCTCACGACAGTTTGCCGGATGATGCCATGGCCTACTACGGGCTTCCTATCCGCCATCCTATAATGGCTCTCCGGCATGTTCCCGGTGACTTTAGCAATTGGGGGTCGCGGAAGAAAGTGGGTCACTAGCCCACTGGTCTTGCTGAAGATCTAGCTTGGTACCAGGAGGTCCGAGCAAGGGATTTGGCCCGTTGGGATGCGGTGGGTATTATCCAAGCCATCGATTTTTGCTTCCATCTTCCTTCTCACACTAACCCTGTGCCGATAGCCGCCGCTCTTTGCTTCTGGAACACCTCCAGCAATACCTTCGATTTTCGGTTTGGGCAAATGAGCATAACTCTGCCAGACATTCTCACTATCACGGGATTGCCTATCGATTGGCCCCCTATGAGCATGGTCAATTTGATGAAGTCAAGTTCTCACCTCACATGGACCAAACCAACTGAGGGCACTATAGCAAATCCTACCCGACGTGGCGAGACTACTATCGCAAAAAGCACGATGCGACCGGAGGGATTGCCTTTCTTGATTTTTGGCTATGTAAGTTTATTTTTGTATCTCTTCTGGCAAAACTACTGGTACTTGGAGCCCTTTGGCCACTGCTCTTTATAATGGTATCTACGTTGGCCTTAGGCAAACTGTGTTGGGTACGCTATATCGCTCCCGTTACACCGCCGTGATATGCCTTTTGACACCGATATCAGCGGCCCTTTCTGGATCCTCACCTTTTGGCTACAAACCTATTTTCCTCGCTTCCGCCGCGATGATATTTCTGAAGATCTACCAGTTGACTCCTTTTTGGGGAATTGGTTCTGCCTCGACGCAAAGTATTGCGCTCCTTCCTACTCCGTGTGCTTCACTCACTTGTATCTGATGCTGGAGATGCTGGACCCGACGATAGTCCTCTCTAGGCAGTATCCCTCTCCGCTTGAGGATGGTTTCCTGCCCAGTGGAAGGGATCACAGAGAGCGAATGCTTGAAGCTTTCCGTCGAGCCATCTCCTGTTGGGACATCCACCTTGTTGATGATAACATGTGCTACGAGCTCTATGCCCCAAACCATTTTGCTTGCCAACTTAGACTGGACCAAATGGTGCCTTGGCCTCTACTTCAATTGCCAACTACTACACCTCTTGGTGGAGATTAGGCCTGCCTGGGTCCCCCTTTTTCCAGAGTCAGTTCACTTTGGTAGCGGTCCCTGACTAGGTTAGGATGCTGCACCCCGTCAATGATGTCAGCGATGATTATGCGGATTGGTGGAAAGAAGTGTCAGTGAACTGCTGGGACCCGATGCATGACAAAATATTTGGTTGGATTTTTCGTCATATGAGCAGTCCTGGCTCGGAGTATCGTACAGCTCTTGCGGGCGCTCGCGCTTCTGTAGCGCAACCCCCGCAACCTGCTCTACATCCTCGCTCATCACTTCCATGGATACAGATTCGTGAACATGGGGCATCAGTAAGTTTCTAACTTTCCTCCACATTTCTTTTCCTTGGTTTGATTCTCTGTCCTTATTGCTAAGTGTATTTTTTAGCATACCACCCGGAGTAGGGTAGCCTCTACTTAGGCCGGGAAACAGAAGGCAGTAGCCGAGGAGCCTCTTGAGGGGGAGTCTTCTGACGATGATGATGAAAGCCTCGCTGAGGTAACCTGGCCAAGACCAATTCTAACTTTGTACTTTTGGCTTTCCAAACCCATTATATTTCTTGATTTATGATCCTCTTCTTCTGTGTAGGCTGTTGTTGCTCTTGCTCGCAAACGCGATAACGCCAAATTCGCTGAAGAGGGCTTTGAGGATGATGAGCCTCTATCGATGCGACTTGTAAGCTTTGGCCCTATTTTATTCTTATTGACTCTGTAGGATTTGAGCAGTGTTTTTATTGTGCGCTGTTTCTTTGACAGGTTTGTCAGAGGATGATTAGTCCTCTCATGTGAATGAGGCTGGGTCTTCAGTCGCTACATCAGGCTCAGAGCCGGGGAGCGTTCCGATAACAACTAACTCAGTAGCGACTCTTCCCGCCGCTACAGAGAATCTAGCGCCAGCACTCGTTCCCACTCCCACTATCCAAGCAGCGACTCTTCCTTTTGCTGTTGAGGATTCGTCGCCAGTGCTCATTCCCGCGCTAATTAGCCCCGCAGAGTCTCTTCCTATTCCCATATCTGGAGGTCCTGCCCCACCAATAACCATCTCCGATGATGATTCTCCGGACTAAAACAGCGTGGAAAACCACTCTGAGGCTTCTACTGCCTATGAAGAGTTGGTGGAAGCAGAGATTCCTGCTATCCTAGTGGCCCGAGAAGTGGATGAGACAGGATCTCTTCTCCCGAATGACCCTGTGCCAGATCTCGAACCAGAAGCTTAAGAGGTAAGCCACCGTTGGCCAATATTTTTGCTTTCCTTTAAATAGAAACCTGCCCCTAAACCTTGTGGATTTCTAAAACTTCCCAGGACTCTATTCATATCGAGGAGGTGGTCATTGATGCTGAAGATCTTGCCAGAGGGATGAACATCCCAGATTTGGATGAAGCGATCAGTGATGTTGGCCCCTTGATCCCTGAAACGGCCCCGTCGAACGTTGATGCCAGCGGTTCTGTTCCCAGAGCTGCTTGCCCCCAAACATCCAATGGTGAAACTTGCGCTGGATTTCTGAAGCCTCTGGCGGTGGGGATGCCAAACTAAGTTCAGGAAGCTATCGCTGGAGCTGTGGGCGAAGATGAAGGAATTAAGGAACCCATCGGCCCTCTTGCAATAGTGGTCTATGATCCTCCTACCGTTGCTGAACTAGCGATGGTGGAGCTTCAAAGTCTTCTAGGATAGCGGCGGTTGGGGCCTGCAGAACTTGCCAGGGTCCAGGAGGCCATTGTTTTCCACCCAGTTCAGCTCGAAGTTATAGAGAAGCTGTTGAGGGAGTTTGACGTGGCCCGCCCTCGTCAATCCACCGCGAAGGCTCAAGCTCGCCCTCCGCACGACCTATATTGACATTGCCAATTAGGCAGAGACTCTTCACAACCATTTCAATGATCGGGCCGCTCGCATGAGGGGAATAAGGCTCCAGACGTCGAACACAGAAGCCCAAATCTGACATCTCCAAGCCCGCCTGGCCCATATGAACAATGAGCTCAGAACAGAGGAAGCCCAACTGGAGGCTTCCTTGGCTGCTTCCGAAGAATTGACCAGAAGCTTGGCCCAATCCGCAGAACTGGCTTCGTTGGCTGAAAATGGAGTTCACGCCGTAAGCCTCCAGGTTGAGATGCTCCATGTAAGGCTTGATTTTGCGGGCCGGCCACTTTAGCCCCCCTCTAACTTATAATAGTTGATCCCCTAGGCCTTATTGTAACACAGAACATATATATATATATATATATAATATATATATATATATATCTCTTAGCAAAGATTGTATCTTTAGTTTTTTAACCAATCTTCTTCCTTTGGATCCACTTGCTGGTCCAACTTCACATTCTTGGTTTTATCTTCTTGATGAGTCTTAACTTCACAATAAGTAACTATCGAACAAAAACGATTGCGAGAAGATAATATTAAAAATGTAATAGTTACCTCCTCGAAAAACGTGATGTCCCCATGCGCCAATATTCCATTCTTTTGTACGATTTGGGACAGTTTTAATTAAAGATTTGCTGACATACGGTTTGACTCCACTACCATCCATCCTAGGGTGGAGATTTTTATGCACTGCTCCTATAAATAGGTGTGTGTTAGGGATGAGAACACTCACACTGAACCTTCTTCTGAGCTTGAAGTCTTCAACAATGGCTTTTCAATGTTTACTTCTCATTCTTCATAATCAAAAACTCTCGCTTCACGAAACCATTTTCGGCCTCTAACCTTTAGGCTTTATGGCGCAATCTCAAGTCTGGATTAGGCCTGATGGCTTAATCTCAGGTAACCCTTTGTTTCGGCCTTTCGAAAGTTTGGATGGAATGTGTCAGGCTTCAGATTGGTTTAGAAACACGAGGGGGCTCCCAGCGTGGGGAATTTAGTCATGCAAGATCATCTTTGTTAGAATCCCACACGCGGAGTGAAACAGGGAAGGGAGGAAAGCCACTATGTGGCTCGTCTTTCCTTCTGGACTCGACTTGACTTAAGTCTCCAGATGGAAAGGGCTTTGGTGGCCTCCTCCTCTGAATCTTTCTCTTCCTATCAGAAACTTGGAGCGCTAGAGAGATGGAGTCGTGGAAGGGATGGACTCAAGGTACAAAATGGCCATTCCCATACTTCACGTCCTCACAGTGGTGGTTGCCAAGGCTGAAGAGGGTGCAGAGACTCAAGCCGATATTCAGTTCCTTTGCACTTTGTCCTCTTCTGGGATAATGGCGCAGCTCAGCCCAGCGCTGGATTCCTCAGCTGCTTTCAATTGAAGAAAGATTCGCAAAAAATATCTTCATATTCATGATTGTATTTTAGCCACTTTTGGCCTTGTAATGAATGTACTGCTTTTGGCTGCAAAGCCTCTTTATGAAAACAATACTATTTTCTCCTCCTGATGTTGATGATTATGTCTCGTAAGGCCCCAAATATAAGCCCCATGCCCCAAAAAGCTCAAATTACCCCGTTAGAAATAGAGCTATTCTTTGCAGTCATCGGGAAGCGCCGCTGAAACAAGATGTTTTAGGGCGCTGCTGATGTGGTGCTTGTCCTTGGTGTAGTGTTGCTCCCCTAGTGTTGCTAGTCGTGGCAAAGAAACGATGATGGGCCTCACGAACAGGCCTTCATGAATGAGCTTCGCGAGATTAGGAACGCTATGAATGACCCTTTCTGTCCAAATGGGCCTTGACAGTATAGCCGAATGTATTGCTGGCCCAGATCCCGAACTTCTTTGTCTTGTCATCATAATGGGCTTTAACTTCACATTAACCACCAGTTGAAAAACAGTTACAAAAAGATAATCTTGAAAAATGAATAGTTACCTCCTCGAAAACCGCTCGGTTCCCCACTCTTCATTATGCTCCATTCATTTCCATGATTAAAGTAATTAACCCGATTAAAGACACTGATTTGACTCCCTAACTGCTCATCCAAAGGTCATGATTGATTCAATCTCTCCTATAAATAGGGGTACTTCGAACAAGGGATACGCAGATTTTGCAAAACTTGCTTTCAACCCAGAAACCATGGCCTTCTAATCCTTATTTCTCTTCCTTCTCTTCACAAATCTTCGCCTCATGAAAAAAATCCCAACCCCTAGACTTTAGGCCTTATGGCAAAATTTCAAGCCTGGTTTAGACCTCATGGCTTAATCTCAGGCAAACCTCATGCCTACCTCTCCTCCCAGCCTATATCTTCACCTAGGTTGTCAAGAGTGGAAAAGCACGAGAAGCTCCATTAGTCTGGGGGATCTGGACATGCAAGATCATCTTTTTCTGGATCCCTCACACGCAGAGCAGGCCGAGGAGGAGGAAGGCCACACTGATGCCTTTGCTCCTCTGTTAACCCTTTTCCATTTGGATATGGTTCTAATCGGGTCCTCCAGATGGAAGGGACTTTGGTGGTCACCTCCTTCTCAAGCTCTCCCTTCTGAATATTGAAAGAATCTTGGAGGGAGATGATGGACTCACGGAAGGAATGGGTGTCGGCTACAGGATGGTAGTTCCCACACTTCGTGACCAGAAAGTGGTGGCTGCCAAAGTGGGAAAGGGTGCATAGTGTCACGCCGTTCTTTCAGTTCCTCTATAGTTTGCCCCCTTTCAGAGATAATGACACGGCTCAACTCAGTGCTGGCCTCCATAGCCACTTTCATGTGAAGGAGAAAGTGGAAGACTTAAAGAAGATTTTCATTTTTGTAATTTTAGCCACTTTTGGCTTTGTAATATAAGGAAAGTTACAATTGTATTGCTTTGGCCGCAAAGCCACTTTATGAACACATGAAACTTTTCTTTTGAATGCTCGTAAAAATTGCTGTTTGAACACTCGCGAGGCCTCAATATAGGCCCCACAATAGCCAATTTAATCATTTTCCTCAGCGCGCTAAACTTCCCGTGATGCGAAGTGGCTGATAGAAAAAGATCTTGGGAAATTACAAGTTTGACCAGCTTTCCACCGCGAACCAAATAAACTCGTGACGAAACTGATCAAACCGCACAACCAACCTACTCCTCACGACCGCTTACTCGGCCCCTGTAGACTTTTGCCCCTAAGTCTAACCAAGAGAAGCAAAGCCCCAAAAGTAAGCCCTTAATGAAACAGATCAGTATAGGCCTCACAAACAGGCCATTGTCAATGGGCTTCGCAAAAGCAATGAGACTACTATTGCCTCCCAGGCTTCATATGATGAAACCGCCAATGATTCCTTTGAATCCCAGACACTAGGAAAGTACTTCTTTAAGTATCTGCCATTGATGAGGTTGTGAGGGATATCACCATCCAAATCCTTGAGATGAAAAACTCTTTTCTCTAGAATTTTATGGACTACATACGAACCTTCCCATCTTGGAGTCCATTTGCCGCGATCATTTAACTTTTCACCGAGTGGGAGAACTGCTTTCCACACTAATTCCTCCTCGCTATAACTCTTTCCCCGCGTCCACTTGTCGTAGGCGAGAGCTACTCGCTGTTTTTCCATAACCAGACTATCCAAAGCCTCCAAGCGCTTTTCACCAAGGTCCTCGTGTTTGTACCACATAGCCTGAACATAGTCCTCTCCGATAAGATGATGTTGCTCTTGAACGTTGACTTCCAGAGGCAAGACTGCATCATGGCCGAACCTCAGAGCATAAGGTGTTGTTGTGGTGGGATTTCGTTTTGAAGTACGGTAGGCCTAAAGAGTTTCTTAAAGAGTCTTGTGCCATTGCCGCGGATTTGCTTCCAACATTTTCTTTAGCAAGGTAATGATGATCTTGTTGCTTACCTCTGCTTGACTGTTGGACTGAGCATAATAAGTACTGGAATGGACAAACTGTATTCCCCATTATTTTGCCAGTTTACTAACCTCACCACCCGTGAAAGCTACCCCCCGGTCTGACATGAAGACTTCTGGAATACCAAATATGCAGATGATGTTCATGTATAGGAATTGGAGCAATGTATTTCCAGATGCTTCCTTCAAAGGTTCTGCTTCAACCCACTTTGTAAAGAAGTCGGTAGTGACGATGATAAACTTATGCTGTAGCGATGAATGTGGGTGGATCATTCCAATTAAGTCCAACACCCACCCCTTGCGGGCCAAGGTTTTATAATGGGCTGCATTGGTACATTGGGAATATGCTGGACTGGCCCATGGGCTTGACGATCCAAATACCTTTTCGCGAAGGTGACACAATCCTTCAAAATGCTTAGCCAAAAATATCCATGTCTCATGAGTAACCAATGCATTTTCAGATCTACCTGGTGAGCACTACAGACACCATAATCTACGTCCTGCATAAGCTCTTTCGTTTCGACACCGAATACACATTTGAAATCTATGCCATCTTCTCCTCGCCTACGGAGTTCATCATTCCTAAGGAAATAATTGAGAGTGAAGTAGTGTATCCTCTTGTCAGTAGGCTGACCCGGATGTTTGAGGTAGTCGATCAAAGGAACCCGCCATTCCACATCAATGGATTATAGGGTTGCTATCTCGGCGTCTTCTGGTGGCTCTTTCCTCGCCATCCAAGAAGGAAGCGTTCGGCACTCCACCTTCAGAATTCGGTCGCGAACGCCATATTTCAAAGTTATCCCTATTGCCAACTGAGCCAACTCGTTCGTGGTGAAATTTCGCTCATGCGGAATATGTTACAGATCTACGTCATCAAGCAGCTCCAATAATTCCTGGGCTCTATCCCAATACAGGCTAGCGAGAAACTAGAGCATTTGAACTTCTCTATAACTGATTGATCACCAACAAAGAGTCTCCAAGTATTTGTACTTCCTTGACTCCCATCTCCAAGAGTACTTCTAGGCCAATAATTAAGGCCTTGTATTCCGCCTGGTTATTGGTGCATTGATACTCTAACTGAAAAAAGTATGAAAAATGATCCCCAGATGGGTTTTCCAGTGCAATGCCTGCTCCGGCCAATGTATCTGTTCTTGAACCATCGAAGTACAATACCCACGGCTGTAGCATGACAGCAGCCAATGACTCTCGTGAACTTCCCTGGCGAGCGTTCCATACATCCTAAGAAATCATGGCGATTTCTAGTTCGCAGGTCTCGTTAGTATCCAGCATTGGATGATGTACTAGAAAATCCTCGATGGCTTGGCCCTTCACAGCTTTTTGGGGAACATACTGCAAAGAGAACTCTGAAAGAGCTAATACCCATTTGCCAATCCAGCCCCTAAGGATGGGCCGTGACAACATGTACTTGACCAGATCGGTCTGAGCAATTATACATGTAGTGAATGACAACATATAGTGTCGCAGTTTACAGGCAGAAAAGTACAATGTTAAACAGAGCTTTTCCATTGGTAAGTACCTGGTTTCACAGTTTGTCAGTGTTCTACGTAGGTAGAAAATGGCATGTTCCACACCTTCCTCATCATCCTATGCTAATAAGCTGTTGATTGAAGCTTCTGTTCACTGAAATGTAGAGCTTAAGTGGGTATCCTGGATTTGGAGGAACCAGAACAGGTGGGTTCGCTAGATATGCCTTTATGCTATCAAAGGCCTCTTGGTGTTTCGTCTCCTACACAAACTCTGTTTGTCCCTGCAGCTTCAAAAGGGAAGAGAAAGGTTGAGAATCTTGCCGGCGGAATTGAAAATAAACCGCGGTAAGAAATTGATCTTTCCTAACAGCCTTTGCAGCTCATTCTTCATCCTCGGAGGTGAAGCATTGATCACCGCTTTACCCTTATCCTCGGATACTTCGATGCTCCTTTGATGCATAATAAACCCTAGGAAGTCACCTACTTGAACTCCGTACACACATTTTGCCTGGTTCATCTTTAACTTGTGGACTCTCATGCGCTCGAAAACCTTTCGCAAATCCGCGATGTGGTTTCCCTGCTGCTTTGATTTGACTACCAAGTCATCAATATAAACCTCTTAAGATCTTTCCAAGGATATCATAGAAGATTATGTTCATTGCTCGCTGGTATGTGGCTCCCGCATTTTTCAAACCGAAGGGCATAACTAAGTATTCGAAAACTCCCGCGAAACCTGGGCATTTGAATGCAATTTTGTGTCTGTCTTCTTCTGCCACTGGAATATGGTGATAACCGGTGGTTCCGTCCATAAAGGACAACCGTTCATGACCGGCTACTACGTCTACCAACATATCCGCGACCAACATGAGGTAGACGTCTTTGGGAGTGGCATTCTTGAGGTTGGGGTAGTCGACACACACCCTGATTTTGACATTAGATAACCACTGATTGTACTTGGCAACCCTGATGATTCCTGATTTATGCATCTTCTCAACTTCTTCCTTGACCAAAACCTGAGTTTCCGAATTCATCCACCTGGATTCCTGTCTCACAGGATTTTGATCTGGGATAGTCGGCAGCTTATGGCAGACCAAGTTAGGAGATAAGCCTGGCATGCCTTCATATTTTTCCGTGAAGCAATCCTTATACTCCTGCAATAGGTCGATAAGCCCCTGTTTCTCTTCGGGCTCTAAATTGGTGCTGATTGCCACTTCCATTAGTTCAGTCTCAGTTCCCAAGTTCACCTTTTTCGTGGGGTCCCTGACTTTTGGAGGAGTGTTATCCAATGAAGCTGTAGCCAGCCGAATGGCCTCTTCCTCTTTTTTATGATCAGGGAAATCCTCATCGATGTATTCCAATGTCGCCACTTACGCATAGGCCTCTGTTTCGACTAAATATGAAGATAATCTATCATATAAAGAATGAAAGGCCTGTAAGTCATCATTCGAGAGGTCGTGATCCATTAATGAGTGCTTGGATCTGGCATCGCATGTCTGGGCCTTTCGCGGTCGCCCTTTGCAACCATGAGCCCCCATTGTGCCAGCTCTAAGGCCATCACCCCTGTGGGGCGGCCTTTGTTGTCAATCCCATGAACCTGCAGCGAAGAAATAGGTTCTAAATAGTACTGAGAAAGGTCGCACATCCGCTTTGAATACTGCCACCTTGTCCGCGACTCTATCCCAAATGATCAACTCCTGATGAAGGCTGGATGAGACACAAAAGCTGTGGTGGATCCAGTCACGGCGTAGAATAGCGCTGTATGTTGCCTGACACTCTATGACGAAAATAGCGTAAACCCCCTCTGCTATACCTACCTTGACCTGTAGGAAGACCAGACCTAATGTTTTGGTCTCAGTTCCTGCAAAGTTCTTTAACATCGGGATGTAGATTGGATCTTCTCTTTCTTGATCCCTAGAAGTTGCATGGCTTTGGTAGTCAAAATGTTTACTGGAGCTCCGGTATCCACCATGATCTTACCAACTTTGGTACCGTCATATGGGCGGTTATATATAATGGCCTCATGTGTTAAGCCATTGTTGCTGTTGGCTCGTTGAAACCATGTCCTGGCTTCTCAAATCGGTATCTACAGCCTCTGTTGTCTCTACATTCCTTGGTTTAAGTTTCTTCATGACAGATGGTGCTGCTGAGGTGATCTCAAGCGACGATTTGCCTAATGATTAGCCTGTTTCCATATGGCATTCCTGAGCTGCCACCGGCAAGGCATATCTTGATGATAGGATATACACCATGTTACATGTAACGTCAGGCATGGCCGTCTCTTCTAACTCCACTGTTGGGAAACTCAAGTCGGCTTCCTTCGCAAACTTACTTGCTGCATAAGCCACCAGCGATCCTTCTTCTTGGGCTTATCCTAGTGGATCCACTGTGATAGGATATTCTTTTTCCAGTGGCCCTTTCTTCACTGACAAGGCTTCTTCATACTTCACAAACACTATGCTTCAGACTTTTCTAGGCCTCAATTGCGTAGTCGCAGGCTTATTCGAGCCTGTCGAAGATCGAAGGCTGGACATCTTTTCCCTCGTGAGAGATCCTTCACCACATGCTGATTTTACAAGCCGGTGACGATTTTTGCCTCGCGGGAACCTTGGGTTTCTCCTGTTTGTCCCTCTTACAAGTGCTAGGTCTTGGAGCCCGCTGCATCTTTTCAGATCGCGGTTGAGTATCTTGTGGTCTAACTAGCTTTTTGGAAGCCAATGCCTCCACCTGGCACTAGTACTCTTCCGGGGATCTCACCAGCTGTGATGGTTTGATCAACCCCTGATCCAGCGCCTCCAAGGTTCGTCGAGCCTCTCCAAACCTCCGCTGGAATTTCCTCTTCTTTCAAGCGCTCATTTCCATTGGGTTGCCCTTTCTCTGGGTGTACCACTTTCCTTCCTTGATGGTGGACATCGGTGTCGACGAAATATACGGTCTAGTCACTAAATCTGATCACTTGCTTTCTCTCTCTTCTTCTCTCGCCACATTTAATTTCTTGAATAGATTGGATTCCTTTGGCGAAGAAGTCTCTAACCCAGCGAGCATTTTTGGGTTACCTGGCTGGAAGCTTCTAGAATATGTGAGTACCCTCATTGGTGGTAAAGAGCCAAAGTGAACAGTTTGTACCTCATCTTCGTGCAAAGCTTGGATATCGCACTCCTCCTTGCACCGTGAACAAAGCACGATAGATAGGGTTGGCCTTGGTCTACGCTTTGTGGATTGCTCCGTCATCGTACCTAAACCCTCATTGGCACAATATGGGCTCAACCTTCATTAATCCTTTATGCCCGAAACTACGTCAACCGTGTTGACCCCAGTCTCTGGGAAAGGATCCAAATCTACCAGCGCTGCTGCTGTTGGTGGTGCTTCAACCTACAAGCTCCCATTATTCAACCAGATCTGGATTTGATCCTTCAGCCTCACGCAGTCGGTTGTGTTATGATTCCACAAGTTGTGGAGCTTACAATATTTCTTCCCCCTTAACTGCTCCGGCTTGGGGAATGGTCCAAAATCAATCTTCACCATCTTGGCAGCGATCATCTCATCCAAGATCTGATGAGCTTTATTTGCATCATAGGTGTAGCTCGCGAATTCAGGCTTGGTGAACACCACTGACTTGAGTTTCACCTGCTCTTTGCTCAGTTTCAGATGTTTCAGCATTGATGCCTTTTCCCGGTGAGCTCTAGCGCTGGTACTTCATCCTCTTCCAATTCCTCAGCCTCTGCTAGGCTGGATTCCTCACTCCTATAATAAGGATTATAGGTGCCTGAGTAGGATTATAGGCACTGAGTAGTGGTTCACTGTTGTCACAGTCCTCCGTTTCCCCAAAACGTACGTTCCTTTTGAGGAATTCTTCATGGTTTCTCTGAGAAAATGCTCAAAGCTCCCAACTTCTATGGTCAGATCTCCTATGCAACTGAACATACTCCTATGTTGCTTCTTACGTTGGTGGGGTTCTAAGCCCTTGATCGCCAACTTCACCAACTCTTTCTCCAGGATAATCACATTCAACTTCCCTTTCTGGATCTGGAAACACTGAAGATATGCGACTGCCGATTCGGTTGGCTGTTGGGCTATCTGAGTGCGTGAGGCTAGATCTACCTCAGGCTCAATAGTTCTGAAAGTCTACTTGAATAGCTTTTCCATCGCTGGCAAACTTGGAACTGATCCTGGTTGTAGCTTAGTGAACCAGGTAAAGGCTGACCCTGACAAAGAAGTAGCAAAGATATTGCATTTCAGGTTGTCGTCATTGTGGTACTGGCCACACTGCACTCGGAACCTAACCAGATGGGCCGCTGCACTTTCGACCTCCTCCCCTTGTATCCCCTAGGATAAGGCACCTCCGAAATATATGGCGGGAAAGGCCCTTGATAGGCCTTTTCCAGATTAGGCAGCTGGTTCGCGGCCCTGATCATAGCCTCCACTTCATCCCTCCTTATATATCCCAGATTAGGAGGAGGTGGAGTATGAGCTTCTGTTTCTCCAGCTGATCGGGACAAAGGTTACGTCAACCTCAGTGGTGACGACTGTGAAATGGAGCCTTTGGGAGCCTCGTAGCCTACTCGAGCCGATTGGGACGCGAATTCGATCACCGTTTGACCTCTTGCGGCCATAGTGCCCTTCACGAAACTTCCCACTTGGCCAACTCCTCCATGGGCTTCCCGGCTCTCTTCGAATGCGATTTCGACCTCGTTGCTATCGTATTGAAAGACTCTGGCTGGATCAGAAGAAGTTCCTGCTCCCAAACTCGGTGAGAACGTTTCTTTTCCAGGGCCGCCGCGAGTATTTGCTTCTAGCTTAGCTATTGTCTCCTTTGTCGCTAACCCAGGGGAGGCTGCGTTGTCTCCGCCAGCCTTTTCCCACGCATTTGGTGGCACGTATTTGTCAGATGTGGAGGAATGTCCTAGGGATCCTAAAACAGCGTTAGGGTCTCCCAGGGTTTGCGCAAAACCTCGATGACTTGATCCAGATTAGTTTTTTGCATGGCGACTTGGGCCGCTAGGTTGGATCCCTCATTTTTGATGGCCGCAATATCTATGGCAATGTGCTTGCTTGCCGCTAGAAGCTCTTCGTGGTTGTTCTGCATGTTTTTGTTCATGCTATCCTCTCACCCTGTTGTCATCTGGGATACGAGTTCATGTTTTCTTACTGAGATCGTGAACTCATCAAGCCGCCTGCGATCCTCTTCAAGAGCTCTCTCCATCTTGTGATGGTATGCGGCTAAATTCTGTTGAAGAATACTGAGCCGCTCTTCTAAGTTTGCATTCTCTGGTATAAGAATGGGCATATACTCGTCAGTCGTGGCCGCGCTCCCGGCTACCTGAGTGACCTTAGACGTGTCGCCAACCTCTTTAGGCTGGACGACTGGAGTTCTCTCACCTTTAGTAGCGAGTTGTTGACTTCCTCCTTGTTTAGCTGCCATCTTGGTCGATGGTGAATTCAGAGAAAATCTTTGGTTTACTAACTCTTCAGAAAGACCACGACAGTCCTCACGTGAGTGCTATCTGTATCTGGAGGTCTTGTGTATTGAATAATTGGCGTAACCCTTTTGATACGGGTTAGCGACTTCCCAATGGTTGCTGGCTAAAGTTTAAACGCCTGTTGGTCCCACTGGGCGTGCCAAAATGTTTGGCTCCAGTTTTGTTGTAGCTGGTCAACAGTCTCTTTTCTTGCGCGGGCATGCCAGCATCGTTCGGAGGCAGTCGTCGGGGGTGTCCCTTGACCTGACTTCTGTCGAGCAATTGTAAACGAAGAGAGCACCAACCTCGTCGTGGGATTCTTTCTGCCTCGTGGTGAGGACTTTGTTGGCGTTTCTTCTATTCACACAAGATTGATACTCAATATTGCAGATTGAGCAGAGTGAAAATCACCGGGAAGTGTTAGGATTTTGCTAAAACATGACTTTAGCTTGGCTAGGATGCGAGGGCGTTACCCTTACTTAGCTGGTTCTGTAACCGTTGTGGTCACGACACTACCGTCGGCTCCTATAGAGACTAGGACTGGAGTGTGGTCACCTGTAAGAGGAGAAATGTTGTTTTGCTCCGGAGAGGCTTGGGTAATCGTAGAGATTAGTTGGTGAAATTGGCTATATTTCTTTTCTGATGCTAGCGTCAGATATAGGCTATTCGGTGAATTCCCAATCCTTAGAAAAGCGTAGAATATTCTATTCTCGACCATGGGTATCTGATATGCAAGAGCATTATCTTGGGAATTACAATGAATATCGTAAATTAATTGTTAATTAATCTGGATATAGCTAAAAATAGGAGCAAAGCTGACTCCTAGCTGGCTACGGGCATTTGGGATATGATTGTTTAATTGAATCCCCACGAGCGCATCGCATTAGTGGCGCACTAATATAGTCATGATGCAATATTCCTGATTCTCTGCAAAAGTGATCAGATTCTGTAGCATTCTTAGCATCCCTCTTCCACCGCGAGCTAATGAGTACTGCAATCTCTGACCTCCATGTGGGTGAAGAATATAATGATTACCCCACGTGGATTCCCGGTAATGGGCTCTCCTTGGCCTCTATGGGGCTTCGTGGGGACTCCGCCTGGATTCCTTCACTGGGCCTGCTATTTGTTCCCTATATGGGCCGCTACATTAGCCCACACTGTCTGCCACTCAAACAATATCATCCACAGTTCCAAAATACTTCCTAAACTTTGCTCTCATCTTCACTGCCATCTCCTTCATTAGCTGTTCGTTTCACTTCCATGGTTCATCTCCGGAGGTAGAAATAGTGCATCAATCTCAGCCTCGATTGCTACAATGTCATGGAAAGCTTTATGAGTAGTGGGGTGTTTGGTTGCACTAATTCTCATTGTCACATTGTAGAAAACTCTCAAGAACTTCACAAAGATTTCAGTTTTATCCCAATCTACAGCAACTGGTGGCCCGACTCTTTTTCTTGGTTGAACTGATTTTTTTTTGAACTTGTATTGTAGCCTCCTGTTCCTCATCGCCCTCTTCATTTTAATCAAAATAGTCTTTAAACTTATTGTCTTCCTCATCAGCCATCCGATCAAAAGCTGTCTTCACCTCTAAAGCTATGTTAAGCATAAAAAATGGGGAATTCCATTGCGTTCGAACATCCAAAGCTTGAATTCTTTGAGAATCTATATGGCCTTCCTGCATCTCCTTTTCAACACACTCCTTGAAGCAGTCCAATATGTAAGAACTACTTCTAATATATTTCACGGCATTTCAGATTGCAGCACAACTTCTATCCATAATTCTCAAACCAGCCCTAACTATAATGTTCAAGATGTGAGCCAAACATCTCACATGCATGAACTTGCCACCAAGCACTGGGGACTTCTTCCATCCAGCCATTTTCCTTTGTAGATACTCGATTGCCACCTTATTTGCACTAGCATTATCAACGGACACAGTCAACACCTTGTCTATCCTCCACTGCAGCAAACATGTTTCTAACAGCTTTCCAATCGTGTTACCTTTGTGATTGGAATTACACAAAAGTTCAAGATTCTCTTGTGCAAATTCTAACCGCAATCTATGAAGTACACTGTTAACACCATATAATTAATGTTCTATACAGATGTCTAAGTATCTGATGTTAAGCACACTCTATGGTTTCTTAATGTTAATGTTCAAAGTTCAGCGGTAGCTAAACTATGATCAATACAGGTCTGGTGGGCGGACCGTTACTTGATATTCTTAGTGCTATCTGTCAAGTGAAATACAAAAGGGGCGTCAGAGGGAGACCGCGTCGGGTGGTCTTCTCTTCTTCGATGCCTAAGTTAGTTAATGAATTTGTGTTGACATAGTAACAATATACAAGTAGTAGATGCGTAATTAATGAGGAGAGAGGAGCGAACTTTTTATATGTGAGGAGAGTGCTGATCTTCTCCATGTTTTCGATGTGGGACTGATATGCTTCATTTCCAGGCTTCTGGAGCTTCTGATGTTGTGATGTCCGGCGGCCAACGTGACGGCGCGTCAGTGGTGATCTAGGGGTAATCCGGGGCCTAGGCGGTATCCTGCTTGGCTGCGTTCCCATAGGTGACTCTTATGGCGAGAGCTGGTATTACTGGTGGTAGTATGAGCGTGGCTGATTATAGCTAATTATGCTAGGCAAATGCTCATGTAAGTATAAGTCCCCCAAGTCCCCAGTCAAGGAGGGCAATCTTGGTTGGGGAGTTGCCTAGCGGTTTGAAGCGTTACTCCCGCTAGACTTGCAAAGCATAATTAGCGTCAGTGCGTTGTCAACCATGGACCTATTGAGCAAACGCTTTATACGATTTAGGGTGGGCCCCTGCTAGGCCCCCCAGGGAATCCCCCACTCCCCGGAAAAGATAGACCTTCATTTGGTAGTGTATTGTTTGTTGAGGGGATCTATGTTGAACAGAGGATGTTGGGTAGTGAGCCCAAACTTTGATGCCTAAGTGGCGGGGTCAACGTGCCTGATCAGGGTCATCAAAGACTGTTGACGTGTCCCTGTACTTGTCCTAGAGGACCATGGTTTTAAATGCAATGCCGCGTGGCGGTCGTTGCCCATATGAGGCGTAGCCTCAGGAATCGGAGGTGGCGGGAATCCCTCTGCCGAGGGTAAGGGGGCGTTAGCGTCGCAGGGACTGATGGTTGCGAGACATTTGCTAGCGGTATTGTGCTTAGCGGCAATTATCTCGCTTGCAAGGGGAGGAAGAAATTCTGCTAGCGATGTTTTGCTTAGCGGAGGGCGAAGACTCGCTTGCAAGATAAGAAGGAGAAGTTCCGCTAGCGGTGTTGAGCGTAGCGGAGACTCGCTTGCCAGATATGAGGGAGAAGTTCCGCTAGCTGTGTTGCGTGTAGTGGAGACTCGCTTGCAAGATAAGGAGAGAAGTTCCGCTAGTTGTGTTACGCGTAGCGGAGACTCGCTTGCATGATAAGGAGAGAAGTTCCCTCTGGCGTAAGGGCATTGAACCTGGATGATTGGCATGCTCGCCCCCTTTGATGGCTTCTGCCAAGTTGCCGTCATGCGTCGGTCTAGCGTTTGGGATTGTAAATCCTCAGCACGCCCGTCTCTTTGTCATTAATGTGGGTAATTATCGACTCAGTCTCCGAGGCAACGCCTCGGTTATTTCGGAAACTAAATGCGATCGTGGGACATGTGTGCGGCTGGAGAGTAACGTCGCTTTTTGGAGGACGGCCTTAATTTGATTGATGTTGACATTAAAAGGGGGGAAAACCAGAGGTTGTCCCCATTATCTCTACTTCAAACTTTCTCGTCGTCCTCAAGCTCTGTCCTCTGGCATTCGAGAAGTGATCTCTACCACTCGAGCGAGAGATCGGTGTTTTGGTGAAAGGGATCCCCGGAAGTGAAGGTGTAAAGTTCGAACGCTCATGATTTCCCACACCAGCAGGTTAGAGATTCTGAGCCTTTTCAGTTTTATTTTTTTTGCTACTTTCTGGGTTTTCAATATGAGTGTTGTTTGTGTCTCGCTGGTGTGTTCTGAGGGTGCAACATGAGTTTTGGGGGGTCGCTTCTGGTGTTTTTGATAGAGATGAGGTTTAGGGATTTACTAGATGGTCGAATTTGGGTTAGTGTGGGTTGGTGTTCGTGCTTTGGTCAAATCTGGGTAACTATTCTTGATGTTCCCGGATAAAAATTGTCGTAGGGGTAGCTTAGATCTTATGTGAACTAACTGGTTTGGGTTTTAGGTTTTATGATGGCTAGCGTCGTAGAGATCTCAAGCAATCAGGATTCCGGGTCTGAAGTGTCGTTCAGCGAGGTGGATTGGATATTTATTGATTCGTTGCGTCTGTCTGCCCTTGCAGGAACCTCACTGTCGGAACCGCTAGACATCGAACCCTTACAAACCATACCCTGGGATGTGGCCATGGCTCGAGATGGGCGACAGGAGAGTTCTAGGACCACGAAGGATGATGGCTGATGCGAGCGACATGAGGAGAGGCTAGCGAGCAATAGCGAGGCTAGCGAGCAATAGCGCAGCTAGTGGTTTCGCCAATGGGGAAGATGTCGGCGGAGAGGAAATGGAGTCCACCTGGTACCTGTCTGACGAACAGCTGTTGATGAGGCTGGAGAAGCGATACCCGAGGCTGCCGTCAGCTGCCTGAAGCGGGTGTTCCGCTTAGCTGGAGTGGTGAAGTTACGCCCGCCAGCCCGCTAATGAGAAGGCATCCATTTTACCGGCGGGGTATGCTGTTGTTCATGAGGCCATCTTCCGCCAAGGTGTGACTCTTTCGCTACTCCCCAATCTCCAGATTTTAGTATGCGAGTTTGGCCTCGCCTTTGGGCAGATTTGTCCCAACATGTGGCGGTTGCTGATGGCGCTGAACGCGCTATGGCGCTTGTCCGGTTGCGAGGGTCCAACCGTGGTAGAGGTGCTACATTTCTTTGAGTTGGTGTACATGAGGCGCCGAGGTTGTAGCGGTCAAGTGAATTTGAGTCGGCGGCAAGGGGCTGGGTACTGGGGGGCTGGGTCATCAACGATTATTATTTTTGTGTCGGGCTCAGCCTCTGTGCTAGTTTCAACTTAACGCTCTGTGAGCTCAGCAATGAAGTCTGCCACCGCCAGGCCTTTCATGGTGGTCCTAGGCTTGTAGTCAATGTCAAACTCACTGAGCTCGATTGCCCACTTGCTGAGGCGCCCTGACTGTTCAGGGTTCTGCATTACCTGTCTTAGCAGTTGATTTTTTAGGACATGGATTGTGTGGGCCTAAAAGTATTGGCTGAGGCGTCTGGCGGCGACGATGAGTGTGAGAGCGAGCTGCTCTAATGGGGGATATCTTGTTTCTGCCCCGTTCATGCCTCTGCCGACGTAGAATACGGGGAGCTCCTCGTGACCGTCCCGCCGGACAATGGCACAGCTTGCCACTGACTGTGATACTGCTAGGTATATTTATATAATGTCTCATCTTGTACATAAATTGAAAGGAGTGGGACCGCTGCCAAGTATTCTTTCAAGCTTTGGAACGATGCCTCACAGTTTGGGTTCCAGTCGATGACCTTCTTGTGGGTTGTCTTCATAACTTTGAAGAATGGGAGACATCTGTTAGTAAGTTTGGAGATAAACCGAGAAAGGATGGTTAGTTTGCCCTGGAGGCTTTGAACGTGCTTCTTCCACTCTGGAGCCTTCATGTTAAGGATGGCCTGTACCTTGTCGGGATTGGCTTCTATGCCCCGTTCATTGACTATGTATCCAAGAAATTTACTGGCGGTGACGCCAAAGAAGCATTTTTATGGGTTAAGGCGCATGCCATAAGCCAAGAGAATGGTGAATATGATTCTGAGGTTTGCTACATGTCTGCTAGCCTTGATGCTTTTTACCAACATGTCGTCCAAGTAGTTCTCGATGATTCTTCCCAGATGTTCAGCGAACATGGCATTCATCAATCGCTGGTAAGTTGCCCCGGCATTCTTCAAACCGAAAGGCATGACATTGTAGCAGTATAGGCCCTTGTCGGTGGTGAAGGAGGTGCACTCCTGGTCGTCGGGGTGCATCTTAATCTGGTTGTAGTCGGAGAATGCGTCCATCATACTGAGCAACTCATGTCCAGCGTTTGCATCAATCATTGGTCTATGCAAGGTAGCAGGAAGCTATCCTTGGGGCAAGCCTTATTGAGGCCCTTGAAGTCGACACACATCCTCCACTTTCCGCTAGGTTTTTTGACAATGACCAAGTTGGATATCCACTGAGGGTAATTGACTTGGTGGATGAATCCAATGTTCTGGAGCTTGGCAACCTCTTCTCTTATTGCCCGATACCTTTCCTCATCAAAGGCTCTTCGCCACTGCTTGACAGGGCAGGAGGATGGTTTGATGCTTAATTTATGCATTATGATCTCAGGGGAGATGCCTGGCATGTCAGTGCAGGACCATGCAAAGACGGTTGTGTTGTCACGTAGAAATTGGGTGAGCTCATCCGCTATCGCTTGGTCAAGCTGAGAGCCGATGCAGACTGTCCGCTCAGGGTGTTCGCCTGAGATGCTGATGACCCTTAAGGAAGTTTATGAGTTGACAATTTTTGACATATTTCTTCTCGTCCTTCCTAGGGTCCTCAAAGATATCTAGTGCTGGTGCATGGTTTCCCACAGTTAAGATCTCATGACGGCGTGCCGAGCGTGCCACGGTTGTGGAATAACATTCCCGTGCCAGTTGTTGACTTCCCTTGACACTGCCTGTCCCGTTGGGTGTAGGGAAGTTCATGAGAAGCATGTATCCGGCTATGATGCACTTGAGCTTGTTGAGCATCGGTCGACCAATAATGGCATTATATGAGCTGAAGCAGTCTACAATGATGAACTCCGTGTGGATTTCTGCCGTGCCTGGGCTAGTGCCAATAACTAGTCGCATGTAGTTAGAACCCAATGATTGTGTGACGTCACAGAAGAAACTAAGTAATGACTCATGATCCTGTAGTAATTTCCTATTCGGTAGGAGTTTGCTGTAACAACCGTTGAAGATGACATTTACAACGGAACCGCTGTCAACAAGGACTCTTCCTACTGACCATTTACCGAGTATGGCGTCGATTAAGAATGGATCATCGTGGGGCAAATGTACTCCGCGCTCCTCTTCCTCCGAGAAGGTAATGGGTTCCCAACCAGCCTTTGGAAGTTTAGCGGACCTCTCATAGCGGATGTTGCAAATTTAGTTGGGGTGGTTAGCACGTGCATAGCGCTTCTTTGCCATATGAGACATGTTGGTGATTGGGGCACCACCGTCGATAGTGTTGATGGCCTCTTGAGGAGTCCATGCTTGAAGACTGCCAGTGCCATTGTCTTATCAAGATCGCGGCACTGAGATGTTGCCGCCTGCCATCTGGTGACAAACGTCTTTAATGTTTCCTCTGTCCCCTGCTTGAGGTTGAACAGCTGACTTGTGTTGTGATGTCCGGCGGCCAACATGATGAATCGAGTAAGGAGAGCATTTGACAGTCCTTGGAATGAGTCGATGGATCCTGGCGGGCATTCAAAGAACCAGCTCATTGCCTCACTATCCAATGTTTCGCTGAACAGGTGGCAAAGGGTGGCGTCATCAAATACCTTGTTGTTGGTGACCTTTTTGAAGGTGTCTATGTAGACGAATGGGTCAGACGGCCTACAGGATCCTGGCGGTGAATGGCCCTGGTTTGAATGTGAAAAGCAGATTTGGTATTGGCGCTAGGGAGCCTGCCTTCCCCAGGCCTAGCCTCTGCTCCAACTACTGCATCCTTTCTAGTATTAGGGCAGTGGCATCACTAGCTGGCCTCGCTCGGAGGTTCCGCCGGATTGGCCCTTGCTTGGCGGCAGGTGGGTTACCTTCAGTCCTAGCTCTGGCTGCCGAACGATTTGTATTTGGTTGTGATTCCGTTTCCTGCTCCATCATTAGGCGGGGCGGAGGAGGTGGGCCCATTAATTCTGGTGGGTTCAGTAGTACTTGCATCTGTATCATTGGTACAGGTACAATTCCGCCGGTGTTGGGTTGACTGCGTCTAGTACACCGTGACTGTTCGCTCTGTGCTGTATTAGTGTTGCCTCCAGCGCCTTTTTCAATTCGTCGAACCTTGAAACTAGCGTGGCCACTTGTTTTTGGGCTTCCACCTTCTCCCGGCGCTCTTGCTTGTGCTCCCTGTTTGCTTTGTGGAGGTCCTTCAATGCTAGCTCGTACATAGCGGTAAGGTCCTGGACCGATGGGCGACTGCTGCCCGGCTGGGCCTCCGCTGTAGTTTGGGTCTGCTGGACATGAGATAAGCCTTGGGGACCCATGCTAGGGTTGGTTGGAGTGTTGAATAGTGTTCGGTTAACATTGACCTCTGGGTCAACGCTAGCCGTGGGGTTGGAGTTGTGGGGGTTAGCGGACTGGTCCGCTTGCTCCCCGGCGTTTGCCCCACTACCGTTAGCCATGATGGTGATGGGGTGACCTTTTGTTCAAAAGATTCCCACAGACGGCGCCAATGTTAATGTTCAAAGTTCATCGGTAGCTAAACTATGATCAACACAGGTCCAGTGGGCGAACCGTTACTTGATATCACTACTATAAATCTGTTCATTTACATCACCACTATTAAATTGGTCGGAATTGCACGTGATGCAAAAAAAGTGTAAACATTGGCTTATGAATATCGATTTCTATTGTAATTATAAACATCGGTCGTTAAATTAATCGATGTGTAAGCTTTCGTTCAAAAATTTTGAAAAAAATGCGGAGGGACTAAATTAAAAATTTTAAGATCCAACACTTAAACTTTTTTCACTTTCTCTGAAACTTTCGAACTCTAACTACTAACTCTCACTCCATCAAAACCTCTCTCTCTCTCTCTCTCCTTCTCTAGTTTCACAGCTAGTTAGCTCACACAAATCGAGCCATGGCTCCTCCGAGTCTTCTCTGAAACTTTCACTCCTTCCAAACACTAATCCCCCCTCCCGACTCTCACTTTCTCTCTCTATGAACAATCTCTGATACGAGCCCCTTAAGGCCATGACCGACCGTAATCCAAGCGGTTGTCATCAGGTCTAGGAGCCTAATCTCTAGTCCAAGGTTATGATTTATATATACTGCTGATCCTCTCCGTCGATTCAGTTTGGGTCCTTCAATTGATATTCACTCTGTTTGTTTTAGGTTGACCCAAATTCAAAACAGGCGGAGAAGACCACAGTAGTGGTCCATTTGAGGCTACATCATCGAGTAGGTTTTGTTTCTATTTGATTTAATTCATCGATTAATTGGTTTTAATTGATTTAATTAAGTGAATTCTATTTTCGATATTTAGGTTTCGTCACAAACCTACAGTCTCAATGCGAATCTCTACCATCTTCGTCTCTATCAGGTGATTTAGGGTTTAGGAATAGAGTTTCTGATTTTGACTAGTTTCTGTTTGGATTATGTGCTTTGTTGTGACGGTTTGTTCTTGTAATTTTTGGGTGTCATTCGAGCCAGAGCATATTGGCACTCAAATTGTTGCTTGTATTCTGGTCAAGGTTTGCATTTCAATCTTGAAAAGCTTTCAACTTTTGATTTAGATTGTTATTAATTAAGTTGTGGAATAAGAAATTTGTTTGAAGTTTTCTATATGTTAATGTGTAGGCACTGATGGCAATGCCTGCTCTCGATTTCAACCTTTGTCTCTTCCTAATTCCAGAAATAGTGGTATTGTTCTATTCTATATATACTGATTTAATTGTTTCCATTGAGTAGTGCACTGATTATTTGTAAATCATTAGTGGTGGGATTTCTTCTGCAATTGTGGTGGGATTTCTCTTCTACAATTGATTGTGGTGTTTTATTTTCTTCTCTTGGTGAATGATAACTCATTAGTGGGATGTTGATTTGATTAAAATAAGGTCTGTTTCTTCGAGTAGTATCTGTAAAGGTTACACCAATTGGACTTTCAGGCTTTTATTCCGACAACAAAGGTTATCCTCACTCCATTGTTTACTGCAATCTTCTTTATGAGTAAAACTATGGTGGTTCTTGAAGGGGCAGCAAGTCTT
The DNA here is from genome assembly GCA_025331145.1 of Rosa persica. Classification (NCBI taxonomy): domain Eukaryota; kingdom Viridiplantae; phylum Streptophyta; class Magnoliopsida; order Rosales; family Rosaceae; genus Rosa; species Rosa persica. Next base: position 40,087,572 of record WFKR01000002.1, on the reverse strand, counting down.
CTTTACAAAACATAGCAGTTCCGTAACCTGTCTTGCCATTATGGATTACTCATTGTTCCTATTAAAATAGATAAAACGCCAATCTACCACTCAATTATTTTGGTAGGTTATGATATATGTGTTTTACATGTGTAGGTTCATCGAGATGATTTTATGCTGAATGTGATACTTCGGCTGCTTGTTCTTATTGCAAAGCAACCGGCCTTCCACCAGCTTAGATCAGTTGTGCAACTTGGTTACATAACTGCTCTTTTACAGAGGTTTGACACATTCATATTACTGATCCAAGTTCATGCCATCTGCTTTTTTTTTCTTCTTCTTTTATTTAGCTTTGGTTTCTTTTGATGTTGGAATGATTGTGGTATCTAAGGACTGCAGTTTATTATACAATCCGCAGCAAAGGTATATGGCATGCTTTTACATTATGAATTCATTATTTCCTTAATTGCTTATTTATACCAAGTATGTCATATTGGTCTTAACAGGGTCTAGGATATATTGATTTGAGAGTGGAGGAATTTCTCAAGACTTTTGAGAGTAAGCTTTATGAGATGACAAATGACAAGTTCAAGGTGAGGTCAACAAGAAACTGGTCTTCATTTCTTTATCATATTTGACTAGATGATGTAATTCTTCAAATAATTGCGACTTACAGTTGAGGAAGTTGAACTAGCATTCTGACTTATTAAGAAAGAGCGAGTAGTGTGAAACCCTTGTTCCACATTGTCATATGAGGCAATTGAACTAATCACAATTAAGATGGTCCGAAAAAACAAATTAAAATTGGTTTTTCGAGGCATAAAAGGGTTAAGGGGTCACCTAGTAGGTCTCTTTAAACTTCTCTAATGGTCTTCCACACTAAGAATAGGACAATGTATGTACAGTTTAGTGGCCTAATCTAGACCTTGCTTTGTGTTTCATTCTTTAAGCTGATATATTATGTTTGCAAGTCTTAAATTTTTCCACGGTAATTAGCTGCTATATTGTTTGTTATGTAGAGCAAATCTTAAATTTTTACACTATGTCATTGACCCTAACTGAGAGACAAAGGCCACCATAAATACTAATGCTTATGATACTTTTCCAATTGGACTGGTGTGTATATTAGTTTCTAGGTTGTAGTTTTGACCCCGAGGGAAAAGGTGTGGACTTTTTGGGTATAGCTGTTTGAAGAATTCTTGCTAACTTGGATTCACTAGATCTTGAAACGGTATTAGAAATCATGGGTAATTCTCTCACTTAAAAAGCAAGATTCTTCTTCCAAGTCTTGTTACAAATAGGCATTTTTGATTATATATATGAATGGTTTTTCTTGTTGCTAAAATAGAATAGTAGTTAAACTTCAGTTCAATGTAGATAAAGCTGGCTTGCCCTTTTTCACTGATACTATGTTCAGTATACAATAAGCTCATATTTGCAGCTTCAAAGATAAGTGGGGAGAAAATTTGGAGACTGCCAATGGAGGAGCTATTGGGAATCAATGAAATCAGGAGTAGCTGATATGGTCAAAACTGGTGGTCGTCAAGGTGGTGCTATCAGTGCATCTCTCTTCTTGAAACATGTATATGATCTTATTGTTCTATTCTCTTGGTTTCTTTTGTGCTTATTGCTTTATCGAGTTAAACAACAAGAAGTATTTATGCTGCTCTGTTTGTTTCTACTCTTATATAATTATGCCTACATCTGGACTATGGCATTGACATATGCATGGGGTGTATTACCAACGAAGTCGCATAATTCATCATGCTTGTGTTATGGTTTCTGGCTTCCGAAAGAAAAAGTCTTGCATATAATAGAAATCTTCAGTGGAATTTAACTTAAACTATGGTTTTGCAGTTTGTTGATGAAAAGGTTCAGTGGATGCATATTTGACATGGCTGGGCCTATTTGGAGTGATAAGAACGTGCTGCTACAAGGTTTGTTGTTCCTGGTGAAGTGGGTTTTGAAGAACTCTTCCTAGGTGTTGAAGAAGTATTGGTAGGAAGAACACCATTTACACCATTTATATTTTATCCGTTCTTAGAGTGAGATACACAAAGAGTGATCAGAAATATGATCAAGCATTAATTGTTTATGTTTTATTTTCTTTATAGGTAAAGTGCAAATATGTTTAGTATGGAATTCAAGAAATGAAACCTCCCCAAATTCAGAGAAACTGCAAGCCTTGGCCAATGTGAGCTAGCTCCTTTATTCCATGCAAATTGAATATTTTCTTATAAAGGTTTATATTGATCTGTGGTCTGTTGCTGGTTTCTGGTTTATATGGAGGAATGGTGGGCCACGAAACAATGTCCATCTTATTCACTCTGTATGGGCTAACTTTCAGACAACAAGTAACAATGTGAGTGCGAAGGCTTATTAATTATCAGTCTATTTGATTGGTCTTCAATTTACATGTTTTCACCTGGTGATGCAGATAATCTTTGGGAATAGATGGAGACATTTTTTATTTTTCCATTTTTGGTCTATATTATCTTCTTGTTTGGCCGACCTTGTGGGTTTGGCTAACCTTGTGGACTATTTTGGGCGTTGCTCTAGCAGTCCTTATTACTCCTCTTTGGTGCATTAAGTATATTTATCAGGTAAGTTTTCATGGGCTTTTGGGCTGTGTTATGTGCATTTCTAGATTGGTCATATTTGTTATCCATGCACCGCAGGAGCATCCTATCACCAATTCTTGAAATCTGGAGTATGGCAAATCAACCAAGTTCGATATCAGACATCCATTTTATGTCATATATATACCTTTTCCTCACTATTATTCAGATTTAATCTTATATATTAAGAATTGGCCAATTGGGGCTGAGTGTGTAGTCTTTATGTTTTCTTTTCTTGTTGTGCTTGCTAGCTACATCTTTATTAGTTTAGAATTTGTTGTTGCTTCTTTTTTAAGGGTATTGAGCCAAGTGAAATTTTGTTATAATGCAAGTATGGGGAGTGGGATTTTGATTGGTAGTGTGATTAGTGAATCTGGAGGTTACTCATGAAAAGGTTAAGGATTGGAGACTATATTATGAACTACATAGAATTTATTGTAGCAAATCGTTGAAATTCTTCCCATCTATAGTCAATAGACTATATTATGAAGTACTACATTTAACTTATCGTAGCAAATCGTTGACATTCTTCCCTTTTTTTCTTAAAGGTAGTGTGGGCATTGTAAAACATTGGCACCTGAGTAGAAGAAGGCTACCAATGAAGACACATAATTCTAGTAGTCTTATTACAGAGCAAACCATCCAATGATCTATATATGTGAGCCGTGTTACATGGAGTCCAGATGGGAACTTTTTTGGTATGTAAAGTTCTGATATTGAAAGTATTCCTCAACATCTATGTCACTCTGAGAGCTTTTCTCAATAATTTTTACAGAGCTATACACCCTGTTTGTGTTTTCTTGTACTATTTGAGTTTTGTTTTCTTGAGAGTTATGAGCAAGCTCTCAACTTGTGAGTTTGGAATCAAATTGTAATGTTATGAGAATTTTGTGCAGATTTTTGTTGGATAAGATTGAATGTTCCCGAAGCATGACAGATGCCTCAGGTAGTGCTCCTAATTGTGAATACAGCAATGCCCGTAGATGGGAGGTTTGAGCATATAGTCCTCTCTTTAATGCCACTTCAGATCGTGCCATCATTTGGATAGAGAGAGAAGCTCAAAGGGCTCTAGATGTAAGTTTCATTACAGATTTAAAGTATATGATAATACTATTTGGTTTATTATATTAATTTTCACTCTGCGCGCTTTGAATTGATTTGCCCTCTATGTTTATTCTTCATGTTAACATACTACTTGTGTGCATTATATAGGACAATGAGTTGGTCCGGTTGAAGCGTGAAGTGAGGCTGAAAGGAGGATTCTATGTCAAGCCAGAGTCTAAGCTTTCGTTTATCATTCGTATCCATGGGTAGGTCATCGTTGCTAATATGTTTATGGGCCAGCCTTTGTAGGTTTTGGGGTTTTATTTTGTGAATTATGTAGAATCATGAATGAAGATGAGAAAATTAATGGAAAGCCCTAATTTTTGGATGATGAGAAATGCATTTCTAGATCTTTTCCAACCACCAGCAGCTAGATGATTATTTGCACATCATTCTTATATATATGAATTGATGTATATAAATGGGAAACAAAACACTAATGTCAAAGAAAACGATGTCAATTCAGAGATTATAAATTAGTACCTAAAACTGGACTAATGTCTCATGATTATGAACATATCGAAATGTCACCCAAAAATCGATGTACACAAAACCAATGCACATCGATATCTAAAACACCAAACCGTTATCTACTGTCAACGTACAAATCAGCTGTTAAAAGGTAAACCGATTTATCATGAAATACAGGACATCAGTTTTGAAAAATAGAAATGATGTCTACAAAACTACTAGACATCGTTTCAACTAACGAAAAGCGATGTTCCTAGTAACATAAAACATCATTCTTAATAGATTAATAGATGTTGCCTAAAGGTACATATATCGTTCTCAGGAGAATAAGGAGGCAAGATGCACGTAAAAATGGACACGAACAAACAAAATTTTTTGGAGACTGATGTATGCGAGAATATTAGACATCATTTATGAAATTGTAATCGATTTAAATGTTCACTTAGGTATTGTTCGAGATATATTTTATTAAGCATAAAATTTGAAAATATGAAGAATTAAATATAGTTAACATATAAGATTATGATGATTATAACTATTATACATTGATTTGTGTTTTAGAATCGATGTTGGTCGTTATCTGGGACATCGGTTAAAAACGCGTCAGAATTTAGTTTTACATCGGTTCTGGACTGATGTAAATGAATAGAATTCTAGTAGTGTATTCTCAGTGCTTCCGCTACCTGTCAAGTGAAATACAAAGGGGGCGTCAGAGGGAGACTGAGTCGGGCGGTCTTCTCTTCTCCGATGCCTAAGTTAGTCAATGTATTTGTGTTGACATGGTAACAGTAGACAAGTAGTAGATGCGTAATTAATGAGGAGAGAGGAGCGAACCTTTTATAGGTGAAGAGAGAGCTGATCTTCTTCATGTTTTCGATGTGGGACTGATATGCTTCAGTTCCCAGCTTCTAGAGCTTCTGATGTTGTGTTGGCGCGGAGCGTGATAGTGTGTCAGTGGTGATCTGGGGGTAAACCGGGGCCTAGGCGGTAGCCTGCTTGGCTATGTTCCCATTGGTGACTCTTATAGTGGGAACTGGTATTGCTGGTGGTAGTATGAGCGTGGCTCATTATAGCTAATTATGCTAGGTAAATGCTCATGTAAGTACACTTTAAACCATCTAAAGCTCCTCTTTCTTCTCCTCATACATCTCCAAGAAACCCCTCACTATTTTTCTCCTAGAAGGCACCTCAAATCAAGGAATTGCTACTTTGTAGAACCACTTAAACCCTTCATTCTCAATGTGGGTAAATGGCAGTTCATGTGGTTAAATGGCAGTTCATCAATAACTTTCATTTTAGTCGCAGCTTTGACACAAGCTTCTTGTGACCACCCTTTATTCACCTTCAAGCTAGGTTCAGCTCCAACATCACTAATCAATACTTGTCGTGTGTCTTCCAAATTCTCCCTACCAAGATACTTTTTGTACACCTTTTCAACATGTCTACGCAAAGTACTTGTACCATTAAATGAAGAATCAGCAGTGAGGTCAGCGGAGCAATACTTGCATTTGGCCCTTTTCTCAAATCCACATTCTTCTTTCTTCCCATCTTTTTCAATGTAGTGTGTTTTGTCATACTTCTGGTAATGATTCCACACATTTGACCTCGGGGCAGTCCTATTTGTTTTAGTTTCTCTTCTTCTCTTTTTCAAGTTTTTCGACGAACCTCGGGATACCTGAGTTGGTGCTTCATTTTCTGTTTCTAATGCAGCTTCTATTTCCCTGGCTGGTTCCTTGTCCTCACCTTCCTGAGACACAGCAATTGCATCATTCCCAACAACAACAATTTCATCATTATCACCATCATAATGAGAACTGACGCTAGGACTTGAATCTGATGAGGTTGCCACCTAGTATTCAAGTTTGTAAAATGTCTGAAAAATACAAGCTACATGATTGCCACCTAGTATTCAAGTCTGTAAAATGTCTAGAAAGTACAACCTGGATGATTAAATACAAGATGCATGATTAACTTGCTGACAAGCATTAACCCATTAACTTCATTCAAACTCATAAAAATATGTGTCTGCCATTACATAAATTAGAGGCACCCAAATCAAAAAGACCACAACCACATTATGATTTATCATATCCAATAACTAGCACTCACATTGTGATTTCTATCAAGAGGAAGCTACGATATGAACTCTGTCGAATCAAGTAAGTTCTCCACAAGTTCCCTCACAATAGTATAAAGACATTTCCCTGGCTAAAACATCCAAAGTCAGACACTCCAAATCCCTCTACATTTTACAGAAAGCTTCAAATTTGATCCTGAAAACAAATAATCGAAGAAAATGGAGAGATTAAGGTATATGAAGTCTGGGTTGGGATTCTGATGGAGAGATTAAGGTATATAAAGTCTAGGCTGGAATTCAGGCAGAAATAGCAAAACTGACGCAGACCCACAAACAATTAACTCTTAAATTTTGGTCATCAAGCAATGTCAATTGAAATCAAAAGACTTCAAGCACCCAAACTACAAAGAACTGGTAACCAACTCAAAAGCAGCAAAAAAAACAACCTAATTTCCAGCTTCTTTTCCAAAAATCAAAACACCTTGTAAATTCCACCCAAAATCCAAACCAAATTCTACCCAAGACTGTTGCTTTCAATCCCAAAACAAAATCCAGCATTCATAAGTCATAACAAGATAAGAAAAAAACAAAACAAACAAAGGAGGAGGTACCTCAGTGCCAGTGTCGGCCCAGGCTTGCTCAGAGGCATATCGAACGACGGCGAGAGTCGGATCTTCATCAGAGGTCGGGACTTTCGTCGACTCGTCGTCATTGTTGAAGCTCTGTGCAGTTGTGATTGGGTTTTTCTCTTTCTTTTGCAGCAGCTTCAAAACCCAAGATGCATCAATTTAACTCCTGCAGAAAAAAGGCAAACTATATCCATCAATATGCACGAGAGTGAAGAGACCAAGAGTGAGAGATTGAGAGCTGAGAGGTCAGACCGCCGAGGTGATATCGCGGAGAAGACCAGAGGTGAGGAAGATCGATTTCTGGGGGCTGAGTGACTGAGGGCTAGGAAGACCAATTGTGACGAACAAAGGGGTTGACTGACTGAGGGTTGAGGAAGATCAATTTCTGGGAAAGACCGCGAGAGTTGGAGGCGGACTGGTAGAGTTGCAGAGAGCTGAGGAAGATTGACTTGGGATTTTAGATTTTAGGTCTATTAACTAATCACATGTGCTTTAGGTGGTACAATCGCTCATCCGTCCACGACGTCCTACGAGTCAATGGTGACTCCGCCATGGGAAGAGCCGCTTCTTTCGTACGCCTAGAACAAAAAGGTTCGTCGTACAATTTCGGGTCGTGTCCATACTAACACAATATACTTAGAAAACAAACGTACACAAGCTCGGGTTTTCCGGTCCATGCAGTCACTGCTAGTCAAGAACCGGACCTAAGCCGCCAAGTTCAGTATAGGGACAAAACCGCCCCGAAAACACTTATTTTCAAGAACCGGGACCGAACCGCCACACTGAGTATAGGGACCGGACCGGCCGGAAAACACTTATTTTCTGTCTAAAACTCAGCTCGAACCGGCCGGTCCGGGTCGGTCCCTTCCGGTCTTTCGGTCATTTATGCCCACCCTTAACATGTGGTTTGATCCCGCAAGGGTATGTAGGCAATCTGGAATCAAATAATGAAGATGCAACCGCATCATAAACACTATTCCTATTCCCAAAATCCAAGCGCTCCAATGGGTCATTCACTCATTGGAACTCTTGAACTACGAGTGGCTTGATCCCTTCCCGGGTACGTAGGTAACCCATTCTAAAATTCGGGTGCAACTGCAAAAACAAACAACCACACATTGGTTTCTTTATATATAAATGGAATCAAAGGGTGTTCCCTTGTAACAAGTCATTGTAATTAAGAGACACATTCTGTCTTTAATGGGTCGAACCCAAAAAACTTAAAACTCTATTCTGTCAATGAATACGAGTGAAATTACGTTGGGTGACATTTTACACTTTGTGCAATTTTTTTAAACTTAACAACGAGAAGTCACTAAATTTATTTGAACGCTTTATGACATATATATATATATATACTTTGTTTATTTGAATAGGAAAAATGATCAGTACAGTACCTAACGTTTCAACCTTTCTAAACTTTCGTATTTCAAGTTTAAAAAACTTCAGAACTGACTGAGGTTCTGATCCCGACCGAAGATCGCTACTTGGTGTACACACTAGGGAACACTTCACTAGGTTTGGCACTATCAACTGGGGCCCGTAGGGCTACCTAGGTACCATGCCCTCGGCCGAGTTCACAACCCACCATGAAGGTGCTCATCACAGACGGCACCACGGGCACCAAAGGCCTTGGACCGAATCAGCACAGCCATGTAATGGCACACCACAGGTTGATATTAACCACAGAGGGACAACCTACGTCTCACATTGAGAAGATGAAGAACTCCCTTCCCAGACTCGAGTCTTAAGGGATCAAAACGGCCACCTTTTTACGGGTAATAACTCCTTCACTTACTATTATTCTATTCATTTATATTATAGTATCTTACTCAAGCATCGAAGAGGTATAAAGTGGCCAGTACGGTTTATTCCTCTAACCTTATGTTCCTGGTACAGGATTTAGGAGTTGGATCAGTACCCCAGTGGTACAGCATTCTGAGTGAGGTACCTGGAGGAAGCCACCAGAAACATTGGCGAGCCAGATAAGGATATCAAATCATGACTGAGCCAGAAGAAACGGCAGGTGAGGGCAGAAACGAGCACTAATATTCACTTTGGGCACTTCATCGGCAGAGACACCAAGTGTCGGAAGAGAAATGCATAATCTCAGATTCTTAGACCCACAGAATCCAAGCAACCCACAGGTACCTAATCCAACAGCCCTGGTCTTGGAGCTGGATGCCATGCGAGCAGAGATTGCTGCCTTCCAGGAACAATCTCGGATAGATCAGGAACAACAGAGGCTCGATAGAGAGACCAACCTCCTCTCACAACAGAGGTTACAGGAGTTGGAAGATGAGAATACTGCACTAGCTTGAGCACTAGGCCGACGACACCAACATAACATAGCGCTCACTCAAGCCCGCGCCCGAGCTTCCCAGGTAACAACAAAATTAAATGAGGCCCAGGTTATAGGTGGGACCAGTGCGGGGTAAGGAATCATTACCAGTAGAGTTGTACCCAGAAAGCCTAAGGCACCTGCCACCACCACCTTTACCCCGACCACCTCAGATTGAACCACCGGTAACCGACCCAAATATAGCACTGCTTTTACAAATGAGTTCGATTTTGCAGGCCCTCCAAGCGAGGGTAGAGGCTGCAAGCACCGGGAAGCCTAGCGGCCAATGACGACTTTCGAGAATCGTGAGGGTCCTTTCACCCAGGAAGTCCAAGGTGTGGTACGGTCGAATACAACGAAGCAGCTTAAAATTGATTATACGGGAATCAGAGAACCATATCAACATTTACAGGCCTTCCGTTCACAAACAAGTGCCAAGGGGTCCGGTACACGGATGAGGTTTGTTGTAACATGTTGCAGGAAACATTGTCTGGGGAGGCTTTGAGTTAGTTCTACGAACTACTTGCTGGTTCCATAGGAAACATCAAGAGGCTCGCAGAAAAATTCGTGGCCCGGTTCATTCTACGTACCGATGCAATAAACACTTCGACAAGATTGCTAAAGGTACAACAGGGGGAGAACGAGACTTTGAAATCTTTTATCAAAAGGCGGCAAGCAGCTACAGCGAAATGCCGGGACCACAACAAGGAATTGACAGAGCTAGCTTTTAGGAGGGGCCTAAGACCCAGGGACTTCCACTATGGAATCAACCACCATCCTCCGACCAGCTACGGTGCGTTGATGGCCACTGCCATTAGGCACGCCCAGGTTGAGTTGGAAACATACGGGGATAGATTTAAACCATAAAAGAATAGGACTGCTAACCAGGCCCTGACCCTAGTGCAGAGAGAATCAAGAAAATGAGAATGGACATAGGACGTACCCCGGTCACCGTACTATGCGGGCATGAGAAATAAGAGTCGTACAGGTCCACAGATTATACAGGAACACAGTCCCACTGGGAGGATCGCACACAATACCCCAAGACACCCCCTCCACCCCTGTATGAGGTATTCACTCTCCTCACAGCCACGTACAAGACCATCTAGAATGAAAGTAGAGACGAAATACTCAGGCCATCTCCCCAAAAGTTCCCAAAAAGTAAAATCACATAGCACGATACCGGCAGGTTCTGCAGTTACCACGAGGATGCCGGATATAATACCAATCTCTGTATGGCCCTGAAGAACACAATGGAGTCCCTCGTCTAGAAGGGAAAACTTCAGCGATATCTACCCGCCAAAGAGATAAGAGCTATCGATGTATACGGCTAGGTTCTCAAGATCCATGGTGGCGGTCTTAAGGACTTACCTCCCCAGTTCGGGACACCCGGAGGTTTTCAATTTCCACAAAACCACTTAGCAAGGAGACAATGTTGGGTGGAAGTCTGTCACCTTCTTAGAAGATGAGGAAGGGGATCTCAAGATGCCCCATGATGACCCATTCCTGATCACGCTCCAAATGGGCCACTACATAACTTCTCATATACTTGTGGACATCGGGGCCTCTGTTAGTGTATTATTTCGTGATGCATACAAAGCCTTGAATAGGGGACAGGCCAAGTTGTCACAAGATAATGAGCCCCTTATCAGCTTCTCGGGAAATATCGTCCAGCCACTCGGATCAGATTACTTATTGATCACTCTGGGAGAAAGCCCAAACAGTTTAACCATCAAAACAGAGTTCATTGTGGTCGACTGTACTTTGTCCTATAATGCTATCTTGGGTCGGCCGGTGACATGCTCATGATGAAGGTGCCAACCCCAGTAGGAATAGCGACCATATTGGGTGATCTGGTTGCGGCAAGGCACTGCTATTCTCTAACTGTATCTCGGGGAAAAGGAAAGTTGAAAATGTTTCCTGTGGCCACCGATCCTCTCACTGACAAGTACGAGGACCCCAGAGATGATATAGACTCTGACAAAGAATGGCCCGGGGTCATGGAGGACATCGAGGAAGTCGTGTTATCACAAGAATTCTCGGACAGAACTGTCAAGATAGGTACCAAGTTGGTTCCGGCTATCAGGGAGAACCTAATCTCGTTCCTCTGCTCCAGTGCATCCGCTTTTGCTTGATCATATGAGGACATGCCTGGTGTACCAACTGACATAGCCATGAATAACCTTAGCATTATCCCTTACCCAGCATCGGTAAGATAGAAGTGCAGAGCTTTCACACATTATAAGTACCGGGCTATCCAGGTTGAAGTAAAGAAGCTTATGGCTATCAATTTTTTCAGGGAAGTGACATATCCTTGGTGGTTAGCCAATGTGGTCATGGTTCCAAAGAAGGCGCCTGGATCATGGCGTATGTGTGTAGACTATACAAATCTCAACCAGGCATGTCCCAAGGATAGCTTCCCCCTCCCACGGATTGACCAATTAATCGATTCCACCGCTGGGTACCAGTTACTCAGCTTTATGGATGCTTTCAGCGGGTACAATCAGATTCAGATGAGCCCCACAAACAAGGAACACACCGCTTTCACCACAGACAAAGGTCTTTATTGTTACAAGGTTATGCCTTTCGGACTGAAAAGTGCAGGTGCCACTTATCAGTGACTTGTCAACTCCATGTTTGCAGATGTCATCGGTCTATCATGGAAGTATACGTGGATGATATGCTAGTCAAAATCCTAACTAACGAGGACCACGTAACCAACTAATCAATTGTCTTCGCCATCATATTACGCAACGGTATGCGGCTTAACCAAAAGAAGTGTATTTTAGGGGTTGAAATAGAAAAGTTCCTCAGGTACATCATTAGCCACAGGGGAATAGAGGCCAACTCAGAGAAGGTTCAGGCTATATTAGACATGACGTCTCCCACTTACTGGAATGAGGTCCTTAAGGTAGCCGCTCTGTCAAGATTCATTTCAAGACTCACAGACAAGTGTACTCCTTTCTTTAAGTTACTTAAAACCCAACACGTCAAAGTAATAGCCTGGACCGCTGAGGATGAAGCTGCTTTTCCTGGCCTCAAGGCATACTTGACAGCGGTACCTCTGCTGTCCAAACCTGTTCCTGAAGAGACTCCGATTGCAAGTACCCGGTGTACTACGCTGGGAAAGGTTACATGGGAGTAGAATCAAAGTACCCTGACATTGAGAAGGTAGCATTGGCCCTCCTGGTGTTGCCCCGGAAACTCAAACACTACTTGCAGGCACATTCGATCACGTTTTTCACTAATCACCCATTGAGCAAGTTTTGCAGAATCCGGAGACTTTGGGGAGATTAATTAAATGGGCCATCGAATTAGGAGAATTCGACATCAAGTACCGGACCCAGACAGCCATCAAGGGTCAAGCAGCGGCATATTTCATTTCTGAACTTATTCCCCATCATGACCCACCTAAAGGAACAACTTAACCACCGACCCCTCCTCCACAACCACCAAGCACTTGGCGATTGTACATTGACAGCACATCTAACAGAAAGACAAGTGGTGCCGATATTTTGCTTATCAGCCCGGAGGACCAAGTCAAGGAGTACGCCCTCAAGTTTACTTTCAAGGCATCCAACAATGCCGCAGAGTATGAGGCACTCATAGCATGTCTACAAATTGCCCGGGAACTAGGAGTTTAGCACCTAGATATCTTCAGCGATTCTCAGTTGGTCATGAATCAAGTCACCGATAACTTCGAGGCAAAGGAGCCCCACATGTCCTCTTATCAGGTCCTTACCCGGGCATTAGTTCAGCGATTCACCTCAAACGTCATCACTCAAATACCTAGAGGAAAAAATGGCAAAGCTGATGTTAATATCACTTGTACTACATACCACCAAGCATAAGCAACAACCTCTTAGGTGGGCCCCGAGGCATGGCTAGTCCCTCCTACGACATGCATCCGGTAGTCCGACACCCGAGCTACCTCGCTATGGTGGAGGTCGGCCGATACCTTGCTAGGATTCCACCCTCCCATGCTCTCCAAGAGGCTTCAAGAGAAGTAATATGTGTATTGTATCCCACATTGGAAATATAGAATAGAATGGGACTTCCTTTAGCTATAAGACGAAGTCCTCCCTTTCTTAGAAAGGATGGATCCATGATCCCCATACTTGTATCATTACAAAGGTCACTTGACCTCACTCATAGTAAAATATCTAAGTGGACGTAGCCTTGCCCCAAGTGTAAGGTGAACCACTATACATCCGGTGTCATCTCTCTCTCTCTCCCCATTATGCTTTTTACTTTAGGTCCCATATTCTTCAACAGAAATAGCTGACGCCCTTGCTAAGATTGCGGCAACTTCTCCAAGTCCTACATGCGGGGCTACCATGGTCAAAATACTAGAAAAATAGAGCACTTCTAAAACAGTGTCAGAAATATTCGCGGTGGATCACACTACCTCCTGAATGGACCCAATCTTGAATTACATGGTTGACGGTTTGGCCCCAGACGATCAGGTTGAGGCTAGGAAACTCCAATTGAGGTCAACTCGCTACACAATCATGGATGGAAAATTGTACAGAAGAGGTCATTATTCCCCCAACCTGAAGTGTGTGACACCAGAGAACGACCACATGATAATGGAGGACACACACGCTGGTGTATGCTGTAACCATGTAGGGGCCTGATCTCTTGCACACAAGACCCTGAGGGTTGTATACTTTTGGCCAACCATGTCGGCCCTAGCTCAAACGATATCAAGCTCTTGCCACAAGTGCAAAATGTATGCGAACATTCCAAGGGCACCTCCTATTGCTCTCTTCATACTCCTTGCACCCTGGCCTTTCTGCCAATGGGGTCTGGACCTGATCAGGAAGCTCCCTACAGCGGTGGGACAATTCAAGTACGCCAATGCAGCCATTGACTACCAAACGAAATGGGTAGAGGTAGAACCCCTAATCGCTATCACCATGGAGAAGGTGAAAATTTCCTTTGGAAAAACATCTACTATAAATTTGGAGTCCAGAACACTATTGTCACGGACAACGGTGCCCAGTTTGACAACAAGGTACTTAGGGCTTACACCGAGAACATGGGTACTAGAATCCTCTACGCATCCTCAACTCACCCCCAGACCAACAGTCAAGTTGAAGCTATTAACAAGATAATTAAAAAGATACTCAAGAAGAAACTTGACGAGGCCAAAGGTCTTTGGGCTTCCAAAAGTGTTATGGGCTATCAAGACCACTGCAACAGAGGCCATTGGAGAGACCCATTTCTGCATGGCATTCGGGTTTGAGGCAGTTATACCTAAACACAAATCCCAAGTCCCAGAATCGAGTACTTGGACGTAGGTAGTAACACAGAAAGCCTACACCTTAATGCTGATTTGCTCGAAGAACGTAGAGATGTGGCACACATGCATAATCTCACGAACAAAAGAAGAATAGCCCTGTATTATAATGCCAAGGTACAGTCCTGGACACTGAAGTTGGGGGACTAGGTCATGAAACAGGTCTACCCAGAACCCTGGGGACTGGATCCCTCAGGACAGGCCCTTACGAGATCGTCGAGGAGGTAGACCCCGCTACCTTTTACATCCGGGACATGGACAGAGTCGTTTCATGACACCCATTGAATAAGCAGTGCCTCCGGTATTATAACAAGTAGCTCCTGGAGCATCTTACCTTAGCTTTTGATCATTCAGTTACGGCAAGCTACCCATCGGGTACCCATTTTGTATAAGCCACTAATGCTGTTTTGAATGGAAAAATGGATTATTCAGACCATTACTTGAATTTTTTTGCCTTAAGTTACCGGACAACCAAGCTATATTTTTAGTTACTTGATTCTAGTAATGAGTAATTTCAACATACATGCTTCAGCAAGGCATAAAATACAAGCAATTTTAATCCCTTTAAACATTTCCATTCAAAAGACAAACAAAAAAGAGATCAACCCCGCACTTCGACGCAAAGAAATTTAATAAGGGACCAATCCCAATACTGGCTCGAGGCCATAGTTCAAAAAATAGGGGTTACATAATAAGGCCCTGGAAGGCAAACTCCCTAATTCGGAACATCGGTATGACCGCCAGTTGCCCCTCCCTCGGGTCTGGCACTCTGGCTTCCCTGTTTCTTCTCCTTAGCCTTTTGTTCCTTCTTCTTTTTCTCAAGAAGTCCTCACTTGAATTTGGCTTCATCCATGTACCCGGCAGCCACCCACTCCTTGTACTTCGTGATAACAGCTTTGTCTTAAGCAATGAGTAAAATGTCAACAAGCTCTTGGGAGCCCTTGAACTCGGCAACGGCTTCTTGCCTTTTAGGGGGAAGATGCTCCTCCAGGTGCTCTGTTTTTGCCTTCTATGCGTTAGCAGATTCTTCAGCTTCTTTCACAGAGTTCCGAGCACTTTCTACTTTAGTCTTCACCCCAACGAGCTCACTTTCAAGCTCCAAGATCCTTTTCTCAGCCTCCTCTAGCTCGGTTACCTTAGGAGTTAAGGACTCTACCTACTTTTTCAAGGAGTTCCGCTCCTTCTCCAGCCTTACCTTTTCCCCGTGAAGATACTTCACTTGCCCAAAGAGGTCACTGACCTCCTCCTTCAATTGTGTATCTTCCTCATTGGCATCAATCGCATACACATTCAACAATGCCTGTAACACCCTCTCAGTACACACGAATAGTGCAAGCAATAGGCAAATTATTTTAAAGTGAAGGAATACTTGTTCCCGCTTCATCGATTCCCGGGCGATACGCAGGTTTTCCTCGGGTGTGTTGTCCTTGGCCCGTACCAGGTCAAGGTCTATGTCCTTCAGGTCTTTAAGTATGGAGCGCACGAACTTCTCATCAGAGACCCTGTATTCCCTTAACAGTTGCTTTATGGGCTTCTTGGGGACTACAAGTATGGCCGGTAATAGGAGCCCAAGAGGCGATGACGGCTCCAGCAACAGATGACTTTTCTTCTACCTCTTGGGTCCTGTCCCTTTAACATCTCAACCAGTGTAGGTGACCTCCTCCATGTCCCCGCTCCGATGGTGGTGCCGATGGAACCTCTTCTTCTCACCCGGAAGCAAAGCCTCCTCGTTTCTAGCTAACCCAGTGGAACAGGAAGAGACGGAACCAAACACCGACACCTTTCCTCTTCCGGGATTAGCAATGGTAATTACATCCCCAGTAGTAGGCTGCTCCCTCTGGGTAATGGGGTCTTCAGGATCAGGGTTCCTGTACCCTTTGTCATTGATCTCGAGGAGAAATTCTTCAATTGAGCAACCCGTAGCCTTCGACGCGAGGTCGACATCAATGTGAAGGGCATCTTCTCCTTGGCTCATGAGTATGTCCATCAACTTGTTGTCGTTCATCTTGTCGTCCTCCTTACCTTTACAGGGTTTCCTCTTCGGCACTTTCATAGCAAATAAGGTTGAAAGGTTAACCCTCAAACACATGTACAAAAAAAAAAAAAAAAAAAACTAGCCTATCTAGTATGGAGTACCGAATGAACCTGTAGGAGCTTCTTTCTACTTCACTCCATACAGCGTATACCCGGGCTACTTGTTTTCTCTCAACCTCCGACAGTGAGTACGACTGATCCCCGATGGCCTGAAATGTACCCGTTAGGTGCCATTTCTTATTTCTAATCTGCCAGTGCCCTCTAGCAATAAATACTTTATTCCTCCACTTCTTGCTTTGAGACGTTGGCATGTCGGTAACTAGAGGCTCATAGTCCCAAGCGATGAACATCACCATACCTTGACATGACTGTTTCCTTGAGTACAGAACCCAGTACACAGCTCAGAATTCATTGATGGTGGGCCACCCTTGCTGGCACAAGTCCCACATGGCTATCGTACTCAAAATTTGCTGCCAGGCATTCGGCAGTCAACTGTCCCGGTGACAAGTTCAGCATCCTTAACAGATAATGAAGGCACTGGGGTAGCGATAATGAGAGCGCTTGATGGAGTTGGTTCTCATGTAGCACCGCCCATCCCGGGAGAGGATTCGCTACCATCTCTCCAGCCATCAGAGGCCTGAGATCTACCGCGTCCGGTATTCCCCATTTCATCCTCATAGTCTTTATCTCCTTCATCATCAAACTTCTCCCGGGGTCGTCGCACACAGTCCCGTCCACTAGCGTGTACCTAGGTTTAGGTATGCCCTAGGGAATGGCTACCGTGACTCCTTGCATCTCTGTCCTAGAGTCATCCTTGCTGTCATCCCCATCGATACTCTCACCACTCTCGAGAACACCCTAGTCGAAGAGCCTGTGTTCTCTGCCATCCCCATTCGAGCACTACTTGCCAGGTACCGATCAATATCTGCTTCTGCTTGTCTCCAGGAGGATTGATAGGATGATCCCGTGTCCCCAGTCTTGGTTTCTGATTCTATCCTAGAACTACAGGAACCCGAGCCTTAAATTTGCTATCTGGAATCAGAAACATAGGGTTAGCCTAAGCATTTAGATCTACAGCCTTGTTGAAGCGCGGATCGTTCCCCACTTCAAACCCAGAAAATCAAACAAACCCAAAAATCCAAAAAAAAAAAAGAGCGAAACCCAGAGAAACCCAGTTTTTTTCCCTTCCTCCCCATCTTCCCCAAACCAATACCCACAGACAACCCACACTAGCATTATTCAAATTCCTTACACACAAAAAACCCAGAAAAAAAAAAAAGAATATAGCAAAAACCAAAACACATCCATGGCACAAAGTCAAGAAAAAAAAAAACAAAGCAACAAATTCACACAAGCACATAAAAACCAGACTACAATTCCTACAGGGGGGTTCTGACCTTTTTCTTCAACAGTCGATCGTTCGCTCCTTCCACTGCAAGCCATCGGAGAATTTTCAAAGCATTTCATTTTCCGCATAAACAAGTGAAGAGAGAGAGACGATTTGCCTCTTAAATTCAACATGCCGGCAATCACATCCGTTGAAGACGGAAAGCCTTCAACCGTAGGATCACTACACATGTCCCACGCATCTCTCCACGTGTTGAAACTGTCAGTTGAGGGGACGGACATTTATTGTACAATCCTACTTTACACCCTGCGTGGCTGACATGCATGAATAACCCTACCGGGTACCAGAGGTCCAAGGCCATAAACCCCTATCAGGTACGAGACCAAGCTCTCAATCCCACTGGATCAATGCTCACTCACCTCATTGGGTACATGAGGCCTCTGGCCTAACTACTCCACTAGGTAAACGAGTTTTAGCCTAAACCTTACCGGGTACAAGAGGCCCAAGGCCATAAAACCCCATCGGGTACAAGACCAAGCTCTCAATCCCACCGGATCAAGGCTCACTCAACCCATCGGGTACATGAGGCTCCTCGCCTACCTACTCCACTAGTACCCTACCGAGTAAGATACTAAGATCTCTTCACCACCTACTGAATAACCCGCTTAAGATATCTCTTGCACGCGAACTTGGGGAACTCCCTACAGGCACACAAGTGCCAAACCCTGTGCCAAAATCTATCAAGTCCCCACCCAAGAAATATCTTGAACGGGAACTTGGGGGACTTGTACACACTAGGGAACACTTCACTAGGTTTGGCACTATCAACTGGGGCCCGTAGGGATACCCAGGTACCATGCCATGGGTTGGGTTCACAACCCACCATGAAGGTGCTCATCACAGACTGCACCACGAGCACCAGAGGCCCGGGACTGGATCAGCACAGCAATCTAATGGCACACCACAGGTTGATATCAACACAACCACCTTTTTAGGGGTAATAACTCCTCCACTTACTATTATTCTATTCATTTATATTATAGAATCTTACTCCAGCATTGAAGAGGTATAAACTGTCCGGTACGGTTTATTCCTCTAACGTTGTGTTCCTGGTACAAGATTTAGGAGTTGGATCGATACCCAGGTGGTACAGAATGCTGAGTGAGATACCTGGAGGAAGCCACCAGAAACACTTGGAGCCGTTAGCTCTGTTACGGAAGAGGCCAGCTGACATATTTTGAAGCTCATTTTCATCTTTTCACGTTTTAATCCATTCTTTTTTATCTAAGCATCTTTTTTTTCTTTCACCCAATTTTCAAACTTTCTCTCATCATCACACAAACTCTAATCTTCTCTCTGATTCTCTCACCTCTAAGCTCTCAATTATATGGCATAAATAAGTAATCTTTCCCTTTCTAAAACCCGAATTTTCAAACTTTCTCTCAACATCACATAAAATCCAATCTTCTATCTGATTCTCTCACCCCAAATGGCGTCACCCACTCCCGGAATCCTCCCCTCCGGAATTTTATAAATTTCTTCACTTTGAACAGACTAGAGTTTTTTCTCCTTGTGGATATTTATATTCACTGATGCACTCTTCATTTTAATTTTCCATGTGTTTCTTAAACTTTGATTTTTGGTTCCCAATCCCTAAACCAGGAAGATTAGCGAACATAGCAAGATTGCTCTCAAAGTTTAGGACATGATTCGGTTCTTTCACAGTGGAGTAAGTAGATAAAAATGTTGCTTCTAACAACAATATGTGAAGCCCAGCATGATAATCAATTTTCAATTTCTTGATGAGCCATTGTTTATTGAAAAATTTTGGATCTTTTGATGAAAATTTTGGCAGGGATATCACAACAAAAAAAGTTCCAACTACGTGTTACTAAACTGACTTTCAACAAGCAAAACGACAAAACATAGTAGAGGCCATAGCCAAGTAGGTAAAGAATCCCAACCTTTAGATGATCTGGGGATAAAACAGTTGGGTTCCTTATTGGGAAGCCATTGACATTGCTAGCATTGTCAAGAAGAAATGCACTCTTAAGTTAGCTGAATTCTTTTTTTCATCATGGCAACAAATTTAGATTGTGTGCTAGGTTACTGTACGGACCATTTTCCCATTTGAATATTAGAACATTTCACTAAGAAACGTACCAAGGACAAGGATAACAAAAATGTCATTTGGCTTCTTGCTTCGTAATCAAAATCCAATATTATTCCTTTTCCTGCATACGTAATTACCTATTACACAACAACGGGTAGATGAGTTGGCCAACCGTAAATTTTTTAAAGGGAAGGTCGATCGTCATCACCACTCTGTCAAAAGAACGGACTCCACCTTAATCAACGTTATCACTTAGATGTTAAAATTGACGGTTTGGATTAAACTAATTAAATGGCAAATATAGAGAAGCTTATGATAAAATTAGAAATACAGGGACATAACTGATTTTCACTCTAATATACAAGGTAGTAAATTGAATTTAGCCATTATTTTTTACTTCTTTTCTTTGTTGGAGAGTTGATCCACATTGAAAGTGACAAAAGAAAATATAACTTATAAGTGGCTAACTTTATACCTATTGCATCAAGATCTTATTTAATAATACTTCGGCTCCCAAAATCCAGCTTCTTATGCTCGCTCTTTCAACCTTGGCGATTGGTGCCCGACTCCTTTCTAACTATAGAACCCTCTCCACCTCCCGCTGTCTAATCTCAGCCCTCCAGTGCTGGTGTTTCCCGACAGTCAGCCATCAAAGCCCAGTGGCTGGAACTTTCACAGTTTCTGCTTCTTATCGAATCAAGTTTGATTCAGATCAGCAGGTTGAGATCGACTGTTTGCGGCCATATGGCTAATGTTGTTGATGGAGAAAGTGAGCACGAAGGCAGTGCTTCATTAAGCGGATGTACGTGTAACCATCATTGGGGAGGTTGACCTTGATCAGACCTGGTTTATTCTCAAGTCTCCACCTCCAGATAGCTGCTGCTTCGATAGGGAAGGTGGTGGATAATTTGGGGAGTGAACCTAGTTATTGTGAGGATGTGGCATCACAGGGGGATGCGGCGGGTTCAAACTAAGGTGCAATGATCGGTGCTCACTGCTTTGCAAATGGGACGAATCCTGGTTTGACAGTGATTGTTGAGCATATAGCTGTTGGACTTGCGGTGGTGGACGATGATAAATTGGAAAGGCGGAGGTGCTTTTGGAGAGTGATAATGTCAAACAACATGTTTTTTCTCAATCGGAACCAAGGTTTGGGTGCCTAGATTCTGGAAGGAATCTAATTCGACCCTGGGACTCTGGAGTGTTTTTTTTTTAAGCTTGGGCTCAAAATGATGGGTTTTGGTTCTCTAGGCTTTTGTATTTTGGGATCCAGGAGGATTGACCCAACTAATCACACTTATGTTCATTATGTTTGTAGTGTAATAGGCTTGCTAGTAGTAAGTGGGCGTCAGATTTTCAATGGAGTAGACCTACTTCTATGTACCATCGTGGTATTACTACAACTTCTTGTCTATCTATTGTTGTCTACTGAAGGCAGCAGAAGGGTACGTAATGACCATTTTGGCTTAAGAGGAATGAAGAATCAATATGATTTCATTCAAAAGAAAAAAAAAATTGTATCAAGACCTTTTGAGTATAACCCATGGTTAAATAAAGTGGGTGCTAAAAATCCTTGAGAAAATCTAACTTCATTTAGTTAAATTAGCTAAAAAGATATTTTGGCAACCGTTTCAAAATATGTCTCGAGATTACTCATGTTCTCAGATCAACAATATGTTGAAGTTGCTTTCACGTAGTAGTAAACAAAATGTCAGTAGATAACGTTATTTATTTGTAAATGAACTTATTGTTAAGGATGCATCTTGATTATCAATCATACACTACACACGCTATGACTTAGCTGCTCTGCTAGAACTTATCATTGGCCTCCCATCTTCGACAAAACTCCCAAACTTCCAAACCGGATGACTGGCATTAACTTGCTCTTCCTTTTTATGTGTGTTGTGCTTGGTGATGGCAGTAGTGTGGTATCTTTGGGTTGCTTCCAATCTGGTTTACTAGGGGCACGTTCCCTCTGGCTGCGTGCAGAAGAGGAGAGTGGTTTTGCTCCATTGGTGTCGTTTGGTATGGGGTTGTGGATTTCAGGTCCAGCGTGGTTGTTGCTGGATTGAAGGTTTGACCTCTAACCTGTTTGTCAATTCCACCTATTCTAGTTTGGGCCAGGCCGGAATGTTGGGGTCAGACTCCGTGCCAAACTCTATGGCCAATCAAGTGGCAGGGCTTCTGCCGGAAATGCTCGTTGGCATGCAAAGGACTCATGAACGTTGGGGATTGACATTGTCCTTCTTCCCTAGGTGGCAGTGAGGGTCTGTTGTGAGATGTTACGGGTTGTTAGACCTGTAAATGGATTGGATGTGGAGCAGATCGACCTAAATCTAAATCTATTTACTAATAAAAAAAATTAAACCAAAACAGCTTCGTTAACCCGGCGGATCATTAATAGCTCGATTCAAATCAGTATCTGTTGAATTAACATATATCCGATACGCTGATCCGATCCGTTTATGATTTTGAATATTTTTAAATTTTAAATAGTAACATTAAATTTATATCATGATACCTCATAAAATATTAATAAAATATTTAAATAACATGAAGAGTATCACCAAAAGTAGAATTACATTATCAAAATATCTCCTAGTAAATTAAGATAGAAATGTCATGAGATGTGCATGAGATTAATTGTGCTTCTACAACCTTCTTAGCTTTTTGGTAAACTAAACAAAGCTTTTATCAATAATGCTTCCTGGGTGATGGACTGGTGGAGTCTGTTTACGAAGACTGTCCCTTAGGTCTTTGCAAAAAAAATTGTATTAGAAATTCTTAGTATTTTATATTTTTCAAAAAATAATAATATATTAATAAAAAATAATCTTTTATTATTATAAAAAAGTACCAGAACATTAACGGATCGGATCGACCTAAATCCGTATTTGATCCGTTAAATAAATGGGTTAATGGGTTCGGATTGATCATTAACGGATCAAGGGACCAAAATTTCCAATCCAAACCCATCCAATAGCCAAGGATCCGAAGCGGGTCCGGAACAAAATCCGGTCCATTTATAGGTTTGTTGGTTGTAGTGGGAAGCATCCCGATCCATTTTGGGAGGTTGAGTCTCTTATAATGAGTTGCTGGAACTCTCCGGCGGCAACGTGGATTGGTGGTAGTGGCGATCTGGAACTCCTCTGTGGTGGAGGGGTGCCCTTAGCAAATTTCATCAATTGGGCCATCTGGAAAATTAAAACATTAGGCACTAAGGGCATGGCGGGGACGGCAGCCAACGCAGTCCAGAAAGTTGAGATTGCGATCTACAAACCTGAGGTGGAGGAGACGACCACGACTGAGGGAGAAGGTAACCCTTTCACCCACTTCATTTAAAATACCCATGTGTTTTCCACTCTGGGACAGACGATTGCCTCCATTTTTTCTCTCCACTCTCGCCTCTGTTTTGAATTTTCTGAAGAAGCTAGCCAAATCTATCTTTAACATCTCATCTTTTTTTTATTTTTCTTTTTTCTCCTCTCTTTCAGCTTATATTTCTACTTCTTTTGTTATGTTTCATTTTTATTTACTCCCTCTACATTAAAACTATCCTCCTCAGCTTCCCCACCCTCAGCATCCAAGCAAATGGATTTTCAAGTGAATGAATGAAGGAAAAAGAAATTTACAAGTGAATGAATATTTTTTATTTGAACGAGCAAACAAAAGAACAAACAAAAATTTGCAATTGAATGAGTCAAAAAAGTTAACTATCGAAGACAAAGCTGGCAGTGCCTCCCTGTTTATTTAGGATTTTTTTCACTAACAATGTCTAAACACTTAGGAACTTTTAATATGATATCCGAACTTACAATGTTATCAATGTGATATCCGGACTTTATATTTCATATCAATACGATAATTCCATCAGTCCACAGTTAGTAGTCGTTAAAATTTGGACGCGCCGTGCATATGACTGAATTTTAAAGGGTAAAATTGTCCCTTTATACTGATTTTATTAAAATAAAAAAGCACATAAAGGAACAAAGCCGAATCAAACGAAAAGGGGAACAAGAAATTTCTGAAGAAGTTCATAAATTCTTCAACCCACATTGGAACAAAAAGAACAAAAAAATCGATATCAATCCTTATTATCCTAGACCAAGCAATTCATGAAGACATCCATTTTTTTTCTCCTCGCTCCCTGTTCTTCATAGCACCCAATTCTCATCAAATCAATATCAATGTCAAGTGATCTGTGGTTGATAGACCTGGGATTTTCAAACCGGGAACCGATGGAACCGGTCTGGATAGCACCAAAACCCCCGATTCAATTCAGTGTCTAGTTCTGGAAGAGGTTTTTTTTTTTTTTTGAAAACCCGAACCGTTACCCATCTTCCGGTTTGGTTCCCGTTCCGGAATTACCTAACTACTAGGAACTGGGAGAAACTGAGGTACTGAGCTTCGTATATATGGACCCGTATTTTGGAAGCCCACTAGCCCAGTTTAGGTAACCCAAAGACCAAAAAAAAAAAAAAAAACCTTGACCTGCTACTCATTCTCGACCAAACTGACCTACCCCTTCTTCAGCTCTTCTTTAGTTCGTTCATCACTTCATTGAAGATTGAGATGCCCAGTTTAATCGAAAAGCCAGTTTCTTCCATTCGAAAAGCAAGAAACTGATAAACCCCCAGTTCATCTTCTGATCTTCATCCTCAATCGGCGATTCCCAATTCGAACTTTAGAAGGAGATGGCTTTGGATCCTTCAAGACTTGAAGTTCTTCTGAAGAGGTTGAACATCTGATCTTTACCCCCAATCTTCATCATCTGATCTGCATTAAAGACTTGAAGTTCTTTGAAAAGGTTGAGCATTTGAATTGTAATGTTGAACTGTTGAAGTGGTTTTGAACTTTTGATTCATTTGATTTATAATTTCAATGTATTGTACTACTTATTGTTACATTTGATTGTCTTGGTTGTGTTTTGCATTGAAGTTTAAAATGATCTGTGAAGTTATGGACTGCAATGAAATGTGGTTGAGAAACCAGAAGAAGTAGTTTGTTTTCTTTCTAGCTAGGAACCAGTTCCAACCTGTAATCGAACTAGAAAATAACTGTTCCGGTTCAGTAACGGTTCCGGCAAAAAAAAACAGGCACACCCAACCGAAAAGGGGACTTCCGTGCTGATTCCTGTTCCGACAAAAAATTCCAAAGCTAAAACCGATCCTAGGCCTAGTGGCAGAGCTCAGAGAGTCTCTTCAAGAGTAGTTTCTAAGGGAATGGGGTTAGAGTTGGACTAGGGTAGAGCTTTTTACTTTTGTAATGGCCTTTGGCGAATTTGTTAGAGAAGTAAATGGGTCTTTAAGATCACAGAAATTATTGCTCTGATTGATTTGCATTCAACCTTAAGCTATTGCCTCAAACCCGTTAGATCTGGTTCTTATAGAATAAAGAGATTGTTTTTCAGTGAGTTGGACTTCTATAACCTCTTGGGGTGAGCGCATGTGATTGTAGGCCAGCTAGTTGTTCTTCTACCTTCCTCATTGTTTTTTGGAAATGTTCTACCTTCCTCATAGTTCTTCTTCATCCCACTATATAATTTCTCTTTGTTAATTGTCCAATTGTTCCTCTATCTGGAATTGATAAAAGACCACTCCCACCTCTAATTCTCATTCGATTTTGGTGAAAGGGAATTAAGTATGTGGGTATTACTGAATTTGATTAGGATCCTTGAATTTTGTAGAATTTGAGAAATTTGTGTAGTTGATGAAGAGCCCCAAGTTATTCTCTGCCCAGTTTCATATGCGTCAAAAATCTTCTCTGCCAAAGTTGATTTTTTTTTGTTTATTTCTTTGGTGGTGCCTACCTTCACGACCAATCTTGTTAATTAAGTCAGCCTTATAGTTTATGTGTTGTTCTTCATGTTTAGGGCTTCTAGGTTTTGTACTTTGTCCCACCTTACTCAGTCCCATCACCAAACAGGGATCACATTGGTGTTGTGCAAGGAAAGAGGAGGATGGATAAAGTACTATGAGTAAAGTTAGTCAAAAATGTCCAAATAGCAAACAACCAAGTCAAACACAACAAATGCAAAGAGAAAGTTTGGAAATTTCTGATATGTTGATCTTCTCTAAAGACGAAGTACATATACAAAGTATACACAATCTTAACAGGAAACTAATTACACTGTGATATTTTCCCTCTTAACTACATAATATTCTCATTAGCTATACATTCCTAATTATACTAGAATTCCTATAATTATGGAGAGTGACTGACGCCAACACTCCCCCTCAAGCTGGAGCATACAGATCACGGATGCCCAACTTGTCAAGTGAGCCATAAAATGCCTTGCTAGAGACTGCCTTTGTAAGAATGTCCGTTAGCTGCTCCTCAGTAGGCACGAAGGGAAAAGAGATGATTTGTTGATTTAGCTTCTCTTTGATGAAGTGTATATCAACCTCCACATGTTTCATGCGATCATGTTGGATAGGATTATGAGCAATTTCAACTGCAGCTTTGTTATCACAGAATAAGGCATCGATTTTTTTTGCTTGAACCCCAAATCCCTCAACAAGTGCCTTAACCACAACATCTCACAAACCCCACGAGTACTAGAACGATCCATCACCTTCTGCTTCTTACTCATCCAAGTAACTAAATTCCCACCTACAAACATAAAGTATCCGGAAGTGGACCGTCGATCAGTTATTCAACCTGTCCAGTCTGTATCGGTATACCCCAAAACATCCAAATGCCTATGCTTAGAAAACACCAACCCCCTTCCAGGAGCAAACTTTAAGTACCTTAAGATCTGAACTACAGCTGCCATATGAACCTCACTAGGATTATGCATGAACTCACTCACAACACTAACTACATAAGGTAAGTCTGGTCTAGTGTATGACAAATAAATTAATCTTCCAACTAACCTTTGATATCTTGCCTTATTCGTCGGTACTTGATCTGGATACTCAAGTAATCGATGGTTTTGCTCAATGGGTGTGTCAGCTGGTTGGCAATCGAGCATACCCGTCTCTACTAATAAGTCAAGGACATACTTTCTCTGGCTCAACATAATACAATCTTTTCCTCTAGCGACTTCAATTCCCAAGAAATATTTCAAACTCCCCAAGTCTTTCATTTCAAATTCTGCTAACAATGTACTCTGCAACTTCTTAATCTCCTCAAGATCATTACATGTCACCACCATGTCATCCACACAAATAATTAAAGCTGTAACTTTACCCTTCTTATGCTTAAGGAAGAGGGTATGATCTGAATTGCTCTGCCTGTACCCAATCCTCCTCATAAATGCCGTGAATCGACCAAACCAAGCTCTTGGAGACTATTTAAGACCATACAGGGACTTCCTTAAACGACACACGACCTTGACTCCAGTGGAAGTACCATATCCCGAATGAAAGTCCATGTATACTTCTTTATTCAAATCACCATGTAAGAAGGCATTTTTAACATCAAACTGTTACAGAGGCCAATCAAGATTAGCTGCTAGATACATAAGTAACCCAATTGTATTGATCTTTGCTACTGGAGTAAAAGTTTCATGAAAGACCCTGGAAATTCGTTATTAATTCCTAAATGTTTCCTGGAATTAATAAACTGTTTGTTTGTACGAGTTCGTGCATATGCGGAACGCAAAAATAGAAGTTCGTATGAATAAATTATGAATTTTTGGAAGCAATTTCCATTTTAGTATAAAACTTACTATTTTGGGAAATTTGCACTGAAGGACAGAAATTGGGATTTTTGCACCCGAGCCCTGGTTTCTAGGCATATCATTTTCAGGTCGTTTCCCCGATGTCTGGCCACCATTAGACATGAAACAAAGTGCAATAGCTTCACATCTTCCTCCTCGTGACTTCTGTGGTGGTAATCGAGCATGATACAAGCCGTAGACGGAGCAGCAAGGCCGAAAACTTCTGCGGTGGAGCTGAAAATTGCCTTCATCAGTTCTCCCTCCTCTAGTGACCAAACCCGGTTTTTTTAGCACAGAGGCTAAGGAAGGTTTTCCCCAAGGTGGGTTGTATCAATTTCATGTGTGGGGGACGAATCAAGGATTTGAAATTCTAGGGTTTCAATCGGCCCACTTTCTTCCAAGGTAAAATTCAATCAGCTGGCTTACAATTTGACTTCGGTGTAGTTGGGAAAGTTGTTGTACATGTTGTGAAGAAGATTTTTGGTTGAGGAAGTGTGGCCAAATTTTGAGTTTGATGGCGACGGCATTTTCTAGCGATATTTGGCCACCTCAGGGGCAGTTTCTGCTCCTCATTGTCATCTACTCATCGATAAGAGCATTTCAATAAATAGTTTGTAATTTTTGGAAATCGTATGTGTAAGTTATGAATTTTCAAAGTTTTAGGGTTCTCGGTTCAATCCGTTTTCTATCCGTGAGGATCCGACCATCCGATTGACTTGTAGCTTTGATATATTGATTGTATAAGTGTTCTGATGACTTTGTGTGGTCTCAAATGAAGATTCAACCGTTGAATCATCATATAATTATGTTTTTGTATATTGTGTGCTAAGTTGAGACCGTATGTGATTAGGTGTTTGATGGAATTATTATGGGCCAACATTTGTTGACTGTGTGATCATGACTATTAAAGTTGCTGTAGCAGGATTTAGAGGTGAGCAAATCTCACAGGGTTCATTTATGAACCGAATTACTTTATTTTACATTTAATCGCTAAATTGTGAAAATCGTTTTATAAAAATAAATATTTGTTTTAAATAATATGGACTTGATCATCTACGGTCCATGGGTAAGTGAAAACAAGGTTTTGATTATAAAAATGAATTTCTAGATTTTTGTGATTATGAAGTATAGTTGGTATTAGTGGTCATTCTTGAGTGGATGACTACGTGAACTTATATATATGGATGGTGTGGCATTGGATGAAATAATAATGGTGATTGTATTGGATTATTCTTTCGAGCACATATTTTATACGGAAAATACAATATATCATGTCATTGATTAAGGAGATTGTGTTAAAGAGTATTTGAGTTGGAATTGGTTTTATATTGTAAAATCAAGTATTGTAAAGAGTACAATTTCGCTATAGAGTTCATTGATGGTATATGTGACCTTAATTTGGGGAAAAACAATATATTTTGAGAATGTTGTTTTATGTTGTTTTGTAGCAATTTGGAGTTGTGGTGTAACATTTTAAGTCTTGAGTGACTTTTTAAACGTTTTGGTCCACGGATCAAGGGTCTTTGGATCGAGGGTGGGTTATCGGAACTATGCCCTTGGCCGGGTGTTAACGTTCAAAGTTCAGCGGTAGCTAAACTATGATCAACACAGGTCCGGTGGGCGGACCGCTACTTGATATTCTCAATGCTTCCGCTACCTATCAAGTGAAATACAAAGGGGGCGTCAGAGGGAGACCGCGTCGAGCGGTCTTCTCTTCTCCAATGCCTAAGTTAGTCAATATATTTGCGTTGACATGGTAACAGTAGGCAAGTAATAGATGCGTGTTTAATAAGGAGAGAGGAGAGAACCTTTTATAGGTGAGGAGAGAGCTGATATTCTCCATGTTTTTGATGTGGGACTGATATGCTTTAGTTCCCAGCTTCTAGAGCTTCTAATGCTGTGTTTGCGCGGCGCTTGGCAGCGCGTCAGTAGTGATCTGGGAGTAAGCCAGGGCCTAGTCGGTACCCTGCTTGGCTGTGTTCCCATAGGTGACTCTTATGGCGGGAGCTGGTATTACTGGCGGTAGTATGAGGGTGGCTCATTATAGCTAATCATGCTAGGCAAATGCTCATGTAAGTATAAGCCCCCCAAGTTCCCAGTCAAGGAGGGCAATCTTGGTTGGGGAGTTGCCTAGCGGTTTGAAGCGTTACTCCTGCGAGACATGCAAAGTATAATTAGCGCCAGTGTATTGTCAACCATGGACTTATTAAGCAAACGCTTTATACCCTTTCAGGTGGTCCCCTGCTAGGCCCTTCAGGGAGTCCCCCACTCCCCGGCTAAGATAGACCTCAGTTTGGTCTGTGTATTGTTTGTTGAGGGGATCTATGTTGAACAGAGGGTGTTGGGTAGCGAGCCCAAACTTTGATACCCAAGTGGCGGGGGTCAATGTGCCTGATCAGGGCCATCGAAGACTGTTAACGTGTCCCCGTACTTTTCCCAGAGGACCATGGCATTAATGCAACGCCACATGGCGATCGTTGCCCATATGAGGCGTAGCCTGAGGAATCGGAGGTGGCGGGAATCCCTCCGCAGAGGGTAAGGGGGCCGTAGCGTCGCGGGGACTGATGTTTGCGGGACATTTGCTAGCAGTATTGTCCTTAGCGGCGATTATCTCGCTTGCAAGGGGAGGGGGAAATTCCGCTAGCGATGTTTTGCTTAGCGGCGACTATTGCCTCCCAGATTAGAGGGAGAAGTTCCGCTAGTGGTGTTGCGCGTAGCGGAGAATCGCTTGCAAGATAAGAGGGTGAAGTTTCGCTAGCAGTGTTGCGCATAGCGGAGACTCGCTTGCAAGATAAGAGGGAGAAGTTCCTCTAGTGGTTTCCCGATGGCTGGCAGAGGGCTGGGCTGACTTTACAGGTGTTGGTGGCCTCTCTCCGTAGGTGATGAATTCTGCCTGTGCATGGATGACAGCCTCGCTCATGACATGGTCATAAGCGGCATTTGGATGATTGTAATTGAGGTGATAGAGGAATGGCCCCTTGAGGAGTCCCTTCTTGAAGGCTGTCAGTGCCATTGTCTTATCAAGATTGCGGCACTGAGATGTTGCCGCCCGCCATTTGGTGGCAAACGCCTTTAATGTTTCCTCTGTCCCCTGCTTAAGGTTGAACAGCTGAGTTGTGTTGTGATGTCCGGCGGCCAACAGGATGAACCGAGCAAGGAAAACATTTGATAGTCCTTGAGTCGATGGATCCTGGCAGGCATTCAAAGAACCAGCTTATTGCCTCACTGTCCAATGTTTCACTGAACAAGTGGCACAGGGTGGCGTCATCAAATCCCTTGTTATTGGTGACCTTTTTGAAGGTGTCCATGTGGACGAATGGGTCTGACGTGCCGTTGTAATGTAACATCTTTGGTGTCTTTGCGTGTGTTGGTCTAAAGCCCTACAAGATCCTGGCGGTGAATGGCCCTGGTCTGGATGTGAAAAGCTGATTTAGTATTAGCGCTGGGGTGCCTGCCTCCGCCAGGGCTTGCCTCTGCTCCAACTGCTGCAACCTTTCCATTATTAGGGTTGTGGCATCGCTAGCTGGCCCCGCTTGGAGGTTCCGTCGGATTGGCCCTTGCCTGGCGGTAGGTGGATTACCTTCAGTCCTAGCTCTGGCTACCGACCGGCTGGTATTTGGTTGTGATTCCGCTTCCTGCTCCATCATTAGGCGGGGCAGAGGAGGTAGGCCCATTAATTCTGGTGGGTTCAGCGGTACTTGCATCTGTATGATTGGTACAGGCACAATTCCGCCGGTGTTGGGTCGAATGCGTCTAGTGCTCTGTGACTGTTCGCTTTGTGCTGTATTAGCATTTGCCTCCAGCGCCTTTTTCAATTCGTCGAACCTCGACATTAGCGTGGCCACTTGTTTTTGGGCTTCCGCCTTCTCTTGGCGCTCATGCTCGCGCTCCCTATTTGCTTTGTAGAGGTCCATCAATGCCAGCTCGTACATAGTGGCAAGGTCCTGGAACAGTGGGCGACTGCTGCCCGGCTGGGCCTCCGCTGCAGTTTGGGTCTACTGGACCTGGGATGAGCCCTGGGGACCCATGCTAGGGTTGGTTGGAGTGTTGAATAATGCTCGGTTAAAGTTGATCGCTGGGTCAACGCTAGCGACGGGGTTGGCGGATTGGTCCGCTTACTCCTTGGCATTTCCCCCGCTACCGTTAGCCAGGGTGGTGGTGGGGTGACCTTTTGTTCAAAAGATTCTCACAGATGGCGCCAATGTTAACGTTCAAAGTTCAGCGGTAATAGATGCATGTTTAATTAGGAGAGAGGAGAGAATCTTTTATAGGTGAGGAGAGAGCTGATCTTCTCCATGTTTTCGATGTGGGACTGATATGTTTCAGTTCCCAGCTTCTGGAGCTTCTGATGTTGTGTTGGCGCGGGGCGTGGCGGCGCGTCAATGGTGATCTAGGGGTAAGCCAGGGCCTAGGCGGTAGCCTGCTTGGCTGTGTTCCCATAGTTGACTCTTATGGCGGGAGCTGGTATTGCTGGCAGTAGTATAAGCGTGGCTCATTATAGCTAATCATGCTAGGCAAATGCTCATTTAAGTACACCAGGGTATGGTTACGATTCAGTTAGAGCTTTAGTTTGTCTACCATTGTATGTCATCAGGGTAACAAGAAGGTTACTTGCTACTCATGAGTACGTGTTTTTAAAAGAGAATTTGGGGTGTATTCTTCTTTTAATTGTCCGAGGAGGGACTTGATTCCATATTAAATTGTGAGTTGAAAATAATATGATTTTGTCACTTTGGTGATGTAAGTTACCATTATGAGGTAAGGTGGTCGAGTTTTGAAAACGAGTCATTGTTGGATCGTCTTAATGGTGATTTCTGCTTTATTTAAATTGCTTGATTTTATTATTGATTTCAGTTTTATTTGAATAGTTTGATTTTAACGTAATGCAGGGATTACTGCCTCTTGAATTAGTTGATTTAAGTAATTTTCTGAACTATAAGCTATATGCGGGGATTACTATAACTTGTAATCATTGATTTTAATGTAATCTCCTGAACTAAAATACACGCAGGGATTACTATGATTTTATTGATTGTTTTAATGTAATCTCCTGAACTAAGTTTCTATGTAGGAATTACTGATCTTGCTTAATTTTTATTGTGAGTACAGTTGTGGTATCTGTAGGGAGTGGGAAATGAGTTGTGATATCATGTTTTGGCAAATGCTTTATGTTGAGGGGAAATGAGTGTAATTTCATAGTTGTGTCGTTGAGACAAATAAAGGATGATCTGGTTAATTGTTGTGTTTTAAAATGTTACTCGAGTTTGTTTGTAAAATTGAAGTTGTGCAAAATTAGATGCATGACTTGAGAGTCAAAGCATGTGGGTTTTAGTTTGGGTTAACTTAAGTGAGCATGATATTGAGGGATATGAACTTGATGTTTTTGTTGTGATAATTGCATATTGATTTTGCTAGGCTGAGATGGTTTATGTATATGTTAAGCGGTTATTTAAGTTTACTCATACGAGCTTGCAAAAGCTTGCCGGGTTTGTTGTTTCAACCCGGTACACTATTCCATGGTGTAGGGGCTTTTATGCAGGTTAGAATATCATATAATTGTCATCGAAGCAGAGGTATACTTTCTGTAGCTTGGACGTTGAAGGCTACTTTGGTTTTAGTCTTCCGCTGTGTAGTGAGTCTGGTGGGTGTGTTTACTTATTGAATTGTTATTCAGTTTAATTTGTAAAGTCTCGGTAAAGGACGAGTTGGTATTGACATTGTGAGCTCAGTTTGTTTTGTTTAGTTGCTTAATTTAAATGAAACTTTCTCTATGTGTTTTCTTGTGATTGTTATGTTTTCGCGTTTCGGTTTTGAATTTATTTATTTAAAATTTAGGGCGTGACATTTCATCGTAGTCCACGCTATACTTCTAGGTATAACACTTCGCTACAAGCCTTACCTTATATCTGTCCACTGAACCATTTGAATTGTGCTTCACTGTATACACCCATTGGCACCCAATATTTTCTTTCTAGGAGGTAGTGATGCCAACTCCCACGTTTGATTTTTCTCAAGTGCATCCATCTCCACAGCCATTGCTTTTGCCCACTTCTCGTCCTTCATTGTATACTATACTTTACTAGGAAGTGACATAGAAAATAATTGATTCACAAAAGCTATATATGGTTTAGACAACCTATGAGTAGACACATAATTAGGTATAGGATATTTGGTCTTAGCACACAAACTTGGTTCATATTTCTTGGGAGGTTGGCCACGATTGGACTGTTCTGGTAAGACTCGCGTTTGAATATGTGTAGAATCAGTTAAAGGAGTAACATTATTAGAAAAGGTGGGTTATGGGACAAAGGCAAATTACTACGTACCTCAGATGAAGATTGAACAGGGGAGACCACTGATCTAGAGAGAAAGAGAGAGAGTGAACGATTAGGAGCTTCTTCTTGAAGGGTAGACGATTCGACAATTGTCTTCTCTGTTTCGGAATTTACAATGCTATTCTGCAGTTGTATAGCGAAGGGTAGACGATTCAGTAATTACCTTTTCTGTTTCAGAACCCACAATGCTCTGTTCAGCAATTGTCTTTTTTACTTCTGCAGGAATGTCGTTGGTTTCTGGGCCACTGGACATTTCCACTTCACTAAACGATTGATCGCTTGAGATAAAGCGATCGATCATTGGCCTTGTTTGGTATTGTCCTTCATAAAAAACACCATGCACCCCCTAACTATGAGTCGTAGAAGGTGGAAAATAACAGTATCCTCACTGAATGTCACATCCATAGTGACACCAAATCATTGAGAGGGAGGATGATAACAGTTATATCCTTTCTGATGAGTCACATATCCAACAAAGACACACTTGAGAGCCCTTGCATCTAACTTGGAATGCTGGTTCTTATAAAGATGGACATAGGGTACACAACCAAAGACATGAGCAGGAAGGGTATTAAGAGATGGGATAGAGACATAACTAGACAATACCTCAAATGGAATACGACCTTGAAGAGAGGAAGATGGGAGGCATACAACACTACCTCTTCCCAAAGGTATTTATGCATATTGGCACTAAGGAAAAGGGGACAACCTATGTCTAACAAATGACAATTCTTCCGTTTAGAGACCCCATTATGTTCTGGTGTTTGTGGGCAAGTGGTTTGGTGAACAATTTCATGAGATTGGAAGTAATCACGAAATGAATGATTAACAAACTCCCCCCCCCCCCCCCATTATCAAACTGAAATATATTAATACAAGCATCATATTGAGTACTGACAAGATTATGAAAAGCTGTAAAGGCAGAGAAGACTGCATCTTTTGACTAAAGTAAAACAACCCAAGTCAATCTTCTAAAATCATCAATGAGTAATACAAAATAACGCATTCTAAGAAGGGTTGAATGTTTGGAAGGTCCCCATAAATCTGAATGAATCAATTTAAATGGTATTGTACTAGAATGAAAACAGGACGGATAGCTAGACCTATGACTCTTAGCTACAGCATAAGTCTCACAATGCAAGCTAGACTCCTTTATTCCCAAAAACAGAGAGGCCATGGACTTCTTCATAACTCTAAAGGATGGATGGCCTAAACGGTGATGCCACAACCAGAACTTATTCAACCGATCAGAACTCAATGTCAGGGCAACAGGGTTTTGCAGACTTGGTGGTGCGTATGCCTGTCCTGCGTACATGCAATCCAAGTGAAACAATCTCTCCCTCAGGTCTCCCTTGCCAATTATCACCCGACTGCATAGATCCTGAAAGATGACATACATAGGATAAAAGGTTACAGAACATTTGTTTTATGTATTCAACTGAGACACAGATAAGAGATGATGAGACAAAGATGGTACAAAGAGAACGTTATGAAGAGTAATGGAAGGTGTAACCTAGATAGACCCAATTCCTAAGACCGGGAAAGACTCACCATTGACATTAGAGACATATGTTATGGATGTGGATGACAAGTTAACAAAGAAAGACTTATCATATGTCATATGATCAGACGCACCAGAATCAATTATCCATGTATTACTACCAGTAAAGCCAGAAATATTTAAAGTAACACCAATTTTACCTCATTTTTCCTGAGTTAAGGAAACATTACCCTTGGTGAGATCTTGGCCCTTTACACCATAGAAGTCTAGTTCTTGCTCCAACAACAATTGAATTGCATCCTTGCCCTTCTGACAGTTGTTACCACCTTTTGCACCCAGAGTTATTGGAGTTGCGTCTCATAAGCTGGGGACATTGACTCTTGTAGTGACCCGGATTTTTACAATAGCTGCAAATCACCAGACTGTTGAATGGGAGCTGCTCCCCTATTATAGTTCTGACCCGGTTGGTAACCTTGTTTGTTGGACCGATACTGAGGATTTCTACCCTGAGGAGACAAAGTCATGAGTGGGGAAGGTGTGGCCTGAACTGTCAAACCAGAAATTTCAGTGTAGATTATTTGTGGCTGCCTTGTTGGATTCATCTTTTCTTATGTAGGCAAAAGCTTGCTCCAAGGTTGGTGGAGTGGTAAGGCGCAACAACTCATTTTTTGCACCCTCCAAGTGTGAATCCAAACCACCAAGAAAGATGTGGACACGCATCTTATCTTGCTCTGCTTGTTATGTTTTGATATCAGCTTCACACGTCATGGGATGAGGGTGTCTTTGATCAAGTTCTTGCCATATGGTCTTCAAGCTTGCATAGAAAGTTGCAACAGATTGTCCACTCTGAGTCATCTTGAAGGCTTTGTAGTTTAATTCATGAATACGGGCAAAATGACTCCCATCATATTAAATAGCAGCAGCGGACTCCCATATAGCCTTAGGAGAATCATAATGTGCAAACAATTGCATCACTTCTGGAGTCATAGCTTTGAGAAGAATCCCCATCACATTGGTGTTTGCTGTATCCCATGCTTTTGCATTTGGTCCTTCTAATGGCTTTGTGATGCTACCAGTAACATATCCCCACTTGCCATTCCCTTGAATATGGATCTTCATAAGCCTCTGCCATAGCTGATAATTGGTGCCATCAAGTTTAACACCAAAGATGGAGTTATCAGTCACGTTTTGAACAACAACGACATCACAAGGAGTAGAAGAGGAGCCTTCGTTTCCTCCTTCATTGAATAACAAATTAAGGGTTAATTCTCCTTCCATTTTTCTTTCTTCAACCAGCAAATTTCGACAAACACAAAGGAAGGAGAGGTTGATGGCGAGGTATAAGAATTTTAGGGTTTTAGGGCAAAAGGAAAAAGGACAAAGACAAACGACAAACGACAAACTTTCAAGGAGTACAAAGACAAATTTGCAGTGGAATCAAATGAGACAGAGTCCAAAGGATATCTGCTCTGATACCAAGTCAAACAGAACAAAGGCAAAAAGAAAGTTTGTGAATTTCTGATATGTTGATCTTCTCCAAAGAGGCAGTACATATACAAAGTATGCACAATCCAAATAGGAAACTAAGTACACCGTGATATTTTCCCCCTTAACTACATAATATTCTCCTTAATTATACAATCCTAATTATACTACAATTCCTACAATTATGGAAAATGACTCACGCCAACAAACCAAACAATCCCATAACATTAATGGGAATTGAAGAAGCAACTAAAAAGGAGGGATCTGAGCTTGGGTGGTAGAGCAAGAAGAAGGTAAGAGAAAGAGGAAGAAGAAGTCGAAGAAGAAGAAAAACAAAGAAAGTAAGGAAAGGAAAAAAAAAAAAACTTTTGAGGTTAAATCAGTCTTTTTGCCCTCACTTAGTGCCTCATATGCGTTGCACGTGATCAAATTAACGGCTTCGTGATGAAAATTGAATGGTTTACATGAAAAAATAAGTTTAGATATCACATTGATAATATTGTAAATTCAGATATCATATTGACAGTCCCCTAAATGTCCAGACCTTGTTAATGAGAAAAAAAAATCCTTTGATTTATTTTGAACATTTTTTTTCATCTAAATTAACATACAAAACAGACATGTCTGTCATACTTGAGACTTCATGTTGAAGAAATTAATAAACTATTTACCTTAACTTTATATATTCGAACAGTAGCAGCCAAAAAGAGAAAATACGATATCGACCAACAACCTTAATTGGCAATATTATTACACACACTAGAAAGAGAACAAGTAATTAAGATAACAAGCCACCACGCTCCCTCTAGATCAATAGAGATCTCAAACACCACAGTAATCTTTGATAGGACACTCAGATTTCATTCCTTCTGGTGTCTTATTAAAGAGAAGGAAACCAAGATGATCGAAAGGCCTGTACAGTAAGGGATGTTTCTCATCAACTAACTCTTCAGGTACTTGCAGAATCCCACTATTAAATGCATCTAATCCGATGGATATCTGGTTTTCTGCTCTTTCATGATGACTTGGTGATCACAAGAGTGTACCTTGTCGTTGCTCCATGCCTATATATCAAGTGAAAATAAAAGATATGAGAAAAGGTATTGAGATTCAGGCATGTAATTGGGATTTAAAATGAAATGAACGAAAATGTTTGACATGAATTTCCCTTCCTTATCACCATTTCTAATGTGAATACCACTCTCACAACGTCATGAAGAAAATAGAGACACAATTGTATGCGAACGGTGATATGAAAATATTATTTGCTTGTAATTTTGCTAGATTATATTTTTCGTTTATGTAATTCTTATCATCTTTCACTTTAAAGTCTTCAATTCTGTTAAGGTTATGTATCATCTAATTAAATTATTAAAAATTAAAATTCAGGATGTAACTAATCAGTACACTATTATTTATCAAAACGTTAAAAAATTGATGAAAATCTCTCATTCCTTGATGAAATTTTATTAAAAAAAGCTGAAGTGATCTACCTACCATGAATGCGTCTCCTGCCATGACTAGAAAAGATGAAGGTGAAGGTTCCACATCAATCCATTGGCCGTCCTTTGTTTTTATCTGCAAACCATTGATCTCATTTTGATGAAGTATAGATATGAAGGTCTTGTCTTTGTAAGCAGGGCCAGCCTTGAGGGCTGTCGCCTGAGGCAGCTGTCTCAGGTCACCAGCTCCCGGAGGCCTCTAGAGCTTCTGTACATACATACATACATACATACATACATACATACATACATACATACATACATACATACATACATACATACATACATACATACATACATACATACATACATACATACATACATACATACATACATACATACATACATACATACATACATACATACATGCATGCATACATGCATACATACATACATACATACATACATACATACATACATACATACATACATACATACATACATACATACATACATA
The DNA here is from genome assembly GCA_025331145.1 of Rosa persica. Classification (NCBI taxonomy): domain Eukaryota; kingdom Viridiplantae; phylum Streptophyta; class Magnoliopsida; order Rosales; family Rosaceae; genus Rosa; species Rosa persica. Next base: position 40,048,613 of record WFKR01000002.1, on the reverse strand, counting down.
CATACATACATACATACATACATACATACATACATACATATATTGTTTACTCTTACAGAGAGGGAATGTCGTGCTGCTCTAGTGGAAGTAAAGGCAGTCCGCGTCCTCTCCTCCACGGTTCGAATCCCACTCCTCTTTCACCTTTTTTTTCCCTCTTTTTTTTTTTTCAATCAGTGAAGTGACGCCCTTCACCTCTAGTTTTACTCTTTCAGTTTTTATTTTTATTTTTTCTCCAAACACTTGAGTTAATTTTTCTTGGACCTGTGGCCCAGCCCACATTTTTTTTTTTTTTGCCTTTTCCATATGAACTTTTACTGAGAAGAAAAAAAGTGAGTCTAACAACCAAAAAAATAAGTGTAGGAAATAGTTGACGTAAGAAACGGATGGTTTTCCATCAAAATTTGACAAACTAATTGTGTGATTTAGAATTAAATTAAAAGGAAGTTCAAGTAGGAAAATTCTACAATGTGTTAACGTATGACATGTATACAATTGCCTTATAAGTGGTAAAATGAGTCCTCAAAATAATAGTATTAGTCCTTAAATTAGTAACATGAGTCCTTAAAGTGATAAATTTTCTTAGTTACCACATGAATCCTCAAAATAGTAATATTAGTCCTCAAAGTGGTAACATGAGTCCTTAGAGTGGCAAATTTTCTTAATTTACCATATGAGTCCAAAATAGTAATATTAGTCCTCAAAGTGGTAATATAAGTCCTTAAATGGATAAAAATAGTTGATGTATGAGAAATGTTAATATACCATAGTTTTACCTGTTCAAGTATATATTACCAAAAGTTGTCATTTCCACCAGGCCACATGAGCTCTGTGAATCTCCGAGTTTCCTCCAGAGAAGTTGCATTGTCGATGCCCATGCTTTCATGGAGAGGGAGTTTGGGAATTTGCCCAACATACCCATTTAAGGGCTTAGCCTCATATTTGTTTGTCATTTTAGTTTCGGTAGGGAGATCAAACAACTCTTGCAGAGTAGCCAAAACAGAATTGCGAAAGTCCGGAGAGATTCTGTCGTACAAAACTACAAAGCAGCCAAATTCTTCGAGTGCTTGTTGAACATCTTTGCGTGCGGATTGCCATGAGTTGGTGCCAGGCTTCAGAGTTTCCTTGTTTGAGAAATCTAGGACTGGAAGCTTTGGGGACATTTGATGATGATCAGAACCCATGTCTTGGTTTAGGCTTTTCAGTTACACTTAGTGAACTTTTGGATACTGTGAAGCAGGGAATTAAAATCTGGCGCACATATTTTTAATTACTTGTAGAGATCTTATAGGAATGTATCTGGTGCGATTAGGTCATAATAAGACAAACTAATGAGATGAGAATTGAAAAAAATTTAGTTGCTGAAATATCCTCTTGGCATTATCTAACTGATGGAGGACTAGAGGCTACAATGGCCACTTACTTCGATCTGTATAAGGTGGCCGTTTCTACCGAATGGTTAATTACACGTTCCTAAGGTTTCATGCATGAGTTTCATTTTACATCTTGGATTGTTTGGAACTTCCCAAAATGCACAGCTACTTAGTTGAGGTTTGGTTTGTTACATTGCATGTTGTTAGTTCGCTATGCGTATGGTATACACTTGTCATTCAATTCATTTCTTAGACAACAGTGTTGCCTTGAGGCTGTCTTGGAGTTATGCTTTGCGTGTGAGGGAGGATATGTATACACCAATTTTCAGTGATCAGTCATTTTCTAGGAGTATTTCCTACCGTTCCTTGATCCTGTATGAATTTAATAAAAGTATAGGATTTTTTTTGTTTTTTTTCCAAATTGCAACTCTAATAAGCAATGACTATACAACTCCTTTACCAAAAAAAAAAAAACAACAACTATACAACTGAAATTATAGTTTTTTGTATTGGCAGTATTAACAGGGAACCTTTCTAATAAGAATCAATAAAAATGAGGATTAATTGAGGACTTTCTATTTAACAGTTTGAGATACCCACTTTTTAGCAAATCAATCGTAAGATGTTTATGTATGTATGTGTAGATCACTTTCGAAAATTTTCTTCCAAATTGCTAATCATTAAGATATTGAACTAGATCAAATCAATGAATGCACCAAATCTGTCAAATATGAACCGTTCATGTTTAAAACTGATAAATTATGATTATGAATGTCTTAACAATTTTCAATTTAATTGAAAAATTGCATAAATGATCTACACATAAATATCTACGACATCTAACGCTTGATTTGCCAAAATGTTATCAAAAGGTGGGTTTAACACAAAAGTCTTCAACTAGTCCATATTTTAGTGGTTCTCATTAAAAGAGCTCCTATATTAGATAATACTATATCAACCTTAGCAAGATAGGTAATAAAATGGGGAATGCTAAGCTCACACTCATAACGATCAGCCAGACGTGGACACGTGTAGACATTTCTCCATTTCTTAATATCAAAACGGCCTAAAATGACTAAAAGTGATCTGAGTTCTTTTCCATCTTTTCTCTTCCTTTTCTGCCCCTTGTTTTCTCTCTTTCTTCCTCTATCAGTGACCGAAGAAGACAAACACAAATTCGCGATGAAATTGGAAAGCTTTGGAGGCTGACCTTCCATAATCCCATAGATCATGAAGACGAGATGGTAAGCAGAGGAAGAATCGTATTGCTTCTCCGACGAGCACACTCCGTTCTCCTTGAGGAAGCAGTTTTTCATAGTTGTTGTGATTGCTACAGTGATTGTTTGGCTACGCGCTTTGAATGAGAGTTATAGGGAGTCGGAGAGAATCGAAACTGAGGACGACGGAGGAGGAGTTGAGCCAGAAGAGTGTGGGAGATAAATGGAAGAATTGAAAGACTGGTATAGAGTTTTAGTTGTAAAATTTTTGGCTTAGACCCAGATGTAATGATGAAAAGAAACTCTTACATATGATGCCATGCAATGTTAAATGTAGAGGTTTATGGTAGAATTTTCCAGTATCATTCTTCTCCAAACTGGAGGATATATATAGAACTACAAATTGCCTATAGCTAAGTGTGAATGTAAATACAATAAGTCATGAACTACGGCTATATTAATTACACGAGATTTGCTGCTGCTACTTTGTTCTTCATGTCAGGATTTGCTGCTGACTTTGTTCTTCATGTTGATATTAGCTCACTTAACACTCCCCCTCAAGTTGGAGAATAGATGTCTCGCATTCCCAACTTATTTAGTGAGCTGTGGAACACTTTTCTAGAAACAGATTTGGTAAGATTATCTGCAAGTGGATCTTCAGTAGGTACATGTGGCATGTTGATGATCCCCGACTCCAACTTCTCCTTGATGAAATGTCGATCAACTTCAACATGTTTTGTTCTATCATGTTGAACTGGATTGTGTACTATATCAATGGCTGCTTTATTGTCACAGTACAAATTCATAGCATACTTGGGTTTGAATCCCAAGTCTTTCATTACATTACGAAGCCATTACATTTCGCATACTCCATGAGTCATTTCTCTATACTCTGCTTCTGCACTAGATCTAGCAACCACTTTTTGCTTCTTGCTTCTCCATGTGACAGGTTACCTCCCACAAAAGTAAAATAACTTGAAGTAGATCTTCTATCAGTGATAGAACCAATCCAATCTGCATTTGTGTATCTAGCTATGTCTGTATGGTTGTTCTTGGAGAACATGATCCTTTTACCGGGATTTGTCTTCAAATACCTTTTAATTCTATGTACTGCTTCCATTTGATCTTCACTTAGTGCATGCATAAATTGGCTTACAACACTTACAGCATATGTAATATCAGGTCGGGTGTGTGAGAGATAAATGAGCTTGCCTACTAACCTTTGATATCTCTCTTTATTAGTAGGCACTTGATGTGGATATTCTGCTAATTTGTGATTTTGCTCCATCGGTGTATCTGCTAGTCTACATGCTAGTAAACCGGTCTCTTTGAGTAAGTCAACCACATACTTCCTTTGAGATAGGGTAATGCCTTCTTTTGATCTATCCACCTCAATTCCCGAAACGTATTTCAGTCCTCCAAGGTCTTTCATCTCAAAAGCATATGATAGATGGGCTTCTAGTTTCTTGACTTCTTCTGGGTCACTTCCTGTCACAATCATATCATCAACATAAATGATAAGCGTAGTAAGTTTATCTTTTCTGCACTTCAGAAACAGTGTATGGTCAGAGTTGCTTTGTTTGTAACCAAACTATTTCATAGATTGGCTGAATCTTCCAAACCATGCCATGGGGGATTGTTTTAGTCCATAGAGGGACTTTTTCAACTTGCACACCATTCCTGCTTGTGAAGGTAGAGAATAGCCAGGAGGTAGATCCATGTAGACTTCTTCCTTCAAGTCTCCATGTAGGACACATCAAACTGCTTCAAGACAGTAGTACTTGAACAGTATTCATCTTGGCCACTGGTGCAAAAGTCTCCTGATAGTCAATACCATATGTCTGAGTATACCCTTTAGCAACCAACCTGGCTTTATATCTATCCAATGTACCATGAGCTGCGTACTTCAATGTATAGATCCATCTGCACCCTACTATTCTTTTCCCTACAAGTTTTGGCACTAGTTCCCATGTGTGACTCTTTTGCAAAGCTTCCATTTCATCTTCCATAGCTTTAGTCCACTTAGGATCTGCTAGAGCATCCTGCACTTTATTTGGAATGATAATAGCAGAAAAATGAAACACAAAAGACACATATGACTTGGATAATCTATGGGATGACATGTAATTGCTTATGGGATATTTGGCCTTGGCTTTAGGATCTGGTTCATAATGAGCCTTTGGTTGACCTCTATTTTTCGAAATGGCAATTGGTACATGCTGGTGGTGTTACTTGGTCCTATTTTGGGGGAATGTTCAACATTTGTATTATCATGGGATTGAAAGGTAGGGTCAGTAATTACCTCTGGATCATCCTGAATGGGTATTGGAGTTGATGTAGTAGTAGAAAGGGGGAGGGTGTCGTCTGTGTCTGTAGCTTCTGATACTGGTGAGTGATTGTTACTCTCATTTTCCACAGAATCTGGTGAATCTGTGCCTGCAGTTGGTAATTTGTCACTATGTACATGATTGTCCACTATCTCCAACGGACAAAATATATCAGAAGACTGCTCTTCTACATCATGATTCTCCCCCTGAAGAGGAGTCTTTGGGGCAAACTAGAGCTCATGTTCGCAGAATGTGACATCTATAGTAACATATGTCCGTTTAGTGCTTGGATCAAAGCATCGATATCCCTTCTGAGTAAAGCATAACCGATGAAGACACATTTTGTCGCACATGCATCCAATTTGGTTCTTTGAATGCGAGGAACATGTACATAGGCCACACAACCAAAGAGTTTAGGAGGAAGAGCGTGGGTGGCTGGTAAAGGTAAATGTTTGGAAAGGGCTTGGATAGATGTTTTTGGAGGTGAACTATCTTCCCCAAGAGAAGTTTGGAGAGCTTGTGTGGGAATTTGATTTATGAGATATGTAGTAGTAAGGATAGCATCACTCCAGAAATATTCCGGCATATGAGCTCCAAGCAACATGGATCGGGCAACCTCAAGAATGTGGCAATTCTTGCGTTCCGCCACACCATTCTGTTAAGGTGTATAAGGACAAGTGGTCTGATGTATGATACCATGGGTGTTGAGATATTGACGAAAGATATGTGTGACATATTCTCCACCATTATTTGAGCGGAAAACTTTAATGGGAGTTTGAATTGGGTATGCATCATGGCATGAAAAAACTGAAACACAGAGAACACATCACTTTTATGTCGCATTAAGTAGATCCACCTCATTCGGGTGCAATCATCAACAAAGAGAATAAACCATTTCATACCAGAGGGGGTTGCTGGACATGGCCCCCAAACATCAGAGTGAACCAAATCAAAAGGTGCAATACTTCTATTATAACTTAAAGGATGGTTCACACGATGACTCTTGACTAAAATACAAGTATCATATTTAAAGTCTGATGCTTTATGATGCTTAAACAATGAAGGTAGTAGAGTTTGAAGATAACCAAAAGATGGATGTCCCAATCTTTTATGCCACAAACAAATCTTTGCTTCGGTAGACGGATGCTTTTGAACTTGATTCACCTCACTTACACGACGATTACCAGCAGATGTCATTTCCATGTAGTACAATCCCCCCTTCTCAATACCACTCCCAATGATTTTCCCTGTTAGGATGTCCTGAAATATACAACACCATGGGTAAACAATCACACAACAATATAACTGTTTAACAGATAAAAGGTTATGGGATAATGATGGGGCATGTAAAACAGTATCAAGTGTAATAGAATCTATCAAAATGACAGATCCAGCACTAGTAATAGGACAGGAAACACCATTTGCATTGGTTACGCCAGATCGGTGAACTGGAGTCAAATTTTGAAGGTTCCTAGACTCATTAGTCATATGGTCCGTTGTGCCTGGATCAATTATCCACATATCTTTCCAATTAAAGTCAGAAATACTAGATAGAGAGCAACTCAATGTATCTGAATTAGTTATGAAAGCGAAGGCAGGGCCACCAGTGCAATCACCTTCAGTTGGTTCTTCCGAAGCTGATGAGGCAATCTGAAGGGCCGCCTTAGGTTTACCTTTGGGCTAATATCCTTTTGCCTCTTTCGCTTGGATTTCCTTACGGCGGGCAACATGCTCCTCCCACCATTCTGGTTAACCTTTCAATTGAAAACAATTATCCACAGTATGCTTCTGAGACTTACAATGAGTGCATTTCATAGGTCCTGGAGTGGGAACTTTCCAAGAGGATGCAGATGGTGAAGACTGAGAATTCCAAACATGTGGTGGCCGGTATTGAGTGTGCATGGCAGATCCTGCAACAATTTGTTCAGACATCATTTTTTGAAGTCTGTTATGTTCAGCACTGACTTGAGAATAAATCTCTTCAATAGAGGGTAGTGGCTTTGTGTTCAGAATTCTACTTCTCACACCATCGAGATGTGGATCAAGACCTGCCAAGAAGAAGTAGACACGGTGCTTACTAACCCTTTCTGCCATGTAAGCAATAGACTATACATCTTTGAACCGGAGAGGATCCAATATGTCAAGCTCCTGCCATATTTTCTTCATATTTCTGTAATAGCCATGAAGAAGAGCTCCATTCTGTTTAGTGGAAACATAAGCAATTTGTAGCTCATAGTTTCTTGTATCATCTTGAGTTACTGAAAATGTAGTTTTGACAGCATTCCAAATTTCTTTAGCTGTCTCCAAGCTTTCATAATTTCCTCTGACATCCTTGTGCATGGAGTTGAGGAGCCATGCTTGAACAAGACTGTCTTCTTCAACCCAAATTTCATAACCCTCCTCATCTTCTTCTTCATATGGTGCTTTTTTCTTGTTGGTGAGATAGCCAAGTTTACCTTGGCCGGTGATGTTCAACTTGGCATGTTTAGACCAAGAAATAAAATTGGTGCTATCCAATTTTTTCGGAGCAATAGGGCCATGGTCATTGGATGAAGATCACCCTTTATATTGAGAAGATGCTTCGAGGTTAGGTGCTGATGTGGGGGATGAATCAGCGGGCAATTCATTGAGAACCATGGTTTCAGTACTTACTAAGTAAATAGAAGAGAAATCTGATCCTTGGGTGTTGCCTATCGCGCAACCTTTCGGTAACTCCTTTTAATGTAGCTAGGTAGTAGAAGAACGATTTTGGCGAAACTCAGCTCACTTGTTTAGCAGGGGACGAGACCCTTTGCTAGCACTTCTCGTATCCAATCAGCCTAAACACTACATTAATTGGGTAGACCTATTTGTGTTGAGCGAGTAAACTCGACGTTAAAAGGATAAAATTTCTAATCTAATTTATTTTTTTTGGAAAGGTCCGGTGAAGTGGGCCGGCCCAAATCAGCAACAATTGACAAATAAGGCTCCGGAACGTCTCACCGAGTGATAGTGAGTAAATGAAAATAAAAAAGGACGGAGTAGAGGAAGAAAAAGAAAAAAGGCTGAAAAAGCCAAAAATTTTCTTTATGAAAAAAGAAAGTGGATTTGTGGATGGAGAAAGGAAAAGTAAAGAAGTGGCCGTGGGGTTGTAGTGGTGGGTGGATAAAAAGACAGGAAAGTAGGTGGGTGGAGATACAGAGAGGCTAGGATGGCAGACAAAGCATGCACAAGATTTTGGCCTTCTTCTTTCTGGACTCTACTTTAGTACTTTTGCTTTCTTCACGTGCAGAAAGTAACTGACAAATCAAAGTTTAAGGTAGGAGTCATTTAAAGAAGAGAGAGTGAGATCGACCTCCTTGGCTGAGAACCGCGTCTACACGGCCAAGCTTGCAAGTGGTGGATCCGAGCGACGGAGAGGCTGCAGTTTATTGGAACCAGTTTGCAAGAGGAGAGAGTCGAGGTCAGCGGTCGCAGTCCGGGCAAGGTGTCGTCCGGCGGTGGTTCTCCTTGGCGATAGGTCGTAAGCCAATTTTTCCGAAGTCACAATCTCCGAGGTCACCAGCGATAAAGAGATAAGGTAATGTTTGTCAATTCTTGGTATGAGCTTGTGGTCGATCTTGAGCAAAAAGCTTGGTTATGGGTTATAGGTAGTGTGAAGAATAGAGTTCTTCTGGACACTGGGTACTGGCACTGGTATGGTTATGTTTTCTGGTTACTGAGTAAGATGAAGAACAGAGTTCTTCTCTTGGTATTTCTGGCAGCGGAATATGGGTATAGGTAATCTAGATTTCTAGAAATGGGTATAGGTCTCAAGAGTAAAAAGCTCTGATACCATGTTAAATGTAGAGGTTTATGGTAGAATTTTCCAGTATCATTCTTCTCCAAACTGGAGGATATATATAGAACTACAAATTGCGTATAGCTAAGTGTGAATGTAAATACAGTAAGTCATGAACTACGGCTACATTAATTACACAAGATTTGTTGTTGCTGCTTTGTTCTTCATGTCAGGATTTGCTGCTGACTTTGTTCTTCATGTTGATATTAGCTCACTTAACATGCAATTCCATTCTTGCCAAAAAAAAAAACATGCAATTCCATTCAAATGATGATGCTTGTTGTATTCATGCCATCATAAACTTTGATTTTTATGATTTTTTTGGTTTTTTTGTTAGCATGTTCTTTGATTTCTAGTCTCAATAAGCCAACTCCCACAGCCCCAATTTATCCCTCTACCACCACTCTCAGTCTCTCACCATCACTGATTCTCCATTGTTGTCATCACCGAAATCCCCTATCCCTGCCACTGTCCTCCTTCGGCCTCACTGATAGGGGAAGAACGAGAGAGAAAAAAAAAAAAAAAAGAGGGACGAAAAAGATGGAGAAAAGATGGAGAAGAAGTGAAATCAGTTTTAGTAGCACCAGGCTGTTTTGATATTGGGGGGGGTCTACACGTGTCTGCGTGTGGCTAATCCACACTCGGTATGAATGTGAGTCTAGCATTTCCCAATTAAAATAGGCGATATCGGTATTCAAAATGCTGACTAAAAAATGTTTGAAAATGTAATTGGAGTTGCTAAAAGCACGTTTTGTAGGCACAAAATAGTTCATGGTCGCTTTAATTAATAATATGCCGACATGAGTAGGAGGAGAGAGACTTGCGTGGCACACTTGCATCAGGTGGATATAGGGCTGACCAATCAAACCCCTAACAGGAGAGTCTTTTGGCTATTGCATTTTAAAAAGTAGGGTTAGTTTCAGAAAGAAAAAAATTCAGATGTCTGACTGGCTTGTCCTATATCTACGTTATGTGGAAGTCCCTACCTTAAGAATTTCTAGTAGGAGAACCCAACCAACTTACCTTTCGTTATGAACGATATTGACATTTTACTTGGTTAAGGTCCAAATTAGACTCTCAATGGTCTTGATATCTTTGGTAGCAGTTTTGCATAATATGTATATGAATAGAGTAAGTTTGATCGCAACTAGATCTATTTATCTTTGTTATCGTTGGAAAATATTTTTATTGTGTGAAATATTGAATTATTTATCACATAACATTTACCTAAATGCAGGGGAAGCATGTTTAGAAGTCTAGGAGAAGTTATAAGAACTCAACTTTTGTTTATCTTTAACTGGATAGCCCCAGAAAATATATTTGTAAATTCAATATGACAGCATGGCATGTAAGTTTTGGAAGAAAAAGAAATGAAAATTCTTTCACACTGATCTAGAGTATAGGACATAGCTTTCGAGTCGTTTTTTAATTGTCTGATTTAACAAAAGATCTGATCTATCTAACAGTGAAAAATTATAAGGTATATATATATATATACATTATACATGTAGAAAGTCATTCTTTATATGTTTATTCTTATTTCATTTTTTGCATTGGGTATATGCAAAACAGCTAGAACAGAGGAGAGAACGTCCAAAATGATTTATCAAAAATAAGTCGTCATGCATGATATCAGGTATAATCAACAATAAATTCTATTAGCTCGTTAGTTCCATTTCTATTCGGCTTAGTTTCGAGCTTTATAATTGATAGTTCCAATGATTTTTTTATTTTATTTTATTATATAGAACAGAAAACAGTAGAAAATAAGAGTCCACTGTGTTTGTTTGTTATGCTTCAATAATATTCATCTCCAAATAGGAGATATATATAAAGATATAAGTGTAATCCTAATAGGACAATATCTCCTACAATTATATAGAATACATAATCTATATATACAAGGAAAGTAAATATTTACATAATATTCTACACTCCCCCTCAAGTTGGTGCATAGATGTCGATCCTGCCAAACTTGTCAATTGAATTGTCAAACACTTTCCTTGACACTCCTTTCGGAAGAATATTTGCTATTGATCTTCTGTATGCACGAAGGGGAAACATATAATCTTTTTGTCCAGGTTTTCCTTAATGAAGTGCCGATACACCTCCACATGCTTAGTCTGATCATGCTGAACAGGATTATGAGCAATTTCAATAGCAGATGTGCTATCACAATGCAAGACCATAGGTTTCTTGAGTTTAAAAACCAAATCTTTCAACACATTATGAATCCACAACATCTCGCAAACCTCATGTGCCATACCTCGAAACTTAGTTTCAGCACTCGACCTAGCAATGACCTTCTGCGCCAAGTCACAAGGTTTCCTCCAACAAACGTAAAATACCCAAATGTAGACTATTAGTGAGTCTTATCACCAACCCAACCCCACAACTCTCAATTCATCTTTCTTTTTGAACAACAAACCTCTTCCATGTGCCATTTGAAGATATCTCAAAATATGATACACCGCATCCATATGCTCTTCACTGGGGCAATGCATAAATTGACTAACCGCACTCACAGCATAAGCATTATCAGGTCTAGTATGAGAAAGATAAATAAGCCTCCCTACTAGACGTTGGTACCTTCCTTTATCAGTTAGAACCTGATCCGGATATATGGCAAGTTTGTGGTTCATCTCGATTGGTGTCTCAATGGATTCGTAGTTAAGCATTCCAGTCTCAGCTAACAAGTCAAGTACATACTTACTTATTTATTATATTCAGAAAAGAAAAGAAAAGAAGGGTAAATTGGTCATTTTACGATCAAAATATGCCAGTTGGCCTCCTCCTTAATGGATCTCACAGCTCCATGTAGCAATCTTCTGTTGAGGTTAGAACCTCAGGAACCATTATGAAGTTTTTCAAACTTCAAGTACGAAATTTTAGATAGGTTGAAACGTTAGGTACTGTACGGACCATTTTCTCATTTGAATATTAGAACATTTCACTAAGAAATGTACCAAGGATAAGGATAACAAAAATGTCATTTGGCTTCTTGCTTCGTAATCAAAATCCAATATTATTCCTTTTCCTTTGATTTGGTGCTTAAATGCAACTTAGGCGCAATAAGGGCACAGTCATCAAAAAAGTGGGAAATATTTGGACCCGAAATTATCATACCACAGGGATTGAAAAGCTAACTCCAATCCTTGGTTGTGCCGATTACTAAGTCACTAATAAATATAAAACCAAAAAAATAGCACCAAGTTATTTACATGCTCGGTTAGGAACAACCAAGCCAAAAATGGGTCAAGAGAACCACAAGTGAATGCAGAAACTCACAACCAAGTGATATGGACAATGAAAGTGGTTTGTAAAGTTGATTTTGATTGCGAAAAATAAAATTGACAATTGAAAATTAAAATTGTAAGTAAAAGTAAAGATAGTAGAAACTAATCAGGAAATGGAAATTAGGTCACTAGGGTATCCTCCTAGCCAAATTCAATGCACAAATATATTCCGACAATGGTCAAACAATTCATAATGGCATCAAGAACCGTACCCAAGGCTTGACAAGGTTCATGAGTCATTGGATTCCTTAAATGGTATTCCTACTCCGGATCAAGGGTCGTAGATACTCAATTGGGATAATCTAGAGCCTTGTTAGAACCTCTAGATGCACCAAAAGGCGAAGAGTCTTAAAATCAAGGTTCCCAAGCTAGCCAATACGGTAATTGAAATTGGTATTGTAGCTAACCATGTTCCAAACAAGTGTCTTAGTCATAAACTAGAGAAGTGATTAGGTCCCCTAAATTGTTCTAGACATGCTCATCTACACATTCAAGAGTTAATCCTTCTAAGCATGCATCTATGCCAAATATTATAGAATAGAACACATAGCAAATACGAAATTGAAAACCATGAAATCAAAACATATTTATTACATTAAATCCATGCTAGTGCTCAAACTCTAGCTTCCTAAATAGACTACTCACAATCCATCCACAAATCAACAACAATATACATCAATGAAAGAGGTAAAGGTGAAGAGGACTGAAAAGTAACAAGAACAAGTCATAAATTGCTATGGAGCAATTATGACTAGCCTTGATTTATGGCTTCTCAATTTACCCAATCTCAAATCTTGATGCCCCTTGAAATCCCTTGAGAAATTGATGAGGATTTGATGGAATTTTGGTGAGGTGAATTTTGGTGAGGTGGTGTGTTCTTGGTGAGGAGAAGAAATTGATGAGGAAGCTCTTGGTGAGGAAGCTCTTGGTGAGGTGTTAATGGAAGGGTAAAGGAATATGAAAATGGGGAGTGCGGCCGGTCTGGTTGGATAATAGGGTTGCTGGTCTATATATATGAAAGACGAAGATGGCATTGGAATTAATATTAGGGGTGGGCGCAGTTCGGGGCGGTTTGGTGTTAGGCCAAAACCGCAATCGAACCGCTTCATTCGGTTGTGCTATATTTAAAACCGCAACCGCATTTTTAAAACCTACACTGCTTACTTCAGTTACACCGTTTTGCTGTGCGGTGCGGATTGGTTTCGGTTGTGTTCGATTAGGCAATAACATTAACAAACACTCAAACCTGCAGATCAACTATCAAACATTCAAAGCTTCAAACATCAACAATTTGCTCCACCTGTTCAACATTTCAAACCAAAAAGCAATTTCCAAATCTAAATCAAAGTTCCAACAGTCTAACAATCTGTTTCCAAACCAAATAGCTAACATGCAGCACAAACATAAATAAAAGTTCCAACTTCCAAGTTCCAGCAGTAAGTTTAAAGTTATTACAAACCATAGTTGAAGAACTTGAAGGCAATAACATCAAGTTCCAAAGTCGACAAACAGAAGTTAGAGTTATTATTTATTACAAACCAAAGTTAAAGCAGTTCATACTTGAATGAAACCGGAAGGGAACAACAATTTATTTCAACAGAAAGTTGGGTCACTTGGGTGACAGAGAACTAGCTCCAGCAGCACAACAATTTATTTCAAAAGGTCATTCCATTAGTCCGATTTCCAACAGCTACAACCTACTTCATCCCTCAGAGTCAGACACTTGTATGACAACAGAGTCTAATGAAAACCAAAAACAAGAATCACAAACTAACAGATATAAATATATTCAAATTAACAATTAGTGTAAAGTCAAAAATTACCTGACTCAAGCTTCTCAAGCTCACCATAAAGGTCCAACTCAGTCTTCGTCGACTCTTTGTACTCATTAAAAGCACCACCTCTTAATCAATCATTGAGACAAACCAGCCCTTCAACCATTGTCGGAGTCAATGAAGCTCTAAATGGGTCAACAACCCTTTTTCCTAGGCTAAAAGAAGCCTCCGAAGCCACCGTTGAAGCTGGAACAGCAAAGACATCCTTTGCAATTTTAGACAAAACTGGAAACCTAGGAGAATTCTTTTTCCACCAGTCTAAAACATGAAATTTTGTATTGGCAGGGTCTTCGGCAGCTTCAAGCAAGTACTTGTCGACTTCATTCCTTATCTCAACCACATCTTTTTGCTTCCTAAGCCTCAAGAACTTGTTCATTGATGCAGCATGATTATCCTCCTCTCCGGCATTAGGAATTGATTGAGTAGGTGGCTGTGTAGCTTCAAATGACGCTTGTGCAGCCACAGGGTCAGAATTAACATACTCATGATAAAGCTGCATCAATTGACCCTTAACATCATCTATCATCTCCGAGACCAAGGACATGTCTTGCTGCAGCAGAGGGAAAAAGAACTCAAGATACAATATCTTGTATCTTGGATCTAATACCACAACAAGCAGCGAAATAGGGTTCAAGTCCTCCAACTTCAACCAATACTTGTCGAATTTTTTCTTCATTGATGCCCCAATGTTAACCATCAAAGGATCGACACTTTGGCTGCATTTTTCCAATTCTTCAATGATGGTACACATCCACACAACAGGCTGGTTTGCAGTTACCACTTTAGTGCCGCTAAATGCCAAAGTTGCATCATAAAGAATCTTGAGAAATTTCACCAACCTAGCAGCCTTATCCAAATCCTCTTTCTTAGGTGGCCCGACCCTTTTTCCTCCCCTAACCCTTTCCTGAAAGTAGTTTTCGTACTGCTGGTCCTCATCTTCCAACCTCACGAAGGCCTGCCTATACTTCACAGCTATGTCTAACATGAAATAGGTGGAGTTCCACCTTGTGCACACATCTAAAGGCACAATACCCCCCTTATGATCAACCTTCTCTAGAAGATGCACACTTCCTAAATTTCTCTAGCCTTGCAGGTGAACTCCTAATAAACTTAACAGCGTTCCTAATTGCATCGATGGAGGAATCAAGCTCCTCCATCCCATCCCTCACAATAAGATTCAAAACATGTCAGCAACACCTAACATGCAGAAAACTCCCACCTAACACTAACTGCTTCCAATTCCCAATCTTCTCCTTCACTACTCTATTGCAACCTAATTACTCGATGCATTGTCAACTACAATGCTGAAAACTCTCTCAATACCCCAATTAATGCAGCATGACTCCACCAATTTCCCTATTGTCTTACCCTTGTGATTCGGAATGACAGTGAAGTTTATTATTCTCTTATGGAGTACCCAAGTCTCATCTATGAAATGAGTTGTCAAGACAAGGTAATTGATATTCTGGACCGAGGTCCAGGTATCGGTGGTAAGAGAAACCCTCAGATTATTCCTAGCTAGAAACTCTCGAATCTTTTCCTTCTCAAATTGGTAGATATCCCTGATATCTCTACCAACTGTCCTCCGAGAGGGAGGATCAAACCTTGGTGATGCAATTTTCATAAACTCAATAAAACCCTGCCCCTCTACATGACTAAATGGAAGCTCATTCCTCACAATCATTTTAGCTAAAGCCCTTCTACATTCATCTGGGTCCCAACCCCTAGCAACTAACTTACCACCACTATCAGCAGAATCAAAGGAAAGAAATTTTTGCTTCTTAGCTGGTTCGTATGCCGGACACTTCTTGCATTGGTAGAGCATATGAGTCCTCATGGATGTCATCCCATTTAATCTTGAGTCGCAAGCATACGTGGTGGGACAGTACTTGCACTTAGCTCTTGGTTTTGCCATCGGAGTACTATCCGGATTCTTCATCCTCTCAAAATGATCCCATGCTGCAGACTGGTTCTTCCTCTTCACATACTCAGCTTCACTAATTAGAGCAGCAGCTGCAGAAGGTGGTGGGGGAGGAAGCATAAGCGGTGAAGCAGCTTCACTTGTAGCAGTTGGTGTTGTTCCGGTGCTTGACCCAGCTGGTGTCGCATTGGGAGTTTGCGAAGCTCCACTTCCCTGACAGTAAAATAAAAAACAGAATCAGCATGATAATTTAGCATCAAACCACAGTTCTCAAACAAAACCTAGCATCAGTAAAGAATCAGACACAAATAGAAACAAGATACAAATAGAAACAAGTCAAACAACAGAGCAGCTCAATAATGATTTCAGACTTGTAAATCGAAACATTCCCAATCAAACCACAATTCTCAAATCACTGAGCAATAAACTGATGAACCCAAAATCAAGCTGCTAAGAACAACGCCCATTTTCAGAAAATGCAGAGTAACTAAGATCAAGTTCATTCTACAAAAACTAACAAATCCAAGAAACATTGGGAGTTTATGAACAAAAGCAAAAGATTAAACAAAGACAAACATCCAATAAACTGAGAATCGAGTTTCTTCATCAAAAGATTAAACAATCTCCAAGAACCAGTCATGGAGTTTTAAGATCAAATCGAAACAAACTGAACCCATTAACCCATTAACTCAAAATCAATTCAAAATCGAAATCGAAACAAGCTGAACCCATTAACCCAAGTTAGATCCATCCGAAACTGATGCTCCCATTATCTCAAAATCGAAACCATTAACTAAACAAGCTGAACCCATTAACTAAACATCAAATCGAAATCGAAATAGAACTAACTCTCCATACCGATTCCATCCTCAGATCGGATGAGAGATGAGAAGATAGTTGTCGTCAGTTTCAGTCGGCGTCGTCAGTCTTCGAGAGAGATTCAGTCGGCGTTGACTCGTTGAGTCCAGAGAGATGAGGTCGGGAGGACTGGAGGAGGCAAAGTGAAAGTCGAAATGAGAGGCTGATGCTATGGTTTTGGCTTTTCTCTCATTGACACCAATCCAGTGCATCAGGGAGTAGTTGTACTTGGATTTCGACCAATTACAATTTGACAGCACATTTAAAAATATATACATAATGCTAAAATAAGTAAAATAATATTAATTTAAATAAATATTATATATACGGGCCGGTTTGGTTTTTACCGGTCGGTTCTGAAACTAAACCCGGTTCCGAACCGTTAAATACCGGTCCGATCCGGTCCGGTTTTTTTTTTTTTGCAGTATTGTTTCATCCGGTTCGGTCCCCGAACTGGAATTCCGGTCCTATTCGGCAGGTTTTTGACGTCCGGTTCGGTTTCTGCCCGCCCCTAATTAATATGTGGAATGTGGCGGGTTGTGGTGTGCGGTCTTGAGAGAGAGAGAGAGAGAGAGAGAGAGAGAGAGAGAGAGAGGATTGAGGCCATGTGGCAGCCCAAGATAGGAAGAGAGGAAAATAAGGAAGGGAATGTGCTGCACGTGGAGAGGAAGCGAAATCAGCCATGATGACATCAGCAAGATTCAAAATGTTTTTTCCTTTTTCTTCTTCTTCTTTTCTTCTTTTTCTTCTTCATGCTATTTTTTTTCCTCTTCTCGCCTGCAATTGGGGGCAACCGGATTCCGCTCTCTTGATGGCATTCACCACAGTTGACCCGTATTGACTATTTCGTTCTTTTGTCAGAAACTCCACTTTGCTCAATTTTCGTGTCATTTTCTTTCGATTTCCGCAACTCCGCTTATTTCCTACAAGTAAATAAAAATGAATTACTTACATAATACTTGACTTGAAGATTAGCTCAATTCTAGTATTTACAGTGCAATAATGCGCATAGAAATACGTGTGATCATCTTTCATACATAATTACCTATTACACAACAACGGCTAGATCAGTTGGCCAACCATAAATTTTTTAAAGGAAAGGTTGATGGTCATCACCACGCAGTCAAAAGAACAAACTCCACCTTAATCAACGTTATTAGATGTTAAAATTGACAGTTTGGATTAAACTAATTAAATTGGTAAATATAGAGAAGTTTATGATAAAATTAGAAATGCAGGGACATAACTGATTTTCACTCTAATACACAAGGTAGTAAATTGAATTTAGCCATTATTTTTAACTTATTTTCTTTGTTGGAGAGTTGATATCCACACTAAAAATGATAAAAGAATATATAACTTATAAGTGGGTAAGTTTCTACCTATTGCATCAAGATCTTATTTAATAATACTTCAGCTCCCGAAATCCAGCTGCTTATGCTCGCTCTTCCAACCATGGTGATTGGTGCTCGTCTCCTTTCTAAGTAGAGTACCCTCTCCACCTCCTGATGTCTAATCTTAGCCCTCCAGTGCTGGTGTTTCCCGGCAATCACTGTTTGTGTCTCGTGATTTATGGGAGGCTAGTATTCAATTGTTTAGGTCAATTATTATTGGAAAGTATATTAGCTGTAAATGTGTATTAGTAGGATTGAATCGTAGCAGATTATGCCTTTATGTAATAGATTGTATTTCCTTACTTTTTCTCTTAAATATCTGGAGACTTCGTGTTATACAAGAATAGAACTTTGTATATATTGACCGCTATCAATAGAATCAAACCAATTCAGCCTAATCACTTTTCTATATGGTATCAGAGCAAGGTTGCTATCAATAGAATCAAACCAATTAAGCCTAATCACTTTTCTATAATTATATTTCCAAGTTTGAAGGATGCTTCATTGCAGACTTGAATTATATGACAATTGCAGGATTGATAGCTAAAATCACATAGTAGAATAAGTATGGTATAAAACTTGATAAAGTACAAAGGATTGAGCTTTACCCTTTCTAATGGCAACATAGAAATATAGACCTCTGCAACAAACTTTATCCTTTAAATCTCAAATCTCAACTCCTACCAAAATTAATTGGAACAATAACTCTTCAACTAAAGAAATAGAGTGAGAGAAACAAAGAGGTAAAGAGTGATGAGAAAGTCTGTAAGAGTGGGGAAGAAGAAGAGATGGAAAACGACAATCATGGTCGTGGTTTTTTTCTTCTGGAGGGGCAAAATGGGATAAAACAAGTTACAAAAATTTGTGGAGGTCTATATACCAAATATGAAGTTATGAATAGAAGCACTATTTCATTAACTTATCCGTGGCCAGAAGGCACGTAGATCATATGCTTTCTTACACCAAAATAAAACCTAGATGGTCTAAGCTACCAAGCATATGACAGGTAACCCTCATTGTGAACAAAGTGAGCACAATATTTAGACCTAGCCATATGAAGGCAAATCTAACACTACCTAAATCCTTGCTAGGGTAATCCTAATCGCCTAGAGACCTCAATTGGCGTAAAATTAGAGAAACTAAACTTAAATAGCAATAGACTTGAAGCTTGAAATGCTAGGTACCGAGAAACAAAAAGCTTAGAGCTTCCCTTTACCCTTATCTATAGGGCTACCCTCCTGAATAGTATTAGCAATAAGGTAAGTGAGACGCAAAGGAGCCACACCCACCTTCTTTTGAACCTGGAAACCCTTGTCGACCACCCAAGTGCGAAGGAAAGAAGATGGATCAATAAGTTGGTGTATCAGAGGTTTCATGAAGAGAAAAACCTGGGAAGAACGATGGACAGGGCCACCCCCAATCTTGCTAAGATCAAGAGCACCATCACGTACCCTTTGCTAATGCAAGGGATGCAGCAAAACTCATGGTCACAGCTTCAAGTGAAGCCGTAGGAGTGAAGAAGCTAGGGTGTAGTCTTGGGGGCTAAAGATAGGGTTGAGAGAAAAAAGCTCTCCTAGAGTTTTTCCAGTATCTATATCATTACTTTAAATAAAAAGATATTGAAAAAAAATCAGTATCTTAAGAAGAGCTTATACTAGTAGTGATTTGTTTGTTCTTTTGTCAAAATTCAATGCGTGATCCTCATTTTTCTTCTGTTTTTGTACTAAATTTATTTATTTATGTAACGAGCTAATTAAACAATATTAAGGTTCATTTTCCAGTGTACAATTATTACAACTTTACAACATTTTTTGAGAATACCATAATCTGTTTCTGGTAGCACTTAATCAATATAAAAGCATTGGGATGCGTACAAATAAAAGCATTGGGGATGCGTACAAATATTCTAGATGGTGGCTGGTAGGCACTACTACCAATCATGTAACATATTTTTCTGCAAATGCTAAAGTTTTAAGTTATCTATTAAGGGACCATTCCTTTTTTAATTGGAATGGAAAAAAAACCAGTATCTAAATTCTTAATTAAGAGAAGATCTTCTCCATTTCAACTATTAATATTAATGGTCCATGCATGACACGTGAAGTTGGAGCTTTGTAACCAGCTAAAATATATAATTCTGAAATGCCATACATGCCACTGCTTAAAATATTGGAGGCCTTATATAATTCTCAAATGCCATACAAGCCTGCTTAAAATATGAGCCTTATAAATTATAATTTGAGAAGTGGCTAAATTAATTTGAACGTTTTATGACATATATATGTACTTTGTTTATTCGGATAAGGAAAATGGTTCGTACAGTACTTAATATTTTCACCTTTTTAAACTTTCGTATTTCAAGTTTGAAAAACTTCAGAACGGTACCTGAGGTTCTGACCCTGATCGAAGATTGATACTTGGAGCCGTTAACTCCATTACGGAGGACGCCAGCTAGCATATTTTGAAGAGTATTTTTATTTTTTCATGTCTTAATCCATTTTTTTCTTTCACCCTACTCTTCTTCTCTCTCTCTCTCTCTCTCTCTCTCTCTCTCTCTCTCTCTCTCTCTCTCTCTCTCTCTCTCTCTCTCTCTCTCTCTCTCTCTCTATTATGAATTTCCCCAGCATTGACCAATTGGTTTAGTCTTAACTATGCTCTAAGCTCTCAATTATATGGCATAAATAAGTAATCTTTCCCTTTCTAAAACCCCAATTTTCAAACTTTCTCTCATCCTCACACAAACTCCAATCTTCTCTCAAATTCTCTTACCCCTAATGGCGTCACCCATTCCCGGAATCATCCCCTCCGGAATTTTATAAATTTCTTCACTTTGAACCGACTGGAGCGTTTTCTCTTTGTGGATATTTATATTCACTGATGCACTCTTCATTTTAATTTTCCATGTATTTCTTAAACTTTGATTTTTGGTTCCCAATCCCTAAACCAGGAAGATTAGCGAACAAATCAAGACTACTCTCGTAGTTTAGGACAAGGTTCGGTTCTTTCACAGTGGAGTAAGTAGATAAAAATGTTGCTTCTGACAACAATATGTGAACCCCAACATGATAATGAATGTTGAATTTCTTGATGAGCCATTGTTTATTGTAAAAGTCTGGATCTTTTGATGAAAATTTAGGCAGGGTATCACAACAAAGAAAGCTCCAAATATGCATTACTAAACTGACTTTCAACAAGCAAAACGACAAAACAATAGTAGAGGCCGTAGCCTAGTATGTACAGAATCCCTACCTCTAGATAATCAGGGGATAAAACAATTGGGTTACTTGTTGGGAAGTCATTGACATTGCTGGCATTGTCAAGAAGAAATGCATTCATAAGCTAGTTGAATTCTTTTTTCATCATGGCAACAAATTTAGATTGTGTGCTGGGTTGCATTTTGGATTGAGATGGTTGGGTGATTCCTGAGAGGATCACTGAAAGTTGAAGACGCTACCGGGTTCTGGGTTTTGGATGCATATATCAATTTGCGATGGTTTTTGCAAATGGTGATCGTGATGTTGAAAGAGTTGTGGTTTTGTGATTCTTTTCAGGTATACTTTCATCTCTAGGTGCCTTCATGTTCCAATTTCAACGATAGTCAAAATTCTGTTCCGTTTTGGGTAAGAAAGAAGAACCGAGAAGCAAGAGGAGGTGATGATCAAAATTCTTTTTTGCATTCTTGTAGAAAAGAAAAAATTTCTCCTCATGTTTTTTTTATATATTATATTCAGTAAAGAAAAGAAGGGTAAATTGGTCATTTTTTGATCAACATATGTCAGCTGGCCTCCTCCTTAACGGATCTAACGGCTCCAGGTGTCAATCTTCTATCGGGGTTAGAATCTTAGGTACCGTTCTAAAGTTTTTCAAACTGGAAGTACGAAAATTTAGATAGGCTGAAACATTAGGTATTGTATAGATCAGTTTCCCATTTGAATATTAGAACATTTCACTAAGAAATGTACCAAGGACAAGGATAACAAAAATGTCCTTTGGCTTCATCCTTCGTAATCAAAATCCAATATTATTCCTTTTCCTTCATACGTAATTACCTCTTACAGAACAACGGGTAGATCAGTTGGCCAACCATAAATTTTTTAAAGGGAAGGTTGATGGTCATCACCACGCTGTCAAAAGAATGGACTCCACCTTGATCAACCTTGTCACTTAGATGTTCAAATTGACAGTTTGGATAAAACACATATGTGAGTCTCAGAAAAATGTATCGAGCTTAATGTAGATTGTACGCAAAATTATTCAACGATCTCGGTTAAATGTCAAGATGCTCGAGAAAATATTCATAACTTGAAATCCTCAATCTAAGAGTTGGATAATAAAGTACACAAAGCGACGAGTTCTTGGGAATTTTCAGGGAATTTTTCGGACACCCGAAGTGTTGTGATGCAATCCTAGCCGTCGAATTTTTCGGACATCTGAAGTTTGGAAATTATGGAAATTTATTTAAATAAAGAAACTACTGTGGTGCAATCCTAGCCTTCCATCACCCACCGCTTCATCCCAGCCATCCTTAATCCCTCAAATTGATCACAACCATCGGATATTAAGAAGAGGTGGCTTATTTAGTGGCTGGACCAGATCATAATGATCTAGGGGACATGCGAGAGGGAGAGCGAGAGCTGCGAGCTCTCTGACCGAGACGCAGCGACTCGACAAGTGACCCGACCGGAACTTCCACGTCCGGCCACCCCACGACGGTGCGAGGCCACCAATAGCTTCGTCTAGGCGTCGTCTACCTCCCTCTAACCTCTGATCATCCATGCATCGACTGTGAACAGAGAATCAACGACTGGAAGTTCCGAGACTTCTCCGTCGAGTTCTGCAATTTTTGGTGACTTCGGCCTCCGTCTGGGCTGCTTGGGGTATGAAACCTCACCTCCTCATCATTCTCTACACATTCATGTAATTAGTTTAAAATTGGATAGAGTTCTGATGATTTGAGTTCTGGGTTGCTCTCGATCTCGACGCTGCCACCAACACTGATGAATTTTCTGACTTGTCTGGGCTTGGCTTCTGGTTCGATTGCTTCTATAGACGGGGCCTGACCACGAGTGGGAGTTAACTATGAAGATTTCTGGATTGTGGGCGTTGAAGCTTGGATAGCAGTTCATCATCGGTTCTTCCTCGAGTCTTAGAAGGCTGTTGCCTAGTTAGATTATTGGCTTGGATTCTGCACCTACAAATCCTACCACAAAAGGTAAAAATCGAAGTTCTACCCTTTGGGTGCTTTTGACAGATTGGATGAATTGTGGAGTGGTGATTGAAATTGGATTACCTTGGTTGTGTGTTTAAGTTTATTAAGTTGTTGTGAGTTGATAATCTGATATGGTCAGTCTTGAATTTAGAAATTTGGTTTGAATTGTGGTGTTATGCCTAGCTTGATCGAGTTGTGCAGTTGGTGAGTTGATAATTATGTTGTTGGTATGTTGCTGTAATTGCAGTTGAGAATTGATATTCCTGCCAAGGAAACTGGTCGTGGAAATTAAAAATAGAATTGTAATTATGTTGGGTGCCCTTAGTAATTTGGGCATACCTTGTGTGAAATGAAAGTAAGTAAAGAAAGGAAAATAGCATATAGGTGGCTTTAGTAAATTTCGGGTATACCTAATATGTTTGAAATTAAGTCATTGCTTGATTACTTCGACATAGTCGTTAGTGGTCAATATCGTAATTTTAAGTAAAATGTTCGGTGATTTGGGTTAATTATCAAACCTATTACGGCTGGTCAAACAATGGTCAAAATGGTCAATCCTGGTCAAACCAGGAAAGTTGTCAAACCTTGGTCAACTCCTGGTCAAACCAGGAAAAGTTGTCGAGATTTCATATAATTGTTCAAAAGATATTAACTATCGAAATGTCAGAATTTAGGACTCTAATTACCCAAGGAACGGACGGTTCATGACTCTCGGAGTACGTGAGAGAAAGCATCGGAATCCAGGTAGGGATTCAGGACTCTCCTCGATTAGTGATTTTTTTTATATTTTATTGAAGCGATGCATGTTAAGTTGTGTGGTTTGGTTATGTTAAAATGCAATGCATACTAACCAAATCGTGAGAAATGTGATGACTTGAGGGTGAAAGGGGCACTGACTTCCTTGGGTTCGATTCCCTAAACCTCCGGAGGGTTAGCTATGCCGATCGTCCGAGTATCCGTAATCACGGACTCGGTACGTGTGTGTAGCTAGGTAGTGGACGCTCTCGTTACGCTTACTTAGTGATAAATTATATTGAGGTAAGGTCATGTAGTGAGTCTATGGGACCGGGCATCAGGTAATACTTGGATTTGGCGCCGTATTTATTAAAGCATCATGCATCGGATTTTAAGTTATAAAATCTTATAAAGTTTGTCGTTCCTTGGAGTCTTTGGTTAAGCATGTTTTCATACTGGGATCCTAAATATATATCTACTGGTTTCAAACCTAGTCATGGTAGAGTTCCTGTAGAGCAGTGAGGACGAAAGCTCAACCCTACAACAGTGTGGATGCAGGTACTGTGCACTGATGATAGGACTGTTGGTATACATACCTCCTGAGCTCAAGTATCGGAAGCACCAGGCTCATAAACCAATAAACAAAGCATGACAAGCTCCCAGCTGAGGATCCCGATACCCCTCGGGACGATATCGGGACCTCAAGCGTCCCGCACCAAAAGAAATGGAACCAGGCTCCCATAAATCTCCTACATTAGAATCATCTACAGTAACTCCAAAGAGGTAACTGTTTACTATTGCTTTCCATTATCATTATCATCTAACATAACTGACTTCGACATCGGAGCTTTGAAGGCCGGCACACTCGGTCTTCCCTCTTACCTGTGTCCGTTTTACAGAAAATTGAGATCGATAACGATAGTGGCAGACTGATACATCTCGTGTTCAGCTGGATCAGATCCCTCTAGATACAACTGAAACATTTGGCGCTATAAGGACTCCCACTGTTCCTTACTGGCAGGGTATCACATAGCCAATGTTCACCAACACTCTAGATACCGGTGACGACGGCCCACCCCCAGAGACCGCGACACGAGAGGTCCAATGCACCCTCGAATTCCAGAGCCCTCCAACCGAGACACGCTTGATCATGACAATCAATCCGACAATGACACTCGAAATCGCCATGCGTGACCTAATGGAGACACGTGCACATGCCGAGGCAGAGAGAGAAGCGGCCACAGCAACTCGCTTAGAGGTCGAGAACATCACAAATCAGAACTACATCCTGCGGGAAGCGCTTCAGCGCCGAGTCTCACACCACGAAGCAACGAACCAGAATCGCCTTTAAGAAACTCTCAGAGCGGTCCTCACTGCAGACCCACACACTGGTCTCACGAGCACCCTCGCACACCCAAGCGGTATATCGGGAAACCCCACTGGTCCTACTCCTGGCGGTACTAACACCGGACCTCAGGTGATTTACCTGAATTCCCCGCTAGCACCCAATCCGCTAGGGACCCAGGGCACAAGCACGGCCGCCGACAGACCTCCACAGGACCCCAACACTCGACTGCTGCTACAGATGAACGAGACCATTACTTCCCTGCAGGCACGAATCGAGAACGCTGAAAGCAGAACTGGTTGGCAATCGATCACGACGGGATTCCAAGGTAAGATGGGCCCATTCACTCCTCGGATATAAGCCAAAAAACGCCCATAAGAGGCCAAGCCCTTCAAAATTGAGAAGTACAACGGTACTAGAGATCTGTACCACGCATTCGAGGAAACACTCACAGACGAGGCCTTACCCTTGTTTCTCAACCTACTTGCAGACTCAATTGATAGCTTTCAAGAACTCGGGGACAAGTTCTTTCGTAGACTCATCTTATGTGGCAGAACATATCGCACCAACTCCGACCTGTTCAGGGTTGAAGCAACTACCGAACTAGCAGCTACGAGACTTCATCCGCCGCTGGCAGGAGCAGTCCGCAAAATACCGTTCCCTCGATCCAACCCTCGCGACATCAGTATTCAAGCAAGCATTACAACCAGGGTACTTCCTGTTGCAAATCAACACCAACCCTCCCGCGACATATGATGACCTTCTAGATGCTGCCACTACTTTTGTACAGGCTGAGTTCGACACCTTTGGCCGCGACACCACCGCCAATGCCCACCCGACAAATGTACCACAAGTAAACAACCCCATTGGGACGGCCGATAGCAGGGGCAGAGACAGCTGCAGAGATAAGATCACCCAGCTCGATAGAGCTCCACGCGAGCGGCAAGGATACAATGACTGAATGGATAAGGAATACTGGAAAAGCCCTGAGAACCCCAAGCTTAACTCCTCCAACAGTCGATACCGCGAGACGCCATACAGCGGTGCGCGACATAGAGATAACCAGCGACATGAAGCACCTCGATACGAGATCTACACCACCCTCACCGCCTCCTACGAAGAAATCTAGAATAGTCACAACAACATCATCCCATGCCCACCACGGCGAAAAACTGGCCAGGCTAAACCACACGACAATGGAAAGTACTGTACGTACCATGACGAACCAGGCCACCCCAACAATATATGCTGGGCACTAAAAAACGCCATCGAGCACCTCATCCAGGGCTGCCAACTTTCAGAGTACCGCACCTCGACGACAAGTAAAAACCACATTGAAGTCTACGGACAAATCCTCACGATACATAGAGGTGCACCACTGGTACCCGAGACTTACCATGCACACAAGCACCAATGCCCCCGAGGTGAAGTGCGACCATAGCTGCCGCACCCCACAGGTGGAGTGGGACTCGATCACTTTCAATCGAAATGAGGATGCCATCAAGCAGCACCACAACTACCCATTCCTAATCACTATGATTATCGACCACTATCGATGCCACAGAGTCCTTGTCGACAGCGGTGCCGCGGTTAGAGTCATGTTCGGCAGTTGCTACGAGGCTTTGCAGTGAGATAAAAAGAAACTCACCCTAGATCATGAAACATTGATTAGCTTCGCTGGAGAAATCACACAGCCTGTGGGATCCGATAACTTGCGAATCACACTTGGGGGAGGCAACACTATTGCCACCATGACAACACACTTCATTGTTGTCGATTGTCCTTCCTCCTACAACGTCATCTTAGGGCGAGGCGCCATTTGGAAACTCTAATGCTTCATCGTAGGACCATGTGCATGATGAAAATACCCACCCCGGGAGGCATCCTCACCTTCAGAGCCAATCAGGAGGTAGCGAAACAATGCAACTCATTGACTGTCGTGAGAGGACGCGGCAAGCGAGAGGTTCTCTTAGCCTCTGACTCACTTTCTCCCTCCGACAAGCCCGACAACCCAAGGGAAGATCTCGAGACTCCGGATGAACATGATACTCGCAACAAGAAGAAGGAAGATAAGTGCAAGCTCAAACACCCAAGACTAGACACCTTGGAGGAGCTACTATCGTTCCCATATCCGATACCCACCCAGACAGCAAAGTCAAGATTGGCTCCAAGATAGACCCAGAGTTCCAAAGAGAGCTGATCGCCTTCCTCAAGAGTAGGTAGGAGGTATTCGCCTGGTCCTACGCTGATATGCCAGGGATATTGCCAGAGCTGCTAACCCACATGCTCACCATTTCTCCATTTGTCTCCCCAGTTAGGCAAAAAAGATGCGCCTGTACAAAAGAAAAATACAAAGCCATCCAAAATGAGGTCAAGAAACTCCAGGACATCAGCTTCGTCAAGGAAGTTCCTTATCCGACATGGCTTTCCAATGTCGTGATGGTGAAGAAGCCCAACGGCAAATGGCGTATGTGCGTCGATTACACCAATCTGAACAAGGATTGCCCGAAAGACAGTTTCCCCCTGCCAAGGATCGATCAGCTAGTTGACTCCACCGCTGGCCATAAACGCCTTAGCTTCATGGATGCCTTCTCAGGTTACAACCAAATCACCATGGAGCCGTCTGATGAGGAACACACTTCCTTCACTACCAATAAGGGCTTGTACTGTTATAAGGTAAAGCCATTCATTCTAAAAAACGCAGGGGCCACATACCAAAGACTGGTCAACTCCATGTTCGCAGACCATATCGGCAAGATAGTGGAAGTCTATGTGGGCGACTTGCTCGTCAAAAGTGTCACCATCGAGGATCACATGAAGAACCTGGGCATCGTCTTCTACAATTTGCTCCAATATGGCATACGACTGAACCCTGACAAATGCATGTTCTGCGTACTCTGTGGAAAATTCCTGGGTTTTGTGGTCAGCGAGAGAGGCATCGAAGCGAACCCTAAGAAGCTACAGGCCATCCTCGACATGGCGCCACCCAAAACAAGGAATGAAGTCCAATCACTCACCGGAAGGTTGTTGCTCTCGCCCTCTTTATATCACGCTTAACCGATAAATGCACCCCATTCTTCAAGCTCCTCTAGACTCACTACTCCGATAACATCAATTGGAGACCTGAGCATGATAAAGCTTTTCAGGGCCTCCGCGACTACCTGGCTTCAGTACCTACTCTCTTTCAACCCATCCCGGGGGAGGTTCTCTATATCTACCTGGCAGTATCGATTACTACAATCAATGAGGCCCTGGTCAGGTATGAGAACAGCGAAGAGTTTCCAGTTTATTACACAGGCAAAGGTTTCAACGATGCCGAGTCAAGATATTCCAATATCGAAAAGTTTACCCTCGCACTCCTCACAGCCGCTCTACGATTGCGACAATACTTCCAAGCGCACACCATACATGTCCTGACCAACCAACAGCTGAAACAGGTCTTCCAGAAACCGGAATCCTCGGGCAGGTTGGTCAAATGGTCTATCGAGCTCGGCGAGTTCGACATCCACTACACACCACGCACAAGCTTCAAAGGGCAGGCAACTGCAAACTTCATTGCTGAATTCATACCTCGGGAAGACCAAACACCTCCAGAAGAGGCCGCATCGGAACCAAAGGATAGTCCAAGGTGGAAGCTCCACATCGATGGGTCTTCCAACAGCAAACTTAGTAGAGTCGGCGTAGTCCTAACAGATCCAGAGGGCAACACATACGAATATGGGCTACAATTCAAATTCAAGGCCTCGAACAACACAGCAGAATATGAGGCACTGATCTCTGGCATCCAACTGGCCAAAGAACTGGGTGTCACGCACCTCGCAATCTTTAGCGACTCCCAGCTTGTGGTAAACTAGGTCGACGACGATTATTAGGCCAACGAACCGCATCTATCCCATTACCAATCACTCGCCAAGACTTTACTCCAGCGATGCCTCACCAGTTATACAATCACCTTGATCCCTAAAACCCAAAACAACAAAGCAGATGCTGTTGCTTGACTGGCAACATCACCCCCGAACACCGAGATAAGCAGTCTAAAGCTGGAAATCCTGGATAAACTGAGTATTGACAAGCCCTTCTCAGAGATATTCCTCACGGAAAACGAGCGCCCAACATCATGGATAGATCCATTCATCGACTACCTCTCCAAAGGCATTGAGCCAACAGACAAAGCTATCGCCACTAGGCTCCACCGACGGGTAACACTTTACACAATCCGAGATGAAAAACTGTACAGAAAAGGTAAATCCTTCCCCTTGATGAAGTGCATCTCCCTTGAAGAGGGGCAGTGAGTACTGCTATCGCTGTCGAGCGGAGTGTGCGGCAACCACGCAGGCACGAGAAACCTGGCCCACAATCGAGCAATATGCGAAGCGTATCGCTAGAGCCTGCCTGAAATACCATCAGTTTGCTAACTCACCGCTAGCACCATCAGTACCTCTGTCAATCATCATCGCCCAGTGGGCATACTGTTAATGGGGATTGGATTTCATTGGAAAATTCCAAACGACACCAAGACAGTTCAAATTCACCATCGTCGCCGTAGACTACAACACCAAGTGGGTCGAGGCCGAGGCCCTCGCCACGATCACAGTTGCAAAGGTCATCAACTTCCTGTGGAAGAACATATACTGTCGCTTCGGAATCCCCGAGACAATCATCACCGATAACAGTGCTCAGTTCGATAATGATACTCTCAGAGACTTCGTCGGACAATAAGGCACACAAATCTGATACGCCTTCCCAGCACATCCGCAAACCAACGGCCAGGTCGAAGCCGTCAATAAGATAATCAAACAGAACCTGAAAAAGCGATTGGACGATGCCAATGGCCTGTGGACAGAGAAACTGCCAGAGGTCCTATGGGCGATCAGGACGACACCAATAAAGGCCAACGGTGAATCTCCCTTCTGCTTGTAGTTTGGTACAGAGGCAGTGAACCTCGTTAAATAGGAGGTCCACAGTGAGAGGGTAGCATGCTTCGACCCACTCACCAACCTGGAAGGACTGAAACTTGACTCCGACCTCTTAGAGGAACTCTGAGAGCGAGCCCACCTACTGAATATGAAAAACAAGCAGCGTATCGCTCGCTACTACAACGCCAGGATCATGCCTCGCTCCCTCTCTGTTGGAAATTGGGTAATGAAGGAAAGAATGCCTACCCCAACTGGACTGAAGGCAACATGGGAAGGGCCATATGAAATCATTGAAGCTGTAGGGCTCGCCACCTTCTACATGCGAGGAGTAGACGGGATCACCCTACCACACCCATGGAACGCCCAACACTTCCATTTTTACCCAAATTCAGGCACGGCACCACTCGCACCGCCATCTCTATCTAGCCATCACTCCCCTCCCCCATGTAAGCACCCTGATCTCATCTATGTACTTTTGCACCTGCCCTCGCGTAGGAATTAATGATATGCCATTGAGCACCACATGAAATATTTTGTCATTTTAATTTACGCTAATTGCTATCACCACCGACCCCAAAACACGGTCAAACAATTATATAATTATTGCCATGGCCTTTTTCGGCCACCGCAACCACACCATAGGCACGGGCACGTTATATAGCAACCCCCGATTATCGTCTACATCTCCTAATATAAATGTGATATTGCTTACGACTGATTTAGAAGACACAGTGCGATGCTATCCCTCGCA
The DNA here is from genome assembly GCA_025331145.1 of Rosa persica. Lineage (NCBI taxonomy): Eukaryota > Viridiplantae > Streptophyta > Magnoliopsida > Rosales > Rosaceae > Rosa > Rosa persica. The sequence continues at coordinate 40,017,619 of WFKR01000002.1, read as the reverse complement.
AACCCTTGTGTTGCCAATCGAGATCGAATCTCGCCTACATCTCCTAATACAAATACGATATAGCTTATGGCCAGTTTAGCTGACACAACGCGATGCTGTCCCTTGCAAACCCTTGTGTTGCAAATCACGATTAAATGAATGCGAATGAACAAATATCACCAATAAACGAATTTTACGCGATCGCCTACATCTCCTAATATAAATGCGATATCACTTACGGCTGGTTTAGCTGACACAGTGTGATGTTGTCCCTCGCAAACCCTTGTGTTGCCAATCATGATCAAATGAACGCGAATGAATGAATATCGCCAATAAACGAATTTTACGCCATCGCCTACATCTCCTAATACAAATGTGATATCGCTTACGGCCGGTTTAGCTGACACAACGCGATGCTGTCCCTTACAAACCCTTGTGTTGCCAATCGCGATCAAATGAATGCGAATGAACGAATATCGCCAATAAATGAATTTTACGTGATCGCCTACATCTCCTAATATAAATGCGATAACGCTGACGACCGGTTTAGCTGACACAGCGCGATGCTGTCCCTCGCAAACCCTTGTGTTGCCAATCGCGATCAAATGAATGTGCATGAATGAATATCGTCAATAAACAAATTTCGCGCAACCGCTTGTCTCCTAATATAAATGCGATATCGCTTATGGCCGGTTTAGCTGACACAGCGCGACGCTGTCCCTCCCAAACCCTTGGGTTGCAAATTGAGATTGAATGAATATAAATGAACGAATACGTCCTAAATAAATGAATTTTACACGATCGCCTACATCTCCTAATACAAATGTGATATCGCTTACAGCCGGTTTAGCTGACACAACGCGATGCTGTCCCTCGCAAACCCTTGTGTTGCCAATCGTGATCAAATGAATGCGTATGAACGAATAACCCCAATAAACAAATATCACGCGATCACCTACATCTCCTAATATTATCGCTTACGGTCGGTTTAGATGACACAACGCGACGCTGTCCCTCGCAAACCCTTGTGTTGCCAATTCCGATCAAATGAATATGAATGAACGAATATCGCCTATATCAATGAATTTTACGCGATCGCCTACGTCGGCTGATACAAATGCGATATCACCTACGGCTCCTACAATAAAGGCAATCGCCCACGTCTTCTAAAATAAATGTGATATCGCCTTCGGCCGGTGTAACTCACCGCAGGATGCTGCAACTTGCAAACCCTTGGGCCACCGATTGAGATCAAGTGTGTATGAATGAGTATCGCCAACCAACAAATGTTGAATGTGCATGAATGTGTATAAATTTCTACGCGATATCGACCAATAAATATGAACGATAGGACTACACACAATACTCGCCAATGAAATTATATTTTCCCAGTGGAATATCACACGACATTCGCCAACACCGCCACAAAATGAACAAAGGAAAATACAGAAAAACGCCAAAACCAAAGAACGCCGATATACATGTTATTCCAAAAACAGACCGTAATTTATTACAGGCTTTACAGCCAATAGCGATACATTGAATCTCCACCTATACAAAAGCGATACACTATACATACACTATACAAACAAGGCGTTAAAAGTATAACACACGACACGCAACCGCCAATGCCTGCGCCCCGAGTCTGGTATAGGCTCGCTCCGATCAAGTCTGATTCTTTGGATTTCCAGGAGCTCCGGAAGAAGATCACTGAGTTGGAGGATTAATAAGCTGGCCGGAAACTCAGTGAGGAAGAGGGGGGCATGATTAATCTCCATCATTGTAGCCCACCGCGCCTGCAGTGATCTTAGTCCTTGGGTCTCTCACTCAGACAAGTTTTCAGTTTCCTAGGGGCACAGATTGCGTAATCCCCAAATGGGTGATGAAACCGAGCCCTTGTGAGATTAGGCTATAAAGCCTATTACCCATGATGAGATTAATCTATAAAGCCTAGAATTCTGGAAACACAAAGATCCAGAGAAGAAAAGATTTCAGGAGAAGAAGCACAATGAAAAACAAAGAAAGCGCGATGAGAAAAAAGTCAGAAACCCATTTCCCTACCTCTGTGTATTTATAGAGGAAACCCACCATCCAAATCGACCAACCGTCGTGTCGCCTTAATAACTGCAATAATAACGGAGCAACAAATCGACAAAGCAATAAATATATTCAATGCATGGGAACTAACACCTAGAAAACAGGCGCCCTAATAAACCTTTCATATTTCCAATGCAAAAATGGTCAAGCCACAAGGCAAACCAATTGATCATGAGTTCAACAAGCCAAAAGTATTTACCAGTAACGCTAGCCTATCGCTGGCACCAAAAATGAACAGAGCATAATCAGCCTTGGCACTCATTGCTTGATCCCCCACTCGGTCTTGCTCCCTTTCCCCATCTCGCTCACCAGTACTCTCGCCACACGGAGGGACCTCAGCACTAACACGAGCCTCCTGATGGCCAACATGGCCCGAGGGAGACTCTGACACAGCGACTGCTTCACGAATCACAATGCTAGGATTCTGTCTGCCACTTGAGGCACTCGCTTGAGATTGCGTCGCCTTCTTTCCCTGCATATGTCGGACCATCTTCTCCTGGTTAATCCAACCAGCGGCAATACCGTCACGAATCGAATGCAGCACATCATCCGAGAAAGCCTTATTTATCTTCTCCTGAAAATGTGCTGTCTCGTCCCAAGAGAATCGATGGCTTCAAAGATCTTCGAGCTTTTCAGAGGAGGTGTTTAGGATTGCGTTTTGGAGATAGAGATCCACTGCCTTATCCGCACCATCTCGCCTAGCTTTTCGAAGCTTGTCAAAATGTGTCTCTGCAGTGGCAAGCAACTGAAGCACCTCATCAGCAAAGTTGCTTGACCGGGACTGTTGCTCGCTTAGCTCTTTTTTCAGGTGCTCAATCTCAGCATCTTTTTCGCCAACTTGGGTCTCAATGGACCTCAAACGACCAACCTCTCCCCACAAAGTACCCACCTGCCCATCCAACTCCACCACCCAATCAGGATAAGGCGCCAAACTATCCAAAGATGCCCCGCGAAGCTCCAATTCGGCATCGCACTCCCGGACTTGTTCCTCTAACTCTCGCAAATGCTCCCCGGTAGCTTCAACCCGAGCCCTAACCTCCTTCAGGGCCTTCAAGCTAGACTCTGCCCGCTGCAACTTCCCAGTCATGTCCAGATTCAACTCCCTCAGAGGAGCAACGGAGTCCTCGGCCTCCTAACGCTGCTCCTTCTCCATAACGAGCGGTCGCTCAAGCTCCATCCATCTCGCGATCCCATCATCAATCGCCTGCCTCATCTCTTAATACCCCGCCTGGTTGCGATCCAGTACACCCTGAAGCTTGCGCGCACTTGCCCTCTAGGCATCCAGCTCCCCTCTTAGTCGGGCTATCTCCCGATCAAAATGGGCCACCAATTCAGCAGAGGCATGATAGTTCATGTTTTCCTCCTATACCACATATAATAACCATGAGAAATGAACAAAAAGAGGGAGCGATAACACATAATGAGGCAATACATACCCTCATTAACCTCTCTTGAGCCTCCCGATACCCCACGTGCGGGTCTTCAGTGTTCACCAGACTACGATCGCGAAGGCAATTCCGTAAGTCGGCCACCAGGTGAAGAATGGCTCCATCAGTCACCCCAATCTCACCTAGAGTGCGTGCGAGACCTCCAGCCACTTCATCATGAGAACCCCGCAAGCCCCCACTCGTAGACCTCTAGCCCGACTCCCCGTCAACTCTCGACCTCTTGCCCCTATTAGTATCCACACTAACACCAATAGTGGGGCTCCCGAGACGAACCTGCGAGGCAGTCCTCTTCCTCGACCCAACTCCATCGGTATGAGCACAAGTCTCCACCACCCGGCTACCATCCACCTCGCCAACCGGGGCCGGAACCTCATTGATCGGAGCACTCCCAATATCAACCTCCTCAAGTTCAGGCTGAGCCTCGGCAACCTTGACCACCGGGACTGCATCACCAACGGCCTGGCTAGTCATAGCCTCGCCACTATCGATAGTGATAACCTCCCGAGATAGAAGAACACCAATATCGCCACCAAAAACAGCATCTAGCTGCTCCAACATAGCACCTTGAATCAGGCAAGCCCTCACACTAGTATCGCTCAGACGACGCTCAACCTCTTCAAACAGCTCTTCGACGGAGATCTCCACCTCTATAGTCGGCTCCACAGACCGAGCTGTGGCCCCACGTTCCACCCCTCCTGCTGGGACACGGGAGGACTGCCTCACTTCCTCTTGGACCATGAGAGAACAACACTCGCCATCACGTCCTCGGGTACCTCCAACGCCATCACCTACTGGCCCTCGCGGCACCTGGTATTCTAAAGCTGAACCCTGAACATCTTAAGCAGCACGCTTCTCAACACCATCCTCCTCGACTCGTTGATTGAGATACTCCAACATGGTATCTGGAAACCGCAGAAACACGTCGTCGGGCAGTACCATACTGGCATACAGACGATCAGTCACACGAAATGTATCGAGAAGGTCCACACTGGCATACGGAGCGTCGATCTTGCTTGGGGCCTCACCTGGCATACCACTGTAAAACAATGCATCACTAATATAGCTAAACAAATATCAAGGCATCAAAACAACAAACAAGTACAAATAACGCCTCACCCGGACACCTCCCCAGATCAAACCGCTCATATACCGGAAGCCGGCAAAGGCGATAGAGCCCCCTCTGCCCCCTCGGGAAAGCACCTAGCGCCCTCGAGACACGCCTTTGCTATAGGGGGGTCAAGACAACTTCCTGCCTCACTATGATACAAAACATGCTATTGGCACACCAATGGCAAGCAATAAAATTCACCAAACACACAAGGACGATACTCACAGATAGGTTGGAAGCGGATCGGAGCCTGGTGCATCATGTTTGGATTCTACCAATGACCTCCAACTAGGCAAGGCCTGCTCCCCCAGCGAGAATAAATATTCGAGGGCAGATCCTCGATAACAACCTTGCCCTACTCCCTGAAGTTCACTCACCCACTATCACCACTCTTCGTCGAGTATTGCATCTTAAACAAAGAATTAAACTCGCCGATACTGGGACAAAGCAACTTGCTCAACTTCCACAACACCAATACCCCTATTATCCACCTCAACGCATTCGGCGATAGCTGCCCCACTGATATGTTCAGACACTATAATAGATACTAGAATTCCTCCGGTATCGGGAACGACAGCCCACATTTGAGCTGGTACTCGTAAAAACACGCCCATCCCGCCTCGGGGTGACTAAAGTACTCGCCATCCCTTAGAGGGCTCAACAAAACAGTGTTCGATATTCCCCAAGCCGCCCTCATATGACTAATCTGCTCCTCGGTCATACTCCAACTAGGCTGATCAATCGACGTCTCGCCAAGGAGCAACCTCTCACCAGCTGAGTGCGGAATCTCCAAAATTTCGACACCTCCCTTGTCAACATCGTCGGAACCTACAACATCGGTTACCCTACTCGAAACGCCGCGAGACGACCCCTCGCCGCCTCCGCCAGAAATACCCTCGCCATGACCGTGAGAACCACTCATACCAACACCGCGAGAAGCACCAATGGCACCCCCGCGAGACACACCCTCCCCACAACTGCCAGAACCACCCTCACCACCACCGTAGGAGATGCCCGCCGCACCCCCGCGAGAGGCTCCTCTACCGCCACCAAGTGAAGAGCCGTCCCGGCTACCCCGACCACGATTCTCCCGGGCCATACCGCGAACACAACTTCAAACCAGTCTATCACTTAGAGCGCCTCACTCTCCCAAGCCCGCCTCTGCAAATTTCAAACCCGACAATTTACCGGAGTCACAACCAAAATCCTAAGTAAGCCAAAACACCACTATCCCCGATGCAAAACCCATTGCAAAATACCCATAACCCACAGATAAATACCACATCCGGCGAACAACCCACAATGCAAGCGCACAACCCAACACTCTCAAAACATGATACAGGGAAATTAGAAAGATGACGTACCTGTCTACTCCTCTAGCAAACGACGACAACAACGATGAGAAATTCCGAACACCAAATACAAGATGGAGCACCTCTGAGCAATAAAGCCCCACACTTTACCCTCTTCCTCTCTCAATACCCAGAAAAACAGAGAAACAGTAAAATTCTCCACTCCCCTCCTCTACCCATATATAGGGCCCCTGAGAGGTACAGGGACCGTTGGACATACAAGGACGATGACACCAGATCTCACCACGGGTCCAACATCCCTGAACGTTGCAGAACTCATGCGCTGTCGCCTCAACTCCTTACCTCTGCACCATTATTACATGTTACGGACTCCAATACACCGTACACGTGGGTGACAGCAATACACGTGTCGCTAGGGCATAGGACGTGCACCGAAGGGCCGTAAGATACCCTACCACAGATTCACGATAGCGACACAAGAGGGAGTAGTGGAACCATCTCCTCACCCCAGCCAAGAATCCTCTTATGTGGGGACTTGGGGGACTAGTGGGGTACTGGCTGTACGAAAGCCACGTGGCACATACTCGCCTCCAGCCTCCGATACTCTCACTAGGGACAAACTCCTACCCAAGAGAACTCTTAACCGGGGACTTAGAGGACTTGTTGGTATACATACCTCCTGAGCTCAAGTATTGGAAGCACCAGGCTCATATCACCAATAAAAAAAGCATGACAAGCTCCCAACTGAGGATCCTGATACCCCTCGGGATGATATCGGGACCTCGAGCGTCCCACACCGAAAGAAATGGATTTAGGCCCCCACAAACCTCTTACATTAGAATCATCTACAATAACTCCAAAGAGGTAACTGTTTACTATTGCTTTCCATTATCATTATCATCTAACATAACTGACTTAGGCATCGGAGCGTTGAGGGCCGGCACACCCGGTCTTCCTTCTGACCTGTGTCCGTTTTGCAGATAATCGAGACCTATAGCGATAGTGCACTACTAGAATAACTCAATCACACGACAGTCATCAGACGACACATGAGTTTTTGTTGTCGTCTGAGTTAGTCAGACGATGGATTTTTTAAACCTGTCTTCTCACTTCTACTCATCCAACACATGATCCTTTGGTAAATTTAAGAGATTTCAGACAACACTAATAAGAATATCTGTTGTCTGAAAAAAAAAATTTACATTTATTTTTTTTCCACTCAAAACCTAGCAACATTTGTGGAAAACTCGTGTTCCCTTCCTTAGCTAAAGATTTAGGTCACTTGGTCGCTCTCAGCCTCTCTCTTACTCACTGTAGCTCTTACCCTCAGTCCCCCTCACCCTCTCAACCTCGCTCTCAGTCTCATTCGATACACACAGTGGGCTCTCTGTCGATCTAGACTGACTTTCTTCAACCTCCATCTCTCTCTCTCTCTCTCTCTCTCTCGTAAGTTCTTCTTGATTTTTCTTACTTCAATATAAGATTCATGTTCTTCAATTTTAATTCGAAAATAAAAAATTGGGTTTTGATTGAGTTTTGTGATATTGGTGTGCATTGCAGTAATTTGAATTCTATAATTGACATTCTCAATTCTATCGCCCGCGCCTCTCTCTCCACCGCGGTTTCTCTCTTCTTCAGTCTCTCTCAATCGCGACTCTCTTCTCTCTTTCCCTCCCCACCCTCCCCCCACCTTGTTCTTCTTTTCTATCTCTTACTTCTCAATCAGATTCAGTTTTTCGTTTTCTTCTTATTGGGTTTTGATTGAGTTTCTGAGTTCTGATCCCTCCCTCCCTCCCCTTGTTATTCTTCTCTATCTCTTACTTCTCAATCAAATTCAGTTTTTCGTTTTCTTTTCATTGGGTTTTGATTGAGTTTTTGAGTTCTAATATGATTGATTTTCGGATATTGCTATTTCTTATTTATTTGGTTTCTGAGATTGATTGATACTTTGAATTTCGAAATTGGATGGTTGCTGCAATTGTTCATGTTTCTTCCTGGGTCACGACTCCACCTCTCCCCCACCCCCCTCCTCCTCTTCTTCTCCTTGTAAGTTCTTCTTCTCTTTCAGATTTAGTTCAGTTCCTCCATTTTTTCATTGGGTTTCGATTGGGTTTCTTGATATAATTGGGTGTATTGATTGGATTTTCATAGGCACCCAGTGCTGGAATCCCTACAAAAGGTACTAGTGGCCAAGACTTTGTAAGTAGAAATTCACTTTTTTCACTTTTTTTTCCCACCGATACACTATAGTGTTTATATAAATGATCTTGCAGAGACCAAAAACAAAGTTTGGTCTTCGATAAATTAAATACCAATTGGCTAAATCCTTTTGATATTGAGGTATGAGCTGCTCTACCAGATGATAACATTTGGAAAAGTATGGTATTGTCGCATGATATATATGAAGTGATTTCATCTTTCTTACCACAGGCTTAGAATTGATAAAATGGCATTCATTGATGCAGGTCTTCTGTACGAAAAGCAAACTGAATTGCAATGCATGTCCAATGACAGCAGAATGTAGGCATTATGCAAGTGCATTTACAAGGTTTGCATACAAATTCTCCACCTTTGCATTTTAAAGTCACAAGCTCCATCATATAGGTAGTTCCAATAGATAAGAACATGTTTTTCATTTGTCCACCACCAATAAGAGAACATCTGATGAGTGAAAATAGTCTTAAAGAAAAAATGGTTATAATTTCATTAGGACACATGAATGAAATTAAACAATTACAACTTTGCTTATCAGCAATATGAAACTAAAAACATAGATAGTTCAAAAGAAAAGAAAAAAGGAAAGGATCGTGAATCATATTGTTACGTAATCAAAGGCCCATTATTTGGTATTCACCAATCCTTAGTCTAGTGAAAACTATGGATAGTGAACACCAAATATCGTAGGTTGCTTATCCCCTTTTCCTCCAACTTTTCAGGTGGTGGTTAGTATATAAGTGGAGCTTCAGGTGGTGTAAGATTCTGGATTTTTGGTGACTTATCTCTTGAATGAGCTAAACTATTATTTTTGAGCAAGTTCGACTGCGGACCAGATTGTAGTAAATTGTAGACCTTGTTGATAGTTGGGTATGTGTACGAAGGGAAGCTTTAGTTACAATGTGGTCTTTATATTATCCCTCTCTCTTAAGTAGTATTCTTAAATTCACCTCAATGGACCGATTTGTGATTATATTCTCTATTTCAGTCTCACTTTTCTTTGACATAGGAAAAGACAACTAAGAAAAGTTTCCTATGAGAAGTATCTGGTTTAACTTGTTACCCAAGTAGTGAAATAAATTCTTGGCCAAAACACCTTTGGGTTCTACCTGCAACGTGATAGAGGCATTATGCCAGTAGTTTTAAGAGGGAGTGATGATGTCCTGTCTATATTGGTTGCCTTGCTGTATCAGTATAATTTCCATGGCAAATGAGATTAGCTGCTTAGTGAATTTGCGTTCAAAAACATTGAATTTTGTTTTTTGTCCTCTAAAGTTTGTTGATAAGTTTTAAATGCCAATTTTAGGTTGCCCATCATAGATAAATTCAAGGACATAGGAACTACTGTTATGGGGAAAGTGGAATCTGGTTCAGTGCGTGAAGGGGATTAACTGATTATTATGCCAACTAATTGAGTGATAGCATACATGTTGATTTATAATTTGAGCCTTGCCTAGAGTTGTTTTTAATAGTTCATCTATTGCTCTTGATAGGGAAGGTTGGTTGGTATACAAGGGGAATGCTCAACCTGTGAGTCGACAATGGATGGAGTATTGTGTTCCCGTTCTTTCGTTTGTTACTATTCTCTGTTTTCTTTTGGGAGGATTGAAAACTAAGCTGACATCCCAGTTTTAACTCTGAGAACTTGGTTCTTGAGGTGTCTATGAAATTGGTTCTTGTTTTGTATCATGCTTCACTGCTTTGTTCTCAAAATTCCTGGAAACCATGATAGGCCTTATATCTCAGTCTGGGGCTTCTTTGATTCTGGGACTCAATTCTTTCAAATATTTGGGTGTAAGTCTTCTTCGTCGCAGTTTTCACATGCTTAATCTTTAAACCTAAAAGTAATACATGGCTAGGAACCTAGGATTTCGGTTACCTCAAGTTAAGTTGACAATTACTTAGTTTATTAGCATCTTCTGCTACTCAGTTTATTACTCAATTACTCAGTTTTTCCATGACCAAGTTTCTTTACTGCAAATGCAGGCAATGACACTGAGGACCATCATACTTACTTATCTTCGATACAATATGCATTGTGACATTGATTTGCTGCAACTAGTTGTACTGGGTGGTCAGAACTGAGTTGGCAAAGTTTGTGGTTAAAACATATATGTAAGATTTGTGTTGGTACTTCTTGGAGACCTATTTTGTTATTTCAGTTCAAAGTTTGTGGTTACGTTTTGGTTGGACATGAATTGATATGTAAGAAATACTTCATACAATTGGGTACCCTATTTGTAGTTTTGGTGTGTTTTGGCAATGTATGCCAATGACGTGCTAGTGAATGACATTTGAACTAATTTGTATTTCATATATGCCTACTTCCAGAAATCAGTTGTGCTTATTCAATTCAAACAACATATATAAGGCTACTAACTGTGGTAGTGCAATATCATCAGACAACACATAAATTTACAAACACATAATATCTATTGTCTGAGGAACATTCAAACAATAGTTGTACTAAAGGAGACATTGTGTGCAATTCCTTACCATGACATAACTAAACTTTCACTGATGTCGGAGTTTCATTCAAGACAACACATGCATCCAACACATTGTTATCTTAATGTGATTTCAGACAACATATATAAGGCTACTAACTGTGGTAGTGCAATATCATCAGACAACACATAAATTTACAAACACATAATATCTATTGTCTGAGGAACATTCAAACAATAGTTGTACTAAAGGAGACATTGTGTGCAATTCCTTACCATGACATAACTAAACTTTCACTGATGTCGGAGTTTCATTCAAGACAACACATGCATCCAACACATTGTTATCTTAATGTGATTTCAGACAACATTATCATCCAGCAACATGTTATCTTAAATGAACTTCAGACAACAGAAACAAAATTCAAAAATAATCTACAGTGTTTTCCTATTGACGTCAAATTGGAGGAAGATCAGAAACAGCGTAAACTAATCAAAGAGGAGCTGGAAAAATATTCTAATTATGAGGAGACTTTGTGGAAACAATGCTTAAGGGTTGACTGGCTTCAAGAAGAGGATAGCAATACCAAGTTCTTTCATGCACATGCTAAAGGCAGAGGACATCAAAATCAAGTACTGGGGGTTTTTGATGTGGCTGGTACTTGGTCTAACAACTTGTCTGATATTCAATATGATTTCATATCCTACTTTTACAAACCTTTATAGTACTGAAGGGTGTGGCAATATCAATCTCATTATTGACAAGATTCCACGGAAAGTGACAGATGAGATGAATGCAAAGCTCTTGAAAAAGTTTGAGAGATGAGAATTGGAAAATGCTTTGAAACATATTGCTGCTCAGAAATCTCCTATTTCGATGGTATATCTGCCTTATTTTTCAAAAATTATTGGTGAGTGGTGGGTGACTCGGTATATGCGTTTTGTCTTGGAGTACTAAATGAGGGTAAAGAGATTCAGGATTTCAATCATACACTTATATCTCTGACTCCCAATGCATAAGTCCTCAGCAGGTGATAGCCTATCAGTCTTTCTTCCATTGTTTACAAGTTAATTTCAAAGTCTATAGCTAACAGGCTCAAGGTTTTTCTCCCGGACATAATCTCTTGTACACAGAGTGCATTTGTACCTGGAAGGAACATTTAAGACAATGTTATCGCAGCGTTTGAAACTATTCATACGATCCGCACACAAAGAAGCACTGCATCTCCTAAAATGGTTCTTAAATTAGATATCAGTAAGGGGAATGACAGGGTGGAGTGGAATTTTCTGAAGGCAGTGATGATAAAGTTCGGTTTTGTGGAGGATTGGGTAGACATAATAATGAGGTGTATCAGTTCTGTCTAATTTTTAGCTTTATGGAAAGGTCAGCCAATTGGTAATTTCAGGCCAACAAGAGGTATTAGGTAGGGTGACCCATTATGACCCTACATGTTCCTATTTGTTTATGAAGGTCTTTCGGCTCTGCTATATCATGCTGATTCTTTTGGGTTGATACAAGGAGTAAAGGTAGCGCCTACAGCTCCTTCCATTTCACACTAGCTTTTTGTGGATGACAGCCTCTTATTTGTCAATGCTATTGTTCAAGAGAGTGTGTCTTTAAAGCAATGCTTACTTCTCTATGAATCTGCAACAGGTCAACGAATCAAATGTGGATAGTCAAGTGATGAATGAAGATAAATATATTATGAATGGATCATTGAGTTTCATGAAAAGTACCTGGGGCTGCGTACCACAATAGGAAGAAATAAGAAGGAAGTATCCAGGAAGTTAAATGAGCGACTAGATTTTCATCTCCAAGGATGGCAAGGGAAGTTCCTCTCAAAAGCGGATAAGCTTGTGTTAATTAAAGCTGTTGCTCAAGCAATTCCCACTTATTCAATGGGTGTGTTCTAGTTGCCTACTGGAGTTTGCAAGAAATTTCAATCAAAAGTGAGTCAGTTTTGGTGGGGAAAAGGAGGTGAAAAGCAAGGAATCCATTGATGTAGTTGGGATAAGCTCTGCAAAAGGAGGGAGGAGAGAGGTTTTGGCTTTAGATATTTGGGGGCCTTTAATCAAGAAATGTTAGCAAAGACGGTCCGGAGGATTTTTTGGGGTAAACACTCTTTGCTAAGCTAATTACTTCAAGCTAAATATTTCCCAAACTCTTGTTTCTTAGATGCTTTGCTAGGGCTCACACCTTCAACTATATGGAGGAGTTTGTTATGGGGTAAGCAAGTATTAGATAATGGAACTCGTTGGCGAATTGGAAATGGAACACGAGTAAGTATAATGAAGGATTGGTGGCTGCCTTGTCCAATTGGCTTTAAGGTGGTGAGTCCAGTTTCATTTCCGGTACATCTGAAAGTGGAGACTTTGTTCACAGCCTCTGGAGCATGGAATGTGCCTCTTGTACAATCTAACTTCTTACCTCATGAAGCTGAGTTGATACTTACTATGCCTCTTGGATTAAGAACTGTACATGATAAGCTTGTGTGGCACTTTACCAAATCTGGATTTTACAATGTGAAGTCAGGATATAGGGTAGCTAGAGACTTGCAGGTCCGGAAAAATGGCTCAATAGTAGGTTGTAGTAACGATGGCAAAAAGTCTGTGGAACAAAGTATGGAGTCTCAATATATCCCACAAAGTTAAAGTATTCATGTGGAGGGTTGCACACAACTACCTACCATGTGGTATGAATCTGAAAGCTAGGAAAATTGTTGAACATCCATGCTGCTGGCAGTGTGGCGCCTATATGGAGTCGGTAAATCACATAATGTGGGAGTGCCCAAAAGCAAAGGCGGTTTGGAAGCAGTCTTTTCTTCGTGGTGTTCGTAAAATTTAGCAGGAACCATCATTCTTAGATCTACTACATCACGTACATGCTACTGCTTCGGTATCTGAGCTACCTAAATTTTGTTCTATCACATGGTGGCTATGGCGTAACCGAAACTTGCATAGACATGGGGAGAAAAGTCTGGGACCGGATGCATTAATTAAGGCTATAGATGAATGGCAGTTTGAATTTGAAAATGCTACACAAAAGTTTCAACCCATGAAGAAGGCAACTCCTCCGACTCAAGTCACTTGGCAACCTCCTTCTGTTGGCTGTCTTAAGATGAATTTCGATGGAGCCTGTGATGTGAAGAAGGGTCTCAATAGGTTGGGGTGGTGTTTAGAGACTGTAATGGTGCAATGAAAGGAGCTATGGCAGTACCACAAGTTGGGAATCTCCCTCCAAGATCGGTGGAAGCCTTGGCGTTGCTGCATGGTTTAGAGTTTGCATTGCATGTGGGTTTCTCTAACCTTGAGGTGGAAGGTGATGCACTTTTCAGTTCTTAATAGTTTCAATGATAGGTCTGATGACTTGAGTTTAGAATGACATATTTTGGATGAAGTTAAGTCTTTAGTTAAGACTTTTAATTCTTGTAGTGGGCACTTTGTGAAAGGGGAAGGTAATGGTATTACTCACCGATTGGCAAAGGAAGCCTAAAAAATTAGTTAGCCTTTCTTTTGTTTGGAGTCAGGGCCTGATTAGCTCCATCAGTGTGTCAGTATGGACTTTCAGTGTTAAGTCTAGTATGGGAATCTTTTGGGTAATTCACCACTTAGGTGTTTGCTAACAATCTTTCCACAACTCGTTGTAATTGATTCATATTCAATGAAGTTCTTTTTGATAAAAAAAAAAAATTTAGGTATCACATTGATAACATTGTAAGTTCAGGTATCATATTGACATTCCCCTAAATGTCCAAACCCTGTTGGTGAAAAAAATCCTTTTATTTATTTTTAACATTTTTTTTCATCTAAATCAACATACAAAATAGACAAGCATATCATATATTTGAGAATTCATGTTGAAGAAATTAATAAACTATTTATCTTAACTTTATTTATTCGAACAGTAGCAGCAAAGAAAAAATACGATATCGACCAACAGCTTTAATTGACAATATTATTACACACACCAGAAAAACAACAAGTAATTAAGATAACAAGCTGTTGAGAACATACAAATCCCGTACATGGGAAAGATGGGACCTCGCCTATGAGCTGTTTATAAGAGTTTGGGCCACTCCATCCATTGCCAATTGATTTTGGATGTGAACCCCAGATTACTTTATCATGGTATCAGAGCAGGTTATCCCACGTGTGTATGCCTCGCGGCCACACAGGCTCCACGTCACATAAAGTTATCTATGTGTATGGCTTGAAAATTTTTCACACGTGCGGGGACGTATTGAGAATACATACATCCCATATGGGAAAAATGGGACATTGCCTATGAGTTTAAAAGGATTTGGGCTACTCCATCCATTGCCAATTGGTTTTGGATGTGAACCCCAACTTACTTTATCACAAGCCACCACGCTCCCTCTAGATCAACAGAGATCTCAAACACCACAGTAGTCTTTGATAGGACACTCAGATTTCATTCCTTCTGGTGTCTTATTAAAGAGAAGGAAACCAAGATGATCGAAAGGCCTGTACAGTAAGGGATGTTTCTCATCGACTAACTCTTCAGGTACTTGCAGAATCCCACTATTAAATGTGAATAATCCCATGGAGTATCTGGTTTTCTTTTCTTTCATGATGACTTGGTGATCACAAGAGTGTACCCTGTCGTTGCTCCATGCCTATGTATCAAGTGAAAATAAAAGATATGAGAAACGGTACTGAGATTCAAGCATGTAATTGGGATTTAAAATGAAATGAACGAAAATGTTTGACATAATTTCCTTCCTTGTCACCATTTCTAATGTGAATACCACTCTCACAACTATAATTCTTGCTAGATTATATTTTTCGTTTATGTAATTCTTTCCGGCTTTCACTTTAAAGTCTTTAATTCTGTTAAGGTTATGTATCATCTAATTAAATTGTTAAAAATTAAAATACATGATGTAACTAATCAGTAGACTATTATTTATGGAAACGTTAAAAAAATTGATGAAATCTCTCATTCCTTGATGAAATTTTATTAAAAAAAAGCTGAAGTGATGGACCCACCATGAATGCGTCTCCTGCCATGACTAGAAAAGATGAAGGTGAAGTTTCCACATCAATCCATTGGCCGTCCTTTGTTCTTATCTGCAAACCATTGATCTCATTTTGATGAAGTATGGATATGAAGGTCTTATCTTTGTGAGGATGCAATCCCATATCAGTCTCATTCAGCTGAGGCGCTCTATATTTGAAGCACCTAAGAAGGTAAGTCGTTGATGCCATGTGAGACTCATAGAGCTTCTCCACGCCATAATTCTCAAACACCATTTTTGTCACCATTTCATCCAATTCTGCCACCAGCTTTGAGAAGGAATGAGCATTTTCACTGATTTTTCAAAGATTAAATAGTTACACAATAAGAATATACGTATATATTTACAAGAATACATTCACATACGTACGCTGGGATTTGAATAAATGAAATACTGAAAAATCATTAGTTTGATGAGTAAAATTTGATTTAGAGCTTTAGAGTGTGTCATGAGCCACATGCACTAACCGAAACTCGTCATTTCCTTCAGGCCACATGATACTTGTGAAGCGTTGAGCTCCTTCTAATGTCGTCGGGTTATCAACACCCAAGGATTCGTAGAGAGGGAGGAAGGAATATTGTCCGAAATAGCTGTGGTAAGGCCTGTCACTGGTGTTCTGCATCTTAGTTTCCAAGGGAAGATTGAAAAGGTCTTCGAGCAAAGAAAAAGTCGAGTTGTGAAGTTCCAAAGGAACTTTATTGCAAATAGCTTCAAAGCAGCCATACTCTTCTAGAGCATACTTGACTTCCTTGCTTGCCAAGAGCCATGCATCTGTACCAGGCTTCAAGTTCTCTTTTGATAAATCTACAATGGGAACCTTAGCTGGCTGAGTTTGTGACCCCATAATTATCCGAGTGATAAGAAATGTTCTCTTAATTGTAATATAGCTCGCTAGTTTAGTTGGAGGATTGTTGCACTGATATGAAACTTATATATAGAGAGGTGATATAGTTGCACTGATGTCATATGTATAGAGTGAGACATTCGATTCAGAACATATTTAGACCAACTCAACCATAAAAATGATAAATTTAAGTTGCTACTAGATAGTACATATCAAATCGATCACAATCATTGTCACTTTGTTTTTGTGTGTGAGTACTAGTCAACTACACAATTATGCTATTGTCAAACAAGTACCTGAACCAGATGTAAACGTTAATTATTTTTTTGGTCGAAAAACTGTTCGGTTTTCTAGTTTAAGGACAATAATTAACATGTCAATGTCTATATGATCAAATAACGTACGTTATATAAGTTGTTTAATCAATAAGCTAATGATCAGTTTGATTACTGATTCTATGACCAGTTTTATTTGTTATACTGGCTCTATGATTAGTGGTAACTAACTCTATTAGTTATTCAAATTATGTCGTTAATAAAAGAGGGCTCGTTACTGATTCAAACAGCCTGCGGAGGAAGTTCATGAGATAAGAGTTTGACATGCAAGAATGACATAGATATAAATTTTTCAAATGAGAATCTATTTCACTTCACATGCAGAACTCATTTACCTTAACAGATAATTTTTCTTATTTACTACATCAATTGTTATAATGGTAATATTTATTGATTACATGAAAAACAAATATATATGTACGACAAATATACATGTACCTTATCCGATAGCAAGCCATAGTGGGCTCCTGATGTTGGTTTTGGCTGTATAAACGACAACACGTTAAACTATAAAACTAAATGGCAACACGTTAAACTTAAGGTTCTTGTCCATTTACTCCATTTTTAGAATTGGGTTTTTGTCTATTTACCTCATTTTAGATATTTTTTTTCACTTACTCCATTAAGTTTTTTTTTTAATTCTCACTTACCCAAAACACTGTAAGGAGATCTCCCCTAATACCCTTAAGGTTTTTTTTTGTTGTTTTTTTTTTAATATCATTTTACCATCACCCCTTTATTTCATAGAGAGAGAGAGAAACAGAGAGAGAGAATGGAAGAGAGAGAAACCAATCGTCGCCGGATTTCGGTCACCGGTTGCTGAAATCATGCCTACTTTACCCGTAGTCCAATCACCGGCCGTTGGAATCCGGTCACTGATCGCCGCCCACCGAAATTTTCTGAAAACCTCGCCGGAGGTCCCAAAGAGGTCGCCGGAAATGTTTATTACCCCAATAGATGTCTATTGGGGGGCAATAGATGTTTATTCCCCTAATAGATGTCTATTGCCCCCCAATAGAACTTTCGGTCGCCGGAATGAAAACTAATCTCTGTAAAATTAGACAAATAAAACTTTGATTAAGGAAAAAAAATGAGATCATTACATGAACGTCTATTTGTCCCCAATAGACGTCTATTGCCCCCCAATAGATATTTCCTTCTGGGACTTCTGCACACATTTTACCCAAAAAAATAATAATTTTGGGCACCCATGTCAAGAGTTTCTCGCCGGTGATTTGGAGCTCCGACTCGAAGATGCCTACTTCTACCATTTCACTTCAATCAAGCAGCTTAATTTGTAACTGCCAAAAAAAAAAGCTGCTTAATTTGTAAAACAAAGAGGTGTAATTTTTAAGGTGAAATTAAAAAAAAAAAAAAGCTTCGTCAACGAAACAAAGCCAAAAGATGAAATTCCGGTCTAGCGGCTTCACCGTCTGGCTGGAGAAAACTCTGTCAGCAACGAAAACAAGTCGAAATAATCAAAAAATAGTCCTGCAAAGCAAACTCTCACAAAACCAAACGGACCGCTCCGGAAAAACTCAGTTTCCATCAGTAGATCAGAGATAGAAGACAGTGGAGGTCCATCGATGGAAGACAGTGATGGGGGAGAGAGAGAGTTCTCGCCAAATCAGAGTGGGATGAGAGTGCTGGCCAAGAGCGAGAGAGAGAGAGATGTCGCCGAATCGGAGTCAGATGAGAACGCTGGCCTAGAGAGTGAGAGAGAGAAAGAGATGTCGTTGAATCGGAGTTGGATAAGAGCGTTGGCTGAGAGAGAGAGAGGGAGCGAGAGAGAGGAGGAGGATGATGATGATAAGTGGTACATAGTAGTTTTTCAATTCGATCGAGGGTAATATCATCATTTTATTTTAAATCGGGTTGGTGGGAATAAAAATCTCTTGCTGGGGTAAGTGGGATGATTTTGCATATTTTGTCTATTTACACGAGCATTTGCCTAGCATGATTAGCTATAATGAGCCACGTTCATACTACCGCCAGAAATACCACCTCCGACCATAAGAGTCACCTATGGGAACACAGCCAAGTAGGCTACCGCCTGGGCCCAGGCTTACCCCAAGATCACCACTGACGGGCCCCCACGCGCCGCGCCATCACAGCATCAGAAGCTGGGAACATATCAATCCCACATCAAAAACATGGAGAAGATCAGCTCTCTCCTCACCTATAAAAGGTTCTCTCCTCTCTCCTCATTAATTACCCATGTACTACTTGTCTACTGTTACCATGTCAACGCAAATACATTGACTAACTTAGGCATTGGAGAAGAGAAGACCGCCCGACGCGATCTTCCTCTGACGCCCCTTTTGTATTTCACTTGACAAGTAGCTGAAGCATTGGGAATATCGAGCAACGGTCCGCCCACCAGACCTGTGTTGATCATAGTTTAGCAACCGCTGAACTTTGAACATCAACATTGGGGCCGTCTGTGGAAATCTTTTGAACAAAAGGTCACCCCACCCACCATGGCTAACGGTAGCGGGGGAAACGCCGAGGAGCAAGTGGACCAGTCCGCCAACCCCCACCCCGCCAACCCCGCGGCTAGCGTTGACCCAGCGATCAACGTTAAACGAGCACTATTCAACACTCCAACCAATCCTAGCATGGGTCCCCAGGGCTCATCCCAGTCCAGCAGACCCAAACTGTAGCGGAGGCCCAGCCGGGCAGCAGTCTCCCACCTGTCCAGCACCTTGCCGCTATGTACAAGCTGGCACTGATAGACCTCCACAAAGTAAATAGGGAGCGCGAACAAGAGCGCCGGTAGAAGGCGGAAGCCCAAAAACAAGTGGCCACGCTAGTGTCGAGGTTCGATGAATTGAAAAAGGCACTAAAGGCAAATGCTAATATAGCACAGAGCGAACAGTCATGGAGCACTAGACGCAGTCGACCCAACACCGACGGAATTGTACCTGTACCAATCATACATATGCAAGTATTGCTTAACCCACCAGAATTAATGGGCCCACCTCCTCTACCCAGCCTAATGATGGAGCAGGAAGAGGAATCACAACCAAATACCAACCTCTTGGCAGCCAGAGCTAGGACTGAAGGTAACCCACCTACTGCCAGGCAAGGGCCAATCCAGCGGAACCTCCAAGCGGGGCCAGCTAGCGATGCCACCTCCCTAATACTGGAAAGGATGCAGCAGTTGGAGTAGAGGCTAGCCCTGGTAAAGGCAGGCGCCCCAGCGCCAATACCAAATCCGCTTTTCACATCCATACCAGGGCCATTCACCACCAGAATTCTGCAGGCCGTCAGACCAGCACACGTAAAGACACCAAAGATGTCATATTACAGCGGCACGTCTGGCCCATTCGTCCACATGGACACCTTCAAAAAGGTCACCAACAATAAGGGATTTGATGACGCCACCCTCTGCCACTTGTTCAGTGAAACATTGGAGAGTGTGGCAATGAGCTGGTTCTTTGAATGCCCGCCAGGATCCATCTACTCATTCCAAGGACTGTCAAATGCTTTCCTTGCTCAGTTCATCCTGTTGGCCTCCGGACATCATAACACAACTCAGTTGTTCAACCTCAAGCAGGGGATAGAGGAAACAATAAAGCCGTTTGTCACCAGATGGCGAGCTGCAACATCTCAGTGTCACGATCTTGATAAGACAATGGCACTGGTAGCCTTCAAGCAGGGACTCCTCAAGGGGCCATTCCTCTATCACTTCAATTACAATCATCTAAATGCCGCTTATGACCATGTCATGAGCGAGGCAATCATCCATGCACAGGCAGAATTCATCACGTATGGAGAGAGCCCACCACCACCACCAACACTTGTAAAGTCAACCCAGACCTCCGCCAATCATTGGGAAACCGCTAGCAAGACCACCGCTACGCCATCAATTGACAAGAAGAGAGAGTGGCAACAAGGCAACTACCAGAGCAAGCGACAGAGGGACCAACATTACAATAGGGGCAACCGCTCATCTCATGGGGATAATTGTAATAAAAGACGGAGTCCTCCCAGCGGCATGCAGTGTTTACAGTCCTCACGGCATCATACGAGGATATATTCAACCAGTGCAAAGATCAGATTCCGCCACCACCCCAAGAAAGTACCCAAGGGTGAGAAAGCCCAGAAACACTGACAAATGGTGTAAATACCACAAGGACAGCGGACACAATACCAACAACTACCACGCTCTCAAGACCGCCATCGAAACTTTATACCGAGATGGTCAGATTAAGCAATTCAAAGTGGGCCAACCACCACCCGTGGTTGCTAACATTGAACCAATGGGCCATATCAACACCATCGATGGTGGTGCCCTAATCACAAACATGTCTCATAGGGCAAAGAAGCGTTATGCACGTGCTAACCACCCCTATGAAATTTGCAACATCCGCTATGAGAGGTCCGCTAAACTTCCAAAGGATGGTTGGGAACCCATTACCTTCTCGGAGGAAGAGAAGCGCGGAGTACGTTTGCCCCACGACGATCCATTCTTAATCGACGCCATACTCGGCAAATGGTCAGTAGGAAGAGTCCTTGTTGACAGCGGTTCCATTGTAAATGTCATCTTCAACGGTTGTTATAGCAAACTCCTACGGAATAGGAAATTACTCCAGGATCATGAGCGATTACCTAGTTTCTCCAGTGACGTCACACAACCATTGGGTTTTGACTACATGCGACTAGTTATTGACACTAGCCCACGTACGGCAGAAATCCACACAGAGTTCATCATTGTAGACTACTTCAGCTTATATAATGCCATATTGGTCGAACGGCGCTCAACAAGCTCAAGTGCATCATAGCCAGATACATGCTTCTCATGAAGTTCCCTACGCCCAACGGGACATGCTGTGTCAAGGGAAGTCAAGAATTGGCATGGGAATGTTATTCCATAACCATGGCACGCTCAGTGCGCCGCCACGAGATCTTAACGGTGGGAAACCATGCACCAGCACCAAATATCTTTGAGGACCCTAGGGAGGACGAGAAGAAATATGTCGAAAAATAGCCTGTCAACCCATAAACTTCCTTAAGGGTCATCAACATCTCAGGCGAACACAGTGAGCGGACAGTCTGTATCGGTGCTCAGCTTGACCAAGCGGTAGCAGATGAGCTCACCCAATTTCTACATGACAACGCAGCCATCTTTGCATGGTCCTACGCTGACATGCCAGGCATTTCCCCTGAGATCATGACGCACAAATTGAGCATCAAACCGTCCTCATACCTATCAAGCAGCGGAGAAGGTCATCGACTGGAACCTAGACTGTGAGGCAGCGTTCCAAAGCTTGAAAGAATACTTGGCAGCGGTCCCACTCCTTTCTATTCCTGTACAAGGGGAGACATTGTATATATACCTAGCGGTATCACAGTCAGCGGTAAGCTGTGCCATTGTCCGGCTGGACGGTCACGAGGAGCTCCCCGTATTCTACACCGGCAGAGGCATGAACGGGATAGAAACAAGATATCCCTAACTGAAACAGCTCGCTCTCGCACTCATCGTTGCCGCTAGACGCCTCTGCCAATACTTTCAGGCCCACACAATCCATGTCCTAATAAATTAACTGCTAATATAGGTAATGCAGAACCCTGAACACTCAGGGTGCCTCAGCAAGTGGGCCATTGGCTCAGCGAGTTTGACATTGACTGTAAGCCTAGGACCGCCATGAAAGGCCAGGCGGTGGCGGACTTCATTGCTGAGCTCACGGAGCGTCAGGTTGAAACTGGCCCAGCACATAAATAATAACCGCTGACGACCCAGACCCCCTGCACTCAGACTAGAACCTAAACGTTGACGGCTCTATTTGCGTAAAGGCCAGCGGCACCAGCGTCATCTTGATGGGGCCGGGGGGACTGAACGTGGAATACGCATTGAAGTTCAATTTCAAAGCCTCTAACAACATGGTGGAGTACGAAGCACTCATTGCCGGCTTACTCCTCGCCATTGATTCGGGGGCTGACAGCGTCAACATATTCAGCGACTCCCAGCTAGTCGTTAACCAAGTCAACGATAGTTTCCAAGCCAAAGATCAACAGCTAGCGGCATACTTAGGAGACGTCAAGACGCTTCTCAAAAAATTCAAATTCCACACCATTACATAGATCCCCAGGGAAAAGAATGTCAAGGATGATTCACTGGCAAGACTGGCAACCGCTCAACCACACCAAAGTCCGGCGGACACAAGGGTGGAGAGTCTTGACAGACCAAGCATCATAAAAACCCTAGCGGAGATTTTTAACATTGAAGTCAACGCCAGTTGGATGGACGAAATCATTGAGTATAAACGCAATGGGACACTACTAGCGGATAAAGTCAAAGCACGACAACTCCAGCGGAGAGCAACCCACTACAATATCCAAAATGGCAAACTTTACCGCTAGGGTTTCACTCACCCCAACCTCCGGTGTCTAACCCCAGAGGAAGGAAAGGTCATACTTGCAAAGATACATGGCAGGGAATGTGGAAACCACTCGGGTGCCAGATCCCTGGCCAATGGCACAATGCGATAAGGCTACTTCTGGCCTACGCTCGGCGACGATGCCAGAAAGATATCGAAGCCCTGCCACAAATGTCAACAATATGCTGACCTCCCACATGCCCCGACGGAACCCCTTTCAATCATCATTGGCCCATGGATTCACTCAACTTGGGGCCTAGATTTAATAGGAAAGTTCCCAACCGCAAAAAGACAGTTTAAGTACATCATCATCGCCATCGACTACAATAGCAAGTGGATAGAGGTGGAACCACTGACAGCAATAACTACCGCCAAGGTAATTCACTTCCTTTAGAAGAACATCTACTGCTGCTATGGCGTCCCCCATACAATCATCACAGACAACGGGACGCAGTTCAACAACAAGGAAATCATATCCTTCACCGCTAACTTGGGCACTCGGATGAGTTTTGCATCTGTCGCTCACCCCCAAACCAATGGCCAGGTCGAGGTAGCAAACAGGATAATCAAAAAGCTGCTAAAAAAGAAACTCGACGACACCAAAGGTTTATGGGCGGAGAAGCTACCTGAAGTCCTGTGGGCCATCAGGACTACCCCAACTTCCGCCACTGGTGAAACACCATTATGCATGATGTTTAGAACAGAAGCTATCCCACCTATCGAGGTCACTCAACCCACCGCTAGAGTCGAAGGCTACTGCCTTGAGACCAACGGCAAAGGCGTCAGCATGGACAAGGACCTCCTAGAAGAGAAACATCACAAGGCTCATTTGCACAATTTACAAAACAAATAGTGGGTGTCGCGTTTCTACAACGCTAGGGTCAAGGCTCGGAACCTCCAACTGGGGGAATGGGTAATGAAGGAGGTCATCCCACTGCCAACGGCACTCCGCCCAACTTGGGAAGGTCCATACAAAATTATGGAAGTCTTTAGCCCCGACACCTTCTACTTAATAGACAAGGATGGCGTCACAACGACCCACCCTTGGAATATCGAACACCTTCGATATTACTACAAATAGTCATGCCGCTACCCAAGAGCATCTTCACTTAGCTAAATTTTTGTTCAACCCCACTTTTGTAAACGTTGATCCGTCAGCTACCAATGAAACGAGGAATTATTCAAACCATTGTTGTCAAGCACATGCACAAGAATTAACTGGAAATGCCAACAACATTCGGCGGACCACGTCCGCTACCTCGTGCACTTGGAACAATTTTAATTCCTTTAATGTTTCAATTGATTAACAAAAACACAGGTCAAGGCTCTAACAGTATAGCGGCATGCAACCAGCACAATCAACGACGAGTACCACAGAAAAAATCTTGAAATCAAGTAACCAGTTGAATATATTGGGGATCGGGATTCCCCGCCCAAAGATGTTTCTAAAATTACAAAATAGGCTTAGCGGCACCAAAAAAAAAAAACAAAAAAAAAGAGGTCTCAGCGGTACTACAAAACAATGGCCAGTCTTCATGGGTTCGGGGAAGCTGCAGCGCCATCCTCCCTGCCGGCAGCGGTTGTTGCTCTGACATATGACTTATCTGATCGGACCCACGAGCGGTCGGACTGGGAGTCACGATGGTACCATTCAGTCGAGTATGTGCAGCCAGAAAGCTAGCACGCGAAACCTCAGACTGCATAGGAGGTGGAGTCCGTTGAGAGTCATCCGCCGGATGTTCACCGCTCTCTCCACTTCTTGAATGAAGACCCTCAGCCTGAGTGGGAGTCACACCACTCGCAGGAGGCGCTGCCTGCCCTGACGGCCTGGCGGGCTGGGACACCTTCACCCAGTCGATAGCACCCTTCTAGTTCAGTAACTCCAGGTTATCGGCAAGGCTAGACTTTGCTGCCTCCGCCACTGCATGCTTATACTTGGCGGACTGCTTAAACGCCTCCACAGCGGCGGCCTCCGTGCGGCTCCTATCCACTTCCCACCGGGCAACCTCACCCTTCAACCTCTTCACCTCGACGGACTTGGCGGCAGAGTCCCGCTGAAGGATCTCAATCTTCTTGACCTTAGCCGCCAGTTGATCCTTCAGCAGAGCTATGTCTTGCTCCAGCTTGGAGACGTTGTTTTTCTGCTCAAGGTCACGCTCAATGGCGACAGACAGCTTGCCACGGGCATCCGAAAGATCACACTCGGCCTTGGTCAGGTGCCGTTCAACCTCCGCCAGTTTCTCTTTGGCCTCCGCCAACCCCCTGGAGACCGCCAGTCTCCTCCCTTAGCTGTCCCTCAGTACGGGGCTGACTCAACGCTGCCAGAAACAACTGATGCAACCCAACAGACAAGTGCCCAAAGGCAGAGCTGAAGGGCGATTAATCAAGGGCGGTGGAGCGTTCAATCTCCTCCAGCCCGCGAACCCCAGCCTCTCACACTGGTGATATAAAAACTCTCGCTCCAGGTCCGTTAGAAACTCGGCATACGCTACGAACGAATCCAGATCACTCGTCCGAGCCTCCCTGCCAGCTGAGCCTGCTTTGACTTTTTCTGTTGACGGGCCCCTATGCTCTCCGACTCTTCCTCCTCGTCATGCTGACGCCGCTTCCTCTGCAACACTTGAGTAGCACTAGCGGCGACAGGGCTTGAGGCACTTGTGGCTCCAACCCGTAATCATAACTCGTGCCTTTGTGGCCACTGATTTCTCCTTTTGGGACCCACACTGGGTGGCAGCCACTTTCTCCCTCGTCTGCACAGTGGATGCAGGAGCCGCCGTCCCGCCAGCAATGCCACGACCGACTGCAACCCCCGCCTGAACGGCTGGAAAACAGTCGACACCAAAATGGGAGTGATGAGGCATCAACAACACCACAGGCACCTCGGACTGCCTCAGCGCCAGTGTCTCCAGGTCGACCGCAATCTTCTGGGCCACCAGCCCTTGAGCGTACATGCTCTCCAAGAAATTGTTCATCTCTGCACGGTCCATTGCCTTGGCAAAGGCGACTTGGCTCCTTCTATTTCCCGGTGGAGATTCTACACAAAAAATAACAAGTTAGCCCGCAGCAAACTGGACTAGAACACAAATCACCGAAAGTTACCTACCAAGGGAGCGAGTCAACTCTTGGGCGACCAACAACTCCCAACTGGTGAGAAGCCTAAGGTCAAGTAGGTCGCGGTTCTCCTAACACCCTCTAATCCTCGCCACGCGACACTCCTCCTCGCGAGTCAGGTTGTAACACAAGCCTGCTACAAAAAAAAAAGTGAGACGCAATTAGAATTATAAGAGTCGACAAGCAAGGCCAAAATATGGAGTGGCGGAGGTCGACGACAACCTTTGATGGGATGAAACTCCGACTTAATCTGAAAGGTCGGCGGCCCCACATTCAGCCCCGCCTGGTATTCCCACCCGTCGGTGGCAACGCAGAAGGTCCCCCGCCAGTGCGACATGGAATCCTTCATGTTCTGGATTAACTTGGGCGCCCCTTGCCGCCGACTCTGTACTTGCATGAGCATTTGCCTAGCATAATTAGCTGCAATGAACCACGCTCATACCATCGTCAGAAATACCAGCTCTCGCCATAGGAGTCACCTATGGGAACACAGCCAAGTAGGCTACTGCCTAAGCCCCGATTTACTCCTAGATCAGCACTGACAAGTCGCCACGCGCTGCTCCAGCACAGCATCAGAAGCTCCAGAAACTGGGAACTGAAGCATGTTAGTCCCACATCGAAAGCATGGAGAAGACCAGCTCCCTCCCCACCTATAAAAGGTTAACTCCTCTCTCTTCATTAATTACGCATTTACTACTTGCCTACTGTTATCCTGTCAGTACAAATATATTGACTAACTTAGGCATCGGAGAAGAGAAGACCGCTCGACGTGGTCTCCCTCTGACGTCCTCATTGTATTTCACTTGACAGGTTGCGAGAATACCGGTAATATCAAGTAACGGTCCGCTCACTGGGCCTGCGTTGATCATATTTAGTTACCGCTAAATATCAAGCATTAACATTGACGCCGTCTGTGTGAAGCCAACAGAAAGGCTTCGTCACTTATTATTGAGTTTAGTCATCTAAACAAATTCTTAGCGGCAACTTGTACCATGACTAACGGTAGCGGGGAAAACATCAAGGAGCAAGCGGGCCAACCCGCCAACCCCAACCCCGCCATCCCACGGCTAGCATTGACCCAGCAGTTAACATTAACCGAGCACTATTCAACACTCCAACCAACCCTAGTATGGGCCCCCAGGGCTCATCCCAGGTCCA
Source organism: Rosa persica (assembly GCA_025331145.1). NCBI lineage: Eukaryota > Viridiplantae > Streptophyta > Magnoliopsida > Rosales > Rosaceae > Rosa > Rosa persica. The sequence continues at coordinate 39,990,143 of WFKR01000002.1, read as the reverse complement.
GCAGACCCAGACTGCATCTGAGGCCCAGCCAGGCAGTAGTCACCCAACGGTCCAGGACCTTGCCGCTATGTACGAACTAGCACTGACGGATCTCCACAAAGCAAACAGGGAGCTCGAACAAGAGCGTCGGGAAAAAGCGGAAGCCCAAAAACAAGTGGCCATGCTAATGTCAAGGTTCGACGAATTGAAAAAGGCGCTGGACGCAAACGCTAATACAACATAGAGCGAATAGTCACGGAGCACTAGACGCAGTCAACCCAACACCGGCAGAATTATACCTGTACCAATCGTACAGATGCAAGTGCCGCTAAACCCGCCAGAATTAAGAGGCCCACCCCTTCCACCCCGCCTAATTATGGAGCAAGAAGCGGAATCAGAACCAAGTACCAACCGCTCGACAGTCAGAACTAGGACCGAAGGTAACCCACACGCCGGCAGGCACGGGTCAATCCGGCAGAATCCCCAAGCGGGGCTAGCTGGCGATGCCATCGCCCTAATATTAGAAAGGATGCAGCAATTGGAGCAGAGACTAGCCCTGGAGGAGGCAGGCGTCCCAGCACCAACACCAAATTTGCTTTTCACATCCAGACCAGGGCCATTCACCGCCAGAATACTGCAGGACGTCAGACCAGCACACGCAAAAACACCAAAGATGTCACATTACAGCGGCACGTCTGACCTATTCGTCCACATGGACACATTCAAAAAGGTCACCAACAACAAGGGATTCGATGATGCCACCCTCTGCCACTTGTTCAGCGAAACATTGGATGGTGAGGCAATGAGCTGGTTCTTTCAATGCCCGCCAGGATCCATCGACTCATTTCGAGGACTGTCAAATGCTTCCCTTGCTCGGTTCATTCTGCTGGCCGCCGGACAATACAACACAACTCAGCTGTTCGACCTCAAGCAGGGGACGGTATAGTCATTGAAGGCTTTCGTCACTAGATGGCGGGGCAACGTCTCAGTGCTGCGATCTTGATAAGACAATGGCACTGGCAGCCTTCAAGCAGGGACTCCTCAAAGGACCATTCCTCTATCACCTCAATTACATTCATCCAAACAACGCTTAAGACCATGTCATGAGTGAAGCTGTCATCCATGCACAAGCAGAATTCATCACGTACGGAGAGAGCACAAGCTGTCATCAAGACGGTCTTCTCCGGAACAGCCTACTTCGATTTCTTCTGTTGGCGAACCCCCATGGTCTCCACCCCTTCCGCCTCATCATTCTGACGCCATTTCTTTTGCAACGCTTACGCAGCACTAGCGGCGACAAACCTTAAGGACGCCTGCTCTAACCCCCCAACCGTAACAGGCGCCATAGTGGCCACTGTTTTCTCCTTCTGGGGCCCACGCTGTGTGGCGACCACTCTCTCCCTAGCCTACACAGAGGATGCAGGAGCCGATCTCCCTCTAGAAATGCCGCGACCGACCGCAGTCCCCGCCTAAACGGCTGGCAAACCATCTGCAACAAGATGGGAATGGTGAGGCATCAATAACACCACCGGCGCCTCGGACTGGCTCAGCGCCAATGTCTCCAGGTCGACCGCAGTCTTCTGGGTCGCCAGCCCTTAAACGTACATACCCTCTAAAAAATCATTCATCTCTGCACGATCCATGGCCTTTGCAAAAGTGTGTTGGCTCTTTCTATTTCCCGGCGGAGATTCTACAAAAACAAATAACAAGTTAGCCCGCCGTAAATTGGACTAAGGAAACAAATCACCGAAAGTTACTTACCAAGGGAGCGAGTCAGCTCCTGAGCGACCAACAATTCCCAACCGGTGAGAAGCCTGAGGTTAAGCAGGTTGCGGTTCTGCCAACACCCTCTAATCCTCACCACACGGCACTCCTCCTCGTGAGTCAGGTTGTAACGCAAGCCCGCTAAAAAAAAAAGGGCGAGGCGATTAGAATTGTAACAAGCAAAGTGAAAATCTGGAGTGGCGGAGGTCGATGACAACCTCTGATGGGCTGAAACTCCGACTTAATCTGAAAGGTCGACGGCCCCTCATTAGGCCCCGCCTGGTATTCCCACCCATCGGTGGCAACGCAGAAGGTCCCCCGCTAGTGCGACATGGAATCCTTCAGGTTCTCAATTAACTTGGGCGCCCCTTGCCGTCGACTCAAATTCACTTGACCGCTACAACCTTGGCGCCTCACGTACACCAACTCAAAGAAATTTAGCACCTCTGCCATAGTTGGACCATCGCAACCGGACAGGCGCCATAGCGAGTTCAGCACCATCAGCAACGGCCACATGTTGGGACAAATCTGTCCAAAGGGTAGGCCAAACTCTCATACCAAAATCTGAAGAGTCACACCTTGGCAGAAGATGGCCTCATGAACAACTGCGTACCCCGCCGGCAAAATGGATGCCTTCTCATTAACGGCTGGCAGGCGTAACTTCACCACTCCAGGTAAGCAGAACACCCGCTTCAGGCGGCTGACGGCGGTGTCGAACATTGCCCTCCAACCTCATTAACTGCATTTCCGTCAGACAGGAACTAGGTGGACTCCATTTCCTCTCCGCTGACGTCATCCCCATCGGCAGAACCACTAGCTGTGTTATTGCTCGGTAGCCTCTCCTCACGCCGCTCATCCTCCCTGGTCCTAGAACTCTCTGGTCGCCCACCTCGAGCCATGGCCACGTCCCAGGGTATGGTTTTGTAAGGGTTCGATGTCTAGCAGTTCCGACAGTGAGGTTTCTATCGGGGCAGACAGACTCAACGAATCAATAAATACCCAATCCGCCTCGATGAAAGACAAGTCAGACTCGGAATCCTCACTGCTCGAGATCTCTACAACGCTAGCCATCACAACCCCTAAAATCCAAACCAATTAGTTCACATAAGATCTAAGCTACCCCTACGACAATTTTCATCCAGGAACGTCAAGAACAATTACCCAGATTTGACCAAAACACAAACACCAACCCACACTAACCCAGATTCGACCATCTAGCAAATCCCTAAACCTCATCTCCGTCAAAAACACCTGAAGACACCCCCAAAATGCATGTTGCACCCTCAGATTAGACCAGCGAGACACAAAAACCACTCAAATCGAAAACCCAGAAAGTAGCAGAGCAGCAAAAAAAAAAAAAAAAACTAAAAAGGCTCAGAATCTACTAACCTGCTGGTATGGGAAATCTGGAAGGTTCGAACTTTACGCCTTCACTTCCGGGGATCCCTTTCACCAAAACACCGATCTCTCGCTCGAGTGGTAGAAACCACTTCTCGAATGCCAGAGGACAGAGCTTGAGGACAGCGAGAAAGTTTGAAGTGGAGACAACGGCGACAACCTCTGGTTTTCCCCCTTTTCATGTCAACATCAATCAAATCTAGGTCGTCAGCCAAAAAGCGTTGTTACTCTCCAGTCGCACAAGTGTCCCACGATCGCATTTAGTTTCCAGAATAATTACTCACATTAATGACGAAGAGACGGACGTGCTGAGGATTTACAATCCCAAACGCTAGACCGACGCATGACGACCACGTGGCAGAAGCCATCAAAGGGGGCGAGTATACCTATCGTCCAGGTTCAATGCCCCTAAGCCAGAGGTAACTTCTCCTTATCTTGCTAGCGAGTCTCCGCTACGCGCAACACCGCTAGCGGAACTTCTCCTTATCTTGCAAGCGAGTCTCCACTACACGCAACACCACTAGCGAAACTACTCCTTATCTTGCTAACGAGTATCCGCTACGAGCAACACTGCTAGCGGAACTTCTCCCTCATATCTTGCAACCGAGTCTCCGCTATGCGCAACACCACTAGCGGAACTTCTCCTTATCTTTCAAGTGGGTCTCTGCTACGCGCAACACCGCTAGCGGAACTTCTCCTTCTTATCTTGCAAGCGAGTCTCCGCTACGCGCAACATCGCTAGTTGAACATCTCCCTCTCATCTGGGAGGCAACAGACGCAGCTAAGCAAAACATCGCTAGCGGAATTTCTCCCTCCCCTTGCAAGCGAGATAATCGCCGCTAAGCACAATACCGCTAGCAAATGTCTCGCAAACATCAGTCCCCACGACGCTACCGCCCCTTACCCTCGGTGGAGGGATTCCCACCACCTCCGATTCCTCAAGCTAAGCCTCATACGGACAACGACCACCATGCAGCGTTGCATTAAAACTATGGTCCTCTGGGACAAGTTTGGGGACACGTTAACAGTCTTCGACGGCTCTGATCAGGCACGTTGACCCACGCAATGTGGGTATCAAAGTTTGGGCTTGCTACCCAACACCCTCTGTTCAACATAGATCCCCTCAACAAACAATACACAGACCAAACGAAGGTCTATCTTAGCCGGGGAGTGGGGGGCTCCCTGGGGACCTAACAGGGGGCCACCCGAAAGGGTATAAAGCGTTTGGTCAATAAGTCCATGGTTGACAACGCACTGACACTAATCATGCTTTGCAAGTCTAGCGGGAGTAACGCTTCAAACCGCTAGGCAACTCCCGAACCAAGATTGTCCTCCTTGACTGGGGACTTGGGGGACTTGTACTTACATGAGCATTTTCCTAGCATGATCAGCTATAATGAACCACACTCATACTACAGCCAGCAATACCAGCTCCCGCCATAAGAGTCACCTATGGGAACACAGCCAAGCAGGCTACTGTCTAGGCCCCGGCTTACCCCCAGATCACCACTGACGCATCGCAACGCGCCTCGCCAACACAGTATCAGCAACTCCAGAAGCTGGGAACTGAAGCATATCAGTCCCACATCGAAACCATGGAGAAGATCAGCTCTCTCCTCACCTATAAAAGGTTCTCTCCTCTCTCCTCATTAATTACGCATCTACTACTTGTCTACTATTATCATGTCAACGCAAATACATTGACTAATTTAGGCATCAGAGAAGTGAAGATCGCCCGACGCGGTCTCCAATTGACGCCCCCTTTGTATTTCACTTGACAGGTAGTGGAAGCATTGGGAATATCAAGCAACGGTCCGCCCACCGGACCTGTATTGATCATAGTTTAGCTACCGCTGAACTTTGAACATCAACATTTTGGTACTTTGGGTCAAGGACCTTAAACTTGGGGGAGTGAAATTTGCACTCCCCAAATTGCAAACCACACTCCCTTCTACTATTTTAATAATATTTCATCTCACCTCTCTTTCCACTTCCTAAAATACCCCAAGTCAGATTCCCTTTCTTTTTTTGGTACTTTTTCTTCTCTCTCTTTCTGAAATTCAGTCAAACTTTTTTTGTTTTTTCCCCTCTCTTTTTGAAATTTTAGTTAGGTTAACCCAACAAAAAGAATTGGCCAGATAAGGATGGTCACTAGAATCAAAATTCGTAAAGGAATTTCATCTTCTAAAATCCAGTTTCGTATGCCAATGAAAAAAAAATTCAGATTCATAATTTCAATACAACTCATCAATCAAATCCAATATGTATGAAAAGTTGCACTGCTGAAGCAACACTGATTGACTTCAAAATGATACATAGCTCAAATCCTAAACTTGTTCTACCAAATAGTAGCTCATATCCCCTAATAATATGTCATCTACAAAACTCTCCTATGCTCTGAGAGATAAAAAAGACTATAGTCTTGGCCATGTTGTTATCCAGGAGGATCCTACGTAAAATAATATGATATTAATACATATCATATTATATTATTTAATTAATTCAAACCCATTAAAACTTTGAGATTCCAAAACCGTTCAAAGTTTAATGTTTATATTAATTAAACAATTTAAACCATTTATCATTTATGGTTTAAATTCACTTGTTATTTTTAACTTTCTATTTTAGGAAGTCATCTTTGTATATAAACCGGAATAGTTGAATGAATTAATCAAGCAATTGAAAGCAGTTTTTCATAGCTTCAATACTTTCTTTCTCCAATCTTTTATATATTTCCTCTCATATTAAGAAGTCAACTTCCACAGCGAAGTAACGACTCTTTATTTCTACTAAAAATTCTATCTCCTAGAAGTTTTGGATCATGCTGCACAAAAGCTTCTCATGCACTGCTAACTTCCTGCAAACATCAATGAAATCCCAGATTTCAGTTTAATAAGCAAAATACATTAGACAATATGTATCTAGCACACCTACTCAATTTTACATTTCAAACAGACATGGTCCAAGCATTTGAAGTAGTATTAATTACTAGAATCGGTCACTTGTAGCAGGAGGTTAACAATCCTAAATTGGACCTGGAGCCGTAATAACAACCAAGTTTAGGCAGATTACACTTCCTCAAGGCTTTCAGAACCCTGATTATGTATAAAATATGTAGTCTACAAGCTATTGCATTGGTTACCTCAACCAAGTAATAATTTCTTGATGGATTCATCAAAATAAACCTGAGCATGAAAAATAATCACTTCTCTTACTCATCAGTTAAAAACCTAAAGTACCTAAGCATCAACCTAACATTGAGAAAAATAGAAAACGGCTGCATTCCATGATATGAGTTCACACTTATAAATAACAAAAAGAAGACTACAAACCAAAAGAATTCAGAACAAATAGAAATAGAAACTAGATGACATTCAGCTCTGTACTAGTGTTCTTTTGCAGAGTACATTGCTACCGATAGAAATGATAAAAAAAAAAATCATTCAGATAAATATGCATAACAAAGTATGACTACCAAAACAATTCGTCAAAATGCATCAACCAAAAGAAAGAAAGAGGGCCTTCAAGTAAATCAAAGAAAAAGATCTTCTCGATTTTCAAAAGTTTGAGTTGATAATGAGAGGAATTCATCAGAAACATCAATCATAGAGGGGCCTTCAAGTGAAAGTGATAGCACATAAAGACTATAAATTTCTCAATTTATCAGAACACATATTACCCACAAATCATAAAGAAAGAAACTTGTGCAATTTAGGGTTTTTACCAAAAGATAAGGAACAATAACTACAAATTGAATTACAGAAGAGAAAAGCAAAATTGGACATGAAAATTGAGTAGATATGTGAGATAATAAAGAGAAGAATTGGGATTATGACCTGGTTTGGACTTCGTTTGGGTTGATATTTGTGGTATCAGAAAGCTTCAATGGAGGGGACAGAGAGAGTATGTCGTTTGGAGGAGAGAAAGAAAATTAAAAAAATTCTGTCGTGGTTTGGAGGAGAAAGAGAAAGAAAAGAAAAAGACTAAAAAAAAAAAAAGGAATCTGACTTGAGGTATTTTAGGAAGTATAAAGAAATGTAAGATGAAATATTATTAAAATAGTAGAGGGGAGTGTGGTTTGCAATTTGAGGAGTGCAAATTTCACTTCCCTAAACTTATTATTACTATGTTATAATATTGTGATGATTATATAGTTAAAAATAAGCTATTTTTGTAATATTTTCAAGTAAATTTTCATGGGGAGTGAAATTCACACTCCACGTTTTTTTTTTGGGTATCTTAAATTTTGTTTTTTTTTTGTCGTGTGGATTGTGAAATATGTGATGTTAAATACTAAAAATAGAAATATGGAGTGTGGATTATAAAATGAAGAGTGTGAATTTCACTTTCCATTTTCATTTTAGGTGCTCTTTTCAGTTAGGGTTTCAAGTTTATTATCATGGTCAATGTATAATAAGTCTTTCATAACTAAACGACAAAAACTTATTATTACTATGTTATAATATTGCGATGATTTTATAGTTGAAATTAAGTTATTTTTGTAATATATCCAAGTAAATTTTCATTGGTATTCTTTTCAGTTAGGGTTTTGAGTTTAGGGTGAAGCTATGGTGTATGTTAACATTTCTCATACATCAACTATTTTTACCACTTTAAGGACCCATGTTACCACTTTCAGGACTAATATTACTATTTTGAGGGCTCATATGGTAAACTAAGAAAATTTATCACTTTAAAGACTCATGTTACCACTTTGAGGACTAATGTTACTATTTTGAGGACTCATTTTACTACTTTTAAGGCAATTGTATGCATGTCATACGTTAACACATTGTAGAATTTTCTTTGAGTTTATTATCCTGGTCAATGTAGTGTTTACTAACATTTGACAATAACTCACAAACTTGAGACCAATGTAGTGTTTACTAACATTTGACAATAACTAACAAACTTGAGACTTTGCTTATATCTGACTCAGGCATATTTTCAAGGAGGTTAAATTTGTGGTAGATAAATTAGCTAAATTTGGACATGTTGGGCGCGAAGTTTCAATTTGGTTTAAATACTTTTTCCTTTCTGTGTTTCTAGAATATCAGTTGGATCAGGTGAGAGAAGGGTATGTTCGTGATTTTGCTTTGTAAGTTTTTCTTCGTGTATAAAAAAAAATTGAGATTTTCTTAGTCCGGTGGATTTTCGTGTCCTTATTTATTTTTTGGGTTAAATACTGCTTACTCTCTATACTTATATGGTTTCATCGTTTCAGTCCCTAACTTTCGAATTTCACCTAAAAAGTCCCTTGAACTCTGAATTTCCTCCCTATTGGTCTCTGCCGTCAATTATCTGTTAAAAAATATGTTATCTTCCCCTAAAAACTCTATTATACCCTTAATTACTTTTAAAAAAAAAATTATCTTCCTCTCTCTACTTTTTTTTTTTTTACCAATTCTTCTTCCGTCTCTCTCACATCCTTCTATTCATCTTCTCATCAAGATAGTTCCAATCCACAGACCATCAAGAGGTGAAATGAAAAAAAAATAAAAGAGAGAGAAAAAATAAATTAAAAAAAAAGTAAGTGAGGGCATAATAGATATTTTCAGCAACTTTAATAGAAAATTTTGACGACAGGGACCAATTGGGATGAAATTGAGAATTTAGAGATTTTTCAGGTGAAATTCGAAGGTCAGAGACTGAAACGTTGAAATCCTATAAATATCTGGGCTAAACAGTATTTAATCCTTATTTTTTATATCTTGTTGCGTTGGTCTAGGGGTCGTCAACGGGCCGGACCTTGCTAAATTTTTTAATAATGGCGGGCCGGGCCGGGCCGGGCTTTATTAAAAATCGAAGGATCCAAGCCCGTCCATATAAAGCCGGCCTTGCGGGCTTTTCCGGGCCGGGCCTTGCGGGCTTTATTTATAAATAAATATTTAAAGACACAAATATTTTTTTTTTTTAATCAAGCTTTGGAAATTCATTGGATAATGATCAAATACAACCAAAGATAATAGATCTATATTGTACCAAAAAAAATCTATATTTATATATAGATACTAATTTATTGATAATTAAATTTTTAAAGACACTAATTTTTTATAAATTTATATTGATACATCATACACTCCAAAGAGCACCATATAGCAATTCAAAGAAAATGAGAAAACCGACCGTTGGATGTGATTATTACAATAAATTATACGTGTGGTTAAAAATTTAGTCAATTTCACCGTAGTTTCGAACTCAATCGGATTAGTCAACCGTAGTCACTTGCATGTTTTCTTGGTTGACTGATGGCGTGATAACCGCAAAAATTGCTTATTTTTTTACATCACGTTTGTAAATATTTCATCGATAGATGTGAGTGGACATAAGATAAAAATTTCAATTTTAATTACAAATACATTGACCAATACCAATTTGCCTCTTAAAGTTGTATGACTTGTACATTGCATTTAAATTGTTGAGGTTCATTCTAAAGCAAACATGCAGTGGAAAATGAATTTGAAAAAACCAACCGTTTGATGGAGAGACTGTAATATTTTATAGTGGTTGTAAAAAATCCAGCTAATTTGGTTTTCGTTTCGAATTCGATCAACTAGGTCAAACTTAGTTACTATTATAAACCTATATTTATATATCATACACTCCAAAGAGCAACCTCTATAAATTCAAATAAAATGAAAAAACCGACCGTTGGATGTGATTATTACAACAAATTATGAGTGTGGTAAAAAAATTAGCTAATTTCATCATATTTTCAAATCCGATCTAATTGATCAACCGTTGTCACTTGTTTTTAGAATATATATGCACATATTTACTATAAAAATATGAGAATTTCCACACACACACATATATATATATATATATATAAATATAAACACACACAGTGCACACACATATCTATATATATATATATATATATATCTCTCTCTCTATATATATATATATATATATAAGCACACACACATATCTATTATATATATATATATATATATATATAAACATACACACATACACATATATATTAATATATATATCTATATATATATATATATTCACAAACACACACAAATATATATAATATATAAAAAATAGTTTACGGGCTTTTACGGGCCGGGCCTAGGCGGGCTTTTACGAGCCGGGTCTAGCGGGCTTTTGACGGGCCGGGCCGGGTTTTTCCGGGCTTTTTAGCGGGCCTCCATCGGCCCACCGAGGCGGGCTTTTTGACGGGCCGGGCCGGGCTTTTGGCCCTCCGGGCCGGCGGGCCTCCATCGGCCCACTTGATCCGCTGGCTTTTTGATGAGGCCTACGTTGGTCTGTTCGCTTAATCAACCGATTTAACATTGCACTCGTGGCACGTACTGAATTTAAAAATTACTATATCGAAATCTTGCATTTAGAATTGTTTATTTCATCGATAAGAAGATGGAACAGAGCCACACAGCAATAACGATATTAGTACATTCAGACAACACAAAACAAACCAGCAAGCTTGAAACAAGCACACATAACTTATTAGGGTGCTATACACAAGGTTTTTAAACACCACAATAGGCTTTTATAGCAGAGTTCGAGTTATCTTCAGCAGTACGAAAGAAACGCAGTAACCCGGGATGATCAAAAGGCTTGTAGCGTAAGGGGTGTGCGTCATCAACAAGCTCATCAGGCACTCGTATCTCGCCAATGCTAAATGCAAATTGTGCCATAGAGTATCTTGCTTCTGTTTCATTCCCAGTGCTCATAACAACTCGGTGGTTCGGAGATAATATTCTGTCATTACTCCATGCCTAATTAAGAAACGAGCAAATTAACTTAATTAGCTTCTATTCATCTGGCCCTTGATTATATAAATATTAAGCACAAGGGTATGCTGGATCGATCCTATAAATAGCATGCTAAACTGTTACCATTAGTGCATCACCCGCCATGACTACAAAGGATGAAGGTGGAAACTCAACCCTAAACCATTCATGGTTTCTTGTTTCAATCTCCAAAGCATGAACCTGATTGTTCTGATAGAGTATGGTTGTGAAGCTCTTGTCAGTGTGAGGGACGAAGCCAAGGTTATGTTGGTTTTCTTGGGGCAATTTGTTTTTCAACAGTCGAAGAAGATAAGTGATGGACCCAACATAAGAGTCATAACACTTCTCCACGCCATAGCTCTCAAATATCATTCTAGTCACCATTTTATCCAACTCTTCTGCTACTTTTGCAAAGGAATATGCACTTACACTGAGAAGAAAAAAAGTGAGTCTAACAACCAAAAGAATAAGTGTAGGAAATAGTTGACGTCAGAAACGTATGGTTTACCATCAAAATTTGGCAAACTAATTATGTCATTTACAATAAAATTAAGAGGAAGTTCAAGTATATATTACCAAAAGTTGTCATTTCCACCAGGCCACATGAGCTCTGTGAATCTCCGAGTTTCCTCCAGAGAAGTTGCATTGTCGATGCCCATGCTTTCATGGAGAGGGAGTTTGGGAATTTGCCCAACATACCCATTTAAGGGCTTAGCCTCATATTTGTTTGTCATTTTAGTTTCGGTAGGGAGATCAAACAACTCTTGCAGAGTAGCCAAAAGAGAATTGCGAAAGTCCGGAGAGATTCTGTCGTACAAAACTACAAAGCAGCCAAATTCTTCGAGTGCTTGTTGAAGATCTTTGCGTGCGGATTGCCATGAGTTGGTGCCAGGCTTCAGAGTTTCCTTGTTTGAGAAATCTAGGACTGGAAGCTTTGGGGGCATTTGATGATGATCAGAACCCATGTCTTGGTTTAGGCTTTTCAGTTACACTTGGTGAACTTTTGGATACTGTGAAGCAGGGTATTAAAATCTGGCGCACATATTTTTAATTACTTGTAGAGATCTTATAGGAATGTATCTGGTGCGATTAGGTCGTAATAAGACAAACTAATGAGATGATTATTGAAAAAAATTTAGTTGCTGAAATATCCTCTTGGCATTATCCAACTGATGGAGGATTAGAGGCTACAGTGACCACCTACTTCGATCTGTATAAGGTGGCCGTTTCTACCGAAGGGTTAATTACACGTACGGTCCTAAGGTTTCATGCATGAGTTTCATTTTACATCTTGTATTTTTTGGAACTTCCCAAAAGGCACGGCTACTTAGTTGAGGTATGGTTTGTTACATTGCATGTTGTTCGTTCGCTATGCGTATAGTATACACTAGTGATTCAATTCATTTCTTAGACAACAGTGTTGCTTTGAGGCTGTCTTGGACTCTTGGAGTCGTGCTTTGCGTGTGAAGGAGGATATGCATACACTAATTGTCATTGATCAGTTATTTTCTAGGAGTATTTGCTACCGTTCGTTGATCTTGTATGAATTTAATAAAAGTATAGGAATGTTTTTCCAAATTTCAACTCGAATAAGTCTTATATCTCGATCTCCTATTATAAGCAATGACTATACAACTGCTTTTCAAAAAAACAAAACTATACAACTGAAATTATTGTCTTTTGTATTGGCAGTATTAGATAGAGAGCCATTTTAATAAGAATCAATAAAATGAACATGACTAATTGAAAACTTTCTAATCAACGATTTGATATATCCACTTTTCAATTACATTATGACAAATCAACCATAAGATGTTTATGTATGCATGAGTCACTTTCGAAAATTTTCTTCTAAATTGCTAATTGTTAAGGTACCTAATTATATCAACTTAATGGACGAACTAGACTGTCAAACATGAACCATTCATATTTAAAACTGATAAATCACGATCACGCATGTTTTAACGATTTTCAATTTAATTGAAAAATTATATAAATAATCTGTACATAAATATCCAAACATGTAACGGTTGATTTGTGAAAATATGAATGAGTCGATAGTAGTCATAATACTATATCAACCTTAGCAAGATAAGTAATAAAATGGGGAAGCTAATCTCACACTCATACCGAGTGTGGATCAGCCAGACGCGGACACGTGTAGGCATCTCTCCATTTCTTAATATCAAAACGGCCTTGAATGACTAAACTTCTTTTCCATCTTTACTATCCCTTTTCTGCCCCTTGTTTTCTCTGTTTCTTCCTCTCAGTGACAGAAGAAGACAAGCACAAATTCAGCTTTCTTAGAGTGAAATCATAAAATTGAATAATTTGCGATGAAATTGAAAAGCTTTGGAGGTTGACCTTCCATAATCCCATAGATCACGAAGAAGAGATGGTCAGCAGAGGAAGAATCGTATTGCTTCTCCGACGAGCACACTCCCTTCTCCTTGAGGACGCCGTTTTTCATAGTTGCTGTGATTGCTATAGCGATTGTTCGGCTACGCGCATTGAACGAGAGTTATAGGGAGTCGGAGAGAATCGAAACGGACGACGACGGAGGAGGAGTTGAGGCGGAAGAGAAAAGAGTGTGGGAGATAAATTGAAGAATTGAAAGACTGGTGTAGAGTTTTAGTTGTAAAATTTTTGGCTTAGACCCAGATGTAATGATGAGATGAAACTCTTGCATATGATGCCATGCAATTCCATTCAAATGATGATGCTTGTTGTATTCATGCCATCATAAACTTTGATTTTTATGATTTTTTTGGTTTTTTTGTTAGCATGTTCTTTGATTTCTAGTCTCAATAAGCCAACTCCCACAGCCCCAATTTATCCCTCTACCACCACTCTCAGCCTCTCACCATCACTGATTCTCCATTGCTGTCATCACCGGAATCCCCTATCCCTGCCACTGTCCTTCTTCGGCCTCACTGATAGAGGAAGAACGAGACAAAAAGGAAGGACGAAAAAGGAATAAAAAGATGGAAAAGAAGTGAAATCAGTTTTAGTAGTTCCAGGCTGTTTTGATATTAAGAAAGGAAGGGGACAGGAAAAAAAAAAAGGCTACACGTGTCTGCGTGTGGCTAATCCACACTCGGATTCATACCGAGTCTAGCATTTCCCAATTAAAATAGGTGATATCAGTATTCAAAATGCTGACTAAAAAAATGTTTGAAAATGTAATTGGAGTTGCTAAAAGCACTTACGGTTTTGTAGGCACAAAATAGTTCATGGTCGCTTTAATTAATAAAATATGCTGACATGAGTAGGAGGAGAGAGACTTGTGTGGGCACTCGCACTGCGTTGATGAGGGCTGACCAATCAACCTCCAGTAGGGGAGTTTTTTGGGTATTGCATTTTTAAAAAGTAGGGCGGTTTCAGAATAAGGAAAAAAATTCTGATGTCTGATTGGCTTACCCTATATCTACGTGATGGGGAAGTCCCTACCCAAGAATTTCTAGTAAGAAAACCCAACCAACTTTCCTTTCGTTATGAACGATGATGACATTTTACTTGGTTAAGGCCCAAATTAGACTCTCAATGGTCTTGATATCTTTGTAGCAGTTTTGCATAATATGTATATGAATAGAGTAAGTTTGATCGCAACTCGATCTGTTTATCTTTGTTATCGTTGGAAAACATTTTTATTGTGTGAAATATTGAATTATTTATCACATATAACATTTACCTAAATGCAGGGGAAGTATGTTTAGGAGTCTAGGAGAAGTTATAAGAACTCAACTTTTGTTTATCTTTAAACTGAATAGCCCCAGAAAATATACATGTAAATTCAATATGACAGCATGCCATGTAAGTTTTGAAAGAAAAAGAAATGAAAATTCTTTCACGCTGATCTAGAGTATAAGATATAGTTTTCGAGTCTTTTTTTATTGTCTGATTTAACAAAAGATCTGATCTAACAGTGAAAAATTATGAAGTACATATATACATTATATATGTAGAAGTCATTCTTTTATATGTTTATCTTATTTCATTTTTTGCATTATGTATATGCAAAACAGCTAGAACAGAGGAGAGAACGTCCAAAATGATTTATCAAAAATAAGTCGTCATGCATGATATCATGTATAATCAACAATAAATTGTATTAGCTCGTTAGTTCCATTTCTATTCGTCTTAGATTCGAGCTTTATAATTGACATAACATATGCATGACTAATAGACCAGCTCAAGGTATTGTTCGATCATCTATGCAGAAATATGCGTCTCTGCATCAAACATGTAATAATATATTACTTTTGTTTTGTTTTTCATATATGCTCAGCGTCCAGCATTATTTAGAGAGACTGACATAGACATTTTAGTTCAAATATAATAATTTCTAATCTTCATGTCAATTTCAAAGAAAACCAATAATACTTACGTTATGCACAAGAATCATGACATTCACAAATCAAAAAGTGGTCCAAATTTTATAGAAAAAAGGTCCAAATTAATGTATAAATGATCAATTGCATGTACGACGTCAAGATTAAAGATTTCACATGATTACCGATGTTCTGTCATTTAAGGTGAACAATGCATGCTTTCGTTGTTTATGTTATGATCAACTTGAAGTTTGGTTAATAATATTACCTACTCTTAGTTGAATTATGAGATTAATGATATTATAAAGAACTATATATATATATATATCAAATAATTACATGGAAAGAGAAAAAATAATGTGAATATCCGCTAGACACCAATGTAGGACATTTGAATGATATATAAATATATATATATATATATATATATATCAAGACTGACGCAGAAGTAACATCCCTGAGCAATAATATATTGTATAACAATGTACTAATATTTTGTTTACAATACTAATGTATTGTACTGTATTCAACAAAATAAAGTGAATTATTTAAGTACAATAGGATGGTTAGGACGGACTTAGGACCACCAATTATGATTACGAGTTTTCTGTTCTATATATGGGATCCTAAAATATGGTCCTGGGAGAAGCTTCTCTTATTACAATGATTTGAAATAATTATATGTAATATCATGATATAGTATATTTTGGAGTGTCCTACTGGGGACTAGTACTCAATATATAATACAATAATGAACCAGAAGCTTCCGTCCACCTTAATTTGTTTTCTACCAGATCAAATATGATGCCCTCAAATCTTTGAGTCTAGATAACTCGGTATATTATAAATTTCTTATACATATGCATGTATGTGTGTGTATTGGGGCTTCAATTTGTCACTATACATTCATGATTGTCATAAACAATAATTAGTGTTTGCATGAATGGAAGTTTCAGCACTATGAAATTAGTAGCTGTCTGTCCTTTTCTCTAGAGAGCAAAAAGAGGTACTATAATTTTGTGGAAGTTTTTCTCGCATAAGAGTCTAATGATTTTTTTATTTTATTTTATTATATAGAACAGAAAACAGTAGAAGATAAGAGTCCAATGTGTTTGTTTGTTATGCTTCAATAATATTCATCTCCAAATAGGAGGTATATATAAAGATACAAGTGTAATCCTAATAGGACAATATCTCCTACAATTATACAGAATACATAATCTACACATACAAGGAAAGTAAATATTTACACAATATTCTGCACTCTCCCTCAAGTTGGTGCATAGATGTCGATAATGCCCAACTTGTCAAACACTTTCCTTGACACTCCTTTCGTAAGAATATATACTAATTGATCTTCTGTATGCACGAAGGGGAAACAGATAATCTTTATGTCAATGTTTTCCTTAATGAAGTGCCGATCTACCTCCACATGCTTAGTCTGATCATGCTGAACAGGATAATGAGCAATTTCAATAGCAGATGTGCTATCACAATGCAAGTCCATATGTTTCTTGAGCTTAAAACGCAGATCTTTCAACACATTACGAATCCACAACAAATCGCAAACCCCATATGCCATACCTCGAAACTCAGCTTCAGCACTCGACCTAGCAATGACTTTCTGTTTGTTACTGCGCCAAGTCACAAGGTTTCCTCCAACAAACATAAAATACCT
Organism: Rosa persica; assembly: GCA_025331145.1. Classification (NCBI taxonomy): domain Eukaryota; kingdom Viridiplantae; phylum Streptophyta; class Magnoliopsida; order Rosales; family Rosaceae; genus Rosa; species Rosa persica. The sequence continues at coordinate 39,973,230 of WFKR01000002.1, read as the reverse complement.
AGATGTAGATCGTCTGTCAGTCTTATCACCAGTCCAATCTGCATCTGTGTACCCCACAACTCTCAATTCATCTTTCTTTTTGAACAACAAACCTCTTCCAGGTGCCATTTTAAGATATCTCTTCACTAAGGTAAAGCATAAATTGACTAACCACACTCACAGCATAAGAAATATCAGGTCTAGTATGAGAAAGATAAATAAGCCTCCCTACTAGATGTTGGTACCTTCCTTTATCAGTTGGAACCTGATCTGGATAGATGGCAAGTTTGTGGTTCATCTCGATTGGTGTCTCAATGGGTCCGCAGTCAAGCATTCCAATCTTAGCTAACAAGTCAAGTACATACTTACGTTGGGATAAAGAAATCCCCTTCTTAGACCTGACCACTTCAATTCCAAGAAAATACTTCAATTGTCCAAGGTCCTTCGTCTCAAACTCCTTAGAGAGATACTTCTATAGGGCCTCCATCTCTTTTAGATCATCTCTGTGACAATCATATCATCAACATATACTACCCGAGCGGTAATCTTACCCTGACTACGCTTGATGAACAATGTGTGATCCGAATTACTCTGTCTATATCCAAACACCCTCACAGACTTAGAGAATCTGCCAAACCAAGCTCTAAGAGATTGCTTTAACCCATAGAGAGACTTCGTCGATCAACTTGTAAACCTTGTCAGTATCACAAGGCATATTTTTGACTCCTGGCGGCATGTCCATATACACCTCTTCCTCCAAGTTTCCATTAAGGAAAGTATTCTTCACATCAAACTGATGTAGAGGCCAATCTTTAGTTGCTGCAAGTGAGATCAAGATTCGAACAATATTGATCTTTGCTACAGGAGCAAATGTTTCTTCATAATCAATTCCATAGCGCTGAGTGTAACCTTTAGCAACTAATCTGGCTTTGTACCTGTCAATGCTCCCATCAGCTTTAAGTTTTACTGTAAACACCCAACGACACCCAACAGTCTTCTTACCATCAGGCATAGTCACAATGTCCAAAGTTAAGTTTTTCTGCAAACACTACTACAAAAAATGGATTTAAGGACATTCAAAAGACGTCCTTAAAAACTTTTAAGGACACTCGAAAAAAACATCATCTATCAAGGAGTTATAGTTAGTCATCTTTTAGGACGTTCAAAAAACATCCTTAAAGGTCTACAAGGACGTTGAAAAAGTGTCCTTGTTTCTATTTACAAACGTCTTCTAATGTCTACAATAACACTAAAAAAATGTCATTATAACTCAAAAAAACGTCATTGAATATCTAAAAGGACACAAGAAAAATGTTCTTGTATCTCATAGAAAAGTCATCTAATGTCTATTAGGACGTAGAAAAAACGTCCTTGTATCTTTTACATGACAAAAAAAAAAAATTTAAAATATACATAATTTAGTACAAGACTAGTGACTAATGTATCTATTATAACTAAAATACAATACAATGAGCACAAAGTTATTAAGCAATAACTAACGATTCAATAAATAACTGCTAACAATAATCTAACTATACATGTTCAACCTACAGCGAATTTATTGTGGATGTCCATGAATTCGTCTTGACTCTTGAACTGCAAAAATCAATAAAATAGTAAAGAATAATAAGTGTTGATGATAATATGTCAGATTTTGAAGTACCGACAAGTGTAAATTTAAGTTGTTTTCGAGTTTGTAAAATTAAAAATGAGTTGTAATAGGTTTTCTGGAGATTGCACTTCTGGACAAGATAGAAGCAATAAGCAATCAGATTAACTTCTTCAGTATAAGAAAGCAAACGAGCAAGAAAACTAATAGTGTTAATCATGCCTTTAGATAGTTACATACCTAGTGAAAACATTGCAACTTTTAAACGGCCTTAATGAATGGTCTCAATTCGAAGGACGATTTCTCACATAGATTATAAATGTCTGCAAGCAAAAGCAGAAGTTTCTTCATATATATCTAGTAAAAAGGCTAAATTGAAATAATGAGTTTTGCATGGCACTATAAGCTCCTATGTGTTGCCACTAAGCATTCAAATAGTTATTTCCACTGAACAAAGATAAGTCACATAACTAATAAATTCCCAAAATGCAACTTTCATAAAAGCATCGTATAGGCCATATAGATATAACTAACATAGCATGAATCCACAATCCAGAAAAACAGGTATAAGACAAGCATAGACTTAGTGAGAAAAAGAAGAGCTCTGGATTACCTATAGCTACAGATCTTCCCATCTTTGCAGGGCAATGCAAACCAAGTTCCCATCCATAATTATATAGTTTAAAATCTGAAAAAAGAAACATATTATCTGTTTTACAGTAATACACTACCAATTAAATGCTGCTGTTGACATAACAAAGGGCAAAGCAGGAAGGAACATAATTGTCTATTGTTAAATAGAAGATAAGGTAAATGAAAAATCGAAAATAAGTCTGGAAAGAAACATTACCTGAAACAAATGCATTATTTGATCTTGAGTAAGAGACAAGGGGAGGGATTACTCAAGTTAAGCCTGGAGAAATTATAGCAGGGAGCTGCAAGATACAGAAACCAAAGTAGACACATTTTAATACAAAGTGGTGAACATCAAATTCTTGTAAAAGAGGGAACTCTAGAAGAAACAAATGCAAGTTACTTTGCTTAAGTATTGTTGATTGACAAAATCAGACAACAGTTATAGAGCTGACGGCTGAGAAACTGAATTGGTAAAAGGAACAGTTTCTATGGTAAGCCTAAAGGAACATATCATGTCTTTCTATTACTCATGAAGCTAAAATTGATGTGAATAAGCACCTACATTACAATAGTTTCAGAAAATTTAGTCTTCAATCACAAGATCTATAGTAGCAAATCAACAATATTTCTATATAACATCATATCAATTAGGAGAGGAGAAAGATATGTTTTACCTCTCAATCTGACTAAGAAAGGACCGCATACTACTGCATTTTCTTTATGTCATCAAGTTGTAAGGGGTAGAGGAAAACAAAAGCATGCAAGTAAATGATATATCATCAAGCTATATAAATGAACTTGAATCACACACAGTTGGAGACAAGTATAACAAATAACTTAAAAGCATGCAAGTAAAATTGAAACATTGCATATACAGACAAATTACAGTAAGAAGGCTAACCCACTTTTGAGATAAGATGGTCACTCTAACAAAATGGTACAAGAAATTCATGACTTATAGAATAAATTGAAAGAATGAATTACCAGTTCCATGGAGACCACAGATGGAAGTGGATGAAAGTGGCCGACATAGGCCGATATCGTAAAAATGCTTCCCTATGTTCTTACTTTCATTCTTAATGAATTGAATTTTCACTTCCCAATCTACTACCCAAAAGAAAAGAAGAAGAACATATCACAAGTTTTTCCTCAGAGATTAATGAAGAGATGACCCAAATAGCCATCTCCAAGGAAGAAAATAAGCAATTGAAGACCCCAGAGACAACGAGGAAAAATATGTGAAGATGGAACCTGTTAACCTAGAGACATCCTTACAAGTCATCAGCATCTCTGACAAGCAACCTGAGCGGATGGTCCATATCGGCTCTCAATTAGCCCCAGAGATTGCAGCAGAACGCACACATTTTCTGCAGGATAACGTCACCGTCTTTGCATGGTCTTACGTCGACATGCCAGGAATCTCCCCAGAGATTATCACCCACAAGTTGAACATCAAACCATCTTTCTATCCAATCAAGCAAAAGAGAAGGGCTTGTGATGAAGAAAGATATCATGCAATAAAGGAAGAGCTTACAAAACTACAAGGCATTGGGTTCATCCGCCAAATCAGTTATCCCCAATGGATTTCTAACTTGGCCATGTGTGTAGATTTCAAAGGTCTCAACAAGGCATGTCCCAAGGATACTTTCCCATTACCCCGCATTGATCAGCTAGTCGATTCAACGGTCGGGTATGAGCTGCTCAACATGATGGATGCCTTCTCCAGATATAATCAAATCAAGATGCACTTGGGCAACCAAGAGTGCACCACCTTCACAACCGACAAAGGCCTGTACTGTTACGATGTCAAAATCCGAAACATGAATTTCTACAACTTAAAATAGTCATCCTGAAAATTTCTTTTCTTAACAACCTCACCACACGAAATAAAATCAAAACCGAATTTAGTCTCGGTTAACTATTACAACTCAAATACAAAATGAATTGTAAAGCTCTAAATGAGCATACACACCTCACAACTCAATGAAATAAAAATAACTGCTGTAACACCTAAGCAGCTCGGTCACCTCCCTGGTTATCCTGACCTGCAGGAATATCCGCTACACCATTTGAATAGTGTACCGGGATTGCAACAACACAAAACCCGGTAAACTTTTGAAAGCTTGTATGAGTAAAAGAAAGAGCGGTGCTTAATTAAATCATATTTATTTCTACCCAAGTCAACATGTAATACCCGCAATTTTCATTTTAAATTCGAGTAATTGTATTGAACGATTATTGTGCGATTTCACGAATGTTGTTTGATAATAACTCACATTTTGAGTTATCGAAGGTTCGAAACAATTATTTTAACAAAAAGCTCGAAATGCTTGGTTTGAGAAATCAACTTTTTCTACGTGCAAAATTTGGAGAAACTTCCTTCATGAAAGTTGTAGAGCTCATCGATACGAGTCCGTACATGTACGGAACACAAAGATCGAATTTTTTCTGAATTAGTTATTGAATTTAGAAGATTTTCCAAAACGGGTATATATAGAAAAAAACCCTAGAACTTTTTTGGGAAATTTCCTTTTGGTCCGGCCTCCATTTCTGTTTTTGGAAAGCACTGTAGCTTTCTCTCTCTCTCGCGTCGTCTCCTTCCTCTCGGCCGAACGCAAGCAAAACAGGGCACGCTCCCATCCTCTCCTCCGGCCACCTCTCGAGCTGCAACCACTTCCAGGAGCTTCGCCTCGACCTTGCGCAGCTGCCAGAAGCAGCCTTGCGCAGCGACACGTCCGACAGCGGCGGCGGCACGGCCCGAACCGAAAAGGTTCGTTTTCGGTTCGATCTCGATATCTCGAGCTACAGATCGCCATTTCACTTGATTCTTGGCTCATTGAGCTCGCCTCAACCTCGTCTATAAGCACCAAGAAGGACCGGAACTGGGTTGAACGTTTTCACTTTCGTCGGAGCTTGACCCCGTGCGGATCGAAAAAACCAACTTTCGATCCAAATATCTCGAGCTATACACGATCGTTTCTTGTGATTCTTGGCTTGTTGAGTTCGCAAGGAAGTTCTCAACAAGTTTCCAGAAGGGATCGAGGCGTGAGGTTGCAGTTTTCACGTCGGTTTTCAAGCTCGCCGGTTTCTGGAAAATTTCCGGCCGCCGACTGTAATTGGTACTTTTCGATCCCTTCCCGTCATTTTTTGGTCTTGTGCTAGTTATGAAAGTTGCTCAAAATGATGAAACGAATGGGACAAGCTCATCCCCAACACCATTAGTGGTGGTCGGCGGCGGCTCTGCCCCTAACTCCGGCGGCCCTTTCCGGCCACCTCCGGAGGTCTAAAATTTAGTTTCTGTTTTATGATTCTATGTTTCAATACGATCATTTTGACGTATTATAAGCATTTTTTGGATATCGTATGAATTAGTTATGAATTTTGTGATTTCGATCGATTTCGATCGTTAGATTTATGATCTGTGAAATTAGGACCGTCAGATGAACTTATAATTTTGATATGATGATCGTATGACTGTCCCAGAGGCTTTGTGTGGTCATGGGCTAAGATCCGACCGTTGGATCTTCGTATATGTGCAAAACGGTAATTAGGTGAGCGATTCGTGAGAATCTGCTTGTCGGATTTCATTGTAAATTAGAATCCGGTCGTTAAATAGTAATTCAATTATGTTTTGGAATTATTGGCTAAATTAGAATCACATTTGATTAGGTGATTGACGGATTGTATTTGAGTGGACTATTTCGGCGTTATTTATAATTGTATTGAAGACGCAGCGGGAGTATCGAGGTGAGTAAAACTCACGTGGTTCATATTACGAACCGAGCGTTTTAAATTTAATTATTTTTGGTAATTGTGTGAAAAATATTTGCGGATTAAATATTTGTTTTCAAATTTCATGGACTTGAATCACCACGGTCCGTAGGTAAGTAAAATGAATTTTTAATTATACAAATGAATTTCACGATTTTCTTGTTTGAACTATAGATGGTATTAGTGGTCATTCCTGAGTGGATGATTACGTATATATATATATTTACGTGGAAAATATATATTGATGAGTGGATTGTTGAGTGATGACATGATTGAGTTGAATTGTTGAATTGATTATATTTCAATTGTGTAATTTCATAATAATATTGGGTATCTTGGCTGGGTTGATTTCAGTATGAGATATTACATGTTGTGCTCAGTTATGGGTTTAGGTCAACGTAGTGACCGGTGTGGGGTAATCGGACGCTCTAATCCTGGGTGGATGATGGGATATGATTGGTTGAGTATGTGGAATTATTGGACGTTCTAAATATGTATATAAGTATACATATTGATGAAATACGATAATGATAAATACGTCGGATGCCATAACCTAGGCCAGGTGACGGGCTACGATTCAGTTAGAGCTCTAGTCTGTCAAGTACCGTATTTTTTATAAATACGATGTTGAGGTGTTGTGAAGAAAGATGTGAGTTGGGGTTTGTCTTGATATGTTGAAATGATGTTTGATTGAGATTGTTAGTACTTTGTGGATTTGGGAATTGTTGAGTGATGATATGTGTGGGAATAATTATGATTAAATGAAACAATAGTTCGTTCCTTTTACTCATACGAGCTTTCATAAGCTTACCGGGTTTTGTGTTGTTGCAATCCCGGTACACTATTCAAATGGTGTAGCGGATATTCCTGCAGGTCAGGATAACCAGGGAGGTGACCGAGCTGCTTATGTAATACCCGCAAATTCCTTTTTTATTTCGAATTATTGTATCGAATGATTATTATACGATTTCACGATTTATGTTCGATAATCATTCATTTTTACAATTATCAAAGTTTCGAAACGTTTATTTTAACGAAAAGCTCGAAATACTCGGTTTGAGAAATCGACTTTTTCTACGTACGAAATTTGGAGAAACTTCCTTCATGAAAGTTGTAGAGCTCGTCGATACGAGTCCGTGCACATGCGGAACACGAAGATCGGATTTTTTCTGAATTAGTTATCGAATTTCGAAGTTTTTCGAAACTTGTATATATAGAAAAATTTTTGCAAACCCTAATTTTTTTTCCCTACCGGTTCCTCTTTCTTCTTTTTTTTCTTTCTTCTTCTTCCTCGTCCGTTTCTGGAGAAAAACAGTTTCTCTCTCTCTCTCTTACAGACGGAAATCGGCCGAAGGGGAGGAAAACTTCTCCTTAATTGTTCTCCCTCCACAGACCACCTTTCGACCTCAAACCAAGTCCCAGGTGTTCATCTCGAGCTGCTCTAGCTCCCGGAGGCAGTCTCACACGGCGGCGCAGCCTGTGGCGGCGGCGGCGAAGCCCGAACCGAAAACGTCCATTTTCGGTTCGATCTCAATATCTCGAGCTACACTCCATCATTTTACTTGATTCTTGCTTCATTGAGCTCGCCTCAACTTCCTCTACAAGCACCAAGAAGGACCTGAACTGGGTCGAACGTTTTCACGTTCGTCGGAGCTCGACCCGAACGGATCGAAATACCGAAACTTTCGATCAAGATATCTCGAGCTATACACGATCGTTTCTTGTGATTCCAAGCTTGTTGAGTTCGCAAGGAAGTTCTGACCAAGTTTCCTGAAGGGATCGGGGCCTGAGGTTGCAGTTTTCACGTCGGTTTTCAAGCTCACCGGTTTCTGCATTTTTTCCGGCCACCGACTGTAAATCGGTAATTTCGACGCTTTCCGTTCATTTTTAGGTCTTGTGCTAGTTATGAAAGTTGCTCAGAATGATGAAACGAAGGGGACAAGATCGGCCCCGACACCATTGGTGGTGGTCGGTGGCGGCTCTGTCCCTAACTCCGGCGGCCTTTTCCGGCGACCTCCGGAGGTCTAAAATTTGGTTTCTGTTCATTTTATGATTCTATGTTTCGATACGATCATTTCGGCGTATTATACGCATTTTTTGGATATCGTATGAATTAGTTATGAATTTTGTGATTTCGATCGATTTCGGTCGTTAGATTTTTGATCTGTGAAATTATGACCGTTGGATGAACTTGTAAATTTGTTATGATGATCATATGACTGTCCCAGAGGCTTTGTGTGGTCATGGGCGAAGATCCGACCGTTGGATCTTCGTATATGTGAAAAACGGTAATTAGGGGAGCGATTCGTGAGAAACCGCTCGTCGGATTTTAATGTAAATTAGAATCTGACCGTTAATTAGTGGTTAATTTATGAGTTGAAATTGTTGGCTAAATTCGAATCACATTTGATTAGGTGATTGACGGATTTTAATTTCGTGGGCTAGCGGCGTTAATTATAAATTATAATTTATAATTATATTGAAGACGCAGCGGGAGTTTCGAGGTGAGTAAAACTCACGTGGTTCATATTACGAACCGAACATTTTAATTTATTTATTTTGGTAATTGTGTGAAAAATATTTGCGGATTAAATATTTGTTTTAAAATTTCATGGACTTGAATCACCACGGTCCATAGGTAAGTAAAATGAATTTTAACTATACAAATGAATTTCATAATTTTCTTGTGTGAACTATAGATGGTATTAGTGGTCATTCCTGAGTGGATGATTACGTATATATATATTTACGTGAAAAATATATATTGATGAGTGGTTTGTTTGATTGATGATATGATTGAGTGAAATTGATGAGTTGATTTTATTACAGTTGTGTGGTTTCATAATAATATGATGTATCTTGGTTGGGTTGATTTCAGTATGTGAAATTTTATGTTGTGTTCATTTATGGGTTTAGGGTCGATGTAATGACTGGTGTGGAAAATCGGACGCTCTAATCCTAGTGTGGATGATGGGATACGATTGGTTGAGTATGTGGAATTATTGGACGTTCTAAATATGTATATAGGTATACATATTGATGAAATACAATAATTGATAAATATGTCGGATGCCATAACCTAGGCTAGGTGACGGGCTACGATTCAGTTAGAGCTCTAGTCTGTCAAATACCGTATTTTTATAAATACGATGATGAGAGTTGTGGGGAAAGTTGTGAGTTGTGTGGTCTTGATATATTGTATTGGTGTTGATTGAGATGGATATTAATTGCATATGTGGAAATAATTGTGTGTTGCTGTGTGTGGAAATAAATGAGATTAAAATAAGCAATAGTTCATTCTTTTACTCATACAAGCTTTCATAAGCTTACCGGGTTTTGTGTTGTTGCAATCCCGGTACACTATTCAATGGTGTAGCGGATATTCCTGCAGGTCAGGATAACCAGGGAGGTGACCGAGCTGCTTAGGTGTTATAGCGGTTTGTTGTTTATTTAGTCGTGATGTGTGTGTATGCTCATTTAGAGCTTTACATTACATTTGGATTTGAGTTGTAATAATTAACCGAGACTAAATTCGGTTTGATTTTATTCTGTGTGGTGAGTATGTTAAGAAAAGAAAAATTTTCAGAATGATTATTTTGTGTTGTAGTATATTCATGTTTCGGATTTTGGAATTGTTATTCTAAAATTCGGGGCGTGACAGCTTAGGTGTTAAAGCAGTTATTGTTATTTCATTTAGTTGTGAGGTGTGTTTGCTCATTTAGAGCTTTACAGTTCGTTTTGGATTTGAGTTGTAATAATTAACCGAGACTAAATTCGGTTTGATTTTGTTTCGTGTGGTGAGGTTGTTAAGAAAAAAAATTTTCAGGATGATTATTTTAGTTGTGGTAATTTTCATGTTTCGGATTTTGAATGTTTATTTATTCTAAAATTCGGGGCGTGACACAACACGCAACAATTTCTACATCCACAAGAATCAACAATCTCAATCAATCAACAACTCAACACCAAACCCTAACTCACATATTTCTTCACAAAACCCCAACATCGTACTTATAAAAATACGGTATTTGACAGACTAGAGCTCTAACTAAATCGTAGCCCGTCACCAGGCCTAGGTTATGACATCCGACATATTTATCTTTATCGTATTTCATCAATATGTATACCTATATACATATTTAGAACGTCCGATAATGAACATACTCATCAAATCGTATCCCATCATCCACTTAGGATTAGAGCATCCGATTCCCCCATACCGGTCACTACGTTGACCCTAAATCCACAATAAGTACAACAGTATGTTCTCACATAATTAAATCAACTCATCCAACATACATAATATTATTATGAAATTTAAGCATTTGAAATAAAATCCAAATCATCATATCATCACTCAAAATCACGCCAATTAATATATATATTCACGTAAATATATATATATACGTAATCATCCACTCAGGAATGACCACTAATACCATCTATAGTTCACACAAGAAAATTGTGAAATTCATTTGTGTAATTAAAATTCATTTGACTTACCTATGGACCGTAGCGATCAAGTCCATATGATTTTAAAAACAAATATTTAATCCACAAATATTTTTCACACAATTACAAAAATAATTAATTTAATGTTTTCGGTTCGTAATATAAAGCACGTGAGTTTTACTCACCTCTAAACTCCCGCTGCGTCTTCACTTAAATATAACTCACAATAATCCAAATGCTCGTCAACTCAAGCCGTTAAGTACCTAATCAAGTACGGTCTTTACTTAGCAACGAAGCACAAAATAAACCTAAATGATGATCCAACGGTCGGATTTCAAAATAAAGACAATCCAAAGGTTGGATTCTAAAATATAGACGATCCAACGGTCGGATCGAATTTAAACGATGATCCAACGGTTAGATCCTCATGGATCGCCCTTGGAAACATCCTATTAAAATTATACGAAAATCCGATGAACGGATCTTCACTAATCGCCTCCCAAATCACTGTTTTACAATTATACGAAGATCCAACCGTCAGATCTTTGCCTGTGACCACACAAAATCATCGGGACAGTCATATGAACATCATATTAAAATTTTAAGTAAAACCGAAGGTTTGATCTCCGTAAATCATAAACCGAAGGTAAACTGTAAAACTGTAAATAGTAACGTCAAAACTTAAATAGACTATTTATCAACTTTTTCTAACATGACCATTTTATATATCAAAACGCTCGTATGGATTCATAGATCATCGTCCAGATAATATAAACTCAAAATTTGGTCCGACGCGCCGCCACACGCGGCGGTCAGACGACGGTCAACGCCAGTCAACCACCTCATATGCAAAAGTCGTCAACTATAAACTTCTTCAAAATGAAATTGTGAACAACTTTAATACCTGACTTTTTCCGAGATGAGGTCTAGATTGTCCTAGATCAGGCTTTGAAGTTGGATTAATCTCGGCTATCTGATCAGTTTTCAGATTGAATCAGGGACGTCGAAACCTTTCACTCTTGATCTACTACTCTACACTCAAAATCGTGATGCAAGCCACATATGGGGATGATCAGGAGGAAGATCACGTCACAAAAATGGGGTCGATCGGCCGAGATGATGCCGGAAAAGTGGAGATTCGGCCGGGTCACCTTTCGGTGGTTAAGGTAGCTTCGATCCAAAGCTAGAGGCAGCGGTTGGCGAAACTGAGGGCAGGGAGAGGTTGGGCGAGGGACGGTGATGCCGAAGGGCGCCGGGTCCGGCGGCGGCGAGGCCGGGAAAGCTCTGTTCTGGCCGGGTAGGGTCGACGGGTCTGCAAGCACAGTGACAAAGCCGCGCGAGAGAGAGAGAGACCGGGGGGGGGGGGGGGGGGGGGGGGGGTAAATGGAAAAATGTAATATTTTCGTCCTTAATGAAAAACTCTGATTTTTCATTCGATTTATAGAAAATTTCTAATTTTCAAATATTCATAACTTATTCATACGAACTTCGAATAATACGTTCCATATATGCACGAACTCGTATCAACGAGCTCTACAACTTTTATGAAGGAAGTTTTCCCAAATTTTGAACGTATAAAAAGTCGATTTTCACGACCCCCTAAATGACGTTCGTTTTCGAAAATAAAATCATTCGAAACCAATTTTCTCAGACCACAACATTCCAATAAATCCCAAATATCATAATTCAATTAATATAACAATTGTTGAATTGCATAAATTTATTATATGAAAATTTGGGTCTTCACAGTCTACCCTCCTTAAAAGAATTTCGTCCCGAAATTCAAGCATGCTCGTCCACAAAAAGTTGAGGGTACTTCTTCCTCATGTCGGACTCCAATTCCCATGATGCATCACCCTCATCATGATGACTCCACAACACCTTCACAAGATTAACTTCCTTCCTACGAAGCTTCTTCATAGACCTATCCAAAATACGAACAAGGTTCAACTATAAATGTCACATCAGTGTTTACTTCGATCGTACCATGATCAATCACGTGAGACTCATCTCGAACATACTTTCTGAGCATAGACACATGGAAGACATTGTGCACACCCGACATGCTAACAGGTAAAGCAAGTCAATATGCCAAGTTTCTAACCCTTTCCACAATCTCAAAGGGTCCAACATACCTCGGTGCAAGTTTTCTCTTTTTGCCAAATCTCACCACACCTTTCATAGGTGAGACCTTCAAGAACACATGATCGCCTGTCTCAAACTCTAAAGGTCTACTCCTCAAGTCAGCATAACTCTTCTGTCTACTCTGAGCGGTTCGGATTCTGTCCCGAATAGTAGTGACCTTCTCTGTGGTTTCCTGTACAATCTCAGGATCGATGAACCCTTTATCCCCTGCTTCTGCCCAACAGATAGGAGTCCTACATGGCCTACCATAAAGAGCCTCATATGGTGCCATACCGATACTGGAGTGATAGCTATTGTTGTAGGCAAACTCTACCAATGGCAGATGATCTGCCCAACTTCCCTTAAAATCTAGAACACAAGCTCTAAGCATATCCTCCATCAATTGATTCACTCTCTTGGTCTGCCCATCTATCTGTGGGTGAAATGCAGTGATCATAGCAAGAGACGTACCAAATGCCTTATGGAACCTACGCCAGAATTCTGAAGTGAAACGAGCATCATGATCAGAGACAATCGTCACAGGCACTCCATGAAGCCTCACTATCTCCTTTACATACAACTTACAAAACGCATCCCCTGAGTAAGTTTTTGCCACCGGAAGAAAGTGTGCTGACTTAGTCAAACGGTCAACAATCACCCAAATCGAGTCATAACTTTGTCTGAACCTAGGCAATCCAGTCACAAAGTCCATAGAGATATCTTCCCATTTCCAACCAGGAATCGGCAAGGGATTCAACATTCCTGCGGGTCTCTGATGCTCTGCCTTCACCTGTTGACAGGTAAGACACATGTTCTGCTACATCCCTCTTCATACCATACCACCAAAACTGCCTTCGTAGATCCATATACATGTTCTGCTACATCCCTCTTCATACCATACCACCAAAACTGCCTTCGTAGATCCATATACATTTTAGTACCTCCTGGATGTATAATGTATCGAGACCTATGTGCTTCCCACATGACCTCTTCCCTGAGGTTATCAACACTTGGTACATACAATCTCCCTTGAAATCTCAACCCTCCATCTGCCCCAATCATCCACTCGAAAGGACCCTCTACATCTGGGTCAGCAGTCATCTCAGCAATCCTTGCCTGAGCAAACTCATCAAGTGTCTGACCCTGAGTGATCCCGGAGATCAAGGTGGGCTGTAAGGTGATACTACCGAGAAAGATTCCATGTCCTACTCCTCTGGGCATAAGGTCAAATCTGATGCAGCTTCTAACATGTGCCACTCTCGCACCATGATAGCTGTTATGATCACTCGAGGTTTCTACTCAAAGCATCCGCCACTACATTCGCCTTTCCGAGATAATACTCCAAGGTGAAATCACAGTCCTTGATGTGCTCCATCTATCTTCTTTGCCTCATGTTCAATTCTTTCTGGGAGAATAGATACTTCAAACTCTTATGATCAGAAAAGAGTTCAAATTTCTCACCATAAAGATAGTGTCTCCAAATCTTCAAGGCAAACACTACTACTGCTAGCTCTAGATCATGAGTGAGGTAATTCCGCTCATGTACCTTCAACTGTCTAGAACCATAAGCAACGACACTACCATTCTGTATCAACACACACCCCAAACCCTGATGAGATGCATCGCTGTAAATGACTAACCCACCACCACTAATAGAATAGTCAACACCGGAGTTGTAGTCAATCTAGTCTTCAGCTCATTGAAAGCCTTCTCACACTCATCCGACCACACGAACTGAGTGTCTTTCCTTGTCAATTTGGTCAAAGCCGAAACAATACCAGAAAACCTTCAATGAAGCGCCTGTAATACCCTGCCAATCTAAGGAAGCTACGGATTTCTGTAACCGTAGTAGGGCGACTCCAACTCATCATTGCTTCAACCTTCGAAGGATCCACAGAAACTCCATCCTTCGAGACTACATAACCAAGGAACTTGACTTCACTCTGCCAGAAATTGCACTTCTCGAACTTGGCAAATAATTTCTGCTCTCTCAACGTCTGTAGCACGATCCGCAGATGCTTCTCCTGCTCACCTAACGACCTTGAATAAATCAAGATGTCGTTAACAAACACTACCACAAACTGATCCAAGTAGGGACTGAACATGCGGTTCATCAAGTCCATAAATGCTGCAGGTGCATTCGTGAGACCGAAAGGCATGACAAGGAACTCAAAATGTTCATACCTGGTCCTGAACGCCGTCTTTGGAATATCCTCATCTTTCACCCTTAACTGGTGATATCCAGATCTCAAATCAATCTTTGAGAACATAGTAGCTTCACTAAGCTGATCGAACAAGTCATCAATCCTAGGTAACGAGTACCTGTTCTTGATGGTCACCTTGTTCAGCTGTCGATAATCCACACATAATCGAAGTGAATTATGCTTCTTCTTCACGAACAACATGGGTGCGTCCCAAGGAGACACACTAGCCTGAATGAACCCTTGTGCAAGTAAGCCCTCGATCTGGACCTTCAACTCCTGAAGTTTAGCTGGTGCCCATTCGATAGGGTGCTTTCGATACAGGTGAAGTACCTGGTATCACATTAATGGAGAAGTCCATTACCCTTTTCGGAGGTAATCCAAGAATCTCTTGAAACACGTCAGCATACTCCGAAACTACAGGAATCCCTGTAATCTTTGAAGTACTACTCCCTGATTCAATATGGGCCAAAATCCCTGTCCTCATGGTGATGTCCGACTTCAGACAACGGTAATGAAACACCAGTTGTCACGGAACATGGAATGACACAATCATCCTAAAGCAATCAATAACAGTATGGTTCGGGCTCAACCAATCCATACCTAAAATCACATCATATGTGTGATCCGGAATCACAATCAAAGATGCAGAGAACTCTCTGCCACCAATCCCAATAGGGCAATCATCACAAAACATGCTAAGCTTAAGAGACACACCGAGAGGTGATGTAACATATAATGATCTAGTCAGAGGCATAGCAATCAAACCCAACACATCCACCACCGAACTAGATATGAAAGAGTGTGAGGCACCCGTATCAAACAATACTCTAGCAAGATAGTGATAAACAGATAAGGTACCTTCCACTCCTGTGCCTGCCTGACCGATGGCAAAGACTCTAGCAGGTGCAGGTGGTAGCTGCCTCTGCTGGTTACCCTGCACTCTACCCTGATTTCAGGGACACTCCCTGGCTTGATGCCGTGCCTATCCACAGCTGTAGCATATCCTACCCCGTGGTTTCGTGCACGCACGAGAGATGTGGCATGGCTCGCCATAGTTAAAGCACTTCACCAGAGCTGCTGGTGCTATCTGCCTAATAGGCATAGCCTGAACGGGAGGAGCTACTGTTGCCCTAGTTGGAGCCTGATGCTGGAACTGAGTTCTCTATTTCTTCTAGAACCGACCCTTGAAGTCTCTAGATCTACTACTTCCTGCTATGGCCTTTCCCTTGCCCTGGAAGTCTCTCTCAGCAGACTCCTTCTCTCTGCGAATCAGGTTCTGCTGCTCAATGATCTGTGCCTTAGCCAAGATCTCTCTCTTAGTCTTTCGCTTTAAGATGGCCACATCACGCTCAATCGAATGACTCAACCCTCTCTGAAACTTCTTGGCCAAGTCTTCGTCATCCATCTGCCTCACATACTTGTACAGCCTGGAGAACTCCGCATCGTACTCGATCACGGTCATCTTCCCCTGTACAAGTGCGAGGAATTCCCATTCTAACGTTTCCTTCACAGCTACTGGAAAGTACCTCTCCCTGAACAGTCTCTCAAAGCCATCCCATGTCAAGGTAGCTACCTCAACACTCCTCTGTGTGACGTTCCACCACACTTTGGCCTCATCCTTCAGCATGAATGAGGCTAGCTTCCTCTTATCAACCTTACTGCAATCTAACAGCTCAAAATAGGTCTGCAAATTCTCAATCCAACGATCCGCCACCATATGATCAGTACCTCCACCAAACTTGGTTGCTCCTAAGCTGGTAATTTCCCTTGCTAGCACTAGCAAGCGAGCAGGATCATCAACCATGGCTACGGGTGGAATATGCTGATCCTCATAAGGTCCTTCTACCTCTGCCTCATATGCATCTTCGACCGGATGGGCCCTACCCCTACCTCGGCCTCTACCCGTGCCACGAGGTATGCCTCTACCTCGACCTCTGGCTTCGTTCCCCTCAATCTCCATTACCTAATAAGCAGGGTATACTTGATTAATACACGCATAATCACTTAAACAAGGCATAAGTCAAATGCAAGTCCATATTAACCAAGTAACTAAGCATACAAGACAACACCTAAAGTTCTTATGACATGCTAACGTTCCTAGTCAACCTAACGCTCTCACATACCCAATGACATTGTCAATACCGAAGAGCACACGATGGGGATCTGCTGTAGACGAGCCATCACTCGAAAAGTATTGACATATCACCAAATATGTACCTTACGCTCTGATACCAAACTGTCACGCCCCGAATTTTAGAATAAAAATTCAAAATCTGAAACATGAATTTCTACAACTTAAAATAGTCATCCTGAAAATTTCTTTTCTTAACAACCTCACCACATGAAATAAAATCAAAACCGAATTTAGTCTCGGTTAACTATTACAACTCAAATACAAAATGAATTGTAAAGCTCTAAATGAGCATACACACCTCACAACTCAATGAAATAAAAATAACTGCTGTAACACCTAAGCAGCTCGGTCACCTCCCTGGTTATCCTGACCTGCAGGAATATCCGCTACACCATTTGAATAGTGTACCGGGATTGCAACAACACAAAACCCGATAAGCTTTTGAAAGCTTGTATGAGAAAAGAAAGCACGGTTGCTTAATTAAATCATATTTATTTCTACTCAAGTCAACACGCAACAATTCTACATCCACAAGAACCAACAATCTCAATCAATCAACAACTCAACACCAAACCCTAACTCACATACTTCTTCACAAAACCCCAACATCGTATTTATAAAAATACGGTAT
The DNA here is from genome assembly GCA_025331145.1 of Rosa persica. Classification (NCBI taxonomy): domain Eukaryota; kingdom Viridiplantae; phylum Streptophyta; class Magnoliopsida; order Rosales; family Rosaceae; genus Rosa; species Rosa persica. The sequence continues at coordinate 39,955,690 of WFKR01000002.1, read as the reverse complement.
TTGACAGACTAGAGCTCTAACTGAATCGTAGCCCGTCACCTGGCCTAGGTTATGACATCTGACATATTTATCTTTATCGTATTTCATCAATATGTATACCTATATACATATTTAGAACGTCCGATAATGAACATACTCATCCAATCGTATCCCATCATCCACTTAGGATTAGAGCATCCGATTCCCCCATACCGGTCACTGCATTGACCCTAAATCCACAATAAGTACAACAATATATTTTCACATAATTAAATCAACTCATCCAACATACATAATATTATTATGAAATTTAAGTATTTGAAATAAAATCCAAATAATCATATCATCACTCAAAATCACGCCAATCAATATATATATTCCACGTAAATATATATATACGTAATCATCCACTCAGTAATGACCACTAATACCATCTATAGTTCACACAAGAAAATAGTAAAATTCATTTGTATAATTAAAATTCATTTTACTTACCTATTGATCGTAGCGATCAAGTCCATATGATTTTAAAAACAAATATTTAATCCACAAATATTTTTCACACAATTACAAAAATAATTAATTTAAAGTATTCGGTTCGTCATATGAACCACGTGAGTTTTACTCACCTCGAAACTCCCGTTGCGTCTTCAATTAAATATAACTCACAATAGTCCAAATGCTCGTCAACTCAAGCCGTCAAGTACCTAATCAAGTACAGTCTTTACTTAGCAACGAAGCACGAAATAAGCCTAAATGATGATCCAATGGTCGGATTTCAAAATAAAGACAATCCAACGGTCGGATTCTAAAATAAAGTCGATCCAACGGTCGGATCGAATTTAAACGATGATCCAACGGTTAGATCCTCACGGATCGCCCTTGGAAACATCCTATCAAAATTATTCGAAAATCGATGAACGGATCTTCACTAATCGCCTCCTAAATCACTGTTTTACAATTATACGAAGATCCAACGGTCGGATCTTCTCCTGTGACCACACAAAGTCATCGGGACAATCATATGAACATCATATTAAATCGTAAACCGAAGGTAAACTGTAAAACTGTAAATAGTAACGTCAAAACTTAAGTTGACTATTTATCAACTTTTTCTAACATGACCATGTTATATATCAAAACGCTCGTATGGATGCATAGATCATCGTCTAGATAATATAAACTCAAAATTTGGTCCGACGCGCCGCCACACGCGCGGTCAGACGGCGGTCAACGCCGGTCAACCACCTCAGATACAAAAGTCGTCAACTACAGACTTCTTCAAAATGAAATTGTGACAACTTTAATACCTGACTTTTTCCGAGATGAGATCTAGATCGTCCTAGATCGGGCTTTGAAGTTGGATTAATCTCGGTCATCTGATCAGTTTTCAGATTGAATCAGGGACGTCGAAACCTTCAACTCTTGATTTACTACTCTACACTCAAAATCGTGATGCAAGCCACATATGAGTTCATAACTTATTCATACGAACTCCGAATAATATGTTCCACATATGCACGAACTCGTATTGACGAGCTCTACAACTTTCATGAAGGAAGTTTTCACAAATTTTGAATGTATAAAAAGTCGATTTTCATGACCCCCTAAATAACGTTCGTTTTCGAAAATAAAATCATTCGAAACCAATTTTCTCAAACCACGAGATTCCAATAAATCCCAAATATCATAATTCAATTAATATAACAATTATTTAATTACATAAATTTATTATATGAAAAGTTGGGTCTTCACAGTAGCATACCAGTGGTTGATGAACGCCATGTTTGCTGAACATCTCAGAAAAATAATAGAAGTCTACGTGGATGATATGCTAGTCAAAAGCATCAAGGCTAGCCGACACGTGGCAAACCTCTGCATCATATTCGCCATTCTTTTAGCCTATAGCATGCGCCTTAACTAGGAGAAATACCGTTCCGGCATCACCGCTAGCAAATTTTTGGGCTACATCGTCAACGAACGAGGCATCGAGGCTAACCCTGACAAGGTGCAAACCATCTTAGACATGAAATCCCTGGTATGGAAAGTGTACGTTCAGAGTCTACAGGGCAAGCTCACTGCTCTATCTCGTTTTCTATCCAAGCTCACCGATAGGTGCCTCCCATTCTTCAAGGCCATGAAGAGGACCCACAAGAAGGAAATTGATTGGACCCCAGATTGTGAGGCGGCATTCCAAAGTTTGAGAGAGTATCTCCATTCCTGTATAGGGTGAGATACTCTGCATATATCTAGCAGTATCTCCATCAGCGGTAAGCTGTGCAATTGTACGAAGAAAGGGCCAAGACGAGCTCCTAGTGTTCTACCCCTGCAGAGGCATGAGCAGGGCGGAGACAAGATATACCCCCTGGAATAGCTCGCTCTCGCATTAATTGTTACAGTTAGACTTCTCTGCCAGTACTTCCAAGCCCATACAATCATGTCTTAACAAACCAACCTTTGAAGTAGGTAATGCAAAATCCTGAGCACTCTAGGCGTCTCAGCAAGTAGGGCCATCGAACTCAGCGAGTTCAACATTGACTACAAACCACATGCCGCTGTGAAAGGCCAAGTGGTAGCTGACTTCATCGCTGAACTCACTGAACGACAGGATGAACCCACCCTCAGGATAGAAGAGGACACCATGGAGGTGACAACCGCTGTGGAACTAGCACAAAAACAAAAGTCTGACTGGAACCTACATATGGACGGATCCACCTGCGCTAAGGCCTTTGTCACCGACATTATCTTGACAGGGCCAGGGGGACTAAATGTGCAGTATGCATTGAAGTTCAACTTCGCAGCTTCAAACAACATGGCGGAGTATGAAGCACTCATTGCAGGCTTGCTCCTCGCCATCGACTCAGCGTTGACAGCGTCAACATATTCAATGACTCCCAGCTAGTTGTCAACCAGGGCAATGTCAGTTTCCAAGCCAAAGACAAATAGCTAGTGGCATACTTGGGATATATCAAGACCCTCTTCCGAAAATTCAAATTCCACACTATCACATAGATCCCCAGGAAGAAGAACACCAAGCCTGACTACCTGGCAAGGTTAGTAACCGCTCAACCGCACCAAAGTCCGATGGACACAAGGGTGGAATGCCTTGACAAACCAAGCATCACCAAAATCCTAGTGAAAATATTCAACATCGAGATTGATCCTAGCTGGATGGACGAGATAATCTAATATAAGCGCAATGGCACTGCCAGACGACAAGATCGCAGCATAGCAGCTTAAGCGGAGAGCAACCCGCTACAACATACAAAATGGCATGCTTTATCGCAAGGGGTTCACCCATCCCAACCTTCGGTGTCTGACCCCAGAAGATGGAAGGGTCGTTCTAGAAATGATACATGTTGGGGAATCTGGAAATCACTCAGGCTCTAGATCCCTGGAAAATCACAGCATGCGGCAGGGGTACTTTTGACCCATGCTCAGCGACGACGCCAGAGAAGTTTCCAGGTCTTGCCACAAGTGCCAAAAGCACGCGGACCTCTATCATACCCTGGCGGAAGCCCTTCTGCATCATCATAGGCTCATGGATTCACTCCAAGTGGGGCCTCGACCTGGTCGGTAAATTACCAACGCTAGGGGTCAGTTCAAGTACATCATTATTGTCATTTATTACAACAGCAAATGAATAAAGGTGGAACCTCTAACAGCAATCACTACCGCCAAGGTAACCCATTTCCTGTGGAAGAACATCTATTGCCACAATTGCATCCCCCATACCATCATCACAGACAACGGGGCACAGTTCAACAACAAAGAGATCATATCTTTCATCGCCAACCTGGGTACCAAGATGAGCTTTGCATCTGTGGCTCACCCTCAAACCAACGGGCAGGTTGAGGCGGCAAACAAGATAATCAAGAAGTTGCTAAAAAGAAACTCGATGGTGCTAAGGGTTTATAGGTGAGAGGCTACCAGAAGTTCTGTGGGCCATCAAGACAACCCCAACATCTGCTAACGGTGAGACTCCGTTTTGTATGATGATCGGGACTGAGGCTGTCCTACCAATAGAAGTCACCCAACCTACCCTAGGCTTGAGCGCTACTGCTTCGAGACCAAAGGTGAGGGCATCAACCTCGACAAGGATCTCCTCGAGGAAAAGCGACACAAAGCCCATTTGCACAATTTACAAAACAAGCAGCGGGTATCGGGTTTATTTAACTGTAGAGTCAAAGTCCGAACCTCCAATTGGGGGATTGGGTAATGAAGGAAGTCATTCCACCGCCAACAGTGCTCCGTCCCAAATGGGAAGGACCACACCAAATTGTAGAAGTTACCAGCCTTAACACTTTCTACTTAAAGGGCAAGGATGGCGTCACAACGACCCACCCTTGGAATACTGAGCACCTTCAGTATTACTATAAGTTGTCATACCACTGACCCATGAGCATCTTGACTTAACTAAATTTTTGTACAATATTTAGCTAAGGGAAGTGTTAATGTCTAACAATTCAGCAGTGGCTGAACCTTGGTTAACTCTGGTCTGATGGGCGGACCGCTACTTGTTATATTCTTGTCGATTCTGTTACCTGTCAAATAAAATACAAAGGACGTCAAAGGGAGACCGCGGTGGACAGTATTCTCTTCTCTGATGCCTAAGTTAGTCAATGTATTTTTGTTGACAGGATAACAGTAGGTAAGTAGTAAATGCGTAATTAATGAGGAGAGAGGAAATGACCTTTTATAGGTGGGGAAGAGGCTGACTTCTTCCATGATATGCTTTAATTCCTAACTTCTGGAGCTTTTGATACTATCTTGGTGCAACGTGTTAGCGGTGATTTGGGGGTGAACTGGGGCTTAGGCAATAGCATGTATGGTGGTGCTCCTGTAGGTCACATCATTGATAGTCGTTGGTACCACAGGCAGTAGTATGAGCGTGGCTCGTTATAGCTAATTATGCTTGAAAAATGCTCATGTAAGTATAGGAAGCTACCCAACAGGTACTCTCCCTCTTTTGTAATGTTGATCTCTCAGCTATCAATGAAACGAGGAATTATTCAAACCATTGTTCTCCATAGCACAAATAGTTAACAGGCAATGCCAACAACTTTCAACCGGCCACGTCCACTACAGCGTGCACTTAGAACAATTTTAATTCCTTTAATGTTTGATTGACAAACAAAAGCACAAGGTCAAAACTCTAGCGGTATACTGACACTCAAGCAACACAGGTATTTACCAACGGCAATCCCACACTTAGGAAAATTCAGGGAGAAATAACATTACTTCATTAATTTAGGATGGGACTCCCCAACCAAATTTTTGTCCAATAGCAAATACAAAAAGGCCTCGGTGGCAACATAAAAAAAATATCAATTAAAAAAAAAACAAAAAAAACAAAGGCCGGATCTTCATGGATTGCTGGGGACAGCAGCAACATCTTCACTGCCAACCTGCGGGGGTTGTGCAACAGAACGGCTCATTTGGTCGGACCCAGAAGTAGTGGGACTTGGTGTCACCATGGTACTATCCCACCACGTGTGGGCCGCCAGGAACTCGGCGCGGGACACTTCTGAAGGCGTGGGTAGCGGAGTCTGCTATGAGCCGCCTGCCACATGCTGACCACTCTCACCACTGCTGGAGCGCACACCTTCTGGCTGCTTAGCAGTCAGCCCGCCTGCAGGCACAGCCACCTGACTCGACGCCCTGGTTCGTCGAGGCGCCTTGTCCCAGTTGATGACACCCTTTTGGTCCAGCATTTTAAGATTAGCGCCAGCACCAGTTGTTGGCATACATACCTCCTGGGCTCAAGTATCGGAAGCACTAGGCTCGTATTACCAATACACAAGCATGACAAGCTCCCAACTGAGGGTTCTGATACCCCTCAGGGTGATATCGGGACCTCAAACGTGCCACACCAAAAGAAACAGAACCAAGCTCCCATAAATCTCCTACATTAGGGTCACCTCCAGCAACCCTAAAGAGGTAACTGTTCACTAGCGCTTTCCATTATCATTATCGTCTAACGTAACTGAGTTAGGCATCAGAGCGTTGATGGCCAGCACACCTGGTCTTCCCTCTGACCTGTGTCAGTTTTGCAGATAATCGAGACTGATAGCTATAGTAGCAGACCGATACTTCTCGTGTTCAGCTGGATCAGACTCCTCTCGATACAACTGAAACACCAGCCTTTGCCGCCTTTGTTAAAGAATGCTTGAACTCAGGTGATTGCTTGAAAGCCTTCACAGCAGCGGCACTTGTCTAGTCTTTCTCGGATCGTAGTAGGGCTCGCCTCAGCCCTCCAATCATTTTAACTCTGCAGCCTTGTTGGTGGACTCCCGCTGAAGGACCTCGGCATGCCTATCTTTTGCCGCCACCTGCTTCTGTAGCAAAACCATGTCTTACTCCAACTATGCCGCACGGTTGTTCCACTCGAGGTCCCGATCGATAACAACATCCAACTTACCTTGAACATCCACCAAGTCGCACTCTGACTTGGATAATTGGTGCTCGGTCTCCGCCAGTGCTTCATTCTATTCATTATTTGTCATAATTTCTCCAACGGCGAGTCGCACACAATGAAGTACTAGATCGGGCCCACTAGCAAGAGACCCCGATATCGACCATTGATGGTGTCTCGACACCCGGAGCGGTCCTCACTGTAGACCCAGGCACTAGCCTCGCTGGCACTCTTGCACACCCAAGCTGTATATCGAGAAACCCCACGGGTCCTATGTCTGGCAGTAATAGCATCGGACCCCAGATGATCTACTTGAACTCCCCCATCTTTCCAAGACAACTCGGTATGGCTCCGACACCCCAACTGGCGCCCGATATGGTAGGGACACAGGGCACAAGCGCAGCCACCAACATACCTCCACCTGACTCCAACACTCGACTACTACTACAGATGAATGAGATTATCGCATCCATGCAAGCACGGATCGAGAATGTTGAAAGCAGAACATGTTGGCAACCGATTGCCGCAGCGTTCCAAGGCAAGATGGGCCCATTCACTCCTTGAATACAAGCTAAGAAACGCCCACAAGAGGCCAAGCCTTCAAAATCGAGAAGTACAAAGGCACCAGAGATCCATACCACCACTTGGAAGTTTTCCAATCCCTCTTACACGGAACCTGATACACAGACGTAATGCCGTGTCATGAATTCGAGGAAACACTTACGGACCAGGCCTTGCGCTGGTTTCTGAACCTTTCTACAAACTCAATCGACAACTTCCAAGTGCTCGGGGACAAGTTCCTTCACTGATTCATTCTTTGTGGCAGCATCTATTGCACCACCTCTGACCTGTTCAGACTCAAGCAACGACCGAAAAAGTGATTACGAGACTTCGTCCGTCATTGGCAAAAGCAGGCCACACAATGTCGGTCCCTTGACCCAACCCTCGCAATGGTAGCATTCAAGCAAGCACTTCAACCCGAGTACTTTCTACTGTAAATCAACACCAATCCCCCTGTAACATACGACGACCTTCTCGACACTGCCACTACCTTCACATAGGTTGAGTTCGACACCTTCGGCTACGACACCACTGCAAACGCCCACCCAGCAAATGTACCACAAGTAAACAACCCTATCGGGACGGTCGATAGCAGGAGCAGAGACTACAGCAGGGATAAGACTACCCAACCCGACAGAGCCCCACGCGAGCAACAAGGATACAACGATAGAAGGGACAACCAATATGGGAAAAGCCCCGAGAAGCCCAAGGTTAACTCCTCCAACAGTCGATACCGCGAGGCACCATACAGCAACACCCGACACAGAGATAACTAGCGGCATGAGGCACCTCGATACGAGATCTACACCACTCTCACCGCCTCCTATGAAGAAATCTGAATAGTCACAAGGACATAATCCCACGACCACCATGGCAAAAACCTGGCCGGGCCAAACCGGGCGACAATGTAAGTACTCCACATACCATGACAAACCAGGACACCCCACTAATATCAGCTGGGCACTGAAAAGCACCATCGAGAACCTCATCCAGGGTGGCCAGCTTTCACAGTGTTGCACCCCTGCAACAGAGGCAAACGCTATCAACGTCTGCGGACAAATCCTAAAGATACGCAGGGGTGCACCACGGGCACCCAAGACTTACCATGCACAGAAGCACCCATGCCCCCAAGGCCAGGAGATGTTAGGGCTTAGCCATGGCTACCACACCCCATAGGTGGAGTGGGACTCGATTGCTTTCAATTGAAACAAGGACGCCATCAAGTAGCACCATAACAACCCATTCGTAATCACCATGATCATCGGGTCTTGGTCGATAGCGGTGCCACAGTCAGTGTCATGTTTAGCAGTTGCTACGAAGCTCTGAAGCCAGACAAAAAGAAACTCACCCTAGACCATGAACCATTGCTTAGCTTCCCGGGAGAGATCACACAACCCCTGAGATTCGATAACTTGTGAATCACACTTGGGGGAGGGAACACTATCCCTACTATGACAATACATTTCATTGTTATCGATTGTCCTTCCTCTTACAATGTCATCTTAGGGCGAGACGCCATCTAAGGACTCCAATGCTTTATCGCAGGACACATGCTCATGATGAAAATACCTACTCCGGGAGGCATCCTCACCGTCCGAGTCGATCAGGAGCTCACGAGACAATGTAACTCTTTGAGTGTCGTGAGGGGATGCGGCAGGCAAGAGGTTCTCTTAACCTCATACTCGACTTCCCCTTCCGACAAGGCCAACGATCCAAGGGAAGATCCAAGACTTCGGATGAACGCGATACTCGCAGCAAAAAGAAGGAAGACAAATGCAAGCTCAACCACCCGAGACCAGACGCCTTGGAAGAGCTACTACAGACAGTAAAGTCAAGATTGGCTCCAAGGCATACCAGTATTCCAAGCAGAATTGATCGCCTTCCTCAAAGCAAGCAAGAGGTGTTCGCTTGGTCCAACGCCAATATGCCAGGGATATTGCCAGAGCTACTAACCCACAAGCTCACCATCTCTCCAAATGTCCCCCTGATTAGACAAAAATGATGCGCCTTCATAGAAGAAAAATACAAGGCCATCCAGGCTGAGGTTAAGAAACTCCAGGATATTGGCTTCGTTAGAGAAGTATCTTACCCAACATGGCTCTCCAATGTCGTGATGGTCAAAAAGTCCAACAAAAAATGGCATATGTGCATCGCTTACACCAATCTAAACAAGGCTTGCCCGAAGGACAGTTTCCCTCTGCCAAGAATCGATTAGCTAGTTGACTCCACCGCCTGCCACAAACTCCTTAGCTTCATGGACGCCTTCTCCAGTTACGACCAAATCACCATGGAACCCTCCGATCAGGAGCACACTTCCTTCACTACTGACAAGGGCTTGTACTGTTATAAGGTAATGCCATTCGGTCTTAAAAACGCAAGGGCCATGTGCCAAAGACTGTTGAACGCCATGTTCGCAGACCATATCGGCAAGATGGTGGAAGTCTATGTGGATGACATGCTCATCAAAAGCGTCACCATCGAGGATCACATCAAGAACCTGGGTATTGTCTTAGACATTTTGCTCCAATATAGCTTGAGACTCAACCCAGACAAATGCGTGTTCGACGTACTTCGGGGAAAATTCCTGTGTTTTGTCATCAGCGAGAGAGGCATCAAAGAGAACCCCGAAAGGTACAAGCCATTCTCGACATGGCACCACCAAAAAGAAGGAATGAAGTCCAATCATTCACCGGGAAAGTTGTCGCTCTCACCTGCTTCATATCGCGCTTAACCGATAAATGCGCCACCTTCTTCAAGCTCCTCAAGACTCACCGCACCGAGAATATCAATTGGGGACCCAAGCACGATACAGCTTTTCAAGGCCTCCGCGACTACCTGGCTTTAGTACTCACTCTTTCCAAGCCCATCCCGAGAGAGGTTCTTTACATCTACCTTGTGGTATCAGCTATCGCAATTAGCGCGGCCCTGATAAGGCACGAGTGCAGCGAAGAGTTGGCAGTTTCTTACACCAGCAAAGGTTTCAACGATGCCGAGTCAAGGTATTCTGATATCAAAACGTTCACCCTCGCACTCCTCACAACCGCTCAACGATTGCGACAGTACTTCCAAGCGCACACCATACATGTCCTGACCAACTAACCCCTGAAGCAGGTCCTCCAGAAGCTAGAATCCTCCGGTAGGTTGGTCAAATTATCTATCAAGCTCGACGAGTTTGACATTCATTACAAACTGCGTACAACCATCAAAGGGCAGGCGACAGCAGACTTCATTGCAGAATTCATACCTCGCAAAGACCAAACACCTTTGGAAGAGGCCACATCGGAACCTAGAGACAAACTCAGTAGGCCGACATGGTACTGACAGATCCAGAGGGCAACACATAAGAATGTGTGCTACAATTCAAATTCAAGGCTTCAAACAACACGGCAGAGTACTAAGCACTGATCGCTGGCATCCAGCTGGCCAAAGAACTGGGTGTTACACGCCTCGCAATGCACCGCATCTATCCCACTACCAGGTCGATGGCGATTACCAGGCCAATGAACCGCATCTATCCCACTACCAGTCACTCACCAAGACTTCACTCTAGCGATGTCTCAATGGTTATACAATCACCCTGATCCCCTAAGCACAAAAGAGCAAAGTAGACGCTGTCGCTCGATTGGCAACATCATCCCCGAATATCGGGATAGGCAGTTTAAAGCTAGAGAGTATCGATAAGCACTTCTCAGAGATATTCCTCACAGAAAGCGTGCGCCCACCTTCATGGATGGACCCATTCATTGACTACCTCTCCAAAGGCTATCACGACCAGACTCTACCAACGGGCAATGCTTTACACGATTCGAGATGGAAAACTGTCCAGGAAAGGAAGATCTTCCCCCTGTTGAAATGCATCTCCCTCGAAAAAGGGGTAGCGAGTTCTGCTATCGTTGCATAGCGGAGTGTGCAGCAAACACGCCGGCCCGAGAAACCTGGAATTCAAGGCATTACGCACTGGATATTACTAGCCCCCAAGCGAGCAGGATGCGAAGCGTATTGCTAGCGCCTGCCTCAAATGCCATCAGTTCGCCAACTCACCCCTCGCACCATCGGTACCGTTGTCAATCATCATCGCCTCGTGGGCATACTGCCAGTAGGGACTTGATTTCATTGGCAAATTCCCAACCGCACTAGGACAGTTTCAAATTAGCCATCGTCGCCGTAGACTACAACACCAAATGGGTCGAGGCTGAGCCCCTCACCATGATCACAGTCGCCAAGGTCATCCATTTCCTATGGAAGAACATATACTGTCGCTTTGTAATCCCTGAGACAATCATCACCGATAACGGTGCTCAATTGGTTAACGATACTCTCATGGACTTCATCGGATAGTACAGCGCCGAGATCCGATATGCCTCCCCCGCACATCCACAAACCAATGGCTAGGTCGAAGCTGTCAATAAGATAATCAAGTAGAACTTGAAAAAGCGATTGGACGACGCCAAAGGCCTGTGGGCGGAGAAGTTGCCAGAGGTCTTGTGGGAGATCAAGACTACCCCGATAGAGGCCAAAGGCGAATCCTCTTCTGGTTATCATTTGGTACCGAGGCAGTGATCCCTATCGAGCAAGAGGTCCACAGAGAGAGGGTAGCATGCTTTGACCCACTCACCAACCTGGACGGACTAAAACTTGAGTTAGATCTCCTAGAGGAACGCGGCCAAACAGTCATATTACTTTCACCACGGCCTCATTTCAACCACCACAACCACACAATAGGCACGAGCACACTGTATAGCAACCCCCGGCAATCGCCTATGTCTCCCAATATAAATGCAATATCGCTTACGGTCGGTTTAGCTGACACAACACGATGCTGTCCCTCGCAAACCCTTGCGTTGCCAATTGCGATCAAATGAATGTGTATGAATCTTATGGGATACTCGCCAATCAACGAACGAATTTTACGCAATCACCTATGCCTCCCAATAAATGCAATATAGCTTATGGCCGGTTTAGTTGACACAACACGATGCTATCCCTAGCAAACCCTTGCGTTGCTAATTGCGATCAAACGAAAACGCATGACTAAGTTTTCCGCGATACTAGCTAGTCAACAAATAGACGTCACTCCCCGATCAACGAGTAAATGTTACGAGTGAATTTTACGCAATCGCCTACACATCCCCCCATCTCCAATGTGATATCATTTTAGCCAGTTTAGCTGACAGCACACTGCTGTCCCTCGTAAACCTCTGCGTTGCCGTTTGTGATCCAACAAGCGAATGAACTTTACGATATTCGCCAATTAGTAAATGAATTTCATTTATCGCCATGCTCCCCATCGCCAAGGCAATACCACTCGCGGTCGGTTCAGCCGACAACACAACATTGTCCCTCACAAACCCTTCCGTCACCAAACGCGATAAGGTGCATGCATGAATAAATGACCGAGATACCGCGCCAACAAATATGAAAGAATTTTTATGCAGTACTCGCCAATGAAAATAAATCTCTCCAGTAAACGGATATCATACAACATTCGCCAACACCTACCACAAATGAACAAAGGCAAATATAGAAAAAATGCCAAAACACAGAACGCCGATATACATGTTGTTAAAGAACAAAGGCAATTTATTACAGAGGCTTTGCAGCCATTAGCGATACATTGAATCTCCACCTATACAAATGCGATATACACCATGAAAATGATCTCCATACAAATACGATACACTACGAAAACAAAGCAATATACACATAACTATCAATGCCTGCACCCCAAGTCTGGTACAGGTCCGCCCCGATCAAGTCTGATTTTTTGGAATTCAAGGAGCTTCGGAAAAAGATCACTGAATTGGAGGATTGATTAGTTAGCAGGAGGCTCGGTGAAGAAGACTCGGACATGGCTCCAACCTGCTACTCTCCGCCTTATCAATGCCCGATCTCCGTCGTTGTAGCCCGTCGCACCTCCAGTAATCGTAGTCCTTGGGTCTCTTACTTGGACGGGTTTTTAGCTCCCGAGGGGCATAGATTGCGCAATCCCCAAACGGGTGATGAAGCCGAGCCCAGGTGAGATTAGGCTATAAAGCCTATTACCCAAGATGAGATTAAGATATAAAGCCTATCATTCTGGAAACATAAACTGCCAGAGGAAGAAAAGATTTCAGAAGACTGAAGCACAATGAAAAACAAAGAAAGCCCTATGAGGAAAATTTGAGGAACCCATCTCCCTACCTCTGCTTATTTATAGAGGAAACCCACAGCTAATGGGGCGACAAATTGACAAAATAATAAATATATTCAACGCATGGGGACTATCGCCTAGAAAACGGACGCCATGATAAACCTTTCATATTTCCAATGCAGAAATGGTTACGCTACAAGGCAAACCAATTAACCATAAGTTGAAAAACCAAAATTTTTACAAGTAACACCAGCCTATCGCCAACACCTAAAAGAACACAATATAATCAGGTCTCGCCCTCGGCATTCCGTGCTTGATCTCCCACTCGACCTCGCTCATTTTCTCCATCTCGCCCACTAGCATTCTCGCCCTGTAGCCCACCTTCAGCATCCACATGAGCCTCCTCACGCTCTCCAACATGGCCACTATCAGACTCCGATACAGCTGCCTGTTCACGTATCACAATCCCAGGACTCCGCTCGCCACGTGCAACACTGGCTTGAGATCGCGCTGCATTCTTTGCCTGCTGGTCTTGGACCATCTTCTCCTAATCAATCCAACCGGTGGCGATAGCATCGCGGATCGAGTGCAAGGCACCATCTGAGAAAGCCTTATTCACTTCTCCTTAAAATGCGTGGTCTGGAGATAGAGGTCCACCGCCTTGTCCACTCCATCTCACCTGGCTTTCGGAGCTTGTCAAAATGTGTCTCGGTAGCAGCAAACAACTGAAGCACCTTCTCAGCAAAGTTACTCAACTGAGCCTGTTGCTCGCTTAGCTCCTTCCTTAGGCGCTCAATCTCAACATCTTTCTCCCCAACCTGGGTTTCAATGGACCTCAGACGACCAACCTCTTTCTGTAAAGTACCCATTTGCCCCTCCAACTCCACCACGCGATCATGATAAGGTGCCAAACTATCCAAAGCTGCGCTGTGAAGCTCCAACTCGGCATTGTGCTCCCGAACTTGCTCCTCCAGCTCTTGTAAACGCTCCCCAGCAACATCAACCCGGGCATAACCTCCTCCAAGGCCTTTAAGCTAGCCTCCGCCTGCTGTAGCTTACTAGTCAGGTCCAGATTTGGCTCCCTCAAGGAAGTAACAGAATTCTCAAGCTCCTGACTCTGTGCCTCCTCAATAGCAAGTGCTTGCTCAAGCTCCATCCATCTCGTGATCCCATCATCAATCGCTTGCCTCATCTCTTGATACCTCACCTGGCCGCGATCCAGTGCACCCTGAAGCTTGCTCGCCCGCACCCTCTCAGCATCCAGCTCCCCTAGCAGCCAGGCTATCTCCCGATCAAAATGGGTCACCAACTCAGCAGAGGCATGATAGTTAATGTTTACCGCCTACATCATACATCACAATCAACATAACAGAAATGAACGGCAAAAAGTAACCGATAACACACAACACATAGTGATACATACCCTCATCAACCACTCTTGAGCCTTTCGATACCCCACACATGGGTATTCATTGTTCACCCGACTATGATCATGATGACAATTCCGCAAGTCGGCCACCATATGAAGAGTGCGCGCGAGACCTCCACCCATGAACCACCACTCGTAGACCTCGAGTGCAACGCCCCATCAACTTAAGACCTCTTGCCCCTACGAGTATCCACACTAAAGCCAACAGGGGGGACTCCAGAGACAAACCCTGTGAGGTAGTCCTCTTCCTCGACCCAACTCCATTAGTGCGACCACAGGTCTCTACCACTCGATACCATCCACCTCACCAATCGGGGCCTGAGCCTTATTGGCCGGTGCACTCTCAATATCAACCACCTCAAGTTCAGGTTGAGCCTAGTCACCTCAGCCTCGCTGCTATCGACATTTAATAACATTTCGAGATGTAGGAGCACCAATATCTCCATCGAAAACAGCATCTCGTTGCTCGAACACGACAACTTGCACCAGGCGAGCCCTGGCACTGGTATAGTTCTAACGCCGCTTGACCTCCTCAAATAGCTCCTCGATGGAGATCTCCACCTCCATTGCCGGCTGAACTGGCAGTGCTGCGGTGCCACATTCCACCCCTTTTGCTGAGACACAGGGGGACTACCTCATTTCTTCCTAAATCGCGGGAGAACGATGCTCGCCCCCACTATCTCGGGAACGCTCAACCCAACCACCCACTTGCCCTTGCAGCGTATGGGGATCTCAAGCCGATTCCTGAACATCCTGAGTGACACGTTCCTCAACACCAGCCTCATCCTCGGCTTGCTGATTGAGATACTCTAGCACGGTGTCTGAAAATCACAGAAACACTTCGTCAGGCAGCACCATACTCATCTGAAGGTCAGTCACGTGAATCTTATCGGGAAGGTCCACAGCAACTCGCCTTGCTGTCCCCGACCCTCGCAACAGCCCTTTTATAATAACGTTCGGGTCGATACTAGCATATAAAGTGTCGCTCTTACTTAGGGCCTCGCTCGGCATACCCGCTGCAAAACATTGTGTCATCAACATAGCCAGATAGGTATCGAGGGACCACAAGAAAAAAAAAAAACAATGCCACACCTGGACACCTCCCCAAAATCAAATCGCTTATATACCGGAAGCCAGCAAAGGCGATAGAACCCCTTCTGCCCCCTCGGGAATACACCTAGTACCCTCACGACGCTTCTGTTCTAGGGTAGTCAGGTCAACTTCCTGCCTCACTACTATACAAAACCTGCTATTAGCACTCCAATGGTAAGCAATAAAATTCACCAAACACACAAGGACAATACTCACAGATAGGCTGGAAAAGGGTCGGAGCCCAGTAAACCATGTTTGGGTTCTGCTAGAGGCCTCCAACCAGGCAAGGCCTGCCCCTCCAGCGAGCATAAATATTTGAGGGCAGATCCTCAATAATCACCTTTTCCCGCGCCCTGAAGTTCACACAACCGCTATTGGCACTCTTCATCTAGTATTGCATCTTAAACAAAGAATTAAACTCACTGATACTGGGACAAAGCAACTTACTCAGCTTCCACAACACCAACACTCCCATTATCTACCTCAATGCATTCGGCGATAGCTGCCCCACCTATATGTTCAAACACGACAACAAATACTGGAGTTCCTCTGGTATCGGGAACGTCAGCCCACATTTGAGCTGATACTCATAAAAGCACACCCACCCCACCTCGGGTGACTAAAATACTCTCCATCCCTTAAGGAGTGCAACAGAACGTTATCCAGAATGCCCCAAGTCACCCTCATATCACTAATCTATTCCTCGGTCATACTCGGACCAGGCTGATGATAAGCGTCTCACCAAGGAGCAACCTCCCACCGGGCGAGTGCAGAATCTCCAAAACTTCGACATTCCTCGCGTCAATATCATTAGGGCCCACAACATTCCCAACCCTACTCGAAATGCCACAAGACGACCCATCACCGCCACCGCCAGAAACACCCTCGCCAAGACAGCGAGAACCACCCTCGCCGCGACCGCGGGAAACATCCTCACCAGCACCTCCAATGCAAACACACTACCCCACGCACTCTCAAAACAAAATACAGGGAAATCATAGAGACTACGTATCTGTCTACTCCTCCAGCCAACGCCCATAACAACGACAAGAAATCTCGACAACTAAATACAAGATTGAGCAGTTTTGAACAATAAAGGCCCAAGCTTTACCCTCTTCCTCTCTCAATCCACAGAAAAAATAGAGAAACAGTAAAATGCCTCCACTCCCATCCTCTACCCATATATAGGGCCCTAACAAGTACAGGGACAGTTGGACATGCAAGGACGACGACACCAGATCTCACCACGTGTCCAACATCCCTGAACATTGCAGAAGTTATGTGCCGTCGACTCAACTCCTCACCTCTGCACCATTATTACATGTTACGGACTCCAGTACACCGTACTTCTCACCCACGAAACCCAGCTGACAGCAATACACGTGTCATCAGGGCACAAGATGTGTACCGAAGGGCCGCAAGATACCTTACCACCGATTTGAAATAGCGACACAAGGGTTATTCCAGGAACCATCTCCGCACCCCAGCCAAGAATCCTCTTATGTGGGGACTTAGGGGACTAGTGGGGTACTGGCAATAGGAAAGCCACATGGCATATACTCACCTCGAACCTCCGAAACTTTCACCAAAGACAAACTCCCTACCCAAGAGAACCCTTGACCGGGGACTTAGGGAACTTCTTGGTATACATACCTCCTGGGCTCAAGTATCAGAAGCACAAGCATGACAAGCTCCCAGCTGAGGGTCCCGATACCCCTCAAGGAGATATCGGGACCTCAAACATCCCACACCAAAAAAAAAATCGAACCAAGCCCCCGCAAATCTCCTACATTAGGGTCACCTCCAGCAATCCCAAAGAGGTAATTGTTTAATATCGCTTTCCATTATCATTATCGTCTAATGTAACTGACTTAGGCATCAGAGCGTTGAAGGCCGGCACACCTGGTCTTCCCTCTGACCTGTGTCGTTTTGCAGATAATCGAGACCGATGCCGATAGTGGCAGACCGATACTACTCGTGTTCAGCTGGATCAGACTCCTCTCGATACAACTGATACAGAGCCTTTATCGTCGCTGTTAAAGCATGCTTGAACTCAGGTGATTGCTTGAAAACCTCTACAGCAGCGGCACTTGTCTGGTCCTTCTCGGATCGTAGTAGGGCTCGCCCTTGGCCTCCAACCGTTTTAACTCTGCAGCCTTGTTGGGGGACTCCCGCTGAATGACCTCGATATGCCTACCTTTTGCCACCACTTGCTCATGTAGCAAAGCCATGTCTTACTCTAACTATGCCACATGATTGTTCCGCTCGACGTCCTGATCGATAGTGACATCCAACTTACCTTGAACATCTGCCAAGTCACACTCTGACTTGGACAATTGGTGCTCGGTCTCCGCCAACTTGTTTGCTATCTCCCCCATTTCACGTCGGAGACCCTCAATTTCCTCCTGCAACTGTCACTCAGCAGGAGATGACTTTGACGCCACCAAAAATAGCTCATGCAACCCAACTGACAAGTGCCTAAAGACCGAGCTGAACGGTGATTATTGAAGGGTCGTCGGGCCCACTTTACCATCTCTCCCGCCGAACCCGAGCCACTCGCACAGGTGAAAGGTCCGCATACGACACTTACTAGGAGTACGAGTCAGTTTCAAGTCATCCAACAGCTCCCAGCTGGTCAATAGACATAGATCGAGAAGGTTGCGGTTCCGCCAACACCAGGTAATCGTCGCTACGCAACACTTTTCTTAGCATGTCCACGTAAAGCTCAAGCCTGCTACACAAAAGTGGAAGCGATGGTTTTTTTTTATAAAAAAAAAACAACAAAAACAACATCAGCGAAAGTAAAGAGGTCACAACACGAGTCAGCAGGGTTAGCAGCAACCTCGGATAGGTTGGAACTCCAACTTAATCCTAAATGTCGGCACCTCCTATTTCGCACCTGCATCATACTCTCATCCCGCTGTCGCTACATAGAAGGTCGACCTCCAGGGAGACATCGAATCCTTCAGATTCTCAATCAAATTCAGAACCCCTTGACGGCGGGTCAAATTCACTTGTCTGCTACACCCCTAGCGCTTCACGTATACAAGCTCAAAAAATATAGAACCTCCGCCACGATAGGCCCTTCACATGTTAGGGCAAATTTGCCCGAAGGCGAGATTAAACTCACATAGCAGAATCTGAAGGTTAGGTAGCAGCAGAAACATTACACCCTGGTAGAAAACTGCCTCGTTCATAACGGTGAACCAGTCGGCATAAACAACACCCTTTTATCCTTTGTTTGCGAAAGCAACTTCACCATCCTAGAGAGACGGTATCAGCCGGTTGATCACAGAAACTATCATCGGACCCCCCGCCTCGTCAACCGGAGTTCGATTATGAAGAACCTAGGCTGCCTCTGTCTATTCCCTGCCAGCCTCTTCTCCATTAGCGGAACCGCTAGCAGCACTATTGCCTGTAAGCCTCTCCTCACGCTGCTTGCGAGCAGCGGTTTCCTCCCTCACCTGAGAGACACGTCAGATCCGGAATCCTCACTACTCGAGATCTCTATGACGTTAGCCATAGAAAAACACCCTACAACTCAAGTCAGTCAGTTCCAAATGATTTAAACTATCCCTATGTCAGATTTTAGCCAAGGACACCAAGAACAACCATACATTCACCCAAAACCCATATTCGACTGTCTAGCAAGTCCATACCCATCAAGCTTTTGCCACAAACACCCAAACCCCTCTCCAACCATTCTAGACCCTCAGAAAAACCATAAAATTGCAACAGTTACTCCGAATAACAGAAAGTATCAGGTCACAGAAACAATAAGCCACCAACAAGCAAAGCTTAGATCACCAACCTGATTTATGAGAGTTATGGATGCTTGAAGATGCTTGTCTTCGCCTCGTGAAGTCTCCTTACCTTCCAAAATCAAGACTCTCACATGATTTGCAGGACCTTCTCCTCAACTCTCAGAGCAAAGGCTTAAAGACGACGATGTTGGTTTAAAGTGCAGAAAGTGTCAAACCACTTCGTTTGCCCCCTTTTATGTCAACATCAGTTAAATCCAGACCGTATGCTAAAAAATGACATCACACGAACACCGTACTCATGCCCTAAGATCTCACCTACTATCCGGATTAATTGTGGCGTCGCGTCGGTTACAAAAACGATATTTACTTGGATTAATGGTGAAGAGACGGCATGTTGAGAAGACATGCACCCACACGCCAACTCAATGCATGATATCCACGTGTCGGGAGCTATCAGACGAAGCATCTATCCGAAGTAACAATAAAAAAGCCAGGCATATCGATAGGCAACTGAAACACTCTGTGCTAAGTGCAACACTGCTAGCGAAACTCCTCCCTTTCATCTTGCAAGCGAGTCGGTATCCGGTAAATGCAACACCGCTAGCGGGACTTCTCATTTTTATCTTGCAAGCGAGGCAGTCTCCGCTAAGCATAACACTGCTAGCAGAACTTCTCCTTTTCATCTTGCAAGTGAGACAGTATCCGCTAAACGCAACACCACTAGCGAAACTTCTCCTTTTCATCTTCCAAGCGAGGTAGTCTCCTCTAAGCGCAACACCCCTAGCAGAACTTTTCCCTTTCACCTTGCATTGCAAGCGAGACAGTCTCCACTAAATGCAACACTATAAGCGGAACTTTTCTCTTTCATCTTGCAAACGAGATAGTATCCGCTAAACGCAACACCGCTAGCAGAACTTCTTTTTTCATATTGCAAGCAAGGCAGTCTCTGCTAAGCACAACACCGCTAACGGAACTCCTCCCTTTCACCTTACAAGCGCAACAGTCTCAGCTAAGTGCAACACCACTAGCAGAACTCCCCCATCTCATGGGCAAGGTCCCAGCAGCACTTCTTACCCCTTACTATCAGCGGAGTTGTTTTTGACCACCGCCACTCGGGTATCGAATATTGGCCTCGATATCGAACAGCTCCCCTTAACAAACAATATACCGGCCAAACGGAGGTCTATCTTAGCTAGGGAGTGGGGACTCCTTGGAGGCCCTAGCAGGGGTCCACTCACAAGGGTATAAAACATTTGCTTATTGGAAATCCATAGTTAGCAACGTACTGACGCTAATTAAGCTTTTGCAAGTCTAGCTGAAGTAACGCTTCAAATCGCTAGGCAACTCCCCAACCAAGATTGCCCTCCTTGACTGGGGACTTGGGAACTTGTACTACCGCCAACGGTACCAACGACCCTCAATGGTGTGACCTACAGAAACACCACCAGATAGGTTATCACCTGAGCCCCGGCTCACCCCCAAATCACTGCTGACGCACCTCAGCCAAAACAGCATCAGAAGCTGGGAATTGAAGCATATCAGTCCTAAATCAAAAACAAGGAAGAGGTCAGCCTCTTCCTCACCTATAAAAGGTTCACTCCTCTCTCCTAATTAATTACACATTTACTACTTACCTAACGTTATCTTGTCAACACAAATGCATTGACTAACTTAGGCATCGAAGAAGAGAATACCGCCCACCGTGGTCTCCTTCTGACGCTGCTTTGTATTTTATTTGACAAGTAGCAGAAGAATATCACAAGTAGCGGTCCATCCATCAGACCCACATTAATCAAGGTTCGGGTACTGCTGAATTTTAGACATTAGCAGTAATTCTCTGTGATTTCCTAGGCTCAATATTATCTACCCCAGATGATTCATTTGAAATTAAAAGTACTTGGGGAGGAATATTCGCAGCGGGTCCTTCAGTTGATGATGTAGATAGGGGTAAAAACTCTGACAGATGAGAGCTCTGAATTATATTATCTTCATTGGGTGAGCAAGACTAGGCTGATCAATAGGTAATTCGTAAGCATGTGACGTTTCATATATTCCAGGACACATTGAAACGTTACTATCACCTTCAAGACACGTGCCAAGTTGCTTACCAGGATGCATGGAGATGTCTTGCCTGTTTGACTTGTCAAGGCCATTGTCATGGCCATTTTGAGAATGCATGCAAATTTTCATAGGGCACGGTACCTATCCTATTCGTCAAGTTATGAAGTTGGCTAGGATCATGATGTTGGCTAGGCGCAGACCCCATAAGTAAGTCATGTAAATCATGATGTAGACCATGATTTTGGCTTCCATCTTCCCATCTGTCTTCTTAGTGTCTGTCTGCATAGGAGGAGGGCCCTACAGGTCCACCATGATGTCGGCCATTCTCAATCATTCCATCGTTCTCTGTTTAGTTTCCTACGACCCCAGCTTCTTTTTCAACTAGTGTTGGAGAAGAACTTCCAACACCAAACCTTGATTCTAATTCTTCTAATTCTTTAAAATCTTCAAAGGCAAATAAATCTCGAGGATTTCCTTCACAACCTCTTTCCCCCTAAAGGGAAGACTCTAAAACTCCCCCAGAATAATAAGGCCCAGATTTGTGGAAAGCAACATCAAGAGAGACATGTATAGTACCAGTAAGTGGATCATAACACCTATAACCCTTATGGAATTTAGCATAACCAACAAATATACACCTACGGGCAGGGGGATCAAGCTTGCTACGTTGAGGCTGAGGAATATGAACATAGGCTACGCATCCAAACACCAGAGGCTTTAGGTTAGGTAACGTAGGGAGGGACAGAAGTTTCTGAAGTTGCTGTTGAGGATTTTGAAATTCAATGACCTGAGATAGAGTATAATTAATATGGTAGGCAGTAGATTTCACAGCTTTCTCCCCAATATTCACGAGGTACATGCATGCCAAAAAAGAAGGCACGGATAACTTCAAGCAACTGCCGATTCTTTCTTTCTGCCAACCCATTTTTCTGCGGAGTATACTAATTCAATTTGATGTTAAATTCCATGAGGTACTGTGTAGACACCATCTTGTGAAACTCTTTAAACATGGAGTACACATCACTCTTGTTCTTTAATAAAGACACCCAAGTCATACAAGTACAATCATCAATAACAGTCACTCAGGACCCCAAATATCAGAATGAATTTTTATAAATGGAATGGGACTTTTATTAAGACTAGATGAATATGTAATTCCATGACTTTTAGCCAGTTTACATACATCACAATGAAAATCTGAATCACTAACAACCGAAAATAAATGAGGTTGCAGTTTTTTAATATAACTAAAAGATAGATGACCCAAACAACGATGCCACAGCCACACATTTTCCTTAGCATTCTCGACTCCATTAACCTGATTTACTTGTCCTAACAGCTGTTACTCTCCACTTTCGGTCAGATCCAGATAGTAGAGTTTCCCTTTCTAACACCATAACCAAGAATCCGCCAAGTCAGAATGTCTTGAAACATATAGAAAGAGGGATAAAAAGTCACAATACATGCTAGTGCTAGGATAATCTGGCCCACAGATAGGAGATTATATGCTAATAAAGGAACAACCAATACAGACTGAAGGGTTAACGTGTCGGATAGGATAACAAGAGTTGGAGTACCATCAGCTGTAGAAACAATATTTTGAGAGGAGGGTTTCTTTTCGAAAGGGTAGGATCATTAGTCATATGGTCAGATGCACCTGTATCAATTATCCAATAACAATTCACAGATAACTTACCCTTCATACCTGAGTTTGCTACATTAGTAGAGACATTAGATGGTTGCTTTTCTTCAATAGTAGCCACGGCAGCCTTCCCAAGGTTCTTTCATGGTTTCTTGGTGAAATCCCACCGTGCAGGGTAGCCAATTACTTCATAACACCTTTGCTTGATATGATCTAAATCTCCACAGAGCTGACACTTTTTATTTGCATATGGATTTGTTTTTCTTAGAGAGCGGTGTGGTGGAGGAGTTGAGAAGCCTGGGGGAGGGCCCTATTTGCATTGGACCAACATGACAGAGGACTCAAAGGCGTGTCCCATAGGCATAGCTTTGTTCCAAGTTGAATTTTGGGTCTTTGCGCAGAATCTCACCACGGACTTGATCATACTCCTAATCAAGTCCACTAAGAAACATGTGAACTTGCATCTGTGCCATGGCAGTAGTATCTTGAACAACTGTAGCCAATGTGTTATTTTGAGAGGCCATACGCTGATCAATCTCCTGAAACATTCCCACCTATTCATTGTAGTAGGTAAGAAGAGTCCGACCATTTTGTTTAGCTCCAAAGCACTTCTTGTTTAATTCAAAAATCCTGGTTTCATCAGAATCATCATAAAAAATATTCTCAACAGCTTCCCAAACATCTTTAGCTATTGGGAATTAGATGTATTGATTCATGAGTGATGGCTCCATAGAATAAATGAGCCAACTCTTCACTTTTTCATTGTTTGTATCGCTCCCTTTACACCGCTGTGATGCACCCTTTTGATACCGATATCAGAGACCCTTTTTGGATCCCTTCCTTTTGGCTACAAACCTATTTTCCTTGCTTCCGCCGCAACGATATTTCAGAAGATGCCCCAGTCGACTCCCTTCTGGGGAATTAGTTATGCCTTGATGCAAAGTACAACGCTCCCCCTATTCCTTGTGCTTCACTCACTGTATTGATGCTAGAGATGCTGCACCCAACGATAGTCCTCTATAGGCGGTATCCTTCTCCGCTTGAGGATAGTTTCCTGCCCAGTGGAAGGGATCACAGCGAGCGAGCGAGGGCTCAAAGATTTTCGTTGAGCCATCTTCTGTTGGGACATCCGCCTTGTTGATGACAACATATACTACGAGCTCTATGCCCCAAACCATTTTGCTCGCCAACTTGGATTGACCCAAATGGTGCCTTGGCCTCTGCTTTAGTCTGCAAACTACAACACCTCTTGGCGGAGATCAGGCCCGCCTGGTTCACTTTGGTAGCGGTCCTTGACCGGGTTAGGATGCTGTACCCCGTCAATGATGTCAGAGACGATTATGCGGATTGGTGGAAAGAAGTGTCAGTGAACTGCTGGGACCCGACGCATGACGAAATCTTTGGTCGGATTTTTCATCACATGAGCAGTCCTGGCCTGAAAGACCGCACAGCTCTTGTGCACTCACGCACTCTTGTAGTTCAAACCCCGCAACCTGCTCCACCTCTCGATCATCACTTCCGGGGATACAGATTAGTGAACATGGGGCAACAGTAAGTTTTCAACTTTCTTCACCATTTCTTTTCCTTGGTTTGATTGTCTGTCCTTATTACTAAGTGCATTTTTTAGCGTACCACCCGGAGCAGGGCAGCCCTTATTCAGGCTGGGAAACATAAGGCAGTAGCCGAGGAGCTCCCTGAGGGGGAGTCTTCTGACGATGATGATGAAAGCCTCGTTGAGGTGACCTGGCCTAGACCAATTCCGACTTGGCACATTTAGCTTTCCAAACCCCTTCCATTTTCTTAGTTGTGATTCTCTTCTTCTGTGCAAGCTGTTGCTAGTTTTTCTTGCAAGCGCAATCGTACCTAATACGCTGAAGAGGGCTTTGAGGATGACGAGTCTCTGTTGATGCGACTGGTAAGCCCTGGCCTTATTCTATTTTAGTTGAATTGTAGGATTTGAGCAGTGTTTTTACTATGTGCTGTTTCTTTGACAGGTTCGTCAGAGGACCACTGGCCCCTCTCGTGTGAATGAGGCTGGGTCTTCAGCCACTACATCAGGATCAGCGAGTGTTCCAATAACAACCAACTCAGCGGCGACTCTTCCAGCCGCTATTGAGGATTCGGCGCCCGCGCTCGTTCCAGCGCCAATTAGCCCCGCAGAGCCTCTTCCTGCTCCCACATCTGGAGAACAACTGCGAGGTCCTACCCCTCCAATAACCATCTCTGATGATGATTCTCTGGATCGTAACAGCGTGGAAAGCCACTCTGAGGCTTCTGCTACCTATGAGGAGTTGGTGGGGACAGAGATTCATGTTGTACTAGTGGCCCGAGAAGTGGATAAGACCAGATCTCTTCTCTTGAATGACCCTGTGCCAGATCTCGAACCAGAATCTGGAGAGGTGAGCCACCGTTGGCTTATATTTTTGCTTTCCTTTAAATCGAAACCTGCCCCTAAAACCTTGTGGATTTTTGAAACAGCCCAGGACTCCGTTCAAACTGAGAAGGTGGTCATTGATGCTGAAGATCTCACCAGCGGGATGAACATCCCAGACTTGGATGAAGCGATCAGTGATGTTGGCCCCTTGATCCGAAAAACGGCCACAGATCTGTTCTTGGAGCTGCTTGCCCCCAAACATCAAAAAGTGAAACTCACGCTAGATTTCTGGAGCCTCGGGCAGTGGGGATGTCGAACCAAGTTCAGGAGGTTGTCGCCGGCGCCGTGGGCGAAGATAAAGGAATTAAGGAACCCATCGGCCCTCTTGCAATAATGGTCTATGATCGTGCTGCAAATCCTCGCCACCTCCTCTTCCTACTAGGCTTGAGAGACTTGCTCGGGCTCTTGTGGAAAATCCTCCTACCGTTTGCTGAACTAGCGAGGGCGGAGCTTCAAAGTCTTCTGGGACAGCGGCGGCTAGGCCTTCAGAACTCGCAAGGGTCTAGGAGGCCATTGTTTTCCTCCGTCGAGAGCGTGCGGTCCACCCAGTTCAGCTCGAAGTTATAGAGAATCTATTGAGGCAATTTGACATGGCCCCACGCTCGCCAATCCACCGTGGAAGCTCAAGCTCGCACGGTCCGCACTGTCCATAATGACCTTGCCAATCAGGCGAAGACTCTTCGCAGCCATTTGAATGATCGGGCTGCTTGCATGAAGGAAATAAGGCTCCAAACGTTGAACATAGAAGCTCAGATCCGACATCTCCAAGCCCGCCTGGCCCATATGAATAACGAGCTCAGAGTGGAGGAAGCCCAACTGGAAGCTCCCTTGGCTCCTTCCAAAGAATTGACCATTCGCTTGGCCCAATCCGTAGAACGGGCTTCGTCGGCTGAAAATGGAGTTCACGCCGCAAGCCTCCAGGTTGAGATGCTCTATGTAAGGCTTGATTTTGTGGGCCGGCCACTTTAGGCCCCTTCTAACTTATAATAGTTGATCCCTTATGCCTTATTGTAGCATAAAATATATATATATATATATATATATATATATATCTCGTAGCAAAGATTGTATCTTTAGTTTTTTAACCAATCTTCTTCCTTTGGATCCACTTGTTGGTCCAACTTCACATTCTTGGTTTTATCTTCTTGATGAGTCTTAACTTCACATTAAGTAACTGTCAAACAAAAACGGTTGTGAGAAGATAATATTGAAAACATAATAGTTACCTCCTCGAAAAACGTTATGTTCCCCACGCGCCAATATTCCCTTCTTTTCTGCAATTTTGGGGTAGTCTTAATCAAAGATTTGCTGACATACAATTTGACTTCACTACTATCCATCCAAAGGGCGGGGATGCTTTTCTTATTTTTAGAGCCACTTAATCAAGGTCTAACAACACTTGATTTGGCTCTTATCTTCAGCCATCCATCCAAGGGTGGAGATTTGCATGCGCTGCTCCTATAAATAGGCGTGTTCTGGGGATGGGAACACTCATACCGAACCTTCTTCTGAGCTTTAAGTCTTCAATAATGGCTTTTCAATGTTTACTTCTCATCCTGCATAATCAAAAACGCTCGCCTCACGAAACAGTTTTCGGCCTCTAACCCTTAGGCTTTATGGCGAAATCTCAAGTCTGGATTAGGCCTGATGGCTTAATCTCAGGCAACCCTTTATTTCAGCCTTTCGAAAGTTTGGATGGAATGTGCCAGGCTTCAAATTGGTTTAGAAACATGAGTGGGCTCTTACCGTGGGGGATTTAGTCATGCAAGATCATCTTTGTTAGAATCTCACACGCGGAGCGAAACGGGGAAAGGAGGAAGGCCACTCTGTGGTTTGTCTTTCCTCCTCTGTTTCCTTTCCTTCTGGACCCGACTTGACTTGAGTCCTCTAGATGAAAAGGGTTTTGGTGGCCTCCTCCTCTGAATCTTTCTCTTCCTAACAGAAACTTGGAGGGCTAGAGAGAGATGGAGCCATGGAAGAGATGGACTCAAGCTACAAAATGGCCATTCCCATACTTCACGTCCACATAGCGGTAGTTGCCAAGGCTGAAGAGGGTGCAGAGACTCATGCCGATATTCAGTTCCTTTGCACTCTGTCTTCTTTTGGGATAATGGTGTGGCTCAACCCAGCGCTGGATTCCTCAACCGCTTCCATTTGAAGAAAGATTCGGTAAAAATATCCAAATATTCATGCTTGTATTTTAGCCACTTTTGACCTTGTAATGAATGTACTGCTTTTGGCCACAAAACCACTTTATGAAAACAATACTATTTTCTCATCCTGATATCGATGATTATGTCTCGTAAAGGTCCCAAATGTAGGCCCCATTTTTTGCGAAGGTTTTTTCTTGTTGGCCCCAAAAAGCTCAAATTACCCCGTTAATTATCCCGTTAGAAACATACTTATTCTTCGCGGTCACTGGGAAGCGCCGCTGAAACAAACATATTGGGGCATTGCTGAAGTGGTTCTTGTCCTTGGTGTAGTGTTGCCCCCCTAGAGTTGCTAGTCGTAGCGAAGAAAGGAATATGCCGCGCCTAAAATCATCCCAAGTGCAGCTAATGTGGCTACTAAGCTATTTCTTTGGAAAGCTCCTACTAAGATGGGAAATTCCCTGATAAAGCTGCTAGTACCAGGTGAACTCATATTGGCCAAAGTGGAAGAGAAGGACATGGTAGAGAGATTCGGCATGGTGCTCACTGAACCTCCGTAATATCTAACAAGTTGAGTCTTATGTCGGTCATATAGAACACCAACACATAGAAAAAGGGCAATGGGCCTCACAAACAAGCCTTCATGGGCTTCGTGAGATTAGGAACGCTATAAATGCCCTCTGCTGTCTAAATAGGCCTTGATAGTATAGTAGAATGTATTTTTTGGACCGACGTTGTATCTGGATCCAATTGCTAGCCCAAATCGCGAACTTTTTTGTCTTGTCATCATCATGGGCTTTAACTTTGCATTAACTAACCATTGAAAAACGGTTGTGAAAAGATAATCTTGAAAAATGAATAGTTACCTCCTCGAAAACCACTCGGTTCCCCACTCTTCATTATGCTCCCTTCATTTCCGAGATTAAAGTAACTGACCTGGATTAAAGACGCTGATTTGACTCCCCAACCGCTCATCCAAGGGGCAGGATTGATGTAATCTCTCCTATAAATAGAGGTACTTTGAACAAGCGATGTTCAGATCTTCCAATCTTTACTTTCAACCCAGAAGCCATGGCCATCCAATCCTTACTTCTCTTCCTCCTTCTTCACAAATCTTCACCTCATGAAAACAATCCCAGTTTCTAAATTTTAGGCCTTATGGCGAAATCTCAAACCTGGATTAGGCCTCATGGCTTAATCTCAGGCAAACCTCGTGCCTACCATCTCCTCCCAGCCTATATCTTCACCCAGGCTATCAAGAGTGGAAAAGCAAGAGGGGCTCCGCTAGTATGGGGGATCTGGACATGCCAGATGATCTTTTGTGGGATCCCTCATATGCGGAGCGAGCCGGGGGGGAAGAAGGCCACTTTGATGCCTTTTCTCCTCGTTTAACCCCTTTTTCATTTGGACGTGGTTCGAACCAAGTCCTCCAGATGGAAGGGGCTTTGGTGATCACCTCCTTCTCAAGCTCTCCCTTCTGATCATTGACAGAATCCTGGAGGGAGAGGATGGACTCACAGAAGGAATGGGTGTGGGCCGTAGGATGGCCGATTCCACACTTCGTGCCTAGAAAATGGTGACTGCCAAAGTTGAAGAGGGTGGGAAGTTTCACACCGCTCTTTCAGTTCCTCTACACTCTGCCCCCTTTCGGAGATAATGACGCAGCTCAACCCAGTGCTGGCTTCCATAGCCGCTTTCATATGAAGGAGAAAATAGAAGATTTCAAGAAGATTTTCATTTTTGTAATTTTAGCCACTTTTGGCTTTGTAATGTAGGGAAAGTTACAATTGTATTGCTTTGGCCGCAAAGCCACTTTATGAATAAATGAAACTTTTCTTTTGAATACTTGTAAAAACTGTTGTTCGAACACTCGCGAGGCCTCAACATAGTCCTCATAATCGCAAATTTAATTATTTTCCTCCCCGTGCTAAACTTCCCGAGACGCTAAGTAGCCGATGGAAAAAGATCTTGGGAAATTACAAGTTTGCCCAGCTTTCCACCGCAAACCAAGTAAACTCGCGGCGAAACTGATCAAACCACATAACCAGCCTACTCCTCGCGGCCGCTTACTCAGCCCCTATAGACTTTTGTCCCCCAAGTCTAACTAAGCAAAGAAAAGCCCCAAAGGTAGTCCATTAGTGAAACAAATAAATATGGGCCTAAAAAACAGGCCCTTGTCAATGGGCTTCACGAAAGCAATGAGACTACTATTGCCTCCCAAGCTTCATGCGACAAAACCGTCTATGATTCCTCTGAATCCCAGACACTAGGAAAGTACAACTTCAAGTATCTACCATTGATGGGGTTGTGATGGATATCACCATCGAAATCCTTGAGATGAAAAGCTCCTTTCTCTAGAATTTTAGGGATGACATACGGACCTTCGCATCTTGGAGTCCATTTGCTGCGACCATCTAACTTTTCACCCAGTGGGAGAACTGCTTTCCATACTAATTCTCCCTCACTAAAACTCTTTCCCCACATCCGCTTGTCGTAGGCGTGAGCTACTCGCTGTTTTTCCATGACCAGACTATCCAAAGCCTCCAAGCGCTTCTCACCAAGGTCCTCATGTTCCTGCCACATAGCCTGAACATAGTCCCCTCCGATAAGATGTTGTTGCTCTTGAATACACAACGATCAGACGTTGACGTCTAGAGGCAAGACTGCATCATGAGCGAACATAAAAGCATAAGGTGTTGTCGCAGTGGGATTTCCTTTTGAAGTGCGTTAGCCCCAAAAGGTCTTGTAAAGAGTCTCATTCCACTGCCGCAGATTGGCTTCAAATATTTTCTTTAGCAAAGTAATGATGATCTTGTTGCTTGCCTCTGCTTGACCGTTGGACTGAGCATAATAAGGACTGGAATAGAAAAACTGTATTCCCCATTCTTTTGCCAGTTTACTAACCTCACCACCCGTGAAAGCTGCCCCCCGGTCTGAAACGAAGACTTCTTGAATACCAAATATGCAGATGATGTTCTTGTATAGGAATTGGCGCAATGTATTTCCATATGCTTCCTTCAAAGGTTCTGCTTCGACCCACTTTGTAAAGAAGTCGGTAGCGACTATGATAAACTTGTGCTACAGTAATGAATGTGGGTGGATCATTCCGATTAAGTCCAGTACCCAACCTCTTGCGAGCCAAGGCTTTATAATGGGCTGCATTGGTACATTGGGAACATGCTAGACCGGCCCATGGGCCTGACAATCCAAACACCCTTTCGCGAAGGCGATACAATCCTTCAAAATACTTGGCTAGAAATATCCATGTCTCCTAAGTAACCAACGCATTTTCGGACCTGCCTGGTGAGCACCGCAGACACTATAATGCAAGTCTTGCATGAGCTCTTTTGCTTTGGCGCCGAATACACATTTGAAATCTATGCCACCTTCCCCTCGCCTATGGAGTTCATCATTCCTGAGGAAATAATTGAGAGCGAGGTAGCGGATCCTCTTGTCAGTGGGCTGACCCGGATGTTTGAGATAGTTGATCCAAGGAACCCGCCAATCCACATCAATGGATTCTAGGGTTGCTATCTCAACATCTTATGGCGGCTCTTTCCTTGCCATCCAAGAAGGAAGCGTTCGGCACTCTACCTTCAGAATTCACTCGTGAAAGCCATATTTCAAGGTTATCCCGGTTGCCAGCTAAGCCAACTAGTTCGCGACGCGAAATAGTTTCTAGATCCACGTCATCAAACAGCTCCAACAATTCCTTAGCTCTATCCCAATACGGGGCCAGCGAGAAGCTAGAGCATTTGAACTTCTCTCGTAACTGATTGATCACTAGAAAGGAATCCCCAAGAATTTCCACTTCCCTGACTCCTATCTCTAAAAGCATCTCTAGGCCAATAATTTAGGCCTCATATTTTGGTTGGTTAATAGTGCATTGATATTCCAACTGAAAAGAGTATGAAAATGATCCCTGGATGGGTTTTCCAGGGCAATGCCTGCTCCAGCCAAAGTATTTGTTCTTGAACCATCAAAGTACAATACCCAAGGCTGTAGCATAACAGCTGCCAATGAATTCTCATGAACCTCCCGGCTGGGCGTTCCATATAGGTCTTCCAGAGAAATCGCGGTGACTACCAATCCGGCCCGTAAGGATGGGCCGCGACAACATGTACTTGACCAGATCGGTCTGAGCAATTATGCATGTAGTGAACAACAACATATAGTGTCGCAATTTACAGGCAGAAAAGTATAAAATTAAACAGAGCTTTTCCATTGGTAAGTACCTAGTTTCGCAGTCCGTTAGCATTCTACTTAGGTAGAAAATGGCATGTCCCACACCTTCCTCATCATCTTGTGCTAATAAGCTGCCGATTAAAGCTTCTACCGCTGAAATGTAGAGCTTAAGTGGGTAACCTAGCTTTGGAGGAACCAAAACTGGTGGGTTCGCTAGATAGCCCTTTATGCAATCAAAGGCCTCTTGGTGTTTCATCTCCAACACAAATTTTGTTTGTCCCTGCAGCTTTAGAAGGGAAGAGCAAGGCTGAATCATACCGGTGGAATTGGAAATAAACTGACGCAAGAAATTGATCTTTCCTAACAGCCTTTGCAGCTCCTTCTTCGTCCTCGAAGGCGAAGCGTTGATCATTGCTTTAGCCTTATCCTCGGATACTTCAATGCCCCTTTGATGCACAATAAACCCTAGGAAGTCGCCTGCTTGAACTCCGAACACACATTTCGCGGCGTTCATCTTTAACTTGTGGATCCTCATGTGCTCAAAAACCTTTCGGAAATCCGTGATGTGGTTTCCCCGCTGCTTTGATTTGACCACCACGTCATCAATATAAACCTCTAAAATATTTCCAAGGATATTATGGAAGATTAGGTTCATTACTCGCTATTACGTGGCCTTTACATTTTTCAAACTGAAGGGCATAACTACGTATTCGAAAATTCCCATGAAACTTGGGCATATGAATGTAGTTTTGTGTCTATCTTCTTCTGCCACTGGAATCTGGTGATAACCGGCAGTTCCGTCCATAAAGGACAAACGCTCATGATCGGCTACTGCGTCTACCAATATATCTGCGACCGACATGGTGTAGACGTCTTTGGGAGTGGCATTGTTGAGGTCACGATAGTTGATACACACCCTTATTTTGCCATTCTTCTTTCGAACTAGAACGACATTAGATAGCCACTGATTGTACTTGGCAACCCTGATGATTCCTGATTTATGCATCTTCTAGACTTCTTCCTTGACCAGAACCTAAGTTTCTGAATTCATCCGCCTAGATTCCTGTCTCACAGGATTTTGATCTGGGATAGTCGGCAATTTATGGCAAACCAAGTAAGGAGATAAGCCTGGCATGTCTTCATATTTTTCCGTGAAGTAATCCTTATACTCCTGCAAAAAGTCGATCAGCCCCTGTTTTTCTTTGGGCTCTAAATTGGCGCTTATTGCAACTTCCATTGGTTCAGTCTCAGTTCCCAAGTTCACCTTTTCTGTGGGGTCCCTGACTTTTGGATGAGTGTCGTCTAACGAAGCTAGAGCCAACCGAATGGCCTCCTCCTCTTTTTCATGATCAGAGAAATCCTCATCGATGTACTCCAATGTCACCACTTGTGCATAGGCCACTGTTTCGTCTAAATATGAAGATGATCTATCATATAAAGAATGAAAGGCATGTAACTCTTCCTTCGAGAGCGTTGGGATCCATTAATGAGTGCTTAGATTTGGCACCGCATGTCCGAGCCTTTCGAGGTTGCCCTTTGTAACCGCCAGCCTCCATTGTGCCAGCTCTGAGGCCGTCACCCCTGTGGGGCAGCCCTTGTTGTCGATCCCACAAACCTACAGTGGAGAAATAAGTTCTAAATAGTACCTAGTGTCCACGTAGACTGCGGAGACTGAGAAAGGTCACGGATCTGCTTTGACTACTGTCGCCTTGTCCGCGACTCTATCCCAAATGATCAACTCCTGATAAAGGCTGGATAGGACACAAAAGCTCCGGTAGATCCAGTCACGGCCTAGTATAGCGCTGTATGTTGCCTGACACTCTGTGACAAAAGAGGCGTAAACCCCTTCTGCTGGACCCACCTTGATCTGGAGGAAGATCAGACCCAATATTTTAGTCTCAGTCCCTGCAAAGTTCTTCAACATCAGGGATGTGGATTGGATCTTCTCTTTCTTGATCCTTAGAAGTTGTATGGTTCTGGTAGTCAAAACATTTACTGCAGCTCCAGTATCCACCATGATCTTGCTACCTTTGGTACCATTCATATTAGCGGTTATATATAATGGACTCATGTGTTGAGCCATTGTTGGTGTTGGCTTACTGAAACCCATGTCCTGGCTTCTCTCATCGGTATATGCATCCTCTGCTGTCTCTACATTCCTTGGTATGACTTTCTTCATGAGAAACGCTGCTGCTGAGGTGATCTCGAGCGATGATTTGCCAAACGATTCACCTGCTTCTGCCTGGCATTCCTGAGCTGCCACCGGCAAGGCATATCTTGATGACAGGACATACACCATATTACATGTAACGTCCGGCATGTCTGCCTCTTCTGATTCCACTGTTGGGGAACTCAAGTCGACCTCCTCTACAAACTTACTTGCTACGTAAGCCACCAACGATCCTACTTCTTGGGCCTGTCCGAGCGAATCCGCTGCGACAAGATATTCCTTCTCTAGCGGCCCTTTCTTCACTGATAAGGCTTCTTCAGGCTTTGCAACCATGATGCTTCGAACCTTTCTAGGCTTCCATTGCGCAGTGACTGGCTTATCGTCCTTGCCCCCTAGCCTGTCAAAGATCGAAGGTTGGACATCTTTTCCCTCGCTAGAGATCCTTCGCCACACGCTGATTTTACGAGCCGACGGCGATTTTTGCCTCGTGGGAACTCAGGGTTTCTCCTGTTTGTCCCTCTTACCAGCGTTAGGTCTTGAAGCCCACTGCAGCTTTTCATATCATGGCTGAGGATCTCGCTGTCGTACTAGCTTTTCAGAGGCCAGTGCCTCCACCTGGCGCTGGTACTCTTCTGGGGATCTCACCAGCTGTGATGGTTTGATCAACCCCTGATCTAGTGCCTCTAAGGTTCACCAAGCCACTCCAAACCTCCGCTGGAGTTTCCTCTTCTTTGAAGCGCTCATTTCCATTGCCTTGCCCTTTCTCTGGGTATACTACTTTCCTTCCTTGATAGTGGACGTCGGCGCCAGTGGAATATACAGTCTAGTCACTGAATCTGACCGCTCGCTTTCTCTCTCTTCTTCTCTCGCCACCTTCAATTTCTTGAACAGATTGGATTCCTTTGGAGAAGAAGTCCTTGACTCAGCGAGCATTCTTGGGCTACCTGGCTGGAAGCTTCTAGAATATGCGGGTACCCTCATTGGTGGTAAAGAACCAAAGCGAACGGTTTGTACCTCCTCTTTGTGCAAAGCTTGGATATCACACTCATCCTTGCATCGTGGACAAAGCACAACTGATGGGGTTGGCCTTGGCCTACGCTTCATGGACTACTCCGTCATCGTTCCTAAACCCTCATTGACACGATCTGGGCTCAGCCTCAGTTGATCCTTTGTGCCCCAAACTACGTCAACCATGTTGACTCCAGTCTCTGGGAAAGGATCCAAATCTACCAGCGCTGCTGCTGTTGCCTGTGCTTCGACCTGCAAGCTCCCATGATTCAACCAGATCTGAATCTGATCTTTCAACCTCACACAGTCAGCTATGTTATGATTCCACAAGTTGTGGAGCTTACAGTATGGTCGGAAAATTGTTTGATGAGTGGAGCTACGTTTGAGCAGTGGGCGTTCTCATCCTACATCATTCTCCTCCACTATGAATGAACTCACCCTCGAGTTCCTCTTGAATGAAAAACAAGAATAGGTAGACAAAAGACCCTAGAAAAATTAAACAATTGACCCTGTGGATTATTGGTCAGATCTTCTGCATATTCTTATGGCACCATCATGAAACCAACACCATAGATGAGTCTATCGTATGCATTTTGGCTTTCATAGGCAACCTTAGTAGATTCTTCTTGGCTCTCAAGGTTGCATTCTTGAATGACAGTGGGTTCTGAATGATTTATTTCAGGCTTCGAGACTTCATCAGTACAAATAACCATGTCTTCATGAGCAATTTCATCTTTGACATCTTCTTTATCATCATGGATGATTTCTTGTGGAGCTTCTTACGTTAGAAATTTTTCTGTCTTTTTTTCAATTAAACTAGTAGTCTCAATGGACAAGGAAAACTCTTTGGACTTTAACTTCTTCTCAAAAACCTTAGGAGGGTAATTCTTGATCGAAAAATCTATAGGCAGAAATTTTTCGCTAAGAAGACCATTTCTTGCAATTCATCCCACCAATAAGCAGCAGTGCTTTTAAGCTTTCGAGACACCATCTTAACTTGCTTATTCTCTGGAACCTCCATAATTTTGAAGAACCTATCCACCTCAACCTGCCAATCCAGAAATTCCTCCACACTCACGTGACCGGAAAAGTAAGGAATATTAACCCTGATTCTGAGATCCTTAGAATCATATTCAATATCACCTCCATCGCCATGTGGATCCTTAACACGTTGTCCTTCCCCGCCTCTGTTGTAGTTGTTGTTGTTATAGTTCCTTCCTTCCAACAACCCACGAAATTCTGCCATTTGAGTGTTCATGGTTGCCATTTGAGCAATAAGGGCATCCAAATCTGCTCTTGTAACTGGAGCACATTCATCAACCATTGCTACAAAGGTAAATAAAAGAGACAAGAAAGACCTGCTCCGATACCACCTAATGCAGTCGGAAGTAACCTAGGTTTACAAGCAATAAACTCTAAAAAGATAAATCTGGAGTCCACTAGAGAATTTGAGAAAAAATATCCAATTTTATTAAATTTGATATGATAAACTGATCATAATACAAAGCATGATGGTGCTTATATAGGCATCCAAGACCTAAAATCATAATCTAACAAGAAATCCTAAAGAATCCAAATTTAAAAGAAAACTAGAACATAAAATAAAAGAAGACTAGCCTAAATAATAAATCCTGAATCGGATAATTACGACGATATAATTTGGCCTAAATCTATTAGGGCTCACTAAAGTGAGTCTTAAAGATCTCGTCGTTCCCATTCCGGAAATGTATCATGCGTCTTAAACGGACATTATGACCAAAAGTTGATCCAATCTGACAACAATCAAGAACTGATTTTTTTTGCACGAGAAACCCAAAAAATCCAAAACCAAATCTTCTTGAATATTCCAGCGGCTAGGAACCTTATTACCCGTGAATTACCTATTTTCCAATCACTCTTCTTGATTCTCCGCCCCTTCTTTACTTTTATTGTTTTCCAGCTAAACCGAGCTCATTCTCATCCTACATCATTTCCATTTTGTAAAGATCCCAATGATTTTGAAAGAGAATTGCAAGAAAGCCATCGAAACCTAGGGCTTTAAGACCTCCGATAGAGAATAAAGCAATTATATTTCTTGGAAACTAATAGGAGCCACTAGATTTTCACAACAATTGGTATCAACTAAAGGAAAAACGAAAAAGATTAGGAATATTGAATCTCATATCAAAACTTTCTTCTTAAGCAAATAGTTTCTAAAAAAAAACTTTTTGCAATATTTTGCATGTCTAAGCACTGGCCCTGTGAATTTGGAGGCTCAAGGAGAATAAAATTACGAGACTCAAAGAAAATACTTAATAAACTTAAAATCTACTAGGCCAGCAAGCCTCTTGATTCAAAATCGTCTTCTTTTGCCGTCTTCTGGTCTTCAACCGATTTCTCTTCTTCCGGAATTTGGGTTTTTGAATTCAGTGCTTTGAATTCTTGGGTCCTTGATTTTGATTTTGGGTAGTTAAATTTTTTTGAGATTTGAAGTGTCTAGGGTTGAATAGAATTATAGAAGGTAATTAAGGAGGAGGAAGAAGATTAAGAGGCAGCAGCAGGCGTCGCACGAAGTTCTTCCAATTTTCACGGATTCTTTTTTTTTTTTTTGGGCTGGGCAACATACTCATAAATTCTGAGGCTCTAGACCCAGGCCTAGTATGCCTAGACTCAGGGCCGGCCTTTTCAGGATTTTCACACCATCCACCACTATAATAAAAAAGGTCCATCGATTTTATTTTTCCTTCTTGACCATAGTGGAAATATGAAAATATTTTGTGCTTATCACCACCATGAATCCCGGAGGCTCCTGCTTACTCTTATGGAGGTTTGTTCCTCTCTTGCCCTCCACATTTGGTTCCATTTTCTCAAATGTACTTGCTGCATGGTATAATTGACTAATGTCGAAGCCGATGAATCGTTTAGGTTGCTACTTTTGGACTTGCACTGAAGTTGATTCCTCATTTGCCCTTGTAAATTACATGAGAATACATTAAAATCTGAGATAAACTGGTCTCAGGTCTAGTTAATGCAGTAATTTTCTTAGCGGATTGGGATCCCATTAATGGTGTAGTTTCTGATTTTTCATTCATAATTAGAGTCCAATTAAGCCACATTGGAGGTAATTCCGCTGCTCGGTTGGTCTGCGTTAGCTTAGAAACATCTGAATGGTTACTGGTTACTGTTCTGGTGTTTTTTCGGCCTACCCTACCAGTTTGTTTCTATCCTCCAGATGATATGAATGCATATTATAGGCATTTGTTAAACTTGCGATTGATTGAGTTCATGAAACAACACTAGTTACATGAAAGCATGTTATAGGCATGATTGGTTACCACCCCACTCGGGTTTCTTTCTGATTGTTACATGTGGATTTGCAGAATGCTCAGTAGTGGAGGTTTCGGATAAGCTGGAAGAAGAAGTGCACTTTTGCTTATCTACCAAGATTAATTTCAAGTACTCAAAATGACATAGAGGTGGCTTTAGCAGTTACTGGGCCAACTAAGTTCACTACTTGTTCAAGTGCATTGCAACGTAATGAAGAGGATAAAGTTTTAGGTGGAGAAATAGTGCTTTTAACCGAAAAGCATTCAATTTCCGTTGAGGCATGATTTCTTTGATAAATATTTACTTCGCCAGGCCAATTTGTCATATAGTTTTCGCTCAGTGTCACTATATAACTGAAATTTACAACATCTTTTTATCTTCATGCTGCAATGCCTTTTACTTTATTTTTCGGAGGGTATATGAGTGCGACTGAAGAGCTTGGAGCCTGAGTGACCGTTGAATAGATACAAAATGAGTCTCTATTAATTTATCTTACAGTAGGAATTTTCTAGATCTTTACAGACCTGACCTGATTGGGGGTATTGCTTACTGCACATTGAACTTCAAAGGCAACTTCCATTATGCTTTTCATTACATGCCCCATGCCATTCTGTTCCTTTTAATTTCTTACCATTTCACTTTTAAGTTATTTGGGTGAGACACTACTATGCCAATAATGCCTTCAGACGACATAATTCTTGTTTTCTATTATCTGAATTTTTTAAACTTCTTTAGACAACATATAAATTAATTATGTTGTCTGAATAGCATGAGAATCCATACTATTTCAGTTTTTCCATCTTTTCCGTAAGTTAGAAAATTAGGACAACAGATATGTGTCATTTGAAAGAACTGATAAATTCTCATGAACTGATGGAAAAATTAGGACAACATTCAAATGTTGTTTGAGTAAACGGAAAAATAATTTCTCTTAATCTGACCAAACTAACGGCAATAATCGAGGAGGTTAGAGACATCATGGCTCCCAAAACTTCAGCAAAGGATGATATGGTAACACCATTATTCCCTTCATTTATCTCTTTTCTCATTTCCTATAGTTTGCAGCTTTAGTGGAACTATGAATGAAACTAAAATATATGAACTAATTGTTTATTTTCATTGTTTGTCTTAGGAGATGACTGATGCGGTGCATGAGTGTGAACTGGCAATAGATAGGGTGGACAACATTGTTGCTATTGGAACAATTATACAAGTGAATGTTACGTCGAGCGATCAGCTGATACATAGGTGTTCCATTGGGAAAGGACACTATGCGCGTCTCAGTTGTTCGAGCCATTGTTAATGATGCCATGTTACCTATTCTAGTGAAGGATGAGATTGTCACTGTCAGCGACGCCTGTGACGCCATTGGTACTTGTGTTGCCTGGCCAAGAAACCTGGTTGTTATCCCTGGAGAAAAGGCACCTCCTAAAGCCATTGAGCAGAAGGTAACTAATCAGTCTTATATAGATTTTAGCTAGTTTGAAAATGGTTTTGTTCAATATGCAATTTTGTTTCATGCACTATTACAATATGTTAATCTGAGAAAAGTTGATAACATGTAGTCTTATCGGTTTACACAACTAGAAAATAAATAGTGCTAATACCAAGAAGAGAATGAGAGGTGTATTTGATGACAATGAAGACCTTGAAAACTTGCCACCGAATCTGCCAACGACATTAAAGGATTTGTGCACGTGGGGGAACAATTTCCTTAGAGACGGGGTCACCATCCACACAACATTGGTTGTGGACCTTTTCAGCCATTCAAAGAAAGTCTTTTTGTTTAGAAGTGATCTCTATACCATGGCCAACAAGCTAGAAGTATCAAATCATGTACTTGTGTTTTACATGAGGTAAAGAATTATTAAAGCAAGCTAGGTGCATATAGGCAATAATTCATTATACGATTGAATTTTGATTGACATGTATCACTGTTTATTTTGAAGTACTTTTAACAGTTTCATATTCCAAAATAATTTGTAGCTACCTTCATGAAGTCTTGAAGAAGTGTAAGATGGTGGATATGTTGCCTTTGTCGATCCTGATCAGACTGGTACACTTGGGTGTGGAAATCCCACTGAAAGGGCTCAGTCTTTGTCAGATCGATATAGGCAAGGGAGGTTAGGGTAAATCTTTGTGGTTCCATATAACTCGGGGTACGTAAAAAGTAATTAAAGCATCTGGTCTACCAAGTTATATCGTTAATGGTAATATAACATAAAGTTTTTTTTTTGTTTTTTTTTATGTTATCCCATAGTGCTCATTGGATGTTGTCGGTTGTGAATCCAAATGAAGAAGTCGTGCACTTCATGGATCCACTTAAAAGGCGACTCGATACTAGGGAATGGAAATCTATTGTCAACAAGTAAGTGTCTGATATTGTACTATAGTGATTGATCAGTTGGTGTTACTTGTTCATGTATTGAACTTGTTTACCAATTATCATTTTCTATTTGAAGCTCCATTAAAATCTATAATGCCCACAAGAATCGGAAAGGAAGGAAAGTAATTCAATGGAAGAATCTTGCTGTGAGTCGGTTGAAATTTTTGTAGTGGTTAGTTTTATGTACTTCATTGTATATTTCACCTTCGATTATCTTAATTCTTTATTTTCAGGGTATTTTGGAGCAAAAAAATGACAAGGCTTGTGGATATTTCATTATGCGTTACATGAAAGAAATTGTGGATAACAAAGACTTGGATTTTAGTATTAAGGTAAAATTGATCAACTGCTTACCTATGGACTCTATTGTTTAATGATATAGTGCAAGCTCTGTGCATATACTTTCATATTTAATTTGCTGCATTTCCTTACTGTAGTGGGGAACGAGGTCAAATTTGGCTTACACAGACAAGGATATTGATGAGATCCGAGCGGAATGAGTTAAGCATGTTTTGAAGTTCCCAGAAAATTAAGTATCAGCCTATATATCTGCTTTTGTTTTTGGTAACTAGGTTATGAGCAGTAGTAGTTTCTAGGAACTTCTTTTGTGTATTTTGACACAACTGATGGAAACTGTTGAACAATATACTGCATGCAGTTGTTGTAACTACTCTATGGATGCTACTAGGTTTTTGTCTTAGTTAGATTAGGATCCATGCAACAATGACAGTAATTAAAATCGGTTAATGTAAAGGCTAGCATGCTAGCTAGTTTAGAATTATGCTACTGATGGGAATGTATTTTGGTGGGTTAATTGATGCAATGAGGTATTTGCTGATTTCAGATCTTATAATATGCCTTTTTGATGACTAGTGTACAGAATGAGGTTTGCTATGGTTCAGATCCAACAAATGCAGGTTTATGATATGTTGCATCAAAATACAGTAAAAACATAAAAGAATATCTCTCTGTTGTTCCTTCGTACTTGTAACAACACAAAACTGAAGTTTATTTCACTATCAAACAATAGAAATACATTTAACAGACAACAGAAAACTGAAGTTTAATTCAGTATCAAACAACAGAAATACATTTAACAGACTATGGAAAACTGAAGTTTAATTCATTATCAAACAACATAATACTTTACCAGACAACAGAAAACTGAAGTTCACTTCACCATCAAACAACAGAAACACTTCTAACATACAACATAAAACTGAGGTTTAATTCATTATCAAATAGCATAAATACTTTTAACAGATAACATAAAACTAAAGTTCAATTCATTATCAAACAACAGAAGTTCTTCAAACAAATAACAGAAACGCGTAGTTCATTTAATTATCACACAACAGAAGAGTGAGTTTCTGATCTCAATCAAACTACACAACTACATGATTACATATAGTTATATTGTCTATCAGACAACATAAATACTTCAAACTGTGATTGGAATACAAGACAAACGACATAAAAATAAAGTTTTAAAACTATTTAGATGACAGATGAGCATAATTTACCCAGTTATAAGTGATTTTTAAAAAATTATTAAATGTCTTCAAAAATGCATTCAGACAATAGATTGTCAAACAAGCCTTTATTTTGGTAACTTCAGACAACATATAGACGTGTTCTTATTTATTTTCATACAACATTAGTTTTATTAAAACTGTAGTTTGTAATTCATTTG
Source organism: Rosa persica (assembly GCA_025331145.1). Classification (NCBI taxonomy): domain Eukaryota; kingdom Viridiplantae; phylum Streptophyta; class Magnoliopsida; order Rosales; family Rosaceae; genus Rosa; species Rosa persica. The sequence goes on along the minus strand of WFKR01000002.1, from coordinate 39,913,285 downwards.
AACAACATTAATGTGTCGTTGTATATGATTACTAACCACAGAATGTCCCAAATCCTTCAATGTTGGGTTGTTCAGAAAACAAAGCCTTGCAAAACTTCTGTTGTCTGAGTGAGAAGAGACGACGGACATCTGATGCCGTAATAGATGGCAGCTGGATACACAACAGATAATTTACATATCAAAAGACAGATATCATCTGTTGTCTGAAGGTGTTATTGGCATAGTGCACATTATGTTTATTTTGTTGTCTTCTTCTTCTTTGATATGCAGGTTGGGGCTTCTTTGCTTCGCTTTATTAGAGGAAAAGGGTACATAGTTCAGCTTGTAAATAAAACTAAAATTATGTTGCACGATTACTTTCTCATATGTTGTACTTGGGGTTCTCGTATGTTTTGGATGTTAGAAGATCTACTTAAAAAATGATTGAAGATGATATAGGAGTGAAGATTAGAATCCCATTGTCAAAGATGGAGGATTCCATTAGTAAGTCCTAAAGTTAACAAGACCATGACTTGATAAAAGAAAAAAATTTGGTTCAGGTCCTCGTTGTGTCCAACTCTTTCATTATTGTGATAGAATTTATTTTTTTTTTTTTAGGGAAATGGAATATATTCTAGTGATCGAAAATATCATAACGACCTAACAAGGTAAATCTAGAGGATCCGGAGATCATCTATTGCATTCATTGCTCAACTAACTGCACAAGCAGTCATACTAAAACTCGAAAGGGAATGCAAAAACTAAAATACAAGAAGGAAAATGCAAAACTAAAACCAAAAGGAAAATGCCAAACCTAACAACTAAATTTATCCTATCCCTAGTTCTCTGCATCTGCCTTGATTAGCTTAGGGCCTAAGACCATCTTGGTGTACTCCTCCACCTATCAATGCAGTGAACAGCCTCGATATAGGGTCATGTTGAGCCCAGCCCGCAGCAAGGCTACCAAAAGGCCCGACCCAACTTCTACCCAAATAAGATAGAGGAGGGAAAGTGGGCTTAAGCCCAACTTTGGACTGGAGAGCACCGAAACCCTAGTAGGCTTGTCGGAGCCGCTGCTATCCCGACACAACTGACCTCTGCCATTCCAGCACTTCCGGCCATTGGAAGAATTCAACAGAACCTGGTGTAGGTGGTCATCAAACCTCACCAGCAATCAAGTCCGCCTCCAAGCCTCGACCCGACTTTGCTCCCAAATCAACTGCACGGATCCGATCACCACCACCGACCCATGTTTGCGACAACTGCACGTACACCAATTCAGAACCCGACATCAACACCAGTCTAACCACCAAGAGTCAAAGCTCTACCTCGGATCTGTGACCTTGGCCTCTCCACTGTTGCGCACACTTTAAAAAGAGTGCCCTTTATATATCAATAGACACTGTTTTATATATTCTGTTTCATTTGTTTGATTGCCACGGATATGTGTAGCAAAATAAAGGGAAAAGGCGGTATATCAAATTTATATTACCTATTAGATACTTTTTTGCTTTTATCTCAAACAAAATATATAAATCTAATCTTTTCCTCTTTTTTAGCAAAAGAAATATCTAAGTTTAATCTTATATCCCAGACGTCAAACTTCAAAGCATACAATGCATAGTCGGCATATTTGCATACTTCCCATCTTCCTTCTTCAACTCTTAATTCCTTTTCTTTTCTTTACAAAAGAGCATATCTGATTTTACTTCATTTAACTTAGAAGATCAAGATGTAATTGGTTACAATCGCCTTCATCATTAGGTATTGAACCAATTTAGATTCAAATCTAGTTTTCTATATTCAGATTTGAGATTTTGTTTTCTAATTGAGCCATTTATTCCCTTGAGATTTGTATTGATCTATAGGGGTATGTGTAATACCCACAATTTTCATTTTACATTCGAGTAATTGTGTTGAACGACTATAGATTTCACGAATATTATTCGATAATAATTCACTTTTATAATTATCGAAGTTTCGAAACGATTATTTTTAACGAAAAGCTCGAAATGCTAGGTTTGAGAAATTGATTTTTTTTACGTGCAAAATTTGGGGAAACTTCCTTCGTAAAAGTAGAGCTCGTCGATACGAGTCCGTGCGTATGCGGAACACGTTGTCCGGATTTTTTTTGAATTAGTTATAGAATTTAGAAATTATTTCTATTTTGGTATAAATAGGAAAAAAAACCCTAGCTATTTTTAGAAGCCTTCCATTTTGGTCCGACCTCCTTCCATTTTCGGAAGGTACTGTTCATCGTCTCCTTCCTCCGAGAGAGAGAGCAAAGTTCACCATAATCGTTCTCTCTCCACAGACCACCTCTCGATCTCAAACCAAGTCCTAGGCGTTCGTCTCGAGCTGCTCTACCACCTGGACGGCGTCGCTTCCACCGGCAAGGCCTCCAGCTCCGGCGAAACAGTCCGAAACAACCGGACCCGAAAACAAACCAAAACAAGCCCCGTGCGTTTTCGACCACCAAACCAGGTGAAACTCGTTCCTCTACATCGACTCAACCTTCTGAAGCTCCCAGAAGCAGTTTTATAAGGCGGCGCGGCCTGCAGCGGCGGCGGCACGGCCCGAACCGAAAAGGTTCGTTTTCGGTTCGATCTAGATATCTCGAGCTACAGACCACCATTTCACTTGATTCTTGGCTCATTGAACTCGCCTCAACTTCCTCTACAAGCACCGAGAAGGACCGGAATTGGGTCGAACGTTTTCACGTTCGTCGGAGCTCGACCCCGTGCGTATCGAAACAACCAACTTTCGATCCAAATATCTCGAGCTATACACGATCGTTTCTTGTGATTCTTAGCTTGTTGAGTTCGCAAGGAAGTTCTGAACAAGTTTCCAGAAGGGATCGAGGCGTGAGGTTGCAGTTTTCACGTCGGTTTTCAAGCTCGCCGGTTTCTGGAAAAATTCCGGCCGCCGACTGTAATTGGTACTTTTCAATCCCTTCCCGTCATTTTTTGGTCTTGTGCTAGTTATGAAAGTTGCTCAGAATGATGAAACGAAGGGGACAAGCTCGGCCCCGACACCATTGGTGGTGGTCGGTGGCAGCTCTGTCCCTAACTCCGGCGGCCCTTTCCATCTCCGGAGGTCTAAAATTTGGTTTCTGTCCATTTTATGATTCTATGTTTCAATACGATCATTTCGGCGTATTATACGTATTTTTTGGATATCGTATGAATTAGTTATGAATTTTGTGATTTCGATCGATTTCGATCGTTAGATTTTTTATCTGGGTAATTAGGACCGTCGGATGAACTTGTAAATTTGATATGATGATCATATGACTGTCCCAGAGGCTTTGTGTGGTCATGGGCGAAGATCCGACCGTTGGATCTTCGTATATGTGCAAAACGGTAATTAGGGGAGCGATTCGTGAGAATCCGCTCGTCGGATTTTATTATAAATTAGAATCCGGCAGTTAAATAGTATTTCAATTATGTTTTGGAATTATTGGCTAAATTCAAATAACATTTGATTAGGTGATTGACGGATTGTAATTAAGTGGGCTATTTCGGCGTTATTTATATTTGTATTGAAGACGCAGAGGGAGTGTCGAGGTGAGTAAAACTCACGTGGTTCATATTACGAACCGAGCGTTTTAAATTTAATTATTTTTGGTAATTGTGTGAAAAATATTTGCGGATTAAATATTTGTTTTAAAATTTTATGGACTTGAATCACCACGGTCCATAGGTAAGTAAAATGAATTTTTAATTATACAAATGAATTTCATGATTTACTTGTGTGAACTATAGATGGTATTAGTGGTCATTCCTAAGTGGATGATTACGTATATATATATAAATATATTTACGTGGAAAATATATAATGATGAGTGGATTGTTGAGTGATGATATGATTGAGTTGAATCGATGAATTGATTATATTTCAATTGTGTAATTCCATAATAATATGGTGTATCTTGGTTGGGTTGATTTCAGTATGTGATATTATATGTTGTGCTCATTTATCGGTTTAGGGTCGACGTAGTGACCGGTGTGGGGTAATCGGACGCTCTAATCCTGGGTTGATGATGGGATACGATTGGTTGAGTATGTGGAATTATCGGACGTTCTAAATATGTATATAGGTATACATATTGATGAAATACGATAATGATAAATATGTCGGATGCCATAACCTAGGCCAGGTGACGGGCTACGATTCAATTAGAGCTCTAGTCTGTCAAGTACCGTATTTTTATAAATACGATGTTGAGGGTTGTGAAGAAAGATGTGAGTTTGGGTTTGTCTTGATATATTGAATTGGTGTTTGATTGAGATTGTTAGTACTTGCGGATGTGGAAATTGTTGGGTGTTGTTGTGTGTGGGAATAATTATGAATTAAATTAAACTTTAGTTCTTTCCTTTTACTCATACGAGCTTTCATAAGCTTACCGGGTTTTGTGTTGTTGCAATCCCGGTACACTATTCAAATGGTGTAGCGGATATTCCTACAGGTGAGGATAATCATGGAGGTGACCGAGCTGCTCAGGTGTTACAGCAGTTTTTGTTATTTCATTTAGTTGTGAGGGGTGTATGCTCATTTAGAGCTTTACAGTTCATTTTGGATTTGAGTTGTAATAATTAACCGAGACTAAATTTGGTTTTGATTTTATTTCGTGTGGTGAGGATGTTAAGAAAAGAAATTTTCAGGATGATTATTTTGAGTTTGTAGTAATTTCATGTTTCGGATTTTGAATTTTTATTCTAAAATTCGGGGCGTGACAGTATGGATCAGATTGGCATGAAGAAACATCGGCGATGTCAAAATCGAAGCTCACCGCTTCGTTCTTCGAACCTAAATTTCAATCCGTGGTTAAATACAATTGGGAGCAAATATGATATTTGGGGATAAAATTGAAAGGCTTTTTAGAGGTTCTAGAATCTTTTTCAATATCCGTTTTCTGGTTGTTAGGTCTGGCATTGCACGATAGGGGTGGAAGCCGAGGGAATGTTTTGGCTCTATGAAATCAGCTGGGTTCTGAACTTCTGATGGAAATCTCTTTTGCAGTAATATACGAAGTATATGTACTTTGTACAAAATACAAAAAATAATAATACGGTATGAGAAATAAGAAACATAAATAAAATAAGCTAAAGAATAAAAGAAAAAAGAAACTAAAAAAAAGTAAAATAAAATAAAATGAAATTAAGAAAAAAGAAAAAGTAAAAAGAGAAATTATAGATAATAAAAATGTGCTGGGACCCACAGAAAAATGGTGATATGAAAGAGTAAAGAGTGTGATTTGATCTATAGCATCGGCAATAAAGAATACAGTTAGGTAATCTGTGGCTACACCGTCCCCTTTACCTATTAGACACTGTTGTTAGTGTGTATTGCCTCAATTGATATGGATAAAAAACAGGGTGCTATGGGACAATTTTTAGTAGTGGCCTGCTCTACCGAACCGAGATAGCGACGTCGGAGCATCAAAGACAAAATGAGGAAGTCGTCGCCATGCTTCACGAAACTAGGGTTTCGGAATCCAGTCCACTAAAAGTGTAGCACTATTTTGAAAAAAAAAACATGGAAACCCCTACCTTAATTATTATATTTTTGAACATGAGGATAAATGTTTATGGTTTAACATTCTAGCTAAAAGATACGTATATCCTAAGTAAGAGATATAAATTTAAGGATTTCTTATAGTGTAGGTATACCATAAGTAAGAGATATGTACCTAAGTAAGAGATATACGATTACGGATTAATGTTATTTGATTCACATAATCGAGATATGTACCTCAGTAAGAGATACAAATTTATGGATTAGATTTCTTCTATTTTAGGTATACCATAAATAAGAGATATGTACCTAAGTAAGAGATATATGTTTACGGATTAATATTCTTCAATTACTGTGATTGAGGTTTGCTTAGGTACATGATATATAAATTTACGAATTCATTTTCTTCTATTGTAGGTATAAATATTAATCGAGATACATACGGTGAGAAAAACTACCTATTTATGAGGTAGACTGAAATGCTGAATTTTTGAGCTCTTAATACATCTACCACAAAAATTGCCTAATGTTTACCTTAGAACAAGGTTACAATAGTGGTTTGTCAACCAACAATATATATATATACACACACACATACATCTGTCTGTGTTTTCATTTCTAGGTTAGAGGTAAGTTAAGAACGAAATGTAAAAAGAAAAAAAGAAGAAGAAGAAGAAGAAGATCAAAATGAACAAGAGCTACCACCTACAGATGGAAGGAAGAAAAAAAAAATCGAACACCAAAATGATCACAATCGTATAGGGCTGACAACAAAATACCTTGACCATAGAAAGCTTATTGTTAAAGAAGGAGAACCACCTTCCTAAAAAACATGACATTACATACAAGAGCCATAACAGCCATAGCCTTAGAAACTTTGGTGTTGAAGAAGAAAAGCATTATCAAAAAATTGCTTTACAAAGATTCCTAACTTATAGAAAACTTCTTTTAAATTAGAATAATTTTAGGAATGATTTACATTAAATATAGTATTCAATGTCATATCAATTCCATAATTTTATGCTAGATCAATAAGAGTAATTTAAGAAAGATATATATCAAATATGATATTAAATTACTAATCAGATTGCTAATTTTAATCTTATTAATTCTTGCCTTTTATGTGCAAAGACATTCAATAAGGACATATTAGTCATGTAAGAAAGAAAAACTTATGAGAGTTGAGTCAGCAAGATGGAAAAAGAAATAAATATGAGGTGGCAGTTGAGTCATTGGACCGCAATTTACAAAAAAATTGTTGCGGACTACAATCAATGTATGGTCTAGATTTTGACTTTAATCAAATTAACTCTTTTATATCTCTATAAGTTGTTTAATTTATTCCTATAGAGCTTATTCTCATTGATTATAATTTAGTATACAAAGTCTGAAGCCGTAGCTACATTTGGTCAAAGAATAAATACTCTCTTTTTGAAGCCCGACTAAACTCATAAGTTTCAAATACTCTCTCCTTTTTTTTTTTTTTTTTTTTTTTTTTTCGAATAAAGGGTGGTGCGGCTGCCCTCAAGTCTTGATTAAAGAAACTGTTGAATACAAGGGGGGACATTGGACCAAACCCTTGATTACAATAAGCATCTAGAGAACATCCTGAAATACTATCATGAGTCTCTAAAACAACTGTATTCAATAAGGCACCAACTAGCAAAGAGCGCTCTATTGCCGACTCTATTTGCTTTGACACAGCGATGACACGACGAAAGATAACTCGATCTGCAACTCGATTACAGCATAGCATAATTTAGTTTTCCCATCATGTTGTCACTGGAAAAAACATCCAGTGACACTTAGTTTCACCGTACTACTAGGAGGCAACGACCATTTGATCAAGCAAGGAACTCACCACCTACCTAGAGCAGACATGTTATTGCTACTAGGAGGTTGCGACCATTTGCTAATGCAAGGAACTCACAGCCTACCTAGAGCAGACAAGGCACGCCAAGTCCATAAACCGGCACGAAGCCCATCTTGTCCTACCAATCTATGGCAGGGACTTATTATAAACAGTAAACAAGCATAATTAAAATGACAAACAAAAATAACATAGCTAGCCCAAGTTGGGCCCAAGAAGGGAGCCCAAGCCCAAGTAACAATCCAAGAAAGAGGAAGCCCACCAACTGCCAACCGAGCCTGGCCCAACCCCATCCCAGCCACCGCCCCACCTTTAGTTGTTGACTTACTTGGATTGCTGTTTGAACAAGTTATGTTCTTAGTGAATTATATTGTAATTAAAAGTAGGTCTGCAGTCGATGTCCCATGAAAATAATTCCGCAAGAATTTGTATCATATCATCTTCACATTTTGGGCTATTGCTTTCTTGATAAGACACAGAGAGTAATTAGTCAATATTCCATGTGTTATTCAGTTGTTGCCTTCTCTTTCCCATATTGTTTCACATTTTGAAACTTTAGCTTTGATTCTAAACTGCTGCTTATGCACTTCGTGAGGATACTGTGTTGGTTAGTATTTATCAACTTTGGTTGAGGAACTCGTTATCATGTATACTGTTTTTTCTGATGTTTGTCATTGCTTGTCTTTGTAGGCTCTCTGACGTACAACTTTTTGGGAAATGGTTGGCATCTGTATCATATCAAGCTATAATCAGCCCCTTCAAGTACTCATCTAATATATTCTAAAGACAATTCTAATCTAGGATGTTCTAAAGACATTTTGGTTAAATGGCAACTTACTATTTAGTCAGTTTCAAACTATGATTTTGTAATTTGCAATTAATTAATTGATATAATTTACTACATGAATGCTTTTGTTACTGTTATTGAATGAAAGGGTTTGATCAAAATTAGCATTGTGTATTAGAAGTGTGAATGAAGGCTTTAAGCAGATCCATATGGAGCCAAATGTGTAGGTTCAAAACAATGGACCCAAAAAAAAAAAAGTCTTATTTTCTGTAAAGCGGCAGCCCTATTATGAAAAGCTATTGTCGACAAACTGATAACCAACTAACTTGTTTTCAGGTCCACTACCTAGGATCTAGGTCCTGGGTTCGAGTCACCATGGGGGAATGAGTGAAATCTTTTGATCCTCTTTGAAAAAAAGAAGGAAAAAAAAAAAAACTTGTTTTCAGGCTGAACTACTAACCCGCCTATAAGCTATAGATCTGTTTTCAAGCTAAACCTCAGCTGATCTCATGATCTGTAGCCTGGCCACCTTTTGTACAGGTTGCAAAATATTATAGGGCGTTTCCGCTCAACATAAGCTAAGGAGGCCAAGCCTGACTCTATCAAGAAATCTCCTCAAGGACAGAACCACTCGAAGGCAATCAAGCCAACAACGAACTAGTCAGTCCCACGAACCCACAATAGATGGGAGCACTCTATTATGGGTGATGTCGTAGACCCACTAATGAGTGACTAGAGAGAGTGCATGCCATTACACACACTAACCGTGACATCCGCTCAAGATCACTTATAAATATCTTGCTTAGTTAGGATTGCGTCATGCCAGTGTCCCTTTAGACTTTAATGAGTTTAGTTTGGCTTAGTTAGGTTATCTGATTTTCCAGATTTTCATATGTAAATTCAGTTAAATTCTGACTTGTTTTCATGGCTTGATTACTAATGAAATCAATTCCTATTTAATAATAATAAAAATTTAAAAAAAGCAAACGAATATTTTTTACGTATAAAATGTATACCAAACATTACATTGATCGAGGGGTTTTCCCTCTAACTTTGTGGTTATGGCTTACAATTGCTCACAAATTAAAAGAAGTTCTAAAGCTAGCAATAACCACTTATCAAATCTTCATGGAACATACTATGAAGGGTACTCTTAGTGTTACTTGGCCAGTTTGGTAGTTTTAACATTTTCCTCCAAAAACAATGAAGAAGATTATATTAGCGCCTTTGGAAGTTAAACGCCCTTATAGAAAAGGCAAAGATGAATGCAAAGAGCACTGCATACCCAACCAGCCCTACTGCAATAACTCCCAGAAAATCATGTTTGAAACCCAAATAACCTCTCAAAAACTGTTTCACTGTTTCACCATTTTCGAGAATATCATCAACATCTCCAAACTGTGATGTAATCAATCCATACAATGTCCAAGCTATTGGACATGCCCAGTAGTACCATCTCCACCATATGGGAATCCTCTGTTGTTGGCCAGGTATAAGAAAATGAAGTAAACAAAAGGAAATATAAGTAACTTTGTATACTGCAAACTTTCTATCTTCTAATCTTTAAAAATTAACCGACACTTACGGGTCGTGGAATAAGAAAACCAGAAAAGAGCATCCATATTGCATAAAATGCACTGGAAACAATAGTAGCTATGTGATGGTTTGGAGTAACCGCTACAGCCATCATGCCATAAAATGTGAAGTACGCCAATGTGAAGTACATGAAGAATATGTACCAAAAGATTTTAACAAAAGTTCTCTCAAATCCGATCATTAAATAAGTTATGACTCCATAGATCACAGCTTGTACCAAAACATATGGTAGCTCAATCGTAACCTGTGACAGTAAATATGAAAATTTAAATAATCATAGAGTGATCTAAATTACTGATCCAATATGTTAACAATGTAGTAAACCTATCACCTGTGCAAATGCATAAGCCAAGGCTGAATACATCCCTGCAGCTTTTTCTCTGTAAAAGACTGTTCTTTCAATAGCAACTATAGGTTGCACAGATGTTGCATTTTGGACCCCGAGAAAGATAACAGCTGTGAACATACAGCCCATTGCATTAGACAGATCTTGTTTTCGATTCCTGCATCTCGTAAGAAAGCAAATTTCAATACATTATGAAAAATGATATAAAGATCCAGATTTCACCAACTTTTGTTTCTTGGTTACATTGTTCCAACTTACGTTTTGGAGCCAAGATTCCAGAACATTGTCCCAAACAACAATGCTATGGCTATTGTGAAGAGAAGTCTTACTGAATTGTACAATGGGTTACGCCAATATGACCAATGTTGTTTCCACAAGCAAGCCATAGATTGGATGAGAAACGGTTGTGAGTATCGAGTAGGGAAAGAGAGTTCCTTTGAAGAAGGGGAAGGTGTGCTATATTCCGTAATGAGTTGCTTATTTCTCCTGAACCATGTTCATTGAAAAATATGTATTTCAGCGTTTTGTTTTTAAAGGTGGTAAAATTTCTAATAATATAGAAGTAAAGATCAATTAGTAGACCTGTATAGTTCTGATTTTTTGTAAACATGAGCGAAATCAATCCCCAAAGCTAATTCTTGTGCTGCAGTGGAAACATCCAACATCCATGTCGCTGGATTGTAACCATCTTTTATTTTACAGACTCCTTCAATTTCCTTAATTTAGAGAAAGTGACATAAGAGAATTAAAGAACAAGTTTCATGTATCAGTAGTTGATATCTTAAAATGGGAAATTCTACAGTACAAGCATGTATGCTACACTCATTTACAGATCTGATAACAATTTTGTTGTCATTGTGGTAAATAGAGTTATTTTTTGGATAATTTTAGTTTTATTAGATATTACTCCACCTACGATATTTTTACAAGTTTATGAACAAATTGCTATCGATGTGGTAACTTGGTTCAATTATATGTGAATGTGTACAACAAATATGATAACTTTGTTGTTAATGTTGTAAATTTGATTCAACTAAATTGTAATTCTTATTCAATTAGATATAAATGAGTGTATAATAAACATCCAAGTACTATAGACAACCTCATCTTAAAATTATAACTTACCTCAAAATATTTGATTAGATTGCAAGAATGGTGACCTAACGGACCAACATAAATTTCTTGCCCTCCCCGCTTCAGTAGCAGTAGCTGCAACAACAACATTATTCTCATTCATCAGACTAAGATATATGAGAAGAAAACTGGGAAAAAAAAACAACAAAAGCAGTTAGTTTTCCAATCTCTTAGCATTTCTCACCTCATCAAAAGATTCAAAAATGTCAATGCTAGGCTGATGGATGGTGCACACAACTGTTCTACCAGTATCCACTGTGTTCCTAACTGTTCTCATGACAATTGCAGCAGCTCTTGCATCTAACCCCGAAGTTGGTTCATCCATGAATATTACCGAGGGATTCGCTACTAGCTCAACTGCGATAGTCAGCCTCTTGCGCTGCTCAGTTGAAAGACCATTGATACCAGGCAACCCAACAAGTGCTTGCCTTAATGGATTAAGTTCCACAAGTTCCATCACTTCCTCAATGAACACCTGAAATAGAATTTTACAATTAGAACTAAACACCACTATAGCCAGCAAATGTGTAATTAAATTGTGACCTGTTCAAAGTTGAAACTGCTTCATACAGTTAACGTTGGTGAAATTACAATAAATATTCAATATTGAATAAAATATTAGAATGCCATAACACTCGCTAAACATATAAAACTTGGGGCTCTACAAAGTATCTTGAAGAAGGGGAAGAAGTGTTCAGATTATAGCTTCATTAATACATGTAAAGATGAAAAGGCTGAATTCATTTAGGTTTGGCAATTCAAGCTAGATTGACCTGTTTTTGGATTTTTCACTAAACATAAGCAGTGAACTAGATTCCAATATTAATTAGATACCATCATACTTACCTTTTTGGTTTCAGATGTAACTTCAGGTGGCAAACGAAGCCATGCTGAGTAGAGCAATGACTCGTAGACAGTAACATGAGGGGAGTGAATGTCATTTTGCTCACAATATCCAGAAATCCGAGCAAATGTTTCTTGCTTCTTTGGGTACCCGGAAACTTTTATGTCTCCTTCAATATATCCGCCAGTTTTCCTACCAGCCAATACATCCATGAGAGTCGTTTTACCAGCACCACTTACACCCATGAGAGCTGTTAAAACACCTGGCCTGAAAGAACCACTCACACCCTTCAGAAGAACTAACTTTTCCTCTACAACACCCTCCATCTTCATTTCCTGTAGGTTCAGATTTGGAAATCATTTATTTTGCACCGACTTAATAAAATTAAATAGCTCAGTTATAGCCTAGTTGATTTTCAGCAATCGAACTTTTAAAACTCCACCCGTTATTTCATATGAAGTTACCTGTGGCATGTCCACTGAGTATGTTATTTCATCAAAGGTTATGGAATGTGGTTCAAATGGAAGAACCATTCCTCGTTTCCTTCTGTTAATAGCCTCCGCAGAAACTTCTGTATTAATACTATCTGCATGGTTATGACAATTTGACTGTCATCCTGGGGAATATATATATATATAGGACTTTGCTCAAGTGCGGATATCCGCACCTAAGTAAAACATACGGATTTCCTATTTTTACCCACTTTCGATCATATTTTTATATTTTAACCGTTCAGTTTTAGATCCTAGTGTATAGATCATCTCTGCAAAATTTCAGCTAAATTGGTGATCGTTAAGGCATTCAAAACTGTGATTTACAACAATGAATACGAACTGTTCGAATCTGTCGAACCGGAACCATTCTTATTCATTGTTATAAATTGCAGTTTTGAATGCATTAACGATCACCATTTAGCTGAAATTTTGCAGATATACACCTAATGCTTAGGTGCGGACGTCCGCACCCAAGAAGCCCCGATATAGGTATATATATATATATATATATATAACATTATAAAACAGACACACAGTTGACTTCTGGAACTACACTCTAACAACGAGATTGTACACCTGGCGTGGTTGGTTGACTTGACCTACTTTCCTCTGCAATCCTCCCAGAATCTTCTGATTTAACAGCCTGAATTTTGCCAAGTGCTGCATAATCATTTCTTTGACATTAGGAGACAACCTTAATCCTTAAAATTTGAATCACAATTGAGTATGAGATACCAACGGTTTAGGTAGGAGAGAGCTAGAACATAAAAAATGTTGAATAGCAATGTGAATCCAATCAGTGCTCCAACTCCTAGCCAATACCAATATGCGTGTGCAAAGAACCCGCGGTACTCTAAAGCTGCAACTCCTACAGATATTGTTGAGTTTGGCAGTACCTTTTGTACAAAATACAACTCAGAAATGAGAAATCAGATGACTTTGAAAAAACAAACGTGTTGACAGAAAATGGAGAAATGATAATGAACATACATGTCTCCAACTCTTCCCAAGTAACTCATTAACTGCGATTGCATTCTGACTGTACATCAGAGGTGAACTCCAGTAACCCCACATCCACTCCTTGTTAATATCATCTGTGACATTTTAAGCATCATATAGGCTTAAAACGTAACTATTGAGAATAACTCATGTTAAGTTTCCCGTGCATTAATTTATCTTGTTATGTTGCTTGTACCTCTAGAGAGAACAAAGCCACTTAATGTGAAAAGTATGAGCAGTGCAAATGACCCCAAAGTGTTAGCAACAACCAAGTCTCTACACAATGCTCCAATAGTACGAAATAAAGCAGAAGCCATCTGGTTAACAAACAAGAAGAGGATGTATTGCTTGAGAAACCTGCATCACGTGAACAACCATGCATCAAAGATTGCAAAATTTCTATGCATAGCAAGCAAGTTAACTATAAAGCTTTACTTGTTTACCGTCCAACATTTGGATCATATCCGATCACGTAGTAGGTCATGAACACCCAAACTGCTACTTCTACAAATGATATAGGTATTTGGAGAATCCATGCTGGAAGACCATATGCCCATGAAGGGAAGAAGAAAAAGTCCCTTTGCTTGTAAAATACAGGAAGCTTTAAAATGGTCATTGAAATCTCTGACATCCCATTAAACATAACTATGACATTGGCGAAGAACATAGCACCCATATAAATTACTGCATCATCTACTGATCTGTGGTGCATCTTGGTTCGTAGAAACATTGTCATGCTAATCAATGCCAAAATTGTAAGCTACAAGCAGGAAAAGAACAGATAACCAACTATAAGCAAAAGAAAAACTGTTTTCCAGGATGTTAATAAAGAACATATGATATATAATTGAAACCTACTTGGGTGAACTTGAAGTAAAAGACAAAGGAATTCCTCTTTATGAGCAAAAGTTGCCTTGAGATGCAAGCTTTCAACAATTCTCCCTTTTCAGCACCATACTTTTTCGTTGTTAAAGCTGCCGGGTGGCTCTTTCTTTTGTCAAATGAATTGAAAGTTCCTCCCCAAGTCTTTGTCCCACATGGAATGATTCAAATGCCTCGACAAATTTCTTAACTGTAACAAAACTATAGGGATCCTCTTTCCTTTCCCAATATTGCTCCTGATCTTTCCTTGATGTCACCTATGGAAAAATGGAACGTGCATATTATTGTGCATTGTAACTTTCATCAGATAGTACAGCTTTCTACTTTGATGGATGAGAAAGATTCGTCACAGCTAAGTACCTCTTGTAGGAAGTCAGCAATGCCTTTCCTCTCAGGACATTTAAATCCCATAGTTTCAAAAAACTCAAGCACATGCTCACGAGGACCCTGGTACACAATCTGGCCATCTGAGAGGAGGATAATGTCATCAAAAAGCTCATAAGTCTCTGGTGCTGGCTGAAGAAGTGAGATGACAGCCGTTCCATTAAATGTGTGAATATTTTGTTTGATTGAATTCACAATTTGAAATGTTGTCGAGCTGTCCAAACCAGTAGATATCTCGTCCATGAACAAAGCGTTTGCTGGTCCAACAAGCATCTCACCTATAAGTTAATATATTGAATGTCAAGAACTAGTTAATTTTGCAGATACTTCAGTTATTGAATTTCTTTACTAGTTCATTCTCAAAAAAAATTTAAAAAAAAAATATATATATATATAATATATTTACTAGTTAGTATTTGCAACACATCAGATATTGAATTTTTCTTTACCTGTTGTAACACGCTTCCTTTGTCCTCCGGAGATACCTCTTAACATTTCATCCCCTACCATCGTATCAGCACACACTTCCAGTCCCAAAATCTATAAATAAATATTGAATTTCTTAGGTACCTGAGTGTTGGGGATTCACCCATTTTGGTGAAATTTTTGGACTATTGGATTAGTAATATATCCAACGGATCAAAATATTTAAAATGGAGTAAACAGTTTACGCGTTTCACCAAATCATTAAAAATGGTTCTACGTATTTGTATATATAATTAGTAGGACTCTATGAATGTACCACATGTGTGTACTACCACTAGCTTCTTGTCTGTCTATAAATGACAGCGGAATGGTATGTAACGGCCTATTCTGACTTGTGATGAATATAATTGTCGAATTTCATTCAAAAAAAATATCATTAAAAAATAAATATGAAAAAATTTTCTCTAAAAAAGAAAAGAAATAACGAGTCTTTCAGATACTAATTAACTACATCATTAATACTTTCCTTAAAAATTTATAATTGAGGTCTATTTTGAGTCATTTATTATGAAATAAAATAATTACTATATGATGGAATTAATTATGTTTTCCTTATATTAGATGTGGATTAAATTTTATTCGGGTTCTTATTCCAACTACAACCATATTTACAAGTTCATAAAGCAATCTACAAATGTTACAATGAATATGTTGTTCTAGTGGTAATACTTCATTTGTAAATAGAGCATGTGTGCTCACTATGTAATTAAGGTTCTCGATTGTGCAATTAGGGTACTTTCTCATGTAATGTTTGTTATTGATTAGAAAATTATATCCATGATGATACATTTTACCATAAATGATGTAAGAAGTTGTAGTTAATGTTCTGCTTGTGGCAATTGCTCCACTTATGATCATATTTACAAGCTTCTAAATCAATTTCAAGATACAATTGATGTAAAAGATCTAATTTTTGTTCTACTTATAGTAATTGAGTTTTTCTATTAGAATCTCTAAATTTACTCACTTGACCTCCCATGTTTTTCATACCTCCTATCAAATTTTCAAATACTAAATTTACTCACTAAACCTCACAATAGTTCCTCAAATAACGACACTCATATAATTTTCAAACAAACTATTATCTTTAAAATAAAATAAAACTTAGTCATTTCAATAATTTAATTACTCTATAAAATTTAATTACATATACATTCCTTAATCAGCCAACATAAATATCTTTTTCAATTAAAAAAAATGCAAACACAAGGTATTGAGTCTTAAAAGTAAATTTCTAATCAAGAAAAAAATAACATGAACTATTCTGTAGTTTTTTTTTTTTTTAGCTATTCAAAAAAAAAAATGAAGATTAATCATTTTTTCTTAATGTTTATTTTATTTTCTCTATTTTGTACCTCATGATTAATAATATATGCATTTTTTTTAATTGCTAGCTCATTTTTTGTTTTTTTATGCAAATATAATGGATAGACTTAGATTTAGGTCATAATATGATTTATTTTGTTATATCATACATTTTTATGTCACGTGATCTTAATCCTAGTTTTAATTATTACTAAATATATATGAAGGCTTTAATGAGTATGTAGTGAAATTGAAAAATAAAAATTGATAAGGAAAATAATAGAGAATGCAATCTAATATTATTGAATTGGAAAATCTAGAGAAAATCAATATAATGTTTTTTTTGGTATAATTATCGTCCTTTGTAGTTATTTTATAGTAGGTATATATGTCATTTAATAATTCATAATAAAGTGAAGTCAAGTAAGCAAATTTGAAGGTCCCAATAGAAACACTCATGGTAATTACTCCACCTAAACTGATGTACTAGATTATAGACTATTTAACAAGTATGACAACAAATTTTTTGTGAGAGTGGTAAATTTTTATGTTTATATCATAGGAAAAATTCACCAACGGTGGCTAAACACTTAGGGGACTTTCAGAATGATACCTGAACTTACAAAGTTATCAATGTGATACCTGGACTCATTTTTTAGTATCAACGTCGTACCTACGACTAATTTCCGTCACGGAGCCGTTAAATTTTGCATGTGAGTAACTGAATGAAGACGAAAAGACCGATTTAAATTGTGCACTGAGGCTTCGCCGCTCACTCCGAGTTCATCCCCGATTCCGCCGACGACGACTTAGCCACCACCACTCTCGTTCTCTCCTCCGACCCCCTTTTATACACCATTGATCAGAAACTCAGACCCCGCCAGCCCTCCACTCTCAAATCACAGCTCCAATCCCACCCTGCCATCCTCTCTGTCGTTCCCGACATGCAACACCACCTCCACACCATCCTCCCTCCAACTTCATCGGTCTAGCCGAAAACTTCGGCCTCTAGCCCAACTTCGATCAGAGGCAGTAGGCAGACAAAGATTAACAATTTCGGCCTCTACACCATCCTCACCTGCAAAAAATTCGAACTGTTCTGATTCACCAGCTCCGCCACTCCGCTGCTACCGACCATTACGCCTCCCTGATTAGCAGACAAAGAACTCGGAGCCTCCACCTTCGAGAAATGGAGGCTCGCGTTCTGCGTGTCCTGCGCGGCGGATATCGGCACTGTCGAGAAGATGTTATCTGAACAGAACTTGAGTTCGGGTTCCACGACGGCAGCTCGTAGAGCTCGTCGATTGCGGCCTTGGCTTTCTTGATGAGCCAATCGACGGCCTTGTTGGGCAGGTCGTATCGGAGCCAGTCTTGCACGTCGTAGAATTGAATGGCGGTATGGGCGGCGAGCCAGACACTGTGGTCCCTAAGGCCTTTAGCGGTGCAGACCTTGCTTGTGGCGGTCCTTCCGGCCAGTGGCCCTTAGAATGTGGCCTCCAAGCCTCTATGATTTCGCTGGCGGTGGAGAAAGAAGCAGTCCTTATCCCCAAACCCAATCGAGAAGCAACGGAGGACGACATCATTGCGCGGTGGTGGAGGTTGTTGTGGCTCTCCCCCATTTTTCTTCCTGCATATTCGATGGTGGGTTCTCTGAAAGCGGTGGTGTTGGCAAGGAGAGAATAAAGAAACCGACAAAGAAGAGGAAGAAGAATAAAGAAAGAAAGAAAGAAAGAAAGAAAGAAAAGAAAAGGAAAAAAAAACTTTTGAGGGTAAATCGGTCTTTTTATCTTATTAAGTGACTCACGTGCATCGTACGTGCAAAATTTAACGGTTTCATGACGGAAATTGATCGTAGGTAAGACGTTGATATGAAAAAATGAGTCCAGATATCACATTGATTACTTTGTAAGTTCAGGTATCATTCTGAAAGTCCCCTAAGTGTCCAGACATCGTTGGTGAATTTTTCCTTATATCATTAATGAAATGATTACTTTAATAATTACCGGAGTCCACGGAAATTGATGTATAGGATGGTAAGTTTTGTTATATTTGTGGTAGGTACTTCATATACGATATCATTTACAAAATTATCAACCAGTTTACAACTGCAACAATATTTGTGTTGTGAACATAGTAAAGTTAATATTAGACCAAAAGATATGTAAGTACTCAGTATTGTAAGGATTTTCTCCATTAACAATCAAAGTTCTTCATTTGATAAAAGTAGTCCAACTATGATATTACATGTTTGACTACTCAATTACTACAAGCACAAGAAGTGTGGCCATAAGTCATAATTTTAGTTTTAGTAAGTGTAATTTATTATTTGACCATATATGTTACATGTTTCTGAACAATGTTACATATCAAGAAAGAATGTGTTGTTAGTATGTGGTAAATATTATTTTTTTAAATGGCATATGTCAATATTTAAGTAGGTAACTTGTTAATTAATTCAACAGGTTTCACTATAATAACTTATTAAAAATAAAAGTTAAAAATAAAGGTATAGCATACATCAATATACCGTAGATCACCCCATAAAAATATATAGTGTTTGATGTGAATGAGAAAAGTAAATTGTTGAGTTGAGGTAAATTCTCGTAGTCGATTACCTTCAGAATATAATCTGTCACTACGTTCACCTCCTGACCTTCTGTTGCTGCTGCCTGCAATAGCAGAAGCCAATAATTAGAGCCACATGCACATAGTTGTTGATGACCCAGAAAGGAAGTTTGGGAGAAGCTACGGGCCAGGGCAACAAAATCACATTAATTACAAGAATATAAATTCCAAAATACTTTGTGTTACAGTTTTTCTGTGTGCGTGTCTATTGGACATTCAACAATAGATGGTGAGAGAAACTACCTTCATGAAGACATCAATGTCAGGATCAGGCTTTATATTAGCTGCTTTCTCTCTTCTGGATAGCTCAGCTAGCATATCTACACATGGCCAAAATGAAAATGAGTAATTGCTTCTCTCACACAGGCACACAACATATTCAATTGTTCATTATGTGAGTAAAACGAACACAGATCGAAGAAAAAGAAAAGTGGTTCCACAAATGATCTGACCGTAACGAGTTCCGACCCCTTGGCATCTTGCAGAAAAGGCCAATGTCTCCCTTACAGTCATTTCTCCAACATGCATATCATATTGACTGATGTATGCAGCAGTTTTTTGGGGTACAAAATCATTCATTCCATGGCCATTGTAAGTCACTGCTCCCGACAGCTGAAGCATAAATTTTGGTTTACAAATTTGATAGCAAGATCATTCAGATGTGGCTGAAATTTTCAGGAAAAAAAAAATAGAGAAATTTGTGAAGCTGTTGGTGAGATTCCTTTGCACCTTTAGATCTGGATCAAGCTTTCCAGCCAAAGCCAATAACATTGTGGTCTTGCCGGAACTTGGAGGACCCAATAGTAATGTCATTCTGAAATATATATGTATATGTATGCATGAAAGAAATGATATCTGATCGAGTACCCACATATCAGTTTTTCTTTAAAATTTTAAGGAAGTAAAACATGCAAGGAAAACTAAGCTGACCTGCTAGGCTTTATAATTCCACTAACATTGTTAAGGATAGAGATGTTTGTCTTGCTACTTGAAAGTATACTGAGATTGGTCAAGAATCCCTTCAAGACCAGTGCACAATGTAAATTGTGAGAGCATTAACAAGCAAATATTGATTGATTGAAAGCATATATCGTCCTTTACACGAGAAAATAGTTTGGTCTAGCTTTGAACATATTGTTAATTACCTGGATTATGTTAGCAGTCCAGTTTACGAGAGTAGGCAAAGCTCGGCTTCCTACATAAGCTTCTGCTTCTATATTTAGATGCTGAAATCGAACTTCAATTGTGGGAAGATCAATTCCAACTCTGAGAAACATGACACATTCAACAAATTAAGAGCAACAATAAACCCATCAAAGTAAGCATCAAACACTTTAAAGAAAAATGTCTTCCCAATTTTGCCACTAACGAAGAGTTTAATAATTAACTGATCAAACCTTCAACCGAAAGCTTGGTCAATCAGCTAAAACATCCATATTCATGTTTAAGGATGGAATCTAACAAAAGTGAGATACCCTCTAAACATATTATATATGAATAAGAAAAGAGCAAAAAAATTTATTATAGATACACCATACATGATGTATAATGGGATTAAGTTGAGGATCTCACCTATCAATACGATTCTTGAGCTTCAATAAAAACTTTTCGTTGCCGTCTTCAGTGCCTTTAAGCAACCTCTCAACCAAGTCCTTTCTCTCTTCAAAACCAAGATTTGGAATATCAATTTCATTAGCTTTTCCACTGGCCGAGGTGAGTATACCTTTCCTCAGACGATTATAAGTGGGAAGCTTCTCTAAGGCAGCCCACTTGAGAGCTTCTTCATCGTCTTCTCTGCGTGTAGAACTCGAAAAAGCTTCCACACTACCATGGTTCCTCCATATAGAGGAACTGCCTAATTGGATATCCCCACTCTCCATTTCAACAACTAAAACGCTCCAAACTAAACAGAAAAGCTAGTATCTCTCCCAAAGTACTTCTACCAAAGCCATGACTTTTGAACTCTGAATTAGAAAAGAACTTGGGACTCAAAAAGCTTTTAAAACCACTAAAACCTAGATGGTTTCTTTGCAGATTATCTTTTTTTGTGTCTTTGAAATTCAAGACCGAAAAAGAAACTTGAAAAATCAAACTGCTATGTAAGGATGGCAGTGCTGGACTGACATATAAATGAGATTTTGTACGTAGCCAGAAAGAGATGAAGAATTACTGGGTCGGATAGGGTCGTATTTAAATTGGCGCGGAAATGGAGATATTTTGGTTCTAGAAAGCCAATTCGGACTTCAACTGATTATTTTTCTTTTCCAGAAGGTAGAATTTATCTCGCTTTAATGAGCCTAGAAGCTAGACCAATGAATTATTGCTCACATCCCTGACCAAGCAACTAACCTCACATGATTTTAGACCTCGCAGAATGGTACCCAACTACACTATGAACGCAGAAGAAATTATAGATATTCGGATCGGAGTTGACCGGATCATGTTCATATTGAGTTACCATGATAATGACCATTATTAGTGATTTGGTTCAATGAGCCTGTTAACATGACAACATCTATTAAGCGAGACTAAGCTATAGTACCAGTGATGTTTATCATACATTTTTTTTTCAATTAAAATAGAGGATTATACCATATTAACTCCTCGTTAGCGGTCATTGCGCAAGGCGCCTACCCTCCCCATAATAGAGAGGGGACCACTACATCCGGGAACTCACCCCTCGTCCCTCTATTTTATTTTATTAGAATAATAAAAAACAAAATACAAGA
The DNA here is from genome assembly GCA_025331145.1 of Rosa persica. Taxonomy (NCBI): domain Eukaryota; kingdom Viridiplantae; phylum Streptophyta; class Magnoliopsida; order Rosales; family Rosaceae; genus Rosa; species Rosa persica. The sequence goes on along the minus strand of WFKR01000002.1, from coordinate 39,891,308 downwards.
TGGAAGAGGATGACATAAACCAAAACTTCTCCCAATATCAAGAAACATTACAATCATACACTCATTTCACATTTACTTGAACAATAATTACAATTTATATGAATTAAAATTACAACATTGAGAACAGATTTACCATAGTCATTTACACTATTTACATACAATTAAATCAATTACAAAGTTGACAATGAATTTGTTCAAAAACTTATAACAAGGTCGTAGGTGGTGTAATTACTATTAATAGAACTAAGGCCTCGTTTGGTTTATGGAAATGAAAGGAAAGTAATTTCATTGTCTTTCTCATGTGAAGATAAATGAAATTTCCTAAGAACTTTCTATTTCAATGTTTGGTAACATAAGAAAAGTTATCAGGAAAGTTATTAAAGTGTTTGTAATTAACGGAATAAAATAATGTGTTGTGAGTAATAAATCCAAGAAAAGAAGATGGGAGAGTGATTCCTTTGAGGTCCTTTCTTCAGGAAAGTATTTCATTTTCTTTTGTGTCCCAAATGCATGAAAGGAACAAGTGTCTTTTCTGATGCTTACTTGTGGCCTGAGATTATACAAAATAGAACTCAAGTTACCACTCTCACAACAAATCTGTTGTCATGTTTGTAAATGTGTGTATGACATTCATGTATATATTATAGAATTCTCCCCTATTAAGTTTCTGCTTTCCAAAACCTACAAGTCACACATGTTTTTGTTTAATCTTATGCAAAATCCTGGTGAACTAGTAGTTGAAGAATGTTATGTGGAGATATTGATAACGCTCATATTAAGGAATGAGGATGATAAAGCTTTTCTTCGATTTCTATTTCTTCTTTTTAAGCAGCTGTTATTTAATCCAATATAATGTTTCTTGAGAAGCAACACCTCTAGCACTGAAAACCTAACGAGCACTCTCTTTGCCTCTCCTTGTCCGACTGCGCTCTAACATTGGTAATGGCCGCTAGCCTTGCCTGCACAATGGGGCAAATCGGACAGGTGGACTGAAGCCTTTCACAGTGATGTGGTGGTCTGTGGCTGGTTGGCATCTAGGTTTGTTAAATACAACCCTATCGTAGCCTAGTTTGGGGGTCTCACAACCTAGATTAGTGATGGCTGGCGGTGTGACGTTGGTGACTGTTCCAGCGAGGCAGTGTTACTGGTTTTCACGCTCTCTCTACTTGTTACACCAACTAAAAGTTCACTTTACCTATAAGATTACGCAATATGTATAGGATGGAGTAGTAGATCTTTGATCTACTTGACTATTAAACCTACGTGGTTACTAAGAGAAACTTCAAAAGTTTTCCCATATTTTGGTTTTTCTCTATTTTAGAGAAAAATGAGTCTCTTTTACTCCAACAGATTCCCTATAATTGTCCCTATTTTAGGGATATTTCCTTACTATCCCTAAAATGGGGACAGTTATAGGGAATCTGTTGGAGTAAAAGAGAAAACAAAATTCCCTAAATTTACAGCAATCTCTAAAATTTTAAGGAAAAACTATGGAGATTTTAGAGATCGCAGTAAAATAAGAAATATGTTGGAGTTGGATAAGAAAAATTGCTTAAAGCTTTGACTTTTGTTTCCCTGTAATTTAAAAATTATAGAGAAACTGTTGGAGTTGCTCTAAGTGAACAATTTCGTTTTGGGGTTCAATTGACCTAGGAGATGCAACTTCCATGTTATAGTTCTCCACATTTCCAATTTCTAGAAATAAAATCATAGATGTAAACTTGTGTCGAACCGAGTATTGAATTAGTCCGGCCAATGAGAGGACTACACATCAATGGAATAAGGTATTTTCAATTTTTCAGGTGAACTACAAAGACATTTTGGGAATGAAAACTTATTGGTTGGTTGACCATTAATCCTGTAGTTTGATAATCTCGATGATCATGAGTGCATGCAATATTGAATGAAAACTGGGTAACAAGCAGTTGAAAATCTATTTAGGACATACAGTTGGTTTGGCAAGTTGGAATCGTGCTTTACCTCTATCTATTGTTAATGCTTCCAATTAATTTTGATTTTTATAGTGTAGGTTGTATTAGGGGTTTTAAGTTGTAACTTTCTTTTTTTTTTCTATAGAAAAAGGAAAAAAAGTGGGATGAGTGAACGCTAAACCCTAGCTAGTATGCCTAAATGCTAGCAATTTAATATTCTGTATGTATTACATTTAATCCCCACCCCTATATAGGGTGGCTAAGCTTTGCACCACAAGGCCGCAAGAAGCTAGCTTAGCTGAAATTGTGGACTCTTCGGCAAGGCTAACATTAGCTGCAACTAGCAGCTTATGGTCCCCGTACATTTATGTTTGTATTCACACAATAGCATATACCTAAATGCTAGCAATTTATGTACATATTGAACAACGATATTTGATAGTTTACATTTTTTTTTGTTTTTTGTTTTTTTTTTAGATAAAGAGTTCATAAATTAATATGATCCTTGATTATGGTCAAAAAATAATACAAAACTCGAAATAGACAATAAGCACTGAGTAGTCTATGCTAACAAAATTAACTTGCCTTGTAGGCAACCTATTCTATCTAACCCTACTATGTCAAGCACGTTATTGTGGTACGAAAGAGCCAGATACTTCTACAGAAGCTTCCACTAGCATAGACATTATTCTAACTGGAAAAACAAACTAAGCAGAGCTACCTCCTTCTACATCCACTGGTACAGTGAACTCAGGGAGTCCATTCACCAATTTTTTCACTTTCTTGGAGCCCTTGCTGCAATTCATGGGTGAAGTCTTGACAACCTTGCAATCAGTCTTGGTCTTGTTCTTTGCACCACGAGGACGGCCCCGTTTCTTGGCTCCAACTTGGGATAGATTAAACTTTATTAAAAGCTAACTAAATGAACAATCAGATGCGAAGACCATATTAAAAACAATCCCAAATCAAACATCTAATTGAATAATACAAACATAAAGGATTAAAGATATAATTGTATATGGTGGCGTTCTGTGTTTTTTAAAGAAAATAAAGTTGCAAACCTACCCCGTAACCAACAAAGAAAAACACAGACAGAGAGAGTGAGAAATATTGTGATGAAAACGTTGTGATGAATCAAACCGTAAACGCAAAATCTATAAGTTCGAACACTTTACCAACTGAACCATATGAATCAATTTGCTTATGGATGCTTCAGAGAAAATATCTACAATTATATATATCGATGATTGAGAACATGGCCTAGCTGCCTCGTTAGGTCCATCCAAAACACCCAGATCTCATATGTAGATTTATTACTCACTAATCACATAATTGAATCCAAAAGCATCCAGTATTGGAACTCCAAGAACACTACTTCGAGCACGTACTGTCCACCAGGCCCATATACCAACGAAAAACCGAGGCTTTAGAACCCAAAATGAACCTGTCATCATAAGTTTCGACTGAAAACGAAAAGAACTTCTCACAAGTCTACAAGTGAAATCATCAAATTAACATTACTGTGCACATATGTTTACAAGTCACAACTCTTTTCTGTATGTAATTTTGAAAAGTTTCCGCATCACTCTACATCATCACTCTCTTTGTTCTCTTGTCTAGCATTACCATTGACACCAGAAACAAGCTCAGCTTCGAATGCCTTGGAACTGGAAGGCAACCTCTCATACATTCTGGAACCCAAAGGAAGAAGCCTACATTGCCCGAAAGTAAGCATCTTGCTCAGCCTCTCATAATTCCACCTCTGCTGAACATAGACTACAACTGCGAGGAGAATTGCTGTAATAGGTATGGCAATATCCCCAAACTTGGAGTAAAAGTCCGAACTTGGGTTGACAAACTCATACTCCTCCGCGAAGTAAGGGTTGAGAGATGGAGCTCTAACATAATCATAAATGTGAGGAAAGAGTCTGACCAGTGTGATCCCAACGAAATAAAACTTTCTGAGTGGTTTACAATCAATTTGCCACACCAGGTTACCAATCATCTGGGGGAGTAGGAAAAAATCTTGGACAAGTCCCACATACTCCTCAAGTTCAGTTTCCCATTCCCACAGTCCACGAGATTCTTCCCTGGCAATTTTATAGCTTTTTGTCCGGATGGATCTTTGGCCGGTCCTCATACTATGAATGACTAGAACCATTACATAGCCAATCAAATGTATTGCTGAGATGGTTATAAGCACCCGCTTATCATTAGGTACATGATGTGGTTCAAGAGGAGTTTGTGCAAGTAACCTGATGCGAGATTTCCACACTTTCTGACAAAGTCTTAAAGTCAGTAACAATGAGGCCATCAGAAGAAGCTTAACCGTGTAATCAAGTATATGAAACCACTGACTGTTATCAAGGTCATACGTTGATGACATTTCATAGGATTCAGAAGCTAACTTCTTGAAGAGTGCTTCAGCGCCTGTGACCAGAGGAATGCTATACCCAATGGCTTGAGTACATAACATGACTAGAGACATGTAAGGAACAGAATCCACATTATACCTGATGTAAAACAGTTGGCTTAAAATTCCACATATTGCTAGTGAAAGAGTCAAAACTCGGAGGATTCCCTCAATCCCCCGACGAGAGAGAATGTCTTCCCGCTGCTTCCTGTACATAATTGGAAGAGTTTGGAGCTTGACTGTACTGAAGTAAAGAGGATCATCTTCAGTCCTTTGGCTGGCTACAGAAATATGGGCTGCTGGATTGACTAACCATCGAGATGTAGTGGGAGGATAAGCCACAACCACCTCAACCAAACAATCTAGCCCAGCTTCAAGATCCATGCTCTCATACAAGATCTTCCACGAGGCTCGAACATCCCTGCATCCAACTAGATACATCTTTCCAACATGTGGATCATAAAGGCCTTCCAAATACAGCACAGAAAGATTGCTATAGGCGTTTCCGGCGATGTTGAGTTGTGCTGATACATTTAGAAGGAGCTGCTTTTCAGTGTATTCAGACTTTGTGTGGTAAGGAGTCTCCTCTTGTGCAATGGAACCATTTTGTGGAGACCAATAGCGACCAAACAAGGGACCCACTGAGAGAATCTCCATCTGAAGGTCTACTCTTGGAGGCTGAGGCTTCAGAATTGGATCGGGAAATGCAGACACATGAAGGGTTAGATCTTCGGAGAGAACAGAAAGACTGAGTTCAAAAGCTTCTGTGTCTTCCAGTTTGGGAAAACTCAGAAAAGATTTCTTGATCACAGTTCCAACACTGAAGGGCTCGTTTTTTTCTAAGACAACAGCAGCTGAATAGATTTTTGTGTACTTGTAATTTGGACTGGAGACTCTGAAATAATTCCACAGTTCCGAAGGCTGCACTAACTTTTCAAACAAGAGAGGAAAATATGATGTACCACTGTCATTGATGCTAGAGAAACTTCCATAAAGAATGCTTCGTTGCTTTATGGAGAAAGAGGTAGGTACATACATACATATCCGAGTATTGCATCGACTCCCTACAACATCAACAAGTCCAAGGCAACCAACCATGCAAAGCTGTCCACTGGTAGATTTCCAAATTCCCTCAGCAGCAACAGTCATGTTGTTAAGCCCGGATCTCTTTGCTGCAGTATATAGATTCTCCATCGGAGAAACAGCTCTAAATACAGCTGAAACCCTTGCAGAACTGACATTTTCACTGGCAGCTTTTTGTTCACACTTGATTTCCTGCATATAAAGCTTAACACCTTTAAAGCTTCCATCTGACGCCTTAATCTCTTTATCTGTCACAAATGGACCCAACTTACTGCAAAACTCATTGGTGCCATTGCATCTCCAGTTCGGCACAACAGTGAAAGCTTGGTCCCGTGCAACTTCATCAAGGATTTCACAAATAGCATGACCTTTGTAGTTGCTAATGCCACCATATACCAAGCTATCATTAGAAGGGTATGGATCACATGCTCTAGAAACAATCTTTTCTGATCCAAATTTATACACTGCAGACTTCCCCAACTGTGATAATATGTGAACCTCATCAAAGTACTTTGAGTTTGACTTTGGATTTAAACTTCTCATTTCCCCTCGATAGCCCTATTTGTCAAATTGAAAGTCATCGGAAAATGAAGAACAAGTAGAATCTGATCATCTTGAGAAAGAGGAGGTTGATTACTTGAATCAGAAGCCTTCAGCCACTCCCATGGATTAGCAGAATCAGGCTCCCGAGACGGCAACATTGTACTCCCCAACAAGCACATCACTCTTTCGCCACCATTCTTCTTGGTTTCAGTGTAAATCCCTTGGAAGGAAATTGTAATTTGAGAATGGCTAGGCCACATTTGGAACTCGGGATTCCCTTGATACCCATAATCCATAAAGCTACCATCTATAGTAATACCCATAACCATGAATCCACTAACACTTAGTGACTTCTTGGATCGATGGGCACGATCAATATCCATAAGCCAAAACGAAGCCAAGTTCGACGGAGTTCTATTACCCAAAAACTCACTCTGAACTTCTCTATCATCAAATGGCATGATTGGATCCTTACCCACCTCCTGCCTCCAATCCCCGTTAACAAAAAAGAGCTCCTTCTTCATACTATAAACTCTATCATCTTCAGCTCTCAGTTCTGAAGCAGAAGATAGAACAAACCCACATGCTTTCTTCACTTCATCCATTCTATCATAGCTGTAAGTGACGGTGGTTTCACTTCTTTCATTTCTGAGATCATCAAATGCTGAAGTAGGGTATGAATACGTGAACCCCAAACCCAACAACCCATACACAATCCAAACAACAACAAAAGATGCAATCTTCATGATCTTAAAGTCTTAAGCTTTATCACTTTCTTCAAGATTTCTCAGCTCTCCACCAACTCAAGTACACAAAATTTCAATACCCAAAATTTCTACACATTTAATCCAACCAATTCCATGAATCAATTTAACTTGTCTTTCGAAGAGTCCACATGAAGCTTTTAACTTACTTGCTCAGTGTCTAAAATATCGACCAAATATTAAAAGCAAGGAACACTAACCTGAATCTGTCCCCTCTTGCATTGATTTCTGTGAAGATGAACCCACTTAGATCTTGGGCTTCAGATCAGAGAGAGAGAAAGCTAAGCAGGACTTGACTGGATCTTGGGTAGGAAATAAGGAAGACAAAGAGTAAAACTCAAGTGAACTGGTTGTGGTGTTTGATGTTTTCTGCCAACCAATCCAAGCAACTGTAAAAGCGTTGTGAGATTTTCTTTTTGTCAGGAAAAATGAAGATTAACGGTCAACTCCTTGGATCAATTTCCCACCAAACGCATGGAGTCTCCGACATTATTTAATAATAACCACACCCAAAATAAACTTGGACACCATAGAAGAGAAGAAAATTGACCCAAACAAATATAAAAGAGAGAGAACAAAATGAAAAATGATAACAATAGTTAGCTTTCAACTGTACGTATATTACAGTTATTACTTCTCAAAAAAAAAAAAAATCCAACGAGGTTTGGCTCAGTTAGTATGGGCGGATTTGAGGTGTATCACCCACACAAGTTCGATCCCCGCTGCCAGCAGGCCTCGTTGCGCTCGCGATCTATAAGTCTCCTGTGGAAATCCATACCTGGGGGCTGGTGTGACAGGTACGTGTCCACCGTAAGTCCTTCAGGGATGAGGTTGCATGTTTGCTCTAGCGATGGTGGTGTAGCGTAACCAAACTCTCACCTAAACTTTTTGTAACCAAAAAAAAAAAAACAGTACATATATTACCAATATCCTATGAAATATGAATCCATAATAATGTCTATAACTAGTTCAAAGTTGTACTACAAATCACAAAAAGACTACCATAAACTTTTCATAGAATGATACGTATATTATTCTTTCTATGACATATATAGAAAATTGGATATTTTATATATATGTAAGTGTATGTTTCATTTGTTATCAAATGTATAAAGTATTCAAAAAGGTGGTTCACCTAACATACTCTATATTTTATCTATAAATAACGTACTTAAAAAAAGTGGATCTGAAATAAATGTTTTTTTTTTCTTTTTTTCTGTAATAAGGAGATCATTAATTTAGGGCTTTAGGCCATCTCATCTCATGACAAGTTTAAAAAATTAAAAATGGAAACATAAACATAACTTCGTATCAGAACTCAAGCACAAGGACAGATACATAAGGAAGATTACAAGAATATCGTATGCTTTCTAGATCTATCTTACTTGATATTGATGTTGAAGTTGATGTTAGGCCAGCATATGCTTTGATTATAAATTAAGAAAAACTGTTTCATGACCTTAGAAGGCAAAGTTACTAACAATTTAAAACGTCAAAACAGAAGTTCACTGCATATTTCTATTCTTCAAGTTCTGATTTATTCCTACTTGTTTTTGGTCCATGCCAAATGTTGAATTAAGAATAATTCTCAGGTTCACTTCCATAGTCAGAATTATACCACTTGACACCCACAATGTGAACTTGCACCTCTTTTTAATTCAAAATCTTTCACATTTTTTTTTTATTATTAAAAAGTTACATTTCACCATCTTCATCAAACGTATCATTTCGCATCCAATTTCTTCTCACATCAATCCCGAAAAGAACTGCCGTAACGTCATCAGCACAGAAATTGAGATTTTCTTGTCTTTTTTTCCCTTGCACAGATCTATTTCATAGGTTTTGCATTGCATTCATCCAAGCCAGCAGGTTCGAAGCAGAACGAAGTTTACTATCAGAACTAGGGAACAAGCTCATTTTCAATATTACTTATAAATGGTATGAATTTGGCAAGAAAATTACTATACATCAGATGAGTCTTCATCGGATTGCTATGTCTACTTGGTAGTGCCATCCCTGTCAAAGTAACCCACAACAGTCATCTTGATAAAACTGGGCTGCATCCGCAATTTCTAACAGAATATGCAAATTAGTCCATCCTTGTATTGGAATTATCGTGATCAGCAACTCCTTATCTGGTCGGCCTTAACAATGTCAACTTGTTGCAAAATCACTTTGACTTGGAATGATGTGCCCATCTCCCCATTTTCATTGTCATCATCTTCCTTTTCTTGTTGGCCCGATGCTTTTCTGCAATCCTCAGTTTCCTCTTGGCATTCTGCATAGGATTAACAACAGCCAAGCGCTTTTCATCCTGTTTCCTCTTATCCCTTTTTGCCTTGAGTTGTTTCCTGATGTCATTGTAAACTTGTACATAATTTTGGCTGCCCAGTTTACTGCGTAGACGTCCAGAAACTTCTTCTGCTAATTGCTTCATGTTTTCTGGTAGTAAATATAAGCCCATTCAGAAATACATTAGGAAATATATCTATACATATAGATAGATAGATAGATAGATAATAAGAACATAGAGTTCGCTTTTCCTATTCTCATCGTTCTGGCCTATGAATCAATATGCCATTACTAAAAGATGGCCACAATTTCAGTGACACTATAACCCTCGAGAAATTGATCAAAGAGTAAAGAAGACCCACAAGAAAAAGATTAGAAACATATGTTTCACACACCAAAACTAGTTTTTTTGTTTTTGTTTTTGTTTTTTTTTTTTGTTTTTTTTTTTTTTTTGTGGAACCAGAACAGGTGTTCGGTCTTCCTTCCATTTTGACTGAGATCTTGAGAGTTTGAAGACATCACCAATACAGTTTTGCGTAAGGGCTGATAGCATATTATAGAACCCGTTATAATAATTTCTAGTGATATAGTTATACATGGAACTGTCCAAGCAATTTTCACGTGCAAGCATTATACCAAGGATTTGATGATGAATAGCACTTTTCACACACTACTTTGAAAATTAATATCAAAACATGGGAAATAGTATGAGACTAAAAACTCACCAGGGATCACAGTCCCAGAAAATCCTTCGCAAACTTTATACAAGGGCTGCAGCATTTCATAAGCATAAAGCAGGCAATCCTCCCGACTCATTTCAGACAAAATTTTTTCGAAACAATCAAAGACAATTTTCATCTGAAAATAACAAAGAAACAGAATATTACTAATCATTTGGTAAATAAAACTTAAATAGAAAATCTTTCGCATATATATTCAATAAGCTTAGGAACTCAATTCTTTTGATACAAACCTGGACAGCCTCCATTTGAAGGGCAATCTTCCCATTTTCTTGAGCAAGTTAGAGACAAGCAAGCATCGAATATTCTTAGAGGGATTTTCATCATTTGTGTCACACATGCCAGAGGTAAGAGACAAAAACGTGGTCTTTCCTTTTCTAGCTTCGAGCAACTCAAAAGCTTTAAGAAATTGGTCTTGCTCATGCTGTTCAAGGTTAAACCAAAACTGGTGAGAATCTGCACACACTGTTTGTCCCGTCAAAGAGTGCACACCACACACAGTGAATGCAAGATTTTGTATAATCAGTTTGTTGGCTGCATCATCAATGAGTTGTGTCTTCAGTTGGCAGCAGATATATGCAGCTATCATGAAAAGTTTATTAGGTTTTATAAGGTAGTAAGTGCCAAATGGATTTTCATGATCTCCTGAGCAAGACTCTTTTACGGAAGCAAAGTAGAAGGCTATAAGACGACTTGAAATGCAACGCAACCACATGTGTGGATGCAGGAGTACCTCACAAATTGCTTCCCATATATCCTGAATTCATGCAAAATAAGGGACAGTTACAAGAGAAACAGGCAAAATAATTCAGTTTATTCAATTCATGCAAAATAATATACGATCAGTTTCATATTCTGAAAAGTTAACATAAGAAAACCTACAGATATTGGAATCAAATATCGGTCCATTGATTACCATTACCCTTGTAGATCAACTAGAACTTCATGCTCTTGTGATTTCAAGAAATCAAAGTAACCTCCACAACCATCCTAATATAACTGGCATTTTGTTATTTTTAAAGCATGAGTTCATTTTCTTTTTGTAAGTAAGAACATAATTATAGATAATAAAAAACAAGATGGACCAGAAATTTGGCATTGTCCTGAGTTATATCGGCAGCATTAATCTTTACTGAACAATCATTCTATAATTTGAAGCGTCCCCCCCCCCCCCCCCCCCCCACAAAAAAAAAGGCAAAAATAAATAAATAAACCTAACAAAAAACTAAATATAACATCTACATTAGAGAGCGGTGCTGCATACCTCAAGATCCCTATCAAAACACAAATCATGGAACTGATTCAGAATTTTTTCCAGCATAACCAATGAATAAAATGCCTCTTTCCAGAAAGGAATGGCAGTTTCATGAGGAGAATCATGAGTGACAGCATCGATGGCAGACTGCAAGATGCTTTTAGTCACTTTTAATACACTGTTGATATGCTTGTGGAATCGTTTCTTCATGACTTCAACTTCAACCAGCAACCCCAAAACCTGTACGTGCAAGTAGGGCAACAAGGGAAACATCCAAATCAAAGGAAGCAGTCAATTTAAAGCAATACAATTGTGATATTCTCCTCAAATATTAGTGTAACAAATTTTTTAACTAGTCATACAAATACATGAGATATGAAAAACGCAGATGCTCCGCTTCCAGAAAAACTTCCTCATTTGCTTTTCCAAACAAATTGCTTTCTCCATGGCTATGTGCCATGGGTGCTTGGTGGTTTTCTGTTTGATGGACTCCTTGTATATTTCACTAGTACTTTCTTAGCGGTAACGTAAGAATATTGTCTTTCTTATTCAAAAAAAAAAACAAAGAAAATAACAAAAACAAAAAAACAAAAAACAAAAATTTGCTTTCCACAATTCAAGGGTAACTATGATGATTAGACAAAGGGGTAAGAGATCATGTCCTTTAAATCAGTTGGCTAAGTAACTTTAAGCTCTTATTGAGCCAAAAAGAAAAATTTACCTGTGATGCTGCACCCCACAGTTGCTGCTTCTCACCCAAATACCAAGATAGACTGTACTCAAGAATGGAGAGAAGTGAGCGTGGGCTTACACAACCAGTGAGACGTTTTATAGCCGCACCAGCCATCAAATGAACTTCATTATCCCGATCATTAGCCAAGCACACCACCAAATGGACAAAAAACGTCTGCGATTGCTCATCTACAACATTTCGTGGATTTTTAACGATAACTGCATGGAGCATTTCAAGCACAGTTTTTCTTCCACTAGAGTGCTCATACCTGTGAAGAGTTAACCCTGATTAGACAACGGAAACAATACATAATAAGTTTCCAAAGCGATATTAGGCACTCACCTCAGATTAGACAGCAAAAAATCCAAATGTTGTTGCAATCGTTTTTCTGAAAGAGGATAATCATTTAAGAAGTGAGACAGAATCTGACTACATTTGTGACGAATTGGTTCTACTTGACTTGTTACCATCAATTCTGAGACTCTAGTAACAAGATCATATATCTCTGGAACAACTAGCTTGCGTTTAACAATTGCCTTCAGAAGTGAAAGAGCAACAAATGAGGGGTCCCTTTCAATATCAACGAACACTGGAAGCTGAATCAATAGATGTAGATGATCAGAGGAAAGAGTAATTTTGTTGCCCCGCAAAAGTACAGTTAACAGCCTCAGACATGACTCCATTAGAGAACTGCCGGTATTTAACCAACTATGAGCAATATCAAAGAGCACTGCTTTTATACAATCTGCTTGATCTTCAATGGCAGGTAAATGCAACCTGACCAACGAAGTTAGGCATCTAAGTGTTGCAGATAACACATCTTCATACTTGGAATTCAAGCACTTCCCTAACAGTATGACAAAAGGATCCAACATTGACAATATTTGTACATCATTTTTTCTTACTTTCAAATTCTTTATGCGTTTCTGCAACATCCCAAGAGCAAACACAGAAATAAGATGTGAACACACTGATTTAGCACCTGCAATGCGGCCTGAGGAATCAACTTTTCCAACCACATCCCTTCGACGATGTCCATTTCCCCCTGTAATGAACGAAGTCCCACCCTCACCATTTTCTTCTTTTATTCCATCTTCAATCAGGCCATGTACAAATATAAAAAGGTCAGTCTGATCAACAGTTGGATTACACTCAATACCAGCTGCTATGTGATTCAACATACTTTCCAATTTTGACTTTGTTTTTGGTGTAAGATGTTTCTCAAATTGAGTTATAACGGGTGATAGAAGCTTCAAGGCATGGCTTTTGAATGTTATGCTTTGAGCAATCAATTTCAGAGTTTCAAAAGACTTTTGCTTCTTTGTTTCTTTCATTTTGGAAGCAATCTTCTCAACCTCTTTTTCCTCGGCAACATCTCCAAGAATATCATTCTGTGCAATATAAAGCAGATCTTCCAAACAGTAGTCCAGTTTCCCGCTGATAGGAGTAACGAGAAACTTTGATAAGATAAAGTTTAGAGTATATCCCAAGACATGCAACTCAAATCCACGTTTTAAAGTGCTTCGCAAAACCTTGACTATAAAATGCAAGTATTCCAACCCAAGCTCCTTCAAACAGTCAGCCAAAGCACTCCTAGCTTCATCACGGATGCTTTCTAATCTGTTCTTCAAAAAGTTTGAAATGCGATGAATAATGCTAGGAAGCTGCGAGTCCATTACATCTCCAGGTAGCAACTTTAATACTCTCAGTGCAGCAAGACTGATGTTAACACTGACCTTTTCAGAATCGCTGAGTAACTTTTGTATCTTAGGAAGCACAGTTTTATGAAGGCATGTTTGTGTTTCATTCACAGAGGCAGTATCAATTGTCTCTGCAAAGTGGAACTGGTGCAAGATAGAGCAAATTAACCGCAAAAGAAGCTTCTGTTTCAGAGGATTTTTGGAAATCTCATTGAAGCATCTCATCAGCAACAAGTAGGATGAACTCCACTCCCTGCTTGAAATTGAAGCAATCACCTCTATGCACATATTTTTTATATGCTCTCCTTTTTCTTCCTCCATCAAGATCGTGAAAAAGAAGGGAACAAACAGTTTCTTTGTGATGCCCTGGAATTGATATCAGCAAGATATGTTTCAATGACTTCCTAAAATCAGAAGTGAAATAAACAGCAGGCTTTTCTGAGAGAAAAAGGAGAAAGCAAATACCTCTGGCATATAGCTGTTTGTGACAAAATTCTTAAAGCGTTTCATTGCCCTTGCTCTCCTATGTTTCTGCAGAAGCAAAGGTGATTAGGTGAGATCAAACTCATCACTCTTATTCAACGCAGGCATTTATCTAAATTGACTAACAATGGATTATTGAAAAGAGTATTACATTTAAAAGTTCCAAATATATCATAAGTAAAATTTTAAGACCGTATAAACATATAGATCCTTAGAAACGCAAAATATCACCTGTATATGAAGGATATTCTTGAAAAAATCTATTTCAAGATTTTCATCCTGAAGAGGTTTCAGTGAACCAAGGTTTGCCACTTCTGGAAGTTTTAACACCATTTCTCTAAGTAACTCGACCCATTCCTGAAGTCACAGCGGTCCATTAAGAGATAACATATTAAGCACATGTAGCTTGGAGATTAAACAGGTATGTTAATAATGGCCTGGCATTGGTTAAACATGCATATGCAGGTGCAACTATGCACATATTCTCTTTGTGTAAATTTAATCATGACGTTGATATATCATCAGCCCTACTATAAGACAAAAACAAACTTAGTACCTCTCTAACAGCTGTCCCACTCTTCATAGCATTAGCCATATGCTTTAAAAGAAATTTGCTTATTATGCGCTGAATGCAAACTTTTGTCCAGCAATGATCCTCAGAGGCTAACATCTTGTCAGGCATTTCAGAGTCATTGTTCAATACTTTGCCAAGTACGAGGGCAGAAAATTCAACAAATGAAAGCAATGAATCATAAGCTCGGTGCCTCAAGGTTGATTCGTCAGATGACATGTCATAGACGCAGTGAGACAATATGACCAATGCATGATCCTCTCGAATAGTATTGAACATATCAACCGTGATATTTCCATAAGCATTGAGCACTCTATCATAATCAAGGCTATCTATTTCCGTGATAGAGTTTGCATTCAAGTCCTGGACAAGTTTTGCCTGCATTCCTCCAAGTTATGAGAAAATAATGACAAAAGAGAAATAACAAAATATTGGGAAGAAAGGAGCGATGTTGACAAAGTACCACAAATTGAACAGAAGGGTCTGCTCTGGCAAGTGTGTCCAGAAGATTACAGATAACTAAACGATTATCTAGATCGGTAGAAATAAGTAATGGAGATACTGCATTCAAAATATTATTTGTAACGTCACTCCCTAGTACTGGAACAATATCACAAATGACTTGCACAGCTTCAAATCGAAATTCTGCAAGATGAATGGAAAACTTTTAGTATTACAGGTGAAAATTGTTATTAAGTAGGAAAACTGGGGTTGACAAGATATTTGAACCTGAATCTTGAGCTCCATTTGCTAAAACAGGGAGCAATATATCCACGAATTTCCGGGCTGACAATGCATCACTTATACACTTTGGTAATATTTTAAAAATCCTCACTTCTGTCTCCCCTGGGTGTTTAAGCAATTTCCTGGCACCAAAATACTAACTGGTAAGTGATAATGGTAAGAAGGTTTTACATGACAGTACAACCACTTAGCATCAATTAGGCAGCACTGTGTACATTATGCAAATCAAAGGAGGAAAAAGAAATAACATTAATAATAATAAATTTAAAATTTTTATACAAAATGAAGCTCAATCCAGACGTTTTTCAAATTGGAAAAAATGTGCTAGTGCAAGCATATTGTGAAGGTGAAGTTCACTGTGTGTATTGCGAACAAACAAGGTAACCCCATTATTACCTCTTGGCTGCAACATTATTTTCAAAGAGACAATGCAAGTTATCAACTAGTGCTTCAAGGTACAGAAGTATAACTCTTTTTCCAGCATTGTCTTCAACACCCAATTCATCATCAAGAATCAACAAGTTCTCAACAAAGTTCAGAACACAAGCTACAATAGCTTCAGATGCTGACGTGACGGTTAGAATTGAGAGTATATCAGGGACAAGGTTTTGCTCCCTACACAGCAGTGATACTAATTTTTCGCTTCTAGACATAGCAAGAAAGCAAGAGAAGAGTGAACTAGGCTTCTGGCCACTGAATCCCTCCTGCTTGAAACCATCAATTAAGGGCTTCACCGACCCGAAGAAAAGATCCCAGAATTCACAGCTAAAGTCGTGATCTTCATACTTATTCAGAACAAAGGACACAATTTTCAAGGATAAAGATCTCAAATCCTTCAACTGCCCCACAGCCGTAGATATCTGCAGATAGACCATAAATATTTAGTAAATCAGGATGAATTTGTTAAATCAATTAACAGCATAAAGTATGCATCTATTGGAAGTAATACAAAATCGTGACAATACAGAAAAACCAGTGTAGTGCTGTCTAAATGGTCCACAACTTTACATATTTGGTAATCTGTCTTTCATATAAGATAAGTAATAGAAATAGTTAACCAAGAAAATAAGTAAACATATGAAGGATTACCAAAACATTATTATCCACCGCCCCGTCATATCCAAGCGAAGCAAGATTAGCATCAGAATAATTAGTAAGGGAAGAAGATCCTTTGCCTTTTGCCACATCAAGACCTAAAGTACTGCTTCCTAATATCCGAACAACACATCCCATTATAAAATCTAGGAAGGGACCAACACGTGATGCATCAAAAACTCCAAGAACATCTTCAATCACATGTAGAAAAGCACTTCTTTTCTTCCAGGACAAGGCTGTAATGTTGCTAAACGTGAAATACTTCAAGAAATTCAATGTTCGAAATTCTTCCACAGAACCATTTGATGAGCTCCAAAACCAGTTTGCAGCACCTTCACTTCCTATCGAAATAATTTGCAAGGGCTTTATCAACAATGTAAAGAAAAGAGGTAGCTCTTCAACATCAAGTTGAGCTATGAAACCGAGCACTGCCTTGCGATGATTTACTCTTGAGTGCTGAAATAAAACATTAAATAAATAAGAGAATGAAATGAATGCCATTTGTAGTATGTCACATAGAAACACATGCAGTGCACATCAAGACTGACTGACTTGTTGGAAACAATCATAGTAAGAAGATATCAAAAATATACAGAAACAAAGTTAGGTGAAACACAAAATCTGTAACAGAGCTTTAGGAACTGTTAAGTCAATCATTAATGTATCAATTAATCACAATACAGCATATTTAATAAAGTTAAGGGATTTTGGCAGTCCACACATCAACACATCTTAACACCTCCACCTTGTTGAGTGCACATGTGAAAGTAGAGTGCCAAAATCACTCCCTGATGGAGGATCTACATGGCAGAGGCCATTGAAAGTCTATAAGAGATGTGACAAAGAAGGTTCCAAGGCTCAAGCCTTGATCTGGCACTCAGCAGGCGATGATGTGTCAACATGGGAGCTTGACTGATTTGGGATCAGCAAGTATTTGAAAAGTTTTGGAAAGTTTTATGATTTCTTTTCTTATTAGGATTCGTTTTATTCTTAGGAGATATTTTTAGGGAATCTTCTTAAGCCTAGGGATGTTAGGATTACTTGGTCCTAATTGTTCAAGGGTTGTTTTAGCCTCCCTATATATAGAGGCCTTTGTAGTCTTTTATTCGCAGATTAAGATTAATAAAACAGAGAGCGTTTGCTATCCTTGGTTGTGTGACTCAACCCCCTTCCTAGGTGTGACTCCTAGAACCTACTGGTGTGATTCCAGTAGTTATCTTTCTGTTTCTTAGCCTACTGCAGATTATCTCTACAGCAACCTTAGTTCTACAGTTTACGTATTGGTCCTGCATCACTCCCTTTATCAAAATATATGATGTGCAATGGAGAAACAATCCACTTGCAAGGCTGACATTGAAACTCGACAAAATACATGCACATTAAAGGTCCAAGGATCAATAATCTTTCAAATTCAAATTAACATACCTTCTGAGAAGCATGTTTCTTCAATTTCCGGACGTTGGGAATCAGAAGACGGATAACAATGGGCACAAGGTAAGCTCTGTGTTGTTCTTCAATTAGATTAGACTCTCTGGACAAACTCCATCTTGTTAATTCTTCTCTTAAATTTTGGAAACTGACCAAGTTTTTCAATTGCTGACTATATGGGAGCAGGAAATCATCTTTCCAGATTAAGAGGCAATCGAGAACCTTCATCTGTACTTCAGCATCATTTTCATCCAAGAGCCTGTTAAAGAAAATGACAAGAAAATCAATCAGCCCGTCTTTTTTAAGGGAAAACAGAAACATTATTAACAGAGCCCAACAACTATAATACAATGGGCAAGGAATCCGCTAATCTACGCCAGACGTATAATTTATACAAAGTCTAAAGAATAGACATGGTCTATAAAATATGGCAGCCAGCCTTGATGTCAATAGTGATTAAATGTATAATATGAAACATCATATAAATGAGAAACTTGCACCAACCTAGTTTGCAAAACCTCTTTAAGAAACTGATTCTGATATGAGTGCTTAAGGTTGTACATCAGTTTCAGCAAGTTTAACCATTCTTTAAGGACACGTTTCCACTCTTTACCTTTACAAACATTTGAATTGAAAGATCCCACACTGCAATCACAAAGAAAAAGAAAAATGAACCCATAACATATCTGATTAAAGCTTGTACAAGTTCAAAATCCAAAAGGAAGTATTCAGTACAGGATGATTACCTTACAAAATTTTCACAATTATAGCCCAAAAATTTCAGAAATAAAGGCAGAATCTGATGAGACTTGGATTCAGTGATTGGAAGTTTTTGAAAAGATTGGAGCAAGGAAGACAAAACTGTTGCCATTGGTGTACTATCAGATGTTGGGGTAACAAACAAATTAAAACGTTCAACCAGATCTGCAAAACAAAGACATGTTAAAAGATGAGCATCCACAGAAATTACCATGTCTCATTTCAATAAAAGGATACTTGCAGTACATATTACATGTAAAACTCATGGGTAGTCTATTACCAATAAACACAACCTACTTATATCATCAATGACATACAACCTTCATGACATTTTTTATTATTTACCCCAGACAGAAAAAATTCCTGAACTTGGTGACTAGAAACCTACCAAGCAAGAAGCCTAAGAAGATAACTGTAGTATTACATAAGTCGAAATATGCATTCTGAATAATACAATTTAATAGCATATATTAAGTTGGTACATACCACTTGACTTGTTGGACAGCACAGTATCAACTTGGCCAACTTGATCAATAGATGCTTGAAATAAGGACTGGCATTGCTCAAAATAATTGAGAAAACTTTCCCATACAAGTCCATTACTTCGGCTTATCAGAACTGCTAGGCACTCTGATACAGGATTCCAAAGATGACTAAACCGGTTATGGAAGATACCAATCAAGCCATTTACAACAAGAGGAAGATAAGCTTCAGATATTTTTCCAGCAGAGAGGCCCATCTGTATTCTAGAAATCAAGAGAGTAACTTTTCTGCTGGTAGAAATTGAAAGAGGTGTTGACTCAATTGACAGAAGAAGCTGAAGAACCTGATATTTGAAGCAAAATCAGTACGGACCTAAACAGAAGATTGACTTATAACAAGAGGAGCATAAAAGAGATGCATACATTAAAGTCTTTGTTATCGACATGAGAAGTAGGAGAAAGTTCAGTTTTCATCCTTTTCAGAACTGGCTCATCGCAACTTAAAGTTTCAAAGTGGCATAATATTCTAAGAGTTGAAGCACGAATCCCTCTGTCTGAGTGGCACAAATTGTCAGCAAACATCTTTAAAGCATCCATAGCCATATATGCACTAAGTTCTGGATGATATATTGTAAACTGGGTGTCGCCATCTGTCGCAGACCTAATATTTGCATGATAGCAGGAGGTTATATTACACAACCAGTTGTAATTATTGAAAATTAACTATAAAAATGAGGCAAAAGAATCTACATTTACATGCATATTCTTACCCATACAAAGAGTCCAAAAAATCAGCAACAGCAACCAACACATGTGAACATGATTTGTGTCTTTTTCCAAGAGCTAAAAATCTGCTTGTTTCTGGCTCCAAATTTTTACCACAAGTCAATTTGTAATAGGAATTTAAGGAAGTGCCAATTAGGCTTTGCCAAGTGCATTTAGGAAAGCCTGCAATATTCCCTGCGAGAGTAGGAAGTGAACTAAATGTGAAGGCCTAGAACCCATGCATATCTGAAAATTGCACTTGTATAATCCAATAGCATACTTGATTCAGCTATGCGAACAGTTTCGTGTATCTATGGAACTACTCTGAACATAATAAAGTATTGACAAAAATAACTAACAAACCACCTGAACCATATGCTCATTTCCTAAAGACCTGAGGAATTATGAATCTTGAATGCCATTTTTTATAGGAGTCTCACTCAGGTACAATTTGAATAGCAATAAAATATTGCCTATCAGTCTTGAAGCAACATAGGGAAACAAGGAAAAACTGAACTATCTTTCAGTAAGTATAGGTTGCTGACAAAACATGAGGTAGCTTACCATCTTCGATCATCAGGAGTTGATCAATTGCATCTGTCAAATCAAGTAACAAGGATGGACCTTCTTGGGAGTCTACTATTTGCGGAAAGCAGTTAATGATTCCCCACAGCAGGGCCAAGTCAGCTTCGTGAATTGAAGTAGATGCTAAATCACCATTCTGAACAACCTTTAAAACCCCAACCCATTTACTGACCGTGCCACTCAGAAAACATTGGATCCTGGACAGTTCAGGTGATCCATCTAGTAACTTAAAGCTTTGCGCTCCCCTTTGCAGCCTTTCACAGAAGATGACTAACAGATATATAACATCTTCTTCTGAAGTTTCTATTAAAACATTCATGACTCTGAAATTTAAATTAGAAAAAAGTCAAAAGAAATATAATAGAACATTACCACAAAAACATTCCAGAAAAATAAAATGTTAATCCTTACCTTAAAATGTTAACTCGGAAGGTATCTACTATACAAATATCCTTTTGTAGCAGTTGTTGAATAAACCCCAACAAGCTGTAACACAAAGCCTCAGGTATGTCAAATAAGCAACCAGAAAAAGGGAAATTAAAAAAGCAACTCCAAAAGCCCAAATACTTTATTTGAGGCAGTACCTTGACTTTTGTAAATCAAATACAGGAGCCCATAGCAACGAACAGCCAGAGATGGTTGACAAATCATTATAAGTGTGCAGACCGCTAAGAATGCTGAGCATTAACTGAAAAATCTTATCAACGACTTCAGATGAATGTTCTTCTCCCATCTGAATGCCAGAGGGTATGATATATGTCCGCACAAGCACCCCCACAATTTCAAGCATTTGTTTGTAATCTGTCAAATGGTAAACTTGGTCACACAAGGGGAGTACAGATAAACATTACTAAAGCAACTGAATGCTATACAGTAAAATAAAGGAATCAGCAAACCAATACATCCTATCACTCACCAGACACCGCTTTCCCATTCTTCACCTGAACAGTAGAGACAAGCAGTGACAACAGCCGGCTTAAACGCAGTACGCCTCCATTAGTCACACAGCCCTTTATTTCCTGATATAAGCATTCGAACATTAAGTTTAACTCCTTGGAGTCCAAATCCTCACACAATCTCTGCAACGCAGAAATTAAGACTTCAGTAACAGTGGCTGAACCTGCAAGGTAGAGAGAGAGAGAGAGAGAGTCTCAGACGCAAATAAAAAGCATAAAGATGCCAAAAATATTAATTATTGAAATAAGATCAAAAGCCTTAAATTATCATTTATCGTATTGATGCACACAACATTGGAGAATCTAAATGCAAAATCTGATACAAAATGCCAGATTTACATTATTAAAAAAAAGAAGTTAAAAAGCACATGAACATACCAAGTATTGAGTTGTCCATCAATAAAAGTAACACTTGCTTGGCTTTAGAATGGAACCTTGTTGAGGTTCCCGTCATGGCATAATATAGTAAAGCACTGACTCCATATTTTCTGAAAGGTGTTGATTCCTCCACAACATCAAGCATGATCTTTCTGACACCTGTTCAAATATGATGATGAGGAAAAACTACTGTCAAAGAAAACCATTTCAACATTACACCAGTTGACCTACAATTTCCACACTGAAGTTATTTCCTCATACTACAGCCAGGGAATGAAACTAATATCAGCTTTTTGAGCGATAATGTGGTATAGAAGACAACTACACATGATTATCCAGCCCTTGTATAGATGACCGGGAAGGCAGGAACCACAATATCTGCTTTCTTTGCATTATTCAATAACCATAGCCACAGATGAACCTAAGAGCTTATCTAGGTTACAATCTACACATGATTATCTATAACTGGGCCCAATCTGTTTTGATTATCTATTATTAGGCACAAGATGAACAGTTGGTAAAAAAAAAAAAGAAAAAAAATCTCTCACATCTTTTCAAATCCATGAAGCAAAAGGTCCTTCCATACATTAAACGTAAATAAGATATGCTTCAAGTGTGCTCATAAAAATAATCCTATTTATTCTTTCATGACTAAAGATATATAATCAAGCCTCCGCTTCACCAGTGTAAAGACAAAGTTCCTCCAATAAATATGATTCCAGGCTGGTTGGTGGCGCATGAAAGATGCTTCAATGGAGGAGGCAAAATTGTTGTTTCTCTCCTCATTGGTGAGCCTTATGCAAATTGAGAGGAGAGAATGCAAATCATATCTTGCAGAAGTTTTTATAGGGAGGCTGGGGTGACTTGGGAATTTTCAGCACAGATTTCTGCTTTAATTGCTCATAATCGTTATGGTTTTGGGAAAGGGAAGAAGGCTAGTGTTGTGGGGATGTGGTGTCCCTGCAGTTTTCTAGGTGTTGACGATGGAAAGAATTAGAAGAATTTTTGGATTCTATGGAGGGGTAAGGGTTGAGGACCTTGGGAGAGTAAGATTTTGGGCGGTTCTTTGGTACTAAGTTTCTGAGGCTTTAAAGTTTAATGCTTCCCTCATATTTTAAGGGATTAGAGAGCAGCAGCGGTTTATGAGTACTTTTTGTTTCTCTATGGGAGTTTCATGAGGGGTCCTTGGATTATGTTGCTTTTCTATTGAGTTTTTGCTGCATCTCTGTTCTGTGGACTCCTTATCCACTGCGTCTGTATTCATCTTCTTTTCAATAAAAATTTTCTTTTCGAGAAAACTATTATATATCAAGGTTGTACCTTTGTCAAGCTGCTCAAAAGGTGCAGTTCTCGTTCTCAGCAAGAATCCCATCGCCTGTGCCATTAATTCTTGGACATAATTCTTTGGATAATATCTTAACTTGGCAGTAACCCTACAACAATTTACCAGAGAGAGATAATTATGTACATATACAGAAGAAGGAAATTGCACATCACCAGAATTGAAAGACTTCAGTTATTTACAATGATTATTGGACTTTTTAGTTTTGAACTCTACAGCAGCAAGTACTAATATAAAACAAAAGGCAATTGTTCCAGAGGACGTTTCCAAGAATAAACTAATCAAGAAGATGAAAAAGAAAATGATAATAATAATCACGATCATTAGTTGTCAAAGTGTACATAACAACAAGTTCAGTGGGAATGATTCAAGACTAACTATTTTCTAGCTACCTCTAACCAATTGTTCTGAACATCCAAACTCCTTGGTACAGGAAAGAAATTTGATACACATGCAACATGTGTAGAAAATAAGCAAAAGCAGAATACTCTAATTAACAACAATAGGCAGATGGCAACATGCATAGTAAACATTGATAGATTGAAACCAAACATGCAGTTGACAAAAGCGGCATTCATATTTTCCGGCAACTTGGCTCTTGTGGGTTGTGACAATTACATTTATTATGTACAAAAATATGAAGACCAGATCTTAGGTCAATGCATATAGGTAAGGGCGATAGCATCTGAACACAGGAAACTACTGCAATGAAAACATTACATATTTGCACAAGTTGGCCCCGATGGAACTGGATATTAAGATTTTTCAGAAATCCAAAGAGAAAGACTTGTTTATTTTCATCATATAAAAACCTCTGGGTGCTTTCCCACAGTGCAAATCACAAAAGCAAAGTGATACTAGTACTTACTCTAGCATATCTACAAGCTTGTGCACAAGATATTTCTGCAAATCCCTCATTATGCACGACCAGGATGTAAAGATCTGCATAAAAAAACACCACAGGCTGGCTTCATGTAAGATCAAAAGCAACCTGTAAAACCTAATAAACGGAAAGCACAATCAGCAAACATTATAGGGAGCAATAAAACAAAACTAAACCTGCTCCATGATCTCAGGCTCCCTATCAGCACCGCTATCTAAAAGAGACACTAGAGAGTCGACAATCCTTGGCAAGAAGCTGGCATAAACCCACATACAGAGTAACCATAAGTACATGCATAAAAGAACGTACAGAATTCTTCAAGACACCGAAACATTCCACTCCATTGACCAATTAAGCAAGTAAAAAAAAACAACGACCACCAGCATCAAAAAGTCAATCAAATGCATTCCAAAGGAAGCGCAAACTCACGGGATAAAGTCCTCCAGGAGATCTCGGGCCAGAGCTGCAACCAACCTGCTCAAAGTTTGCATCAAGAAACACTAAGCTCCCTCTTGAAAACCTAAAAATCCGAAAATAATAGCCGAAAAAGGTTAGGCTGCAAATAAGCTCACACACCTCAGAATAGGCTCAATCGATAACCTTGCACTGATTTGCAATCTAGAAACCAATGCTTCGAAAATGGTCTCCTTGTGCAACAATATCAAAGGCAATGTTTGGACCAACGGCGTCATCTGCTCGTGGAATGAGATGAAATCCTCTGCGGTATTCAATTCCTACACCAAAAAAACAATCAGAGAAAGAAAGCCACAGACTTGGAAGATCAAAATTAGGGGCTCTATCGTACCCTCCATTCTACGAGGCAGTCCCGGAAAAACGTGGAGCCTGGGGAAGGCTCGTCCTTTAGCTTATCGAGGCTTCGGAAGACATCGATTTCGACTTCTTCTAGTCTCTCAGAGACGCTCTTGAACTGTACACACACGAAAAAAAAAAGTTGTGGAAAATTGAATAAGGACAGAAAGAGAGGAAGTTGAATCGGTGGCGGAGGAGGAGCTTACGACAAAGCGGCGGCGTCCGGCGGATTTGTTGAGGGACTTGACGGCCTGAGCCTGTGAAGAGGTTGCCATGTTGAAAGTGAAAGAAGGAAGGGTTTTGGGGACCCTTTTCTTCTTCTTGTGGGTGGTTTTAAGCCGCTGCTAGAGTTTAGAAGGGACGGACTTTCGATTAGGGGTTTAACAACCCGGGGTATTGATTTTGGGTCGGGTCGGGTCGCGTTGCTTATAAATCTTTTAAATTAGGTGCGAGAATGATTTCAATAGCTCATTCGGGGCATGGGAATGGCCGTGGGTTTTATGTCAGAAATCGATTTTTGAATAATTAGGTGTTTGATAAGTGATAATCAATGAAAGAATAGGGAAATAGGTATTATGAATGGTTTCATAGAAATGCATTTGTTCTATTAAAATTATTCTCGGGTATTTTATAACACTCGTAAATTTATTCATTTTATCTATGTATGTAACAGAGTGTATTTATTTTATGAGAGGTTCTTTTTTTTTCTATTTTTTATTTTTTATTTTTTATTTTTTATTTTTAAGATTAAATTTGAACAGATAATAAATTGGTTACACAAGTCCGTGAGCCGTGATCAATAGCTACAGTGAAATATACTCGTTGTACCAAATCCATCAACTAGGATCATTATTAAAGATAACTAACTTGCCAATTTTGACAAGCTTTGATAGTTTGTGTGCAACTATAATCTAATAGGTATAAGAGCAACTCCAACAGTTTCTCTATAATTTTTGTATTATAAAGAAGCAAAAATCAAAACTTTAGCCTCTTTTTCTTCTCCAACTCCAACAAATTTCCTACTTTACAACTTTCTATAAAATCTTCATATTCTTCCTTAAAATTTTAGAATTTGCTGTAACTATAGGGAATTTAGTTTTCTCTTTCCTTACTTTCCCTAAAATAGAGATAGTTATAGGGAATCTGTTTAAACAAAAGAGACTTATTTTTCCCTAAAATAGAGAAAAATCAAAATATAGGAAAACTGTTGGAGTTGCTCTAAATAAGGTTTCGGCCACTTGTTTTAGTAGTGTATTTAAGAATATACTTTCTACATTCAGTTCATGTGTCATCACCTAAGTATTGGAATGCAGAAAATATATAAAAACATCTCGTAATTAAGACAGTTATAGGAAGACGTACTAGTATATATACATCCACATTTTCAGAAATACACTAAAGAAAAAGGGGAACTCAAAGCTGGTTGGGCTAATGGAAGCAAAGCCTAACATTAGGAAGCCAAAATGCTTGACCGGCAAGCTCTTAGATTTATTTTGTTTTTGGATTTTTTTTTTCCGTTACTATCTTTTAGCATAGACGTTTGTATATGGTAATTAAGCAGTTTTGAGGGCAGGCTTGCTGCTTACGAAAGGTTTTTTTTTTTTTTTTTTGGCAAGCAAAACAAGAAGAAGAATAAAAAGAAAAAAAGCTTCCACCTTTAAAACCGAAACGTCGTCCCACACTCACACTGAACCTCTACCTACTACATTATAGGCAGCAATGGCCACCGCAGCATTTCTCCTCCGCTCTGTACGACGTCGTCCTGTGACTCCTGTCACAACAGCCACGGGCACCACCTCACTGTTGCTCACCCTCTCTGGCTACCGATCTGTACGTCTCACACCCTCTTCTTGCTCCACCCCCAATTCAATGATATTTCATCTGCTTTTAGGATGGGAATTGTCTTACAAATTTTAATTTCATGGATGTCTGCAAATTCTTTTACTTTTTGCTATAGATTGAATTTTTCTCATATATTAATTGTTGTTCAAGGAAATCCAGATTATGTGTCTGGCCCAAACTCTATGTTATTTGACCTAGTGGTAATAGGGTTATAGAAGGATTTAGAATCTTATTCAATGTAGAATTACTTTCCTTGTATGTTTAGATTCTATGTATTGTAATCCTCTATATAAAGAGGCCCCTATTATCAATGAGAATACACAACAATTCTCTCTCAATTCCGTTTCTCTAAAACATGTTATCAGCACGAACTCTAACCCTAGCCCTAAAAACCAAAACCCTAAATCTCCACAGCCCCTGCAGCGACCCCGCAGCTACCCCTGCAGCGACCTCGCGACATCCCCGCAGCAGTCGCGTCCCCACAACAGTCCTCGCGGCATCTCTGCAGTGTCCTCGCGGCCTCACGGCATCCTTGCAGCGACCCTACAGTATCTCTGCACTGCCAAGCCAACAACTTTTCCGGCCAAGATTTCTGACATCTTTTCGAGCTAAACTTTTCTAAAAGTTCCCGTTTTGAAGTTTTTCATTGATTTTCTTCTTTTTCTTGGGGACTTCCAACCTCCCTTCTTCTACCCCCCTTTCTTCTTCATAGGGGAGACCGAAAGCCGAACTGTGGGGTTCGTGCTCACTCCAAGTTTGGAGCTTGTAGAGTTCTCCAAATTTAGAGTTTGTTGAGATGTTATGATCAACCGCAAACACATCATTGTTTCGATCTAATCAAATTCCTCTTGGAATCGGATTTCTTAGAAGCAACTACGCTCATAAATTTTACATGTTTTCGTGGTAGCTTTTTTACGTTACGCTCCGAAACTAACCCTAATATATTGTTCTCTTTCAGGATGAGTAACCTGAACAAATTGGACTTTGCTCCATTGGGAACAACTGGCTCTGTATATCACAGGTGGGTTTGTGATGTCCGCCAGCATCTCAAGGCTAATGGAATCCTGGATACGATTCTCGAGCCTAGCCAGGACGTGCTAACTGTTGAGCAAGCTCAAACTTTGGAAGCAAATAGAGTAGCCTTAAAGGCAAATAAGGCGAAAGCCATCATCCTCGTCATATGGATGATTCGCTCCAGTACGAGTGTATGAATAAAGAAGACCCCAAAAGGCTGTGGGTCTCACTCGAAGAAAGATTTGGCAACGTCCGTGACTCCCTGCTTCCTGACCTAGAAGTGAGATGGCATAGCCTCCGCTTCTGTGATTTCAAGTCAGTTCTTAACTACAACTCGGAAGCACTTCGCATTAAATCCTTAATGGAATTCTGTGGTAAAGAGATCACAAATGCGATGTTGATTGAGAAGACTCTCTCTACCTTCCCCGTCTCTACATTAATGGTTTCTAAGAACTATCGAATCGATGTTGTTGCAGAACGAATCACAAGGTTTCATAACGCCATGGTTGTTCCTCCCAATGGCCATGATGTCATACATACTAATTCCCATGGCTCCAATGCCATGATGGGAGATGTAGTCACATTTTGCTTCTAATAGCGCTACGGACGCTCAGACCCAACTAAAATCCTCATTGGTTGCTTCCAAGGCCTCTCGCTCATTTTGCAAAGCCTGTTCCTTCGAGAAATTAGGACTGAGACCGTCATATGCAAAGGATATGAAAATACTCATTATGTTCTTACATCGAATCCGTGGGGATTCTGTGGACTGATTCAACCAATTTGCGAACGTTTAAATATCTCATGATGTTGGTTGACAAGCAAACACGTTGGTCACGGGTTGTGCCATTGTCCACTTGTAAATGCTGCTTCTGCTGCACTCCTAGCAAATACCATCTGACAACGGGCTCACTTCCTGAATCATCCTATTCCTTCAATTGGACTTGACGATATTAGAAAGTTTACATCGAAAACTTTCGATGGATATTGCAATGGGATTGATGTTGGACATCACATTCTCATGAACACACCCAAATGGTTTCACGAAAATGACTATGATGGTAGTCAAGACATTGGTAATGCGCACCAATCTCCCTATATCCGCTTGGGGTGATGCAATATCGCATGCAGCTATGCTAATTCGTCTACGACCTAGCACCACTCAATCTATATGTTATAGCTAGTGACTGGGTACAAGTATTTTGTATTTACGCACATTTGAGTGAGTCATTTATATGCCAATTGCGCCGCCACAGCGCACTATAATAGGTCCTTACAGATGAATGAGAAAATTGGATTTGAGACTCCAACCATCGTCCGCCACTTAATGCCCTTACTAGGCAATCTCCTTACCGCTAGATTTGCTGGTTGTCACTCTGCTGAGACAGTCTTCCCGTCATTAGGGAGAGATAAGAACATGGATGTTCAACAGGAACGATAGGAATTGTCGTGGTCTGTCACCACTATGTCTCATCTCGATCCCTACTAAAAGTGACGAGATTACACATGTGCTGCAAATATGCCTGCAAGGAAGTACGTCCCTACAAGAGGACGTAGCGTCATCCTACACGGAAGTAGGCATGGTGCCAATGCCAAAGAGAGTGGCACTCTGGCATCATAGGCCATGGCCCCAGCTAGGATGCGTGGGAGGCCCGTGAGTTTGAAGGATACTTTGGCACATTCCAATCCTTTGATCATCAACACTCAAAATCCATCTCATGAGTATCTTCCGGGTTATGGTTATCGTTGGGAGACGCCTCAAAGTCAGAACCTATTCCTGAGAATATAGAGCTCTATGAAACTTCCACTGGTGTACATGAGACGTTGGATAGAAACTTCATCATAATTGATGATGTAGTTGCGCATTTCGTTGCGCATGAGTTTGTTGAGTTCGATAATATCGAACCACTCTCCGTTGAAGCATGAATACCAATGTAGAGATATTTGGCCTAAATGGAAAGATGTGATCCAGGTTAAGTTGGATTCTCTAACGAAAATGAAGGTTTTTTGAACCAGTGATGCCAACACCTCATATCATAAAACTTGTTGACTAATGGATTTTCGTTAGAAAGCGTGATGAGAAAAAGAGATGGCAATCTCGCCTTATAGCACAAGGCTTCTCACAAAAACGCCTTGGAATCGACTACGATGAGACATATTCTCTCGTAATGGATGTCATTGCACTCCACTACCCTGTCAGTTTGGTAGTTTCCAAATAACTAATCATGCAGCTTACAAATGTGGTCACTATGTATCTATACGGGGATCTAGATACAGAATATACATGAAGGTTCATGATGAACTTCATCTACCCAAGTCAAGTGGCTCTAGACCACGGAGCGCGTTTACAATAAGGTTGAAATGCTCACTAAAGTGACTACTTGATTGGGAAGGGATATGCCCGCGCATTTCCATAACAAGTTTCAGATTCTATCGCGGTTCATGTTGGACATGACCTTCATTGGAAGCTCTTAAAGAGTTAAGGGAAACCGCTGAACACTTGAAATCCGAGTTTGAGATGAAAGATTTTGGGAGAACACGATTATGTCTCGGTTTGGAACTTGAGCATCGTGTCGATGGATGCTTAGGCATTTTGACAAGGTCAAGCCTTCAAGCACCCCCATGATCGTCTGTAGTCTTGATCCTGAACGGATCCTCTTCGTCCAAAGGAAGATAGCGAAGATGTGCTAAAGGCAAAAGTGCCCCATTTAAGTGCAATACGCGCATTATTGTACTTAGCTCAATGCACAAGACTGGAGATATCATATGTTGTGAACTTGTTAGCTAGGTATAGCTCTGCGCCAACGCGACGCCATTGGATTGGTGTAAAAGATATCTTTCGATACTTGAGATGTACGATCGATATGAGCTTGTTCTATCCCTACAGAGAGATGATGGATTCGGACCCATCACACAC
The DNA here is from genome assembly GCA_025331145.1 of Rosa persica. Taxonomy (NCBI): domain Eukaryota; kingdom Viridiplantae; phylum Streptophyta; class Magnoliopsida; order Rosales; family Rosaceae; genus Rosa; species Rosa persica. The sequence goes on along the minus strand of WFKR01000002.1, from coordinate 39,860,803 downwards.
CAGAAACGCCTCTAACGTTGGCCTGCATTTCCTATCCCCACCCCAAAACAACATGTGTTTTGGAAGGTTTTGCTGATATTGTGTATCTCTCTGACCCACACAAAGGTCATTCCCAAACTGGTTAAGTGTTCACCATAGGTAAAGACTGTGATATCTTGGAGGTCTACAGAACAGACCCTAGTCGCTATATCTTCGAACAATGTAGAGATTATTTCTCTTCACGAAGTGGTTCATGAATGTATATGGATTGGATCCATAATTACGCATGTTCGAACAATTATGGTTTGAAGTCTACCACAGATGAGCATATGAGCATATAGGATAATGCTGCTTGTTTTGAAGCAAGGCTACATCAAAAGCGACAACACCAAGCATAATCAGCAAGAACAAACTCTCCTCAAGATCAAAGTGAACTAGGTTCAATCTGAGGACAGTGCGGCAGGCTTGCTCACTAAGTCATTGCCTAAATTCCACTTTCGAGAAACATGTTGGTAGCATCGTTTGCGGAAGTTATCTGAATCCCCATGATCGTACTCATCAGGGGGAGATGCAGACATCAGGGGGAAATGTCTACATGTATGGTCTAGAAACGTGAAGGGTGTGTTGTGCTCTTTTTCCCCTTCGACTGAGGTTATTTTTGTCCCACTGGGTTTTTGTTACTCGGCAAGGTTTTTAATGAGGCAACGAGAGAAACACCACGTTTGGGCGATACAAGGGGGAGTGTTCATGGAAATCCAGATTATGTGTCTGGCCCAAACTCTAGGTTACTTGACCTAGTGGTAATAGGGTTATAAAAGGATTTAGAATCCTATTCAATGTAGAATTACTTTCCTTGTATGTTCAGATTCTATGCATTGTAATCCTCTATATAAAGAGGCCTCTATTATCTATGAGAATACACAACAATTCTCTCTCAATTCTGTTTCTCTAAAACAATTGTCACCTTTTGTATACCCTTGTTTTACCGTCAATTTCTCATTGTTAGTTCGATCTGCTCTTGGTTGTATAAATTATTGCGTATCTATCAGTTTTAATATATGGCTATATGCAACTAAACCAAAAAGGCAATTATTTAACATGGATAGTTTTGAAAAAGAGATCTTTCCCTATATACGTACGTACAGAACTATAGATACATAGAGTAGTTTTCTTGGTAAATTTAGCGATGTGCATATCTTGAACCGAAGCTAATTAACAGCATTTTACGTATTCTAGTATGGTAGTGCAAGGTCCTCAAAACCGGCATCAGACCAAGAACAAAGAAAAGGGTCCCCAAAAATGGGAAGCTTGTTAAAACCCTAGCTTGAGGTAACTATATATACTTCTTGCTTTCTTTCGGGTACTGTATTAGGTTTTCTTGACACTAGCTACCTTCAACTAATCTGCTCTAAACAGCGGTACACAGGTTGAGGGTGGAGGCCGGGCGATCGAGTGGAATGAAACATGGTTCAAAAATTTGGCAAGCTGGTGTAAACCTTTCAGGTTATATATATATATATAGCCGCATGCAGCTTCTTAATTTCTTTTGGATTCTATTTTAGGTGTTTTTTAATAGCTGTCTTCAATTAATCTGCTTTAAACAGGTTACACAGGTTGAGGGTGGAGGCTTGGCGATCAAGGGGAATGAACCCTCTAAATTGGCAAGCTGGTTTGGGTTCTCAAAAAAGGCAATGAAGGGAAATGAAAATCCATATTGTACCTCTAGGTCGTGGTTGTCAACAACTATATACTTACCGCCTGCTCCCCGCGGTGGCTCTCATACCTCTGGCAATGGCTGTAATTCTAACTCTTTGGACAGTGAAATTGAAGACCTTAGTAAATACCCTAAATGTAAGGTATATGGTCAGGACGCATATATTATACACCGTGGTATTTTTAGTCCACCTAGTCCTGAAGCAAGTATAATGGCAGTATCTATTCTACAAGCTTTTGCTCCACTACTGGTGATTCTAGTTCCAATACTGGCTATTATGGCTATTCTGGGTGCTTTGGGCAAGTATGATACTACAAGCTCCAAGACTGGTGATTCTGCATTCAAGTCAGAAAGGTTCATTATATATCCTCCCTCTACCATTTATGAGTAGATAAAAAGTTTGTCGTAGTACCACAGCGATACAGAGATTAGGTCTAATCATTTGACGGTTCTCATGCTCACTTGTTAAAGAGAGTCTATTAAACTATGAACTAGTAATGCATAGTAATAGACTAGCAACTTCAAAAAAAGAAACTAACTAAATAATGGGTACAAAAACCCATTAGCTATTCTGGACCCAAGAGAAAGCAGGCCCAAAATCAATTTGATAATGTTGTTTAGTTGTGCAGCCGTGCTGCCAGAATATTAATTCTAAATTAAAAGTTGTTTATTGCCCCCCAATAAAAGATTTTGAATTGATATAATCTCCTCATATTTTTTCTCAATCAAAGTTTTAATTTGTTTAATTTTAAGGAGATTATTCTTCCCTCTAAATTATGCTAAAATTTTATTGGTTTATTGCCCTCCAATAAACTTTTATTGCCCCCCCATAAAAGATTTTGAATTGATATAATCTTCTCATTTTCTTCCTCAATCAAAGTTTTGTTTGTCTAATTTTAAGGGCATTAGTTCACATTCCCTCCAAAGGCGTAGCTACACACGGGATCCAGTAAGCTATAGCGCCCCCCCCCCCCCCACCCCCCCCCCCCCCCCCCCCCCCCCCCCCCCCCCCCAATTTTGAAAAAACGTTAATTTGTAGCTTAATGTTAGTTAAAAAAATTAAATATTAAAAAGTAGCCCACCCCAAATTTCTTAACTTAGCCCATATATTAATTTTTTTTTGTTCATATATATGTTATCTCTTCACTAGAAGTATTTTATTGTATTTTTTTTTCTATTATGCTTTAAGAGGCATACTCGCATCAAAAACTTGCTTTTTTTTTTGGTAAATTAGGTCAGAAAGGGAGTTGGTTGAGAATTATGATACAGATTCAATAATTAAAGATTTTCAGTTCTATTTAAGAACACATAATAAAATATGAATAGATATCTTTTTTTGTCCTAGAAGTTTGTTATTGAAATTCTATCAAATGTTTTAATGTTGAATTTTTTAATCAGTTAGCTATTTGATTATTTGATATGTATTTAATTTTTTTTTTTTTGAAGAATATCATGTCGATATATTAATAAAACTCAGGCCAGAAAAGACTATTACATATCCCCCTCTACCATCTATGGGTAGATAAAGAGTTTGTGGTAAACCATAGCGATACATAGATTAGGTCCGATCATTTGATAGTACCCATGCTCAGTTATTTAAGAAAGCCTATAAATTTTGTTACCAAAGACAAGTAAATAGGCTAAGGAAATAAAACCTAAATAAGACCCAGCCTTAGAAGGCCAGCCCACTCCTCAGGAGGCCTAAGATAAGGCCCGAAAACCTCATCCCAATTCCAAAAGGAGTAAGCAAGCCCAAAAGGCCCTGCCAAGCTTGGTACCGCACATTCATGACCTAGCAGCTCCATGTCACGGGCTGCACTGCCACCCACCGTTGTGACGACCACCACATCGAAAAGCTTCAAGTGTAACCACAGAGTCAGTTGCACCATTAGGACAGCCCAGACCAAGCCATTGAACATTGAACCTGGTCGAAACTAGATTGATGAAACTGGCTGGATTAGGAACCTGATCAGCCAAACCAGCAACTCCGGTGCCGTTAGCATCAAAACTGTCCACAAGAGCAGGATCCAGTCACCACTTTGTAGCACTGCAACCAAAAACCCTGCTCTGTCTGTGAAAAGCAACCAAGCCCTATAGGAAGACCTCCGCACAATTTCGATCGCGGATCTCCTCCCTAGACCACAGACCCATCGTCGCCATGGTCGTAACTCGAATTTGAGCCAATCTGCAACCGCTGCCAAGCAATTCGCAGCCTTATCTTCCTCACAGTGAGGATTGGAATGATCTGCCGCTTGGCATGATCGCTGAGAAACATAGGTGTGTGGAGGCGACGGAGGTCTCCTTTGAAGCAACCCTAAGGAGGTGCAGCTAAAGCTTCAAGAGGAAGAGCTTTCAACTTTCATCTCAACGATTAGAGATATATGTATTTAATATATGGGGTAAGGCTATGATATGCTAACCTTTCTCATACATCAACTATTTTTACTACTATGACTCTATGAGAACTCATTTTACCACTTACTTTACCACTTGAGAATTCATGTGGTAACTAAGAAAATTAACCACTTTAAGGATTCATGTTACCACTTTGATGACTAATTAATATTATTATTTTGATGACTCATTTTACCACTTTAAGGTAATTATATGCATGTCATACATTAACACATTGTAGAATTTCCATAATATATGATGAGGTTTAATTTAGGAAGGAATAAAACATGTTACTTGTAAAAGTTATTTAAAAAGAAAAAAAAAGCATTAGTAAACTTTTATTAAAAATTTTTTTTAGCCCACCCCATTTAAAAATCCTAGCTCCGCCATTGCTTCCCTCCAATAAATTTTTATTACCCCGCAATAAACATTTATTCTCCTCAATAAACGTTTATTGGGGGTCAATAAATGTTTATTGGAGGTCAATAAATGTTTATTGGAGGTAATAAAAGTCTCTGGTGGCCTATAAGATCTCTGCCGACCTCTTTGGGGACTTCCAACCAGGTTTTCGAAGATGTCTGGCTGTCGGCAATTAGTGTCCTGATTCCCGCGACTGGCTACTGAAATCCGACAATCGATGATCGGAATCCGGGAATTCTCCTATGGCTTCTCGAGCTCTCTTCCATTTTCACTCTCTATGTGATAAATTGGTGAGCATAAAATAGTCTAAAAAAAAAACTTAATTGGGTATTAGAGAACAACTTATTAGAGTCATTATAGGTAAGTGGGAAAAAAATGAGTGAGTGGTGTAAGGGGAAAAAAAGTCCCTAGAATTAGGATAAATGGTCAAAAAAAATAAGACCAATTCATGATAAAAACCTAGATCTATATATAGGCACTCCTATATACCTAACACACACCCCCAATAATAGGCACAAATAAGATATATGTCCAATTCTTTGCAAAAACCCAACGTTTTCTCTCTCTGAGAAAACTTTAAGGAGGCGACTTCAAGACTACCCGAACACTCTTGTCTGGTGACAGCCCTAGCCTAGGCTGGCCTTTTGGGGGCCTCGCCAAAGCCGCATGGCTTTGCTACCGGGCGGGATATGAATGATTGCCTGAATAGCTCTTGAGATGGAGTGGCTGGATCAAGTTTTTTGCAGGGTTTGTTCTTGGTAGTGATTTCAGTGGTGGCCTCTGGAGTCATGTAGCAGTGTTGCCCCGGATTGGAGGAACTCATTTTGACAGCGCCGGTTTGCAATTTCAAAAGAGGGAGGGGTTGTGCGTTATTAGATCGAGCAGTTCGGTTTTAGGGTCGGGATGGTTCGTGGTGGCGTGGTCTGGATGATGTTGGTCGCAGCGGTGTGGTCAGGGCAGCGTCAAGGCGGCGAGTCCAAGCGGAAGTGCATCGGAGGCTTCTGGTACGGTGGTGGTTGCTAGGTCATGTCAAGGCTGCCTTAATGGGCCTTGGTTGGGTCACTCCTCTTTAGGCTCCCCTTTGGGCTTCTATGGTGGGCTGGGGTGTTTGCCCTACGCTCATCCTTATGTTTTTAGTTTTTGTCTAATTACAATAAATTCCTTGTATTTAGGAAGCTAAGCAACGATGTGCACTCTATGTATCTCTAGCGCTTCTGGGGTAGTATCAAATGAGGGTCTACGTATTTGATTGTACAATGAGTAGGTTTATTACTATGTACCACTTGTGAGTACTATCACTACCTTCTTGTCTGTTTATGTCCTTAATGACAGCGGAAGGGTATGTAACGACCTATACTGGCTTGTGATGAATATAATATTCTCCCAAAGGGCTTGATTCAAAAATAAAAATAATAATAATAAATACACACTCCAAACAGTTTTTGTAATTTTTTTATTACTTTTGTGCCACAAACTTCCGATTTCACCCCTGTACTATACACCTCTATACTAGCGACCTCTTTACCAGCGACCTCCATCTATTTCTATATATGGCCGCTCATGCTCCATCACTACCACCACCTTTCAACACCACCATACTCCAATAGCCGTTAATTTCTGGTGACCAGTTTCACCTCCGATGGAAAAGAAGAATTTAGTCACAAACTACCAAATCCCTTAGTAAGAGATCAATGTAAATATCGATAAAGAAACCTAAACTTTTAAGGTGTGCGGAGAAGAATACCTAGAATTATGTTTAAGAGAATAGTTTTCACGCATGCATACATGATTATCCAGAGAGTTATCAGAGCTGAACAAAAAAAAATATTATCTAGATTGATGTATGAGAATGATTTTAGTGGAAGTGATAAAAATCTTGTCTTGGTCTCTCGGTCTGCCTGCTATTAAAAGAAAATCTGCATCATGGTTGAGGTCTCTCCGTCGTTGTCAACCCAACGGATCTTGAGAAATTTTTTTTTTCCAGTTATTATAAGGTCTTAAAGGAATATAATTTTTTTTTCAAAAAAAAAAAAATTAGAGAATTAATAGGGATGAGTGTATAGAAATTAGAAAGAAGGTTTGTGTGTGTAGAACTACTCAATGTCTCAATTACTCAATTTATAAACCCAAAAAAGGGAGAAAAAAAAATCTACGAGTTTGCCGGTCAAGCATTTTTGCCTCCTAGTCCTAGGCTTAGAAGTATACCCCAACCAGCCTTGAGCTTCCCTTCTTTTTTTTTTTTTTTCAGGTGCCTTTCTAAACTTAATGGCTTGAAAATGTCGATATATACCGGTCTTCCTACATGAGATATTTTTCTTATGTATTCATGACCTAGATATTGACAGATGAACTGAATGCACAATATATGTATCGATCTCTCTTGGATCAACTTGGGGATGATTTCCCTTCACTCAAATCTCCCTTGAGAAGATCTCTCCTCAAAGAGTTTCTACAAAAACAGTAAAGAATTGAGGAACTACTTCTGGACTCCTATAACACAAGCAAAGGACGCAAACCATCTCAGATCATTGTTTTCAGAAACTGTAAACATCGTATTTCTTGTGTTGTAGATATCAATCATCAGTAAAAAAAAAAAAAAAGTACCCTAAACCTTATTTTACACATAATAGATTACAGTTGCACCTAAAACGATCAAAGCTTGCCAAAATTGGCAAGTTACTTATATAAGAGTCACACTATATATAGTCATTTATCAATTTTTATGTGCAGTCAACTTTTTTGTTTTGGTGAGATATCAGAAGCCAAAAACTGACAGGGTTTTTCTAAATAGAATTCAAATCCGAAAAATGCAAACCATCACTTCAGGTGAATAAAAATACCAAAATAAATCCTTATATTCAAGTCTATTTTTGGACCACACACAACCTAGAAGGCTGTAGCCTTGGTCAAAGGTATGGCTATATGCAACTGAACCACAAATGCATTTAACATGGATGGCATTTAAAAAGAGGTCTCTCTCTCTCTATATATGTACATACATGTACACAATAATATATACATAGGGTAGTGTCTGCTTGGTAATTTTACCGCCGTGCATTTCTTGAACAGAAGCTAATATAGTTGGTTCTATGCATTTTGCGTATTCTAGTATTGTAGGGCAAGGTCCCCAAATTTGGCATCCGACCAAGAACAAGAAAAAAGGTCCCCAAAATTGGCAAGCTGGTTTAAACCTTTCTGGTAAATAATATATATATGGAAAAAATTCATCAACAATGTCTGGACACTTTGGTGACTTTCAAAATGATACATGAACTCTTAATGTTATCAATGTGATACCTGGACTTTACTTTTCGTATTATCGTGATACATGTGGCGAACTTCCGTCACGTCTCCGTCAACTGTGAACATATGTGACTCACGTGAGCTAAAAAATGAGGGCAAAAAAGACATTCTACCCTCAGTTTTTTTATACCATCATCTATACCCATTATTCCCTCTATAATACACGATTTTGACCAAATTTGTTGACTTCTTCCCTCCAAAGTTGGCCAACAGATAATTTTTTCCCCCCAAATTACATAAAATCCATTGACCATGCTAACAAACTTGACCAAATCTTTTTACATGAAATTGGTACAAAAATGCAACTGACATAAAATAGTGCCAAATGAAAGGCAAATTTGCTATCTTAACAAACACTCCTTAAAATTCAGAAATTAATTGGGAATGGCAATAACCAAATAGAAATTCATTGCCTCTTCAAACCAACAAATTGTTCAAAACAAAGAGAGCAATTTCATAAGGCATGTTCATTACATCAGAACCCTACATGTTCTATACAAAAAGTGTATAGCTGCTTCAGCACCCAATACTTGCCTCAAAATCTTGTCCATTCAGATTCAGTTTGGCCTTTCTGCCGTACCTTTTTTGCTGCAGCGTTTTGGCTACTCTGAGTTGGAGGTTCATGCATTGCTTGTGAACTAGAGGCCCCTCAATTTGCACCTTGGTTGCCCCCCATGGTCTTCAACTTCTTCCAACCCCTCCTAGACTTGATGATCTGATTACTCAATCTGCTATTACCATTTGAGGTTGGAACTTTTGGTGCCTACATATGAAAATAGAACCTTATCCATCACAACCAGAAATCTACAATCACACATCCAGTTCTCAACAATCATAGATCCACAATCATGCATCCATCAAACATTTATTGTAACAATATTACAACTAGCAAATTACTACATGAAACACACAAAACAACAAAAGGACAGCTTGGTCAGGAAAACACAAACCTGCTACCTTCTTTGCCTCTTCCTAGTTTGCTGGGCTCCATTGGAACTCCCTTCACCCTGCAATGAAAATTAAAACAAGTTAATTGTAGGGGAAATTACTGGTCACTCCCTATACTTTTAGGGCATCAACAGTTCAGTCCTTGCTATCCTAATTTTAACAAGTTACTCCTCAAACATTCAAATTTCACACAATATGGTCCAAAATTGGCTATTTTACCCCTCACTTCATGTTACATATATATTTATATCTTTATATTTATATATATTTACCCCTCACTTCATCTTTTATATACACACACACACACACACTTATATATATTTACTCCTCACTTCATCTTTTATACATATACATATATATAAATTTATATATATTTACTCCTCATTTCATCTTTTATAAATATATATATATATATATATAAGATGAAGTGAGAGGTAAATATATATAAATTTATATATATAATATACATATTTACATATATATATATACACATATATACATATAATATATATATATGTGTGTGTGTGTGTGTGTGTGTATATATATATGATGGAGAGAGAGAGGAATTAAGAAAAGAGAGAAAAAAAAAAGGAAGTGAGGGTAAAATAGTTATTTTGGACATATTGTGTGAAAATTATAAAGAATAAGGACTAAACTGTTTAATTTAAAAGGTGAGGGACTGAACTATTTTTTAGAGAAAAGTATAGGGAGTGACCAATAATTTCCCCTTAATTGTATCATTATGACCAACAACAAACCATCAATTCTGAAAAGGTGCAAATGATTTACTGCTTGTTGAGCTGCTGCTGCTTTCTTGGCCTTAGTGATTGGGCAGCCCAACCTGTTATAGCCTTTCTTGAAGCACACCTGAGGTCATCTTGGTGTAGGTTCTAGGCATCTTCTTTGTGTTATCTGTTTGGTTGGGAGCTGGTAGAGGCAGTTTGTTCTCGCCAGGTTCCTTGGTTCTTTTCATTTTTGGCCTTCCCGCTTGTTTCTTATATGGGGGAGGTGCAATTGGATACTCTACTTGTTCCCAATCATCCTCACCAGCAATAGGATGAATAATGGAACTATATGCCTCCATATAAGAGGAAGGCATCAAGTAATCATCACAAAAAAGTGCAGGTTCTGCTCCTTTATTTCTAATAGCACAAATGGCATGAACACAAGGCATGCCACTCAATTGCCACCTCCTGCATGTACAAGTATGAAACCTTAAGTCCACTGCATGCTTACTGCTATTTTCACCACCTCCGGTGATCTGGAACTCATGTTCACCACTGTGATATGCTCTATAACAAGAGGTCATCTCTGCCACCTTATCCAAAATATTTTTTATCCTAGGCCCAACCATACCAGTCCACTTTTGAACTGCAACCCTTATGTTTGCCATCCTAACCATTAGGTCCATTCTTATCTTTTCTAATATGGTTAAGATGGGCTTATCCCTTGCTGGAAGAATTGCTGCATTGAGTGACTCACACAAGTTGTTGAGAAATATGTCGCACTTGCTTGTGTCTCTGAAGTATGCCTTGCTCCATTGCTCTGGATGCTTGTCTTGAAACCACTGCCATACTTCTTGGTCCAATTGCTGCAGCTCATCCATATGCTTGTTGAACCACACTCTTGTGCTGGCCCTTGCTGCATCCCATACAAGCTGTTTAAGCCCCTCTCCTGGATGCTTGGCCTTAAAGTTATTATACATATGCCGAACACAATGTCTGTGTTCAGCACCAGGAAAGAGTTCAGCTATGGCTATCCCTAAGCCCTTCTGTTTATCAGTTAAAAATGTGTATGATGAATCCCTCTCTATTTGTAGATCCCACATCAAGTACTATAGAAACCACCTCCATGTATCTGTATTCTCCACTTCTGCTATAGCATAAGCTATAGGGAACATGCCATTATTGGCATCAATTCCTACTGCACAAAGAAGCTGCCCTGGGTGCTGACCCTTTATATGACACCCATCCAACCCAATCAAGGGTCTGCAACCTTCAATCCACCCCTTCTTGCAAGCAGCAAGACACACATACATCCTATGAAACCTCCTAACATCCCCTACAATCTCAATCTTAATCTCCACAATAGAATCTGGGTTACTCCTCAACAACTCCTTCTTGTAACTTGCCAGCTTGTTGTACTGCTCCATATAATGCCCTTCATTCATCCTCTTGGCTTTATTTTTTCCTCTTGAAATTGTCTGCATAGAAACATCCAAATTGAACTTCCTTTGAATGTGGTTCTGAATCCCCTTCCTAGACCAGCCTTCATCCACCGATAGATCTTGTTGTACTTCTTTAGCAATCCTATTATAGTTCAAGTGGTGACTTTTCTGAAGATATGAACAGTTGTGATCAAATCTAAGAGTCTTGATCACAAGTGTGCTTGGTCCAAGCTCTTGAATGACACTAGCATATAACCAAAAATCACAAACCCACTGACATTTTACCTCAACCTTCTTAGTTGTGTTCTTCTGAAACCAAACACCACTTCTATTTAGCAGACCATACTCCCTAACTGCTTCTTTCAACTGCTCTGAGTTTGCAAAACATAAGCCAACCAAAAACTTGGGGTTCTTTAGATCTATCTTCCTGTTCCAGGATTTTAGTTTAATGTCCCTCCAAGAGTTTACAGGGAGTGGATTCCCTTCATCATTCTGTTTTAGATCCCTTCAAACTATCAAGCTCCTCTTCTGTTTTACCTCCATCATCACTGTATTGACCCCCATAGCCCATGTCTTCAAACTCCTCAACATTTTGTAGATTGTAAACATGTTTCTCACACTGAGTATCATCTTCCTCATCAGCTTGGTCATAGTCACTGTCCACATAGAAGTCAGAACCATCTGAGCTTGACCCGTTTTCATCTACCTGCTCATATACCTTGGCCCCATTGTTTCTCATCCTACACCTTGGATCCTTTGTTTGTCTGGCTTTCTTCTTGGCAGCAGGTGTACCCTTTTTCTCCTTGGCCTAAGTCTCAGGTACAACTTTCTTACCCTTCTATACCTCACCGAATTTCTTCTTCTTGCCTTTGTTTTTGTCCCCTCCAGTGGAACCCTTCTTACAACAAGCAATTTGTTCGATTGGTTCAAATTCCTTGACCCCAAGTTCTTCTTCAGCCCTTGGTTCAGCAACTTCACATTCTTTAACAATTGGTTCAACTTCTTCTTCAACCTTTGGTTCATCAACTGCTTCTTCTTCAACCTTTGGTTTAACAGCTTCAGCTTCTTGCACAATTAGGACAGCTTCTTCTTGTATTAGATCTAATCGCTCTTTTGCTGTTGGTCTCTCATCCTTTTGAACAGATGCTTCTGCTTTCATAGCCCCTTGAACTAGTCCTCCTTCTTCTGTACTTTCTGCACCCTTATCTTCAGGCCTTCCCTTTGGCCTATTTACATGGTGTTTTTCACGAGGGTGAGCAATAAACCTATTGTAAAAGCCACTAAATACCCTTGGACAACCCTCCACATAACCCCTATTACTATTCTGCCCCTGCCTCAGCTCTCCTTGGATTCCTTCACTTTGTGAAGCAAACAGTTCAGGCATCAGGTCACTAAGACCTGTAAAGGTGCCTTGACTTTGCTGCTGCACACCTTTCCCCACTTCTTTATCACTGTCTAAATCCAAATTTACCACTTCAGGATGCCCTTCCATGTGCCTAACCCTCTAAGCCTCTGCATTTACATCTGCACCCACTCCACCTCCCATATTTGCTCCACCTACTCCACTCGTCCTACTTAACTGACTTGCAAAGATGTTGCTTTTCTGTTCTAGCCTTACTCTCTATGCTATTGTCAACCTATTCAATGGATTTTCCCAATCTGGGTCGGATGGCCTCAAGTCATCTTCTTCAGCCTCCTTTTTTCTCTTCCTCCCACCACCAGTAATATACACACTGATTTGCCTTGTCTTGAGAGGAATCAGCTTGATCATCTCAATTGCATCTGCATCATTCTTAATCGGCATCCATCCCTCATTGCAAGAAGTTCGAGGAATCTTGAAGTAGTATGAAATCGGTTTCTCTCTATACCCAAGATCCCAAGCTATGTTCCCAAATTCTGTCCATGCTATCTTATTTGGGTCTAAACCATCTAGCCATATCTTCCCACCATCTTTGTTAAACCTAGCCACTCTATACTTTTTCGTACCATCCGACATCTTATCAAAGTAACCACCATGGTGGATTTCCATGGTGTACAGGTCTTCTGGAACTGCGGATGAAACAAAAGAACATGATAAACAACAAAAATTAGAAACCCAAAACATAGCTCAAAACCCAGAAACCCGAAACACAGCTCAAAACCCAGAAAATGCAGAAAATGATAAACAACAAAACCCAAAAAATTCATAATCAAAGACCCACCCATGATTGAAAAAATAAAAAATAATTATGGCATTTTAGACTAATCTAATGTCAATCAACTACATGACGAACAACAACTAAGCTTAAACATACGGCCACTAAAGAATCCAATGTAATCATGGACCACCAATCCACCAAATAATCCAATTTAATTATGAAGCATTAAACCCACTCAATTAAAAAACATCCCAAAACCCTAAAAAATTGATCATAACCGACACCCTAATCTACTTTAACCTATTCTAAACCCAGATTCCCTGAAAATTATTTCTTCAATCATGTACGACCATATATTTGAAATCAAAAGAAAGGAATAGGGACTCACTATTATCGCGTCTGGGTCCAGATTCTCTGAAAAACCTCCACATCTTCCCCATTGATCAATCACTTTTTGTCGGGAATCAGATTCGAATAGAATTCCTTCACAAGAGTTTGATTCACTTTTGTCGCCTTTTTGGTTTGAGAGCAACAGTTTGGGAATGATTTAGGATCAGTCGTTATCGATAACTATTGTGTTTTGGAGGGATTTCAATTTTTAATTGATATTAGGGTTGGATCCATCACAATGTCTTTTTTGCCCTCATTTTTTGGCTCACGTGATTCACACGTGCTCACAATTGACGGAGACGTGACGGAAGTTCGCCACATGTATCATGATAATACGAAAAGTAAAGTCCAGGTATCACGTTGATAACATTAAGAGTTCAGGTATTATTTTGAAAGTCACTAAAGTGTCCAGACACCGTTGGTGAATTTTTCCCTATATATATATATATAGTCATAGCTTCTTAATTGCTTTTGGGTTCTGCTTTTTTTTTTTTTTTTTTTTTTTACATTAGCTATCTTCAATTAATCTGCTCTAAACAGGGTTACACAGGTTGAGGGAGGAGGCTTGGCGATCGAGGGGAATGAAGATCCCTCTAAGTGGTTTGAAACCAAGTATATTCATACCTGGCCACGATGGCTCTCATACCTCTGGTAATGCGGTGGATCTAACTCTTTTGACAGTGGAACTGAAGCCCTTGGTAACGGCTACTGATTTTGGAGAGAGATCTAAATTCTTTGGTCTTGACTGTTATATTAAACATGCACCGTGGTCGTTTTACTCCGCCTCCTGAAGTGCACTTGGTATTACTTGTACTGGCATTGTCTATTCACCAAGTTTTTGTACTCATTTTTGTAAAACCATATATACATGCTCACAAACATATACACACAAGGATCAAGACTTACCTTCAGCAATTACTGGCATGGATTCCATCTCTGCAGCTGCAAACACGATCACAAGAATATAGTCTTCTGTTGCTTATCAACTTGCTTCTCAATGGACATAACTTATGTAATAGGTCGTGGTGGCAACATGGACCAATTCATCCATATATATAGGAGACTTAAACCTCAAGAAGCTTCCCATTAAAGCAATCCATATCGGTTTAGGTTTCCTAGTTAGATTCTTAATGTAACACTTCATTGTGGTCTTTCTTGCAGACCAAGAATTGGATTACTTACTTAATGAATTGATACACTCTTTCATTAAGTTACTAGTATTGATTTAAAGTTTGTATCCATATTAAACTAGGTTTGACATTTAGCTAATCATCAATTATTTTATAATGATATCTGTTAAGTCCATATTTGATCTAACAATCTCCCCATTGGACTCACACATATCATGCTCGATGATTTGCATCAGAGAACATCAAAACCTACTTAACTTACTGAAGTGCACGCCAGATGACAAACTCAAATCGAAAATCCATTCCAACATGGTCAGATCACAGTTACTTATGCAGAGCAAGAAACAGTATACATTTTAACAAAAATGCAGAGTTTCAAAACCACAAACATAAGCTCCTGCAACCTACACATGTCAATCCAGAAGTGATACAATATATGCTAATGTGTATCAACAAGAAGGTATATATCAGGTCCTACTTTATGTTTCTTAGACCAGAAACTCAAGCAAAATTTACTGAACACTGATGGCTTAAAAATATTGCTTGAACCACTAGGCTAATTTTTCAATCAGACGACAGTTTTTCGCTGTCGTCTGATTATAGGGGTTGCTGTTGTCTATCTCAATGTCGTCTGATACATGAATCAGACAATACCACAAAACTGTCGTCTGATAATATTTAGTACAGCAGTAGTTATTATCCTGTCTGTCATCTGAACACCATGAAAAACAACAGCGGTTTATATACTTTCTGTTATCTGAAGGCTGTGCCAGACAACAGGGGCTTATATGCTTGCTATTGTCTGAAAGGTTGGTTAGACAATATGTACTTGCAAATCCCATTGTCCATCCATTATTGATACTATAGATTTCTCCAAAAAACTGTTGTTTGTTGTTTTGCTGGACAATGACTTTCTCGTTCTTTTAGTCCTTATAGTATTATAGTTAGATGGCTTATACAACAGTTTTTGTTAGGCATTTTGTGATGATCAATTATTAGACAATAGTTTTTAGCTGGATTGAATGGTCTGATAGACATTCAAAATGACATCGCATCCAAAACACATTCATTTATGTAAAAATCTGATACATTCATCCATATATCCAACAAAGTCATTACATCAACAGAACTAGTTTTCTAACAAAATTTAGTAAAATGTTGAAACCAACCAAGTCTTGAAGAACACACTTTGTGATGACAATGAAGATGCCAGCAGAAGCTGCATCAACAACAGCCTTTACTTTTGCTGTCACTCCCCTCTGTATTATTTCTATACCTTTTTCCCAATCATTCGTCCACCAGCTGAATGAGCAAAGTATATATAGTAGAAGTGGCAGAAAAATGCTTGACGATCCTTCTCCGACATTTCCTTACAATACTGAGCATAGTTTACACCAGGAGCAGAAGGTTCTGGTATGGCATGGCCTTGCTCCTTCAACCACTCCAAATCTTTTGCCAACTTTTCAGACCTTTTTAATCCAGTATCTCTAAACTCAGCATCTATAACCAAAAGACCATAACAACATTACACGTTAGAGCTCAGTAAAGTAACAATACATAAACACATGATTGATTTCCAAATCAGACATCAATATTGAAGCTCTCCACCTAGATTATTAACATTCAAATAAAAGTAAGTGAGCTAAGTCAAGTGGCAAGCTCTCTTGTTCCCAATTTAATGACAAATCATAGTGAGTAGATAAAACTATGAACAAATTCACTCCCTCTAAGTTCACCTACAGGCATACCAACAATTTAGAAAATCATGCTTTTCAGAAAAATACAAACACATTCTCTGATGTGCTAACTATTTGACAGATCACGCATATCATGGATATATCAATACCCTAAGCTATTGTCAGTTATATAACAAATAAATAAATGCAAATGCACAGCAAAAAAGAAAGAGAGCTATATGAGTCATAAAGTCCAATCTCAAGAATATGAAAGCAAGCCATAAAAAAGGCATATATATGCTAGCTATATATATATATATTTGGTACTCACCTCAATAATTCTTTCCATTATGTCCATGTCCAATATATTGGGTTTGAATCCAACCACATTTCCAGTAATTGAATGAGGACCTATTACCATTGCAATAATAAGTCAAACAGGTGTCCAAAGCCCACTTTTGTGGTAGTGGAATCAGCAACTCCACATTGAATGAAGAGTTCACTACATTATCTTTAGGATGCATTCAGAATTTTGATGGAACTCGATCCAAGTGAAATACTACAACACTCAAAACACATATTGCAAGCTATATATGTACACTAAAAGCTCAATAGAAATCATAAAATTGAAAGATAAAAAGAAAAGAAAAAAAAGAGAATTAATACCGTTTATGACAGCAACAGTAACCAGATGCACGCACATCCCCAACATCTGCAGCAAGTTTAGGATATTATATCAGAAACCAGCATCCTAAAAAATTATTTCAGGTTTTGGCAGCTGAGAATTCCGGGGAAACAGAGAAATAAAGGTGCAGTAAGAGTTCTAGAAAGGATTTAGACTTTACAGGATATCACAATTCCGGTTGCTTCTACATGAGGTTTCTTTACATTGAGAAGATGTAGCAAGCAAGTTTAAAGCACTAAAAAAGGTACATGATTAGTTTAGGACTAAATACTATTTAGTCCTTGAGCTTTTGACCATAAAACACTTCAGTCTCTGACATTCTAATTTCATACTTTTAGTCTCTGTACTTTAAAATTTCAGACAAATAGGTCATTGCCATCTAAAAGTTACGGTGAAATGTCTATTACTCCCTCAGTTTTTTTTAATAAATTTATTCATTTTTCTTTTTTTATTCTTTTTTCTTTATTTTATTTATTCTTTTTTTTTTTCAAACAGAAAGAAAGAAAGGGAAAAAAGAAAAGAAAAAAATAAACAGAAAGAAAGAAAGGGAAAAATAAACTATATATATTTTTAATAAATTTATTCCTTTCTCTTTTTTTATTCTTTTTTCTTTATTTTCTTTATTCTTTTTTTTTTTTCAAACAGAAAGAAAGAAAGGAAAAAAAAAAACAGAAAAAAATAAACAGAAAGAAAGAAAGGGGAAAAAAAATTCATTTTCCAAAAAAAATAAAATAATTAATTAATTTAAAAAAACTGAGGGCATAATAGACATTTCACAGTGACTTTTAGAAGGCAAATACCTATTTGTCTGAAATTTTGAAGTACATGGATTAAACGTGTGAAATTAGAAGGTCAGGAACTGAAGTGTTTTATGATCAAAAGCTTAATGACTAAACAGTATTTACTCCATTAGTTTAATGGCTCCATGAGTAGAGCTATTACAATGACATGTTTCATCAAAGCTAATCATAAGAGAAAAAAAAATAATAATCAACTAACCACACAACAAAGCAAATATAATGGAAACTGAAAAATAAAATTTTAAGGAGGGATGACAAACCTCCTCATGATTTCGTTGCACTCCGTGGCTAAAGCCTCCAACAACTCCTTAACCTTTGGGCCAAGCTTGCTATCCAAATCCTAAACCTTCTTCTCCAACATATTCCTAGCAGCTCCGCTTCCCCAATGTCCCTCTCCACAGTCTGTAATTCCCTCTTCATTCTCTCCACATTCCTCTTGTTAAAACTCCACGATTAGGCTCTCTTCTTCAACTCCTCATTCTCCTGTAAAATCCTCTTCTTCTCTTCCCTCTTGGCCTCCAATGCCTTCTCTTTCCCAACAAAATTTTCTGCACTTTCTTCACATTCTTATCGAGATTCTCAATCATCTCATGGAACTTGCTCACATCTTCTTCCAGCATACTCTTCTCCCTTTCCAATGCCTCATAAGGCGACGGCTTCGACCTCAAGGCCTCCACTTCCGCCTCCACCTCAGTCGCATGCTGCTGCAGAACTTTCAATTGCTCCTCAGATTCGTCCCCCATCCCTTTGAGGGCAACTAAGCAGATGCGCGCACATCTCCATCATCTGCAGCATCAACCTTATTCAAATGATTTCTAAAACCCCAATAATCTTTCCTGATGATTATTACAAGGGCAACCAGCCATAAGATGAGAAAAATCCAAGTACCAACCATATGAGACAAAATAATCCAAGGAATCAAATAGTAAAAGACCAGAATCATTGGCAAATAAGCATTTAGAAACATTAAATCTTAAAAATTGACAATTGAAATTAAAGCAGATCCTTAGAAACCCTTCAATCTGAAATTAGGATTGAATAACATTCTTTCTAGATGAATATGCGAAAAAAGTAAAGCTTATAAATCATGAGAATAAAAGGAAAGTTAGGAGAAACACCTCCTATACTCCCCATCCATCGGATCAATAGCCATCAAATCTTCTGCTTCTTCGTAGTTGTCGCTGTCTCATAATGCACTACCTGCTCATCCTTAACCCCCATCAAGAGCTCCTTGAGTCTGCCATTTATATTGATCATCTTCATAATGTGCTCTCTAACTCCCCTTGAACCTGTGTACTTCAAGTCCTGAAACTCCTTAGTTAGCCTAGCTGCTTCTGCTTTTTCACTTTCTTTAAACTTATCACCTATGAGTTCCAGAAAATCTGATGCTAGCTCAGGCTCTTCTATACTTCCCCTGACATTCTTAGACATAGAAGTTCGGACGAGGTTCTTAGCCATTCTATTGGATCTATGCCAATTCTTATAAAGATCAGTTTCTTTCTTGGTGCTCTTTTCAGTCAACTCTGCAGGCTTATCCTCAGTAAAGCAATAATCTATATTCTCATGCATTCCCATATAGTTCTCTACAGAATCTAGCCAAGCTCTATAGTTGGTTTCAGTTGACATCAAGACACTGTTCAAGTTCATGTAAGAGTTACCTAAGGAGCAAAACAAAATTCATGTGAGTTCTCAATTTTGTAAAGAAAATAACTTTAAGTTTTCTGTGTTTTATTTAGCTTTAAGCAACCAAAACAAGAACATACAGAAAACCTGAATAATCCATACTTGCATTCATGTAAGTCCATAACCAAAAAACAATATTAAGCATAACTTTTGAGCAGAAACTTAATATCCTGGAGTTCATGCTTAATCAAAATATGTTATCCAAGGAGATTCATCCACATCTTTAGACAGAAGAAAAATTTCCAAGTATCCAAATATATTTTCATAAAGCATGCATACTGTTGTCTTGTATTCTAAAACCACACTTGATGTCACGCTCCGAATTTTATAATAAAATTCAAAATCCGAAACATGAAAATTACCACAACTCAAAATATTCATCCTGAAAATTTCTTTTCTTAACAACCTCACCACACGAAACCAAATCAACCAAATCTAGTTTTGGTTAATTATTACAACAAAAATACGCAATAATTTGTAAAGCTCTAAATGAGCATACACACCTCACAACTCAAAGAAATAAAATGTAACTGCTGTAACACCTAAGCAGCTCGGTCACCTCCCTGGTTATCCTGACCTGCAGGAATATCCGCTATACCATTTGAATAGTGTACCGGGATTGCAACAATACAAAACCCGGTAAGCTTATGAAAGCTCGTATGAGTAAAAGAAAGAACGGTTATTTAATTTGATCATATTTATTTCTACCTAAGTCAACATGCAACAATTCTACAACTACAAAAAGACAACAATCACAATAAATCAACTACTCAACACCAACCCTTACTCACGTCTTTAACCACAATACCCCATCATCGTATTTATAAAAATACGGTATTCGACAGACTAGAGCTCTAACTGAATCGTAGCCCGTCACCTGGCCTAGGTTATGGCATCCGACATATTTATCTTTATCGTATTTCATCAATATGTATACTTATATACATATTTAGAACGTCCGATAATTGTACATACTCAACCAATCGTATCCCATCATCCACCTTGGATTAGAGCGTCCGATTACCCCATACTGGTCACTACGTTGACCCTAAATCCATAATCCGTACAATCGTATGTTTTCACATAATTAAATCAACTCAGTCAACATATATGATATTATCATGAATTTAAAGCATTTGAATATAATCCAAATCATCATTCTATCTCAATCATATCGTCATTAAATCACACAAATCAATATATATATTCCACGTAAATATATATATACGTAATCATCCACTCAGGAATGACCACTAATACCATCTATAGTTCACACAATTACCAAAAATAAATAAATTTAAAACGCTCGGTTCCTAATATGAACCACGTGAGTTTTACTCACCTCGAAATTCCCGCTGCGTCTTCAATAAATATAACTCACAATAATCCAAATGCTCGTCAACTCAAGCCGTCAAGTACCTAATCAAGTACGGTCTTTACTTAGCAACGAAGCATGAAATAAACCTAAATGATGATCCAACGGTCGGATTTCAAAATAACGATAATCCAACGGTCAGATTCTAAAATAAAGACAATCCGACGGTCGGATTGAATTTAAATGATGATCCAATGGTTAGATCCTCACGGATTGCCCATGGAAACATCCTATCAAAATTATACGAAAATCCGATGGACGGATCTTCGTTAATCGCCTCCCGAATCACTATTTTATAATTATACGAAGATCCAAAGGCCGGATCTTCGCCCGTGACCACAAAAAGTCATCGGGACAGTCATATGAACATCATATTAAAATTTGAAGTAAAACCGATGGTCTGATCTTCGTAAATCTCAAACCGAAGGTAAATTGTAAAACCGTAAATAGTAACGTCAAAACAGAAATTGACTATTTATCAACTTTTTCTAACATGACGAAGTTATATCTCAAAACGCTCGTATGGATGCATAGATCATCGTCCAGATAATAAAAACTCAAAATTCGGTCCGACGCGCCGCCACACGCGGCGGTCAGACGTTGGTCAACACGGCGGTCAACGCCGGTCAACCATCTCCGATGCAAAAGTCGTCAACTACAAACTTCTTCAAAATGAAATTGTGAACAACTTTAATACCTGACTTTTTCGGAGATGAGGTCTAGATCGTCCTAGATCGGGTTTTGAAGTTGGATTAATCTCGGCCCTCTGATCAGTCTCCAGATCGAATCAGGGACGTCGAAATCTTCAACTCTTGATCTACCACTCTACACTCAAAATCGTGATGCAAGCCATATATGGGGATGATCAGAAGGAAGAGCACGTCACGAAAATGAGGAGGATCGGCCCGTGCACCGCCGGCACCACTGAGATCCGACCGGGTCGGGCGTTCGGGGCTGAGCTGCTCCGATCTCCTACTTGCGGCGAGCGGGGGCGGCAACGGGGTCGACAGGGAGGCAGGAAACGTCGATCTGAGCTGCCTCGCGGTGGTTTCGTCACCGTTGGACGTCGGACGACACCGGTGCAGTCGGGTCGGGTCGCTCGGGTTCGGGTCCGGTCGGTCAGATTTTTTCAGTTCTTCGGGCTTCAGCTGAGAGAGAAAAGAGAGAAATTTTTTTGTTATTTTTTGGGTTTTCTGAAATTTCAACAAAAAAATCCTATATTTATAGAAAAATTCCGATTTTCAAATAATCATAACTTATTCATACGAACTCCGAATAATACGTTCCACATATGCACGGACTCGTATCGACGAGCTCTACAACTTCCGTGAAGGAAGTTTTCCCAAATTTTAAACGTATAAAAAGTCGATTTTCACGACCCCCTAAATAACGTTCGTTTTCGAAAATAAAATCATTCGGAACCAATTTCCTCAACCCACGATAATCCAAATAATCCCAAATATCACAACTCAATTAATATAACAATTAATGAATTACATAAATTTATTGTATGGAAATCTGGGTCTTCACACTTGACCACTTCTTTGGAAGATAAAATTGAAGCATAGTTTTAAAACACAAAACACAATTTCAGTTTTGTTACTCGATCATGTACAATACTTGACCAGTTACTTGGTTAGTTTCTTGACCAGTTACTTGATCAGTTACGTGACCAGTTACTTGGTCAGGTACCTGATCAATGTTTTCTGCCAACATCAATGAAGGATGCTTTGTGCATCATAATCACTTATGCCAACAGAAAACCACAAAACATATGAGCTCTCTTACTTTATATTCTATCCAGATTCATCCTTGTAAGAAAATAAGCTCTTGTATTTGTCAACTTTAACAATGTGTAAACAATTTCTGTGAGATTTTTGTTCTTCATGCAATTACACAATCACAGATATAATACCATATCATCAATCAATTCATCAAATTCATCTGGCATTGAGAAGTTCATCTTTCGTTTCTTCTTTTGCTTTAAGTTGTGTATCACAAAAATCTACGTATGTGTTTACACCCAACATTATCATGTTGGCCTATGACATCGTGGCTGTTTGATGAATGAAGAAATTAAGATAATCATTGGTAATTTGTAATTACTATTACTGATAATTATATTGATTTAGAGAATAAGTGCTTCATTAAGAGATTTTATCTCTTTAATATTGCATGTAGAGTATTTGTAACCATTAAGGACAGTAACTCACATATGCATTTATTGGCTAATTTGGATGAGAATGTGATTTAAATAAGCTAGCTGTTGGGTTGCTATATTGATAAGTAATTCATAAAGATATACATGAAGTGGGACTTTGAACAAGGGATGCAAATGGGGCCATGTACACGCAGCTTATAATTGATTAACTTTCTTATTCTTTTGATGCTAGTTTAATTAAAGAAGCCCTAGCCGGTAGCCTACTTGGATTGTAATAACCGCAATTTTCATTTTAATTTCGTGTAATTGTGTTGAACGATATTATACGATTTCACGAATGTTGCTCAATAATATTTCTTTTTTTGAATTATTGAAGGTTCGAAACGATTATTTTAATGAAAAGCTCGAAAATGCTCGATTTGAGAAATCGACTCTTTATACGTGCAAAATTTGGGAAAACTTCCTTCATGAAAGTTGTAGAACTCATCGATACGAGTCCATGTGTATGCGGAACACATTGTCCGGATTTGTTTTGAATTAGTTATGGATTATAGAAAATATTTATATTTTGGTATAAATAGAAAAAACCCAAGAACATTTTCAGAAAGCTTCCTTTTTGGTCTGGCCTCCTTTCCATTTTCGGAAGTCACTATTCATCATCTTCCTCTTCGTCCTCTTCGTCCGAAACCGACCGAGAGAGAGAGAGCTAAGTTCTCCAAGCTTGTTCTCCCTCTACAGACCACCAATCAACCTTAGACTAAGTCCTAGGCCTTCATCTCGATCTGCTCTACCTCTTGGATGGCGTCGCTTTCACCGGCACGGCCTCTAGCTCCGGCGAAATCGTCCGAACCAGTCAGACCCGAAAACGAACCAAAACGAGCTCCTTGCGTTTTCGGCCTCCAAACTAAGTGAAACTCCTCCCTCTACATCGACTCGATCTCCTGAAGCTCCTAGAAGTAGTTTTACAAGGCGGCGCGGCTTGTAGTGGTGGTTGGAAGCCAGCCCCGATCGGATCGAACGAAACTTTCGATCAAATATCTCGAGCTATAGACCTTCGTTTTTTATGATTCTTGGCCTGGTGAGTTCGCAAGGAAGTTCTAAACAAGTTTCTAGAAGAGATCGAGGAGTGAGGTTGCAGTTTTTACGTCGGTTTCAATCTCGCCGGTTTCTGAAAAAATTCCGGCCGCCGACTGTGTTTGGTACTTTTCGATCATTTCCAGTCATTTTTTGGTCTTGTGCTAGTTATGAAAGTTGCTCAGAATGATGAAACGAAGGGGAAAAGCTCGGCCCCAACACCATTGGTGGTGGTCGGTTGCGGCTGTCACGCCCCGAATTTTATGAATAACAATTCATAATCCGAAACATGAAAATTTTTCTTTTCTTAACACACTCACCACACGAAATAAAATCAAACCGACTTAGTCTCGGTTAATTATTACAACATAAATCCAAAATGTAATGTAAAGCTCTAAATGAGCATACACACACACCTCACAACTAAATAAATAACAAAACTGCTGTAACACCTAAGCAGCTCGGTCACCTCCCTGGTTATCCTGACCTGCAGGAATATCCGCTACACCATTGAATAGTGTACCGGGATTGCAACAACACAAAACCCGGTAAGCTTATGAAAGCTTGTATGAGTAAAAGAAGGAACTGTTACTTAATTTAACTCATTTATTCCCACACACAGCAACACTCAATTATTTCCACATATACAAATAATAACAATCTCAATCAACACCAATTCAATATAACAAGTCAACTCCAATCACTACTTTCCCCACGACTCTCTTCATCGTATTTATAAAAATACGGTACTTGACAGACTAGAGCTCTAACTGAATCGTAGCCCGTCACCTGGCCTAGGTTATGGCATCCGACATATTTATCAATTATTGTATTTCATCAATATGTATACCTATATACATATTTAGAACGTCCAATAATTCCACATACTCAACCAATCGTATCCCATCATCCACACTAGGATTAGAGCGTCCGATTACCCTCACCGGTCATTACATTGACCCTAAACCCATAAATGAACCCAATATATAATATCACATACTGAAATCAACACAACCAAGATATATCATATTATTATGGAATTACACAATTGTAATATAATCAACTCAATCATATCATCAATCAAACAATCCACTCATCAATATATATTTTCCACGTAAATATATATATACGTAATCATCCACTCAGGAATGACCACTAATACCATCTATAGTTCACACAAGAAAATTATGAAATTCATTTGTATAGTTAAAATTCATTTTACTTACCTATGGACCGTGGTAATTCAAGTCCATGAAATTTTAAAACAAATATTTAATCCGCAAATATTTTTCACACAATTACCAAAATAAATAAATTAAAATGCTCGGTTCGTAATATGAACCACGTGAGTTTTACTCACCTCGAACTCCTGCTGCGTCTTCTATATATATATAACTCACAAAAATCCAATGCTCGTCAACTCAAGCCGTCAAGTACCTAATCAAGTACGGTCTTTACTTAGAAATGAAGCATGAAATAAACCTAATTGATGATCCAACGGTCGGATTTCTAAAATAAAGCTAATCCAACGGTCGGATTCTAAAATAAAGATAATCCAACGGTTAGATCCTCACGGATTGCCCATGGAAACATCCTATCAAAATTATACGAAAATCCGATGGACGGATCTTCGTTAATCGCCTCCCGAATCACTATTTTATAATTATACGAAGATCCAAAAGTCGGATCTTCGCCCGTGACCACACAAAGTCATCGGGACAGTCATATGAACATCATATTAAAATTTGAAGTAAAACCGATGGTCTGATCTTCGTAAATCTCAAACCGAAGGTAAATTGTAAAACCGTAAATAGTAACGTTAAAACAGAAATTGACTATTTATCAACTTTTTCTAACATGACGAAGTTATATCTCAAAACGCTCGTATGGATGCATAGATCATCGTCCAGATAATAAAAACTCAAAATTCGGTCCGACGCGCCGCCACACGCGGCGGTCAGACGATGGTCAACGCGGCGGTCAACGCCGGTCAACCACCTCCGATGCAAAAGTCGTCAACTACAAACTTCTTCAAAATGAAATTTTGAACAACTTTAATACCTGACTTTTTCGGAGATGAGGTCTGGATCGTCCTCGATCGGGCTTTGAAGTTGGATTAATCTCGGCCCTCTGATCAGTCTCCAGATCGAATCAGGGACGTCGAAATCTTCAACTCTTGATCTACCACTCTACACTCAAAATCGTGATGCAAGCTATATATGGGGATGATCAGAAGGAAGAGCACGTCACGAAAATGAGGACGATCGGCCCGTGCACCGCCGGAAAAAGGGTTTTCCGGCCGGGTCGGGTTTTCGTTTCGGAGAGATTCTTCGATCCAGCTCTATGGGCAGCGGCGGGGTGTGGCGATGGCGGGGATCGACCAGGCGTGAGGCGGCGATGCGGGAGAGGGCCGGGTCCGGCGGCGGCGGGGTCGGGCGGCCCGACTTCCAGTCGGGTCGGGTCACCGGGTCTGAATGCACAGTGACCAGACCGAGAGAGAGAGACGGGGGACTGATGTGCAATAATGGAATTTTTTCGTCCTTCACAACAAACTCAGATTTTTCCACTATTTATTGAAAAATTTCGATTTTCAAATATTCATAACTTATTCATACGAACTCCGAATAATACGTTCCACATATGCACGGACTCGTATCGACGAGCTCTACAACTTTCATGAAGGAAGTTTTCCCAAATTTTGAACGTATAAAAAGTCGATTTTCACGACCCCCTAAATAACGTTCGTTTTTGAAAATAAAATCATTCGGAACCAATTTTCTCAACCCACGACAATCAAATAATCCCAAATATCACAATTCAATTAATATAACAGTTATTGAATTACATAAATTTATTGTATGAAAATCTGGGTCTTCACAGCGGCTCTGCCCCTAATTCCGGTGGCCCTTTCCGGCTACCTCCGGTGGTCTAAAATTTAGTTTCTATCCGTTTTATGATTCTACGTTTCAATACGATCATTTCGGCATATTATATGCATTTTTCAGATATCGTATGATTTAGTTATGAATTTTGAGATTTCAATCGATTTCGATTGTTAGATTTATTATCTGTGAAATTAGAACAGTCCGATGGACTTGTAGTTTTGATATGATGATCATATGATTGTCCCAGTGGCTTTGTGTGGTCATGGGCGAAGATCCTAATTAAAGAAGCCCTAGTCGGTAGCCTACTTGGATTGTAATAACCGCAATTTTCATTTTAATTTCGTGTAATTGTGTTGAACGATATTATACGATTTCACGAATGTTGCTCAATAATATTTCTTTTTTTGAATTATTGAAGGTTCGAAAAGATTATTTTAATGAAAAGCTCGAAAATGCTCGATTTGAGAAATCGACTCTTTATACGTGCAAAATTTGGGAAAACTTCCTTCATGAAAGTTGTAGAACTCATCGATACGAGTCCATGTGTATGCGGAACACATTGTCCGGATTTGTTTTGAATTAGTTATGGATTATAGAAAATATTTATATTTTGGTATAAATAGAAAAAACCCAAGAACATTTTCAGAAAGCTTCCTTTTTGGTCTGGCCTCCTTTCCATTTTCGGAAGTCACTATTCATCATCTTCCTCTTCGTCCTCTTCGTCCGAAACCGACCGAGAGAGAGAGAGCTAAGTTCTCCAAGCTTGTTCTCCCTCTACAGACCACCAATCAACCTTAGACTAAGTCCTAGGCCTTCATCTCGATCTGCTCTACCTCTTGGATGGCGTCGCTTTCACCGGCACGGCCTCTAGCTCCGGCGAAATCGTCCGAACCAGTCAGACCCGAAAACGAACCAAAACGAGCTCCTTGCGTTTTCGGCCTCCAAACTAAGTGAAACTCCTCCCTCTACATCGACTCGATCTCCTGAAGCTCCTAGAAGTAGTTTTACAAGGCGGCGCGGCTTGTAGTGGTGGTTGGAAGCCAGCCCCGATCGGATCGAACGAAACTTTCGATCCAAATATCTCGAGCTATAGACCTTCGTTTTTTATGATTCTTGGCCTGGTGAGTTCGCAAGGAAGTTCTAAACAAGTTTCTAGAAGAGATCGAGGAGTGAGGTTGCAGTTTTTACGTCGGTTTCAATCTCGCCGTTTTCTGGAAAAATTCCGGCCGCCGACTGTGTTTGGTACTTTTCGATCCTTTCCAGTCATTTTTTGGTCTTGTGCTAGTTATGAAAGTTGCTCAGAATGATGAAACGAAGGGGAAAAGCTCGGCCCCAACACCATTGGTGGTGGTCGGTTGCGGCTCTGCCCCTAATTCCGGTGGCCCTTTCCGGCTACCTCCGGAGGTCTAAAATTTAGTTTCTATCCGTTTTATGATTCTACGTTTCAATACGATCATTTCGGCATATTATATGCATTTTTCAGATATCGTATGATTTAGTTATGAATTTTGAGATTTCAATCGATTTCGATTGTTAGATTTATTATCTGTGAAATTAGAACGGTCCGATGGACTTGT
The DNA here is from genome assembly GCA_025331145.1 of Rosa persica. Classification (NCBI taxonomy): domain Eukaryota; kingdom Viridiplantae; phylum Streptophyta; class Magnoliopsida; order Rosales; family Rosaceae; genus Rosa; species Rosa persica. Next base: position 39,832,304 of record WFKR01000002.1, on the reverse strand, counting down.
AGTTTTGATATGATGATCATATGATTGTCCCAGTGGCTTTGTGTGGTCATGGGCGAAGATCCGACTGTTGGATCTTCGTATAAGTGCAAAACGGTGATTTGGGAGGCAATTCATGAGAATCCATCCGTCAGATTTTCTTATAAATTAGATTCCGGCCGTTAAATGGTAGTTTAGTTATGTTTTGGAATTATTGGCTAAATTCAAATCACATTTGATTAGGTGATTGACGGATTATATTTGGGTGAGCTGTTTCGGTATGGTTTATATTTTATTTGAAGACGCAGCGGGAGTATCGAGGTGAGTAAAACTCACGTAGTTCATATTACGAACCAAGCACTTTAAATTATTTATTTTGTGATTGTGTGAAAAATATTGTGGATTAAATATTTGTTTTTAAAAATCACATGGACTTGATCACTACGGTCTATAGGTAAGTAAAATGAATTTTAATTATACAAATGAATTTCTCGATTTTCTTGTGTGAACTATAGATGGTATTAGTAGTCATTCCTGAGTGGATGATTACGTATATATATATTTATGTGAAAAATATATATTGATTGACGTGTTGTTGAGTGATGATACGATTGAATTGGATTGATGATTTGGATTATATTTCAAATGCTTAAATTTAATAATAATATTGTGTATCTTGGATGAGTTGATTTTATCGTGTGATAATACATTGTTGTGCTCATTTAAGGATTTAAGGTCAACGTAGTGACCGGTATGGGGGAATTGGACGCTCTAATCCTAGGTGGATGATGAGATACGATTGGTTGAGTATGTACAATTATCGGACGTGCTAAATATATATATATATATATAAGTATACATATTGATGAAATACGATAAAGATAAATATGTTGGATGTCATAACCTAGGTCAGGTGACGGGCTACGATTCAGTTAGAGCTCTAGTCTGTCAAATACCGTATTTTTATAAATACGATGTTGAGGTTTTGTGAAAAAAATATGTGAGTTAGGGTTTGGTGTTGATCTGTTGATTTATTGAGATTGTTGGTTACTTGTGGATGTGGAAATTGTTGAGTGTTGATTTGAGTAGAAATAATTATGATTTAATTAAACAACAGTTCTATCTTTTTACTCATACGAGCTTTCATAAGCTTACTGGGTTTTGTGTTGTTGCAATCCCGGTACACTATTTAAATGGTGTAGCGGATATTCCTGCAGGTCAGGATAACCAGGGAGGTGACCGAGCTGCTTAGGTGTTACAGCAGTTATTTTTATTTCATTGAGTTATGAGGTTGGTATGCTCATTTAGAGCTTTACAATTCATTTTGTATTTGAGTTATAATAATTAACCGAGACTAAATTCGGTTTTGAATTTATTTCGTGTGGTGAGGATTGTTAAGAAAAGTAATTTTTAGGATGACTATTTTTAAGTTGTAGTAATTCATGTTTCGGATTTTGAATTTTTATTCTAAAATTCGGGGCGTGACATGGATAAATGCAAAGAGTTTTTTTGAGTTCGAGAGTAAGACTTCACCTCCGTTTGGTCATCCAGCAAGTCCACCTCTATATAAAGAAGCATCAACAGAAGACAGAACACACACATCTATCTCCAATCAAAACTCCATCATGAGTTTTCTTTTATTTTTCTTAGCTCCATATTAGTTTAATTTCTTTTCAATTCCTTAGTTAGTTAGCTCTGCTAGTTACAATTTCATTCATTTTACCTTTCTTGTAGTCTAATATCGATTTTGAATTGTTTACGTTGTTCTCCTTCGAACAATACTTAATAATTTTCAACTTGTTTTGTTTATTTGTTTAGCCGTTCTAGATTTTAGCTTCACTATTATTATCTTTTATTAGCTTTCTATTCCCTTTATGCTTTCAATATTGAGAATTTCATTCGTTACGAGTTCACTTTTATTGTTAAGTGTTATTACTTGGATCCAGTTGACCTAAGCCCTATGATTAGACAATTTGTATTCACTCACACTCTCACAACCACGCCCAATTCACCCGACCTTCAGCTACCAAGTCCTTGTCTCTAAGGCATCAAACCCATTGTCGAGGTTGTTCCTTCCTCGGCTTTCAATCGGTCGACGAAGTCAGAAAAACGCGCACTACATCTATTACATCTACAATTACACACTTGGCCTCTTTAGCCGTGTGATGGCACGCCCCACATTTCATTTAAGAAGGACGTTTGTTCCTTAATCTCTCAGCTATCTCGACCGAGACGATTTTAAGTGGCAACATTAATATGTTATTTTCAACATTTTGAGTAGAATTACTATGGAACAAAAGCCGTTCTACATATTGTCCACTATATCTACTATATATCTTCTAATCCTTATTTCAATATGAGGTCGAACAGAAAAAAGTCATTGACCCAAAAGAACAAGGGAAAATATTAAAAAAAGGAGCACTGTCAGCCGATTAACTAATTCCGATCAATTTCTCCTTTTTATCCTTCATCTTTCACAAAATTATGTGCTGCCACTCATGTTTTCCATTATCTCACTTAGACTCTCTCTTTCTCGATTTCTCCATCTCTTCCATAATATTTGTTGAGTAGATTAATTTTCAACGGTTGCTCTACTGTGCCAGTTTGGGTAGGTGAAATTATCCATAATATATAAAGTGATTAATAATTTTTAGGCTTTTAGCTGACTAAACAAAAAGAGTTATGTGCATATCCTAGAATTTTCAAATAAAAGAGTCCATATATAATACACATAAAATTTACTTTCTTTTTTTGGTGACACATAAATTGACTTTCTCATGCAAATGTTTTCTCTGACAACAAGCAGCTTGGGCTTTGGGACTGCGGCTTGTTGCTCAAGAAAAAAGCTTCTTAATTCTCCTCTCTTAAACCCTGCACTCTAAAACCCTCACATCGCCTCTCAAATTTTGTCTCTGACTCTCTCTCTCTCTCTCTCCCTCTCCCCGTCTGAGTTGTAATTAAGCACCCAAAATTCATGGCCACCGCAGCATTGCTCCGTTCACTACGCCGTCGTGATGTTGCAACCGCCGTCGTGAAATTTGGTGGAGATTCGGTTTTCTTTATGACTGTTACATGACTGATACTTAAAAAGTTTGATGCTTTATATATCTTATTAAGGATTAGATATATATAAACCCAGTAAGTTATTGCATAGCTAGCTTGACAAATTTGGACCCGAAGTGTTTCTTAGCAATTCTGTATGGTGTTTAGAGTTTAGACTTTGGACCTTTAACTTGACAAGTTTGTTGAAAAGGGTTGTAACTGAGACTGGTTTCTCTTTGAAGTTGTAGAGGCTCAAGATGATAGACGATATTGCATCGATGCGGTTCTACTCATGTACTAAAAACATGGGATAGTAGACATTAATTTGAACTTTGAAGTTTAGACACTTCAATATGAATCAAACAGTTGTATGGAGCAGCTTAGTCCTACTTTTGTTTGTTTGTTTCTTTTGCAGTTGAATAACACTGTAAAGACATCGCCGCATCTGACTCACAAGTGGACAAGCTTGCCAAGATCTTTCAGGTACATTGGACATGCCTAGACCGATTAGTAACTTGAGCAGTTTTTTTATATTTTTAAAATTTTTTTATTGTTTAATTTGGTTTATGCATTGGCATGGATTTAGTGATATCTTGTGCTTTGAACAGTTCAAGGCCTATTGGTAATGATGTAATTGGGATTGATTTGGGTACAACTAATTCATGTGTTGCTGTGATGGAAGGAAAGGTAAAGGCCAATGACATGTTCTTATTAATTTTCTAGGCGAATATCTTGTATATGCTACTTTTGTTGCATGTGGTTTATGTCTCATTGTGGATTTGTCACAGATTCCCAAAGTTGTTGAGAACTCTGAGGGTGCTCGGACCACACCATCAGTAGTTGCCTTCAATCAGAAAGGAGAACTACTAGTTGGTACTCCAGCAAAACGTCAAGCGGTCACCAACCCATCGAATACAGTTTATGCAGCCAAGCGACTGATTGCTAGGCTCTTTGATGATCCCCAAATACAAAAAGAAATGAAGATGGTTCCATATAAGATAGTCAAACCTCCAAACGGAGATTCATGGGTTGACATCAATGGGCAGCAGTACTCCCCAAGCCAAATTGGAGCCTTTGTTCTTACAAAGATGAAACTGCTGAGGCTTACCTAGGAAAGTCTGTGTCGAAAGCTGTTATTACAGTTCCAGCTTATTTTGACGATGCTCAGAGACAAGCGACAACTGATGCCGGAAGGATTGCAGGCCTCGAAGTACTCAGAATCATAAATGAGCCAACTGCTGCTGCACTATCCTACGGTATGAACAGCAAGGAAGGGCTAATAGCTGTATTTGATCTTGGTGGTGGAACATTTGATGTATCCATTTTGGAGATATCAAATGGTGTTTTTGAGGTAAGCATGGCACGGTTTTTCCATCTCTCCTCCTTTACTTATTACTATAATTTGGAAGCTGTCAATAAGAAGTGTCTTTTATGATTTATCTAGGTGAAAGCAACTAATGGTGACACATTATTGGGAGGAGAGGATTTTGACAACGCTTTGCTGGACTACTTGGTGAGCGAATTCAAAAGGACTGATAGGATCGATCTTACGAAAGATAAGCTTGCTTTGCAGAGGCTTCGGGAGGCAGCTGAGAAGTCCAAGATTGAACTTTCATCAACATCCCAAACAGAGATAAACCTGCCCTTCATTACAGCTGACGCTTCAGGTGCTAAACATCTGAACATCACCCTGACCAGGTCAAAATTTGAAAGTCTGGTAAATCACTTAATTGAGAGGACAAAGGCTCCATGTAAGAATTGTTTGAAGGATGCCAACTTGACAATTCAGGATGTGGATGAGGTCCTTCTTGTTGGAGGAATGTCTCGCGTTCCCAAAGTGCAAGAAGTGGTGCAAGAGATATTTGGAAAAAGCGCAAGCAAGGGGGTCAATCCTGATGAGGCAGTTGCCTTGGGAGCAGCCATCCAAGGTGGTATCCTCCGTGGTGATGTTAAGGAGTTGCTTCTTCTTGATGTCACACCTCTATCACTGGGTATTGAGACAATGGGTGGTATCTTCACCAAGCTGATTGCCAGGAACACAACAATTCCAACAAAGAAGAGTCAGGTCAGTCTTCAAAGCCTTAAAAGTTTATTAAGATGATTGCATGGTCTTGGCCTGGAATATAATTTTATTGGTTTCACATTAGTTATCACAGAAGTTAATGTGGGGTGGGAGGCCTAGTTGACATGATTGTGGCTGTGCCTTTTCCACTTGCAGTCTCTATTTTCTTATTTAGCGACTTAGCCGTAACCTTTGAATCTTGGTAATGGATTAATGGATTATGTCCCTGAGAGATATGCTTTTTGGCCTCTCCAGTTAGCCTTGAATTTCAATCGAACTGCACATGTTGCTGAAAGTATTTTCATCTTACGTACCTTGTGTCATGCACTGTGTTCCTTATATGTCTCTGCAACATTGCAGGTCTTTTCGACAGCAGCTGACAACCAAACCCAGGTTGGTGTCAAGGTGCTACAAGGAGAGCGTGAAATGGCTTGTGACAACAAGCCCCTGGGAGAGTTTGAGCTCCGAGGCATTCCTCCAGCACCAAGAGGCATGCCTCAGATTGAAGTCACATTTGATATTGATGCCAATGGCATAGTTACCGTTTCTGCCAAGGACAAAGCCACTGGTAAAGAACAACAGGTTACTATCAACAACACATCAGGTCGGCTCAGTGAAGAGGAAATTGAGAGGATGGTCAAGGAAGCAGAGATGCACGCTCAGAGAGATCAGGAAAGGAAAGCTCTCGTTGATCTCAGAAACAGTGCAGAGACCAGCATCTACAGCATTGAGAAGAGCTTAGCCGAGTACCGGGACAAGGTTCCGAGTGAAACCGCTAAACAAATCGAGGATTCAGTTGCAGATTTGAGAAAGGCAATGGGAGAGGATAATGTGGATGAACTTAAGTCCAAGCTTGATGCTGCTAACACAGCTGTCTCAAAGATTGGGGAGCACATGTCTGGTGGTTTTCTGGAGGTAGCTCCTCATCTGGTTCACAGGGTGGAGACCAGACTCCTGAGGCAGATTTCTACGAAGAAGCGAGGAAGTGAGTGCCTGCAGCATAAATGGTTCAGGTATGAATATTTATGTTACTTTCAACTTGGAACTTTTATAAGCCACTTCATGTTATATATATTGATATCCTTATTTGATGTATTTGATTGTTTGATGCATTTTCATGAAAAGATGGCAACTACAATCGAGCGAAAATGTTCTCCGACTCCAAAGTCCAAATAGTTGTTTGTCAGAAAGATCCAGTGCTAAGCATCTATGATGTTACAATTAACATAATATTTACTATAATATCAAATTACTGTTGAATGAGGCTTTTTCCACCATGATTTTTATTTATGCATAACTTTGGGGTGAAGGTAAAAAGTTGCACTTTGGCAGTTTTGACTATTATGAGGTTTAAGTTCTTAACGAATACAAGAAATTTTCTTTCGTGTATGTGAATAATTTAGACGAGAAAGCAACTTGTTAAAACAAAATTTTATTTTATTAAGAAGAATTACACACAAAATAGAGAACCAATAATACCAAAATATCAAAAAATAAGAAACAGGAAAAGCATCTAATCTGCACATCCAATGAACGTAAAGGGTATTGAGACATCAACAAGATTGAATTACCAGACCCTGCTTATATCAAGCATAAACTTCAGTGTAACATTATTTGTTAGATAGTTTTACTTTCTACAGATGGAAGGAAAGTGTTATATATGTTATACATGTCATGAACTATAAATCATTCTATTTATCAATCATTCCCAACTTGTTAATTGATCAATATTTTCGCTACCATTGTTTTGTTTCCACACGAGAAGATATTTTGGGAAGAACTCCTGTTTATTTATTGGTATCATATCACATCTATTTGATTGCTTGATGCATTTTCATGAGAATATGACAACTACAATGAGACTAGAGCTTTGAGGCTTCGAGCCAAAAACTCGTTTGTTGGAATGACCCAGAGAGATAAGCATGTATGGTATGACGATTAACATTTCGTATCATATAGATTTTAGATATCAAATTACTAGGATGAGGCTTTTTTTGCTATGGTTATTATTCATGGATTAACTGTGGGGTAAAAGTATAAAGATTTACCGTTGGAGTAAATGACCTGAACCTCAAAGTCTTCGCAGCTGGAGTTCAATCATGATATTAGTCATACCAAAACAATATCAAGGGAAGATGTCATGCGACTCCAAAAGTCCAAATAGTTGTTTGTCAAAAAGATCTAGAGCTAAGCATCCAAGGTGTGACAATTAACATATTACTATAGTTTAGTAGTTTATCTGCAATATCAAATTACTTTTGGATGGGGATTTTTAACTGTGGGGTTAAGGTGAATGTTGCACTTTTGTAGTTATAACTTATGAGTCTTAAGTTTTTATTTTCTAACTAGAATTTGCCATAAATTTTTCATTTGTGAATGGTTTAGAGAGAGAGAACAAAAAAAACTTGTTGAATCCAACTTATTAAAAAAATTGTACATAAAAGCCAAAGAAATCAAACTTGATGAAAATAAGAAACAACACAATCATTTGCAGATGGATCTGTGATCAGAATATGAATTACGCATGATTGGAGAACCACCCATGGTTTGTCAAAGAGGGTAGATAATCACCAATGTCTTGTCATACAGTTTTACTCCCTATATTCATCCACATAAAAATTGTGCAATTGAAGTAAACGTGAATTACAAATCATTTTATTAATCAATCATTCCCCACTTGTCATTAGTCTTCCCCTATATCTCAGTGATCGATGTTTTCTGGTACAATTGCATTGTTTCCACATAGAAATACATTCGTACCATTGTATTGTTAAATACATTCAAGCAATTCTTTAATATTGCTTCCCTTCTTTAGCCAAGAACTCATGCTTATTTATATTGATACCATATTCACGCTTATTTGATTATCATATGTCATGAGAAAATGATAACTACAATGTAAAGCTTTGGGATCCCAAATACTAGTTTGTTGGAATGATCTAGAGAGCTAAGCATGTATTGTGTGACAACTAACGTTTCGTATCGTATAGATTTTTGATATCAAATTACTCTAGGATTAGGCTTTTCTTACTACGGTTATTAGTCATGGATTAACTGTGGGACAAAGGTAAAAAGATTTACCATTGGAGTAAATGACTCATGAACCTCAAAGTCTTCCCAGCTGGAGTCTGGAAACCTTAATCATGATTTTGCATTACTACTTAAATGAGTTAAATCCTTCAGTATATACAACTTCCCCCAATTGAGGCAATGAGGCACATTCAAGGCTGATAGTAACCACATAGGAAAGCTCCAAGCTCCATTGGTTTTGCACTATAGGGGAAGAATGCATAGTAGCTAGAACTCTAATGTATCCATCACGGTGTTGAGGACCTTCAGTTGCAATATCAGGTCTAATCTTAAGGAATCAAGCTAGTAGTTGCATGAGCTATGGCCGATTCCGATTTCAGTTTGGGAGATCCAAACCCAGAAGTAGAAAACTCCATCTGCCTCAACTTGAGCACCAAGAACAGCACAATCCCACACCCAAACCCCAGCGCAGAGCTAGACCCTGTCAACGAAACCGCAGCACAGACCAACATCACAAACGACTCCTCTTTCGTATTCATGTCCTTGGACGCCATAGCCAATTCAATCCCAGCAAACAGCAAAAGCACCCCAAGAATCCCAACCGGAAACTGATTCAAAATACTCACAAATGAATTCCCAAACACCAAAGCAAGCACCAATTTTCCAATCCCCAAGAACACAACAGAAGCACCACTCCTGCCCCCGAATCGGTACTGCCCGGCTAGCCCACCGGCTCCGTGGCACACCGGCATTGCCCCGAACCAGCACCCAACAAAGTTCATGATGCCAACACTAATCGAAACAGTCCTGGGCGAAGCTTCCCGATCCGGAAACAGGTCACCTGATAATTTGCAAACCGCAATCACAGAGTTCAAAATTGATAAGGGGATTTGCGGAATTGCTCCCCGGAGAAACCCGATTTTCCAATCGTCCCATGTGATTCTGAGCACTTGGATTTTGGAGGGGCCGAATTTGAGGTCGCCGAAAATGGAAGTGTCGCGGATAAAGCAGAGGACTAACCCGAATAAGAAGACTATGAGAGCCGCGGGAATGGCGGAGAGGATCTTGAGCCTTCTGCGGAGACGATATTGAGATAGCGGCAATGAATCAACCGGGTTTTGGGTTTGATCGGCGTGATCGCCGGAGCCAGTGGCGAGGATAAGAAACAACAGCGCGCTTAGGGTGACGATAAGGCCGTCGAGGCCGAGCCAGGGGCGGGAGGAGCCGGACTTGGAGGCGGCTAGGTCTTGTTCGAATCTGATGTATTTGATGGCGGAGAAGGCGAAGGCAAGGCCCTGGGAGAGCTGGACGCCGCGGACAACAGGCAAGGGGATGAAGCGGTAGAGGAAGGACATGAGGCCGGTGGCGCCGAGGAGGAGGAGGACAGCGGCGGTGGAGAGGCCGGCGGCGGCGATCTGGGGGAGAGTGAGGTGTGGGGACTCGGAGATGGCGACGGCGGCGATGGACTTCATGGGCTGGACGGGCATGGGGATGCCGAAGAGGAGGCCGGTGGCGAAGTTGTAGAGGGAGGTGAAGATGAGGGTGGTGCTGAGGTCGAGGTGGGAGACTAAGGTAAGGGCCAAGACGATGGGGATGTAGGTGCCGAGGTCGCCGACTGCGCCGGAAAGTTCTGCGCAGAGGGTGGTCTTGAGGCGGAGGTGGTGGCGCCATCGGTTCCAAGGGGCGGTGGTGGTGAAGGAGAGTGAAGATTCTTCCATGGTGGAGTTGGGCAGCTGATGAGAACCTGGTAGCTAAGTGTAGATGAAGGATTCCACCCTTTTTACTCCAAAGAAGACACTACCCGTAAATCCAAATATTTTTATATACTGGGGGCTGCTTAAAGCTTGGTGATTTATGATGAACGATAGTTTTGGAGGGAAGTTCCACCATGAAAGAGTGAAAGAAGGTTAATGCATTTTTTCTTTTCCTAAAATTATACAGATGGCATCCTGATTGGTTGAATGAATTTAATGGTTCACTCGTACATGCGAACACTCGGCCAAACAAATTTGTTAGGAATTTAGGATATTGATTTCAGTGATTTGCAATGGGTAGAGTTTATCATGTACTTCATGAAAAAAGGGAAAAAATGTCAAACTTTATAAATGCAAATGCATTATAAATTTCTTTTGAGCTCGCTATAGTAGCGAACTTATACAAATAACGAACTCTTTGCCTTCAAAGGTAAAATCATCAACTAGCCTCTTATTAGCCAATTACACAATTGTGGTACCAATAGAAAATTACTTCCTAGCAAACCAATAGGATTTATTCCTCATCCATAAGCCATTTGAGGTGTGACCTCCATTCAGGATAGTTACCAACTCCAATAGAAGCCTTTATTCGACTATATATGTATTTGAAAACCATATACTGATATACCGACCTAAAAACCCAAGAAGGTCTAATTCTTAGGTCCGGCCATCCTAATCCGCTAAGTAATAAGTAAGGTGGCAAGACACCCTCGTTGAGAGCCCATGGATGTAATACCCGCAAATTTCATTTTAAATTCGAGTAATTGTATCGAATAATTATTATGCGATTTCACGATTTATGTTCGATAATAATTCATTTTTGCAATTATTGAAGTTTCGAAACAATTATTTTTAACGAAAAGCTCGAAATACTCGGTTTGAGAAATCGACTTTTTCTACGTACGAAATTTGGAGAAACTTCCTTCATGAAAGTTGTAGAGCTCGTCGATACGAGTCCGTACACGTGCGGAACACGAAGATCAGATTTTTTCTGATTTAGTTATCGAATTACGAAGTTTTCCGAAAACTTGTATATATAGAAAATTTTTGGGAAACCCTAATTTTCCACCGGCCTCCTTCTCTTTCTTTTTCTGGAAATTTCACTGTTCATCATCTCTCTCAGCTCTCTCACCCGTCTCTCTCTCGACCGAAAAGGAGAGAAAACTTCTCCTTAATTGTTCTCCCTCCACAGACCACTTCTCGACCTCAAACCAAGTCTCAGGCGTTCGTCTCGAGCTGCTCTAGCTCCCGGAGGCAGTTCCACAAGGCGGCGCAGCCTGTGGCGGCGCCGGCACGGCCCGAACCGAAAACCACCATTTTCGGTTCGATCTCGATATCTCGAGCTACACTCCACCATCTCACTTGATTCTTGGCTCATTGAGCTCGCCTCAACTCCCTCTACAAGCACCAAGAAGGACCGGAACTGGGTCGAACGTTTTCACGTTCGTCGGAGCTCGACCCGAACGGATCGAAATACCGAAACTTTCGATCAAGATATCTCGAGCTATACACGATCGTTTCTTGTGATTCTTGGCTTGTTGAGTTCGCAAGGAAGTTCTGAACAAGTTTCCAGAAGGGATCGGGGCCTGAGGTTGCAGTTTTCACGTCGGTTTTCAAGCTCGCCGGTTTCTGCATTTTTCGATCCCTTCCCGTCATTTTTAGGTCTTGTGCTAGTTATGAAAGTTGCTCAGAATGATGAAACGAAGGGGACAAGCTCGGGCCCGACACCATTGGCGGTGGTCGGTGGCGGCTCTGTCCCTAACTCCGGCGGCCTTTTCCGGCCACCTCCGGAGGTCTAAAATTTGGTTTCTGTCCATGTTATGATTCTATGTTTTGATACGATCATTTCGGCGTATTATACGCATTTTTCGGATATCGTATGAATTAGTTATGAATTTTGTGATTTCGATCGATTTCGATCGTTAGATTTGTGATCTGTGAAATTATGACAGTCGGATGAACTTGTAAATTTGTTATGATGATCATATGACTGTCCCAGAGGCTTTGTGTGGTCATGGGCGAAGATCCGACCGTTGGATCTTCGTATATGTGAAAAACGGTAATTAGGGGAGCGATTCGTGAGAAACCGCTCGTCGGATTTTAATGTAGATTAGAATCTGGCCGTTAATTAGTAGTTAAATTATGTGTTGAAATTGTTGGCTAAATTCGAATCACATTTGATTAGGTGATTGACGGATTTTATTTGAGTGGGCTATTCGGCGTTAATTATAAATTATAATTATATTGAAGACGCAGCGGGAGTTTCGAGGTGAGTAAAACTCACGTGGTTCATATTACGAACCGAGCATTTTAAATTATTTATTTTTGATAATTGTGTGAAAAATATTTGCGGATTAAATATTTGTTTTAAAATTTCATGGACTTGAATCACCACGGTTCATAGGTAAGTAAAATGAATTTTAACTATACAAATGAATTTCATAATTTTCTTGTGTGAACTATAGATGGTATTAGTGGTCATTCCTGAGTGGATGATTACGTATATATATATTTACGTGGAAAATATATATTGATGAGTGGATTGTTGTGTGATGATATGTTGAGTAGAATTGATGAATTGATTTTATTTCAATTTGTATAATTCCATAATAATATGGTGTATCTTGGTTGGGTTGATTTCAGTATGTGATATTATATATTTTGTTCATTTATGGGTTTAGGGTCGACGTAATGACCGGTGTGGGTAATCGGACGCTCTAATCCTAGTGTGGATGATGGGATACGATTGGTTGAGTATGTGGAATTATTGGACGTTCTAAATATGTATATAGGTATACATATTGATGAAATACAATAATTGATAAATATGTCGGATGCCATAACCTAGGCCAGGTGACGGGCTACGATTCAGTTAGAGGTCTAGTCTGTCAAGTACCGTATTTTTATAAATACGATGATGAGAGTTGTGGAGAAAGTTGTGAGTTGGGTTGTCTTGATATATTTAATTGGTGTTGATTGAGATTGTTATTATTTGCATATGTGGAAATTATTCAGTGTTGCTGTGTGTGGGAATAAATGAGATTAAATTAAGTCACAGTTCCTTCTTTTACTCATACAAGCTTTCATAAGCTTACAGGGTTTTGTGTTATTGCAATCCCGGTACACTATTCAATGGTGTAGCGGATATTCCTGCAGGTCAGGATAACCAGGGAGGTGACCGAGCTGCTTAGGTGTTACAGCAGTTTTGTTATTTATTTAGTTGTGAGGTGTGTGTATGCTCATTTAGAGCTTTACATTACATTTTGGATTTGAGTTGTAATAATTAACCGAGACTAAATTCGGTTTGATTTTATTTCGTGTGGTGAGTATGTTAAGAAAAGAAATTTTCAGGATGATTATTTTGAGTTGTAGTATTTTCATGTTTCGGATTTAGAATTGTTATTCTAAAATTCGGGGCGTGACAATGGATTAGGCCAAGAGAACCTCGAACGGCCCAAACCCACACTCAAGCAACCTTAGCATAAGCACAAGCCATTTCTACTAAGTCGTCGCTGACCGAACTTCTAGCTGTCGTCCCTTCCGCAGTATCACTCTGGGTCTTCCCATAGCCGAGACCACCAAAGCAAGCCCAATCCAAGCAGGCAGGACCGAAGACAATAAACTTGATCTACTCTGCGCTACTCCTCCCTGATGACCCGGTGTTGCCGCTACTGCAACACTAATAACATGCACCGGCCGTAACCGGAAAAATCGAGCCGTACCCTCAAAGCCGCGGTACTCTTGTTGCCATCCACCCTAATTCCTCCAGGATCTAATCACCCAAAACAACGAGACACCAGCCAAGCTAAAACCGGTTCAGAGACAAAGCTCACCCTCTATTGGCAACAAATGCAGAGCAATGTCCCTAGGCTAGAAGACCGCTGAAACCCTTGACGAAATTCTTTTCTGTGCTCAACAAAGCCATGAGAGAGGTAGCTGATTTTTTTTTTATTTTTTATTAAGGTTACTCCCTAGAGTACAAATAACATTAGTCTTTCAAATGCATTTCATTATTTCCTTATAAGAATTTGATTTCGGTCCTTTTAACATAAATTTTTGTGTTAATTTATACGGAAAATCGTCCGTACAGTATCTGATCTTTTCTCCATTCTAAACTTCAGTACCTCACGTTCAGAAAATATCAGAACGGTACCTGAGGTTTCGACCCCGACCGAATATTGGTACCTGGTGCCGTTAGCTCTGTTACAAAAATTGACAACTGAAGGATATTTTCGTCTTCTCATATTTTAAACCATTATTTTTTTATCTAATTCATTTTTTTTCTATTTTCTTTTTCTCTCTCCCTACTATTCCTCTCTCTCTCTCTCTCTCTCTCTCTTGTCCCCATTCAAACCCAAAACCCTTCCCTGCAATCTACATCATGCCTCCTCTTCTTCCTCCTCAAATATCTCATTGATGAGAGCCCTCTCTAGCTGCTCCACCCTCTGCGACAATGACCCCAATAGTGGGGTTTGTTTTTCCGGTGAACCAGCTCTGTCACCAGACCCACCATCCACTCATTCTCTACCACCATCTTCTCTAGTAGCTCCTCTTTTTTCTTGCTCTGCGTTGAATCAGAGTTGAACCTAACTTTAAACCCGACCAAGGAGTAAACCCAATGACTTGCTCAAGGACTTGGCTTTGTCTGGGTTTGGGGAAATCGAAGTGATCGACATGGAAATCTTCTCAGGTCATTTTCCTTTAACCACTTTAGTGGTGTTCTGGGTTGAAATTTGCTACGGATGTTGTTTGAATCACAAAGTTTGGGGATGGGGTCGTGTGGTTATGGTTGTGGTGGTGGTGATGGTGGCTGATGAATGATGGTTTTCCAATTCCTCCGCGGCCCCCTATCGAAGCCAGCCACTCCCGCTTCTCGAGTGACTCTGTTAGACAGCTGTTGCGGTGATGGTGATGGTGGCTGATGGATAATTGCTCACCGACTCTGCTGGAGTGTTGTTGTGCTGCTACGCCGCCTTGAAATTGTTGGTGCCTGACCATGACTTAAACATTCCTGTCGTCGCCGCATGAGCCCTTCCCACCTACGACCCTTCTGACCCTTCCACTTTGGCATTCCTGTAAATAAAAAAATAAAAAAATATTTTTTTTATTATGAGAAAAAAAGGGTTATTAAAAAAAGGTAAATTGTTCATTTAATGATCAAAATATGCCAGATGTTAGTTTTTGTAACGGAGTACCAGGTACCGATCTTCGGTCTAGGTCAGAACCTCAGGTATAGTTCATATATTTTCTTTACGTGAGATACTAAAGTTTAGAATGAGGAAAATATCAGGTACTGTATGAACGATTTTCCCTAATTTATATATAAATAAATTATGAGCATCACAATTCATGTTACAAAGAATTCATTAAATAGGTTGAGGGACTGCATGCAGAAATCATTTTGCAATATTTTTATGTTAATTTACAGGAATGATTTCAGTTTACCTACTCCAACTTTAGGGTAATCTTCATGTTAGTCTCTATTCTTTTAATTTCATCAAGATTAGGCTATATATTTTAAACAGTTGTGTCCAATCCATCCAAATCTTCTATCAAGTGATGACGTGGCTGAAGACGAGTTGCAAAATTCCTATTGTGGCCCTCGTCAAACCTAAATGAAAAAAAAAATCTCTTATTTTCTCAGTTCTTCAGTTTTTACCTAGTTTCTCAGAGTCAATCCCAGTCTGTTTACAAGGCTGGGTTTCCCTTATTTCCATTTCCTCCATTGAAAATGGAATTGAAGTTTTCCACCCAGTGAGATTGGCTGCTTCACCTTCTTCAAGTCAATGTAAATCTTCAACGCCTTGATTTCGTATTCACGAACCCGTTTTCTTGCATCTGCTTCCGATGGGTTTCGGGTCAAGTCAATAAGACACTGGTTCGGATGGGTTTGGGCCTCGGCATGCTGTAGCACGAAGACGATGACCTCGATCTCAACCCGTACATGGAGTCTGACTCCGATGAAGAAAACCCACTTCCACAACTCAAATCCGAAGAGCTGGAGCTCGAATTCAAGAACCTTCTGTCGAAATCAGTTGTTGAATTTCTTCGAACCACGACTTTCTCTGCAGACGCATCTCTCTTCTCCATCCATCTCTATCAAGCAGGCTCGCCGGAGACTCATGATTTCCTCCTCTGCTTTGACGGGCGTTAATAGAAACAATACTGCAAATGGGCAGATGGTTTGTTGTATAAGGAAACGTCTTCCTTTGCTTCTTCATCTACAAATTTTTTCTGTGATTCAAACCACATTGCTCCTAGCTATGGGATTCACAATTTAGGTAAATATTTTAGATTTTTTCTCCTAGGTTTTGTTCATTTTCAATTTTATTTGTTTTCTTATTCTCAAGTTTCATGCTTTGTGGGTTTGAATCTGAGATTTTGGACATTGGGTTTTGTCTATGTTCAATCTATCTGGGTTCAATGAAGTTTTGGATATTTGATAATTAAGAGTTGGTTAGATTCATTATATTCTTGCTTCATCTAAATCAATTGGCCGGGGTTCGTGTTCCTATTAGTTTCTGCAAAAAAGTTAGGATTTTGGGTTGATTGGTAATTGGGTATTTGGGATTAAATTTTGTTAAAGTGCAATAGAGGGATTACCTCTGATCTTGTATATATTGTTATGACTTATGACTGTTTCTGCTTCTGCAGATTCTCAAAAAGGTAATTGATGCAGATTGAAGAACTGAGAAAATAAGAGAATTTTTTTTTTATTTAGGTTTGACGAGGGGTGCTATAGGAATTTCACAACTCTGTCTTCTGTCACGTCATCACTTGACTGAAGATTTGAATGGATTGGACATGACTGACTAAAATTGAGAGTACAAGGATAATCTGGATGAAATTAAAATAACAGAGATTAACATTAAAATTTCCCTAAAGGTGAAGTAGGTAAATTGAAATTAATCATAATTTATATATAAATAAATTATGAGCATAACAATTCATTTTACAGAGAATTGATTAAAATAAATTAAGTTGAGGGACTGCATGCAAAAATCATTTTTCAAAAATTTTCGAGCACTTGAATTCAAAAATCCAATTAAATTGCACATCTCTAACCATCCATTGGTAGTTCAAATTTGTTAGTGGCTTTACCAATTACCCACCAAAATCATTTAGTTAATATTTTTTGGGCAAATTACTAGTAACTTGTTTTTCAAGGGGGTAATTCCCGTGTGGCCAGAAAAATTCTTTAATGATTTAAAAGGGTAGTATCTTATTTTATTCCTTAGCTGTTGATTCTGCCTTTTGGCTTTAAAGACTTTGTTTTAAAACTTTTAGAAAAAAAAAAACAAAGTTAGCCTTCAACATGTCAAACTTTTTCACCAAACGGTTACTTTAACATACAGAATCACTGCTGCTTGTCTTAATCCTACGGTTTTCAAAACAGATTTTTTCTGGTAAAGGAAAATCTAGAACTCCAGGATTCCATAAGATTCTACAGGAAACATATAAGAAACAGATAGATAGAGATATTTTGACAATAGTGGATGGGTAATCTGACTTTATTTCTTCAAATATAAATACACGCTAATGATTTAGAGCCTCATTCTCAGGTAAATAGTAAAAGACTGTTTAGCTATCCATGAGAACTAGAGTGGCTTACTTACTTGAAATGAAAGTACACTGCACACCAAACAGGAAGGGAAGAACACACTGCTACTATGACTTTCTTATTTCTTGAGAGAAGACTCTTCTGCTCAATTTTCTGATACCTTACAAATGAAACCTAAGGCTCCTTATATAGGGAGCGGAACTCAAACTACAATTCAAAACATAAAAATATACAGAAGGACTCCGTGATTTTCTGCTTTTGTGAGTGCTCATGATAATGGAGGTCGGATGTCAAAAGCAGATTCTTCTTAGGTGAAATGTTTCTCACCTGCTCCTTTTTGAAAAGCAAAAGCATCTTTTTTGAAAAAGGTAACAATTGCTTCTTTGGCACTTTTTCTTTGCCAGATGTTTTACATATTGTCATCAGTTTTTGAGTTGTGGCCAAGGACAAAGGAGACGTTGTCAGCTTGGGACATTCTAGCAGTTGTGGCATTGTCTTCGACATCTGTATCAACATACATCTTGTAGTGGTTGTCATTTTCAAGTCTTTCAACCCACTGTAAGCATGCCAGTGTCGAGTCTATCTCTTTCTGGTGAGAGATAAGAAAATGTCACTGTTGACTACGTCAGGATGATCATAAGCAGTGATAATTGTTTATTCTCCTGCTGCCAGGAAAGTATTCTTTGTGTCTTCAGAGATTATCTTGTTGATGTAGTCTAAGGCCATGGATTTCATCCATGTGATGCTTGAATTTGGCTGGCCATTGTATGCAACACATGCAGGTTGAAGATATCTTCTTTGACTAATTCTCACATGATGATATGGAGAAA
Organism: Rosa persica; assembly: GCA_025331145.1. Taxonomy (NCBI): domain Eukaryota; kingdom Viridiplantae; phylum Streptophyta; class Magnoliopsida; order Rosales; family Rosaceae; genus Rosa; species Rosa persica. The sequence goes on along the minus strand of WFKR01000002.1, from coordinate 39,814,049 downwards.
TATACTCAACTTCACCGTTTGCCTTCTGAATCCATTCAGGTGGAGTGGATCTGAACTTTAATCGAAGCATGCTGTCATTTTTTCTGACATTTTTGACAGTGTTGACTATGATAGGAGGCAGGCCTTTGAGATCTTCATTTGTTTTAGTCCACAAATTATGGACAAAACCATTCTCAACAAGCCAAAGCTTGTGTTCTTGAGGATGCTCACTCTGAACATTTATTAAGTATCTTCCAACATAAGGTCCACTTACTATAAAGAGTGTTGGAGGAATACACGCCTCAGCATTATGTCTTCCAATCAAATTATGAAAATCAAACCAATCTGATTCTTTTAGTGCAATAATAGGGATTCTTGCACTTTCTGAATCTTCAAGATAGTGAATTTTTTCTTTCTGTACAGCACTCTGCTGTGTTTCAAATTGTGGTCTAGCATTTTCATAGAGTTCTTCAGCTACGGCAAACAAGGCTGGGAACATAAGTCCACTGTTTCTTTCTTGAAAGGCAAATAAGAGATTGTCAAGGATTGCCTTCTGATGGTAAGCTAATCTCCTGCCAGTTCTGAACACAGGAGTGTCAAACGTTTGTAACTCATAATTGAACACATTTATTACTCCAGCTGGAGCATGTTTGCTTTTTGGCAAAGCAACAGCCTTCAACGGTCTTGATGCACCTTTACCGTCTGCCGTTTGAGACAGGCTAGCCAATCCTTTACCCTGGGATTGATCAGCTGTGGCTTGTCCTTTTGGACTTAGCAGAAACCTTTTGAGGAGTTTCTCTTTAGGTTCTTGTACAGATTTATGCTCTTTCCCAGTTCTTCTATTTCTGGGATTGCGACCTTCGTCGTCATCTCTTCTAAACATTGCCATTTCTCTGGTTAAGGCATCTGGAAGATAGTTCTTGTTACCTGAAATTAATTCAACAATATAATCATATTGATTAAGAAATAACTGCTAGTTTGCTAGCCTTCCTCTGTCAGCTGCATTATTAAGTTTAAAATTTTTGAAATTCTTTACTCTAGCACAATCGGTACGGACAGTAAAGGGTTTTCCAAGAAAAGCTGGAGAGTTTAAAATTGTTTTCTTGATAACTAAAATTTCTTTTTCCCCTGTGGGATAATTTAGTTCTGCAGGGCTAAACTTGCCACTACAAAATTTACAGTTTTTTTCAATGTTAGTTCCAGGTGTTTTTGCCAGGATTACACCGGACTAATAATTATCACTCGCATCTGTCTAGAGAATAATATCATCATTCTCTTCTGGTTGTTGAAGAGGAGGGAGGTTTTTGCAGAGATTTTTTATATGCTTCATAATTTTTTCATCATCTCCTGTGAAGTTCCATTTTCTTTTGGAACTTGTTTTAGAGGATAACATTGCTGTTAGACCTGAGATTTTGGGAATGAAGTCTCTCGCATAATTAATAAATCCTAAGAATCTCTCTAGACTCTTAGCATCAGAGATCTTATCTGGGAATTTCCAGATTTTCTCAAGAATGTGGGGTTGGAGTTTTATCACTCCATTCTTGATGTTTATTCCTAGGAAATCAACATCATCGAGGATAAAGAAGATTTTCTTCTCACATAGGATGATTCCATGCTGAACTGTCAGCTTTACAACCTCGTGGAGGTGTTTCATATGCTCTTCTCTGTTTTTGGAGAAGACAAGGATGTCATCAATATAGACAACGCAGAATTCAGCCACATGTTTAAAGATGTTATCCATCTTTCTTTGGAAGATTGAGGGGGCTTGTTTTAGACCAAAAGACATTACTAACCATTCATAATGACCTTGCGGTGTTCCAAATGCAGTGAAAGGAATGCTCTCAGGGTGCATCTTGACTTGCCAAAAACCCGACTTTGCATCGAATTTTGAAAAGACCTTAGCTCCTCTGAGCTGGTTGATCAGTACTCTTACTTGAGCAATTTGATAACCGTCTTTAACGGTTTTCTTATTGACATCTCTATAGTCAATTACTATTCTAGCTTTTCCTCTAAGACTTTCTGCATGATTTCTCACGTAAAAAGCTGGTGCATGATGAGGGCTAGTGGAGGGTCGAATTAATCTCTTGTTCAAGAGATCTTCGATGTCTTTTCTGAATTCTTTCTGATCCCTCTTTGTAGTGAGGAATTGCTTTGACATGACAGATAACATTCATATCATGTAATCTTAATTCACAGACCACTGGGTCTTTTTCCCAAAATATCTGAGGGTCTACATCGATATTCTGTTTGAGTAGTTCCTTGATTTTCTCGAGAGTTGGAATTTCTTGGGATTCAAGCTTATTTTAGAAGTGCTTGAGGTTATGCTCATGGATGAAACTAGCTTCTTCTTCTTCACTAGTTTCTTCTTTTTCTTCTTCAGAAGATTCTTCAACAAGTAGTTCTTCTTGTGGTTTGATTTGAAGTATGGGTTCGAATTTAGGTTTGTAGGTAAGATCACCACTATTCTGTTGCGATCTCTGATATTGTGTAGTAAAGTGCAGACCTACTACACTTTTGGCTTGAATAAGCCTATCTGCCCAGAACACCCGTTCTCCTTTTCTGAAGCCTATCGCTTCTTCATCCTGGATGAATCTCTGTTGGAGAATAAAGTCATTTCCCAACAAGAAATCTGATCCTTAGCCTTCAGATTATCAAATGTTGTGGATGATAAATGTTCCTCCACCAATGGTGATATGAACATTTTTTGCTACTTTGTTCATAGTAAGGTGACTTCCGTCAACAGTGACACCAGTAGCTGTTCTTTTCTTATCTACTTTCCATAGATCATCTTAAATTGCAAATCTTTTTGCAACAGTAAATCCTGATCCATTATCTACGAATGCATGTAGATGATATTTCTTGTGATCAGGGAATTTGAGTCCAATCTCTATATAGTTGCTGTATTTACAAGTAGAGATGACTTTCGATTGTTGAAGCTCATTCTCTTGAGCTTGTTTCCTTTGGTATGAATGGTTTACATTCTTCTAGAGCAATTTCTGGTGGTTCAACCAGTTCTATATTTTCGTATATTCTTTCTTCATCGATTTTTTGTTCCTTGTTTTTTAAGGGAGATGGTTTCATGATTTCATGGAACAAAGTTTCTACTTCTTTCTCCTTTTTCTCAGAGAAATATTCTTCATATTCTTGTTCAACCAATTGGCTGATAAGGCCATTCTTGGTTTTTCTTCTTGCTTCAGCTATGAAGCATTGTTTGTGATAAGTCTTTTTTGACTCTTCACAAAACATAGGAGACCATCCTTTTCGTGACATAGACAGTAGTCACAAACGAATGTACCAGGGTTCACCTGATAAGAAGATAGTAATGCTTCTGTCTTACTTTCTTCCCAGTTTTTAACTTTCAGGACATTCATTTGTCTAGATTCGAGGTATTCTACTTCAGAATCTGTTTCAGAATCAGATAATTCTTCTTCTTCAAAACAGGCAGAGTATATTGACATGTCATCTTCTTTATCATCAAAATAGGCTATTTCGTAGCCCTTCATGTTAGCTGTTTCTACTATAGACTCGTATTCATCAAACTGAGCTTTAGTAGATCTTTTACCCTTTTCTGGGCATTCATTGGCATAGTGCCCTTCAGCTTTACATAACCAACATCTGCAAGCTTTTTTGCTTGGTTGTTGTTGTTTATGCTGATGATTATTCTTTTTTTTTTCTTGAAGAATTTCTTTTTAGGATCTTCATCCTGTTGTTTCTTGAAATTGGAACTCTTCTTGAATTTCCGATCCCTTTTCTTATTACTCTTTCTGAAGTTTTTAGAGTAATATTTTTCTTTTTTCTTTCTGTGGAACTTGGATTCATGACATCCCAGTTGGTTGGCATATCAAGTATTCCATAGCAGAAATTTTCGACTCCTTTGAGTTATTTTTTTGCCATCTCTGCTCTGAGATTGGCTTTGCATTATTCTTTCAGTAATTGCCTAATTCTGTCGACAATTTCTCTGACTGAAAATCTTTCAATTGATTTTTCAGCTATGCTTTCTCTCACAACTGTTCTCCATGGTTCAGGGAGTTTTCTGTGCAACAAGTTAACTAGATCAGTATTCTCTAGTTCACCAATCGTACAATAATATTCTCGAAATTTATTCAAGTATTCTTCAAAATATCTCATGTCACAGATTTTGAGAGCATAGATATTTGATCTGGCTGTTTCTTTAGCCTTTTCACTCAAATTTGAGAGATCTCCACAGAATTGGTCGTACAGGGGTACTGCAAAATCATATGGAGATTTCAAAGTTCTGGTTTCTTCCAGCCAGTCTTTTCCTCTGGCAGTCTCTTTGAAAGAGAAGTAGTATTTTTTTGCTACTCCGGTGAGAGTAGTTTCATAATACACCTGAAGATCTGGTGCTTCAAATTTTCCAAGGATGAGAGCAGAAGCCATCATCAGGCTATCAACCCATTGGTCAAGAGTTTTTCTCTTGTCTAGAGCTTTTTCTGGACTTAACCAGATGCCATGAGAAGAAATTGGTACTCTGGGTATATTGTCCTCTGGGACAAATCTTTGAGAATTTCTTTCTCCATTTTTCCCCGTAGGGGCTTTCTGTATAGGGAGTTTTACTTTTCCCTTTTCTCTAGTGATGAAAGTGTTGGAGCTTTCTCCTTCTTTCATTTCGATATCCTGATAGGGAAGGAGTTTTCTTTCCTTTCCTGGTTTGTAATTTTTCATCTCTTCGATTAGTTTTTCTAATCGTTCAGGATCCTTGCAAGATTTTGCTTCATCATAAAGGTAATAGAGCTTTTGTGCTCTAAAAATATTGACTAGTCTGTTAAGATCAGCTTCTAGTTCCTCTTCAGATATTGGCTCTTCAATAGTGGGTTTGGTACCACTAACACTAGCTTCTCTAGTGCTATAGCTTCTTCTGAGTAGATTTTTATTTATTCTGATGTTCTCAGGACAGACATCACTTTTCTGTGATTGTCAAAATTGAGACTGATTTCTCCAGTCGTTCTGCTCTCATAGACTTTTGCCTTGACATTTTCTGGTGGTTTTTTAGGACCAGATAATTTCCATTCAAACAGAAAAGTTACTTCATTCCAAGTAACTTTGTGAATCTGTTGTGAATGATTCTTCTGATTGGTGAGAAATCCAGTAGTAAGTCCCGGGATATTTGTTATCCTTGTCTTAGGAGCTACTGTGGTACTCATCAACCTGTAGTATATTCCGTATACTATTGCGAGTTCCTACATATCTTCTTTCATTGATATGCCGTCGGTCTTGACTCTCAGTCTTAGACAGTGAGCTGCATCTTTCAAGCTGGTAGTGAAATTTGGGAAGCAATTGAAATAAGCTACTTGTTCGGATAAGGATGCTTCAATGGTTCCCAATATACTAGCTTGGAAATCTGTTAGTCTATTGTCTTGCAGGACACATAGAACTGAACAGTTTATGCCTTCTCGGGCTAGCAGATTTATGCCTACTTGGATTGCTTCAATATGCATAAATTGATATTTTTTTGCTTTTGCTCTGGCAACTTCTAAAGGAGTGATCATCAAGAGATCGGTTTCTCATCCTGAAGTGGCAGGGGTTGTAATTTCTAATAGTTTAAAATGATGCCTATCCATCAGATCAAACGTTCCCCTTTTATAGATTTGTTTAAAATCTAATTTTGGAATTGAGGAGTTTTTTACCTCATGTTCAATTTCATTGTATTCGAATTCTTTAGCATTGAGGAGTTGTACTCCTTTCTTTTTCCCAAAGATGCTTAACATGTTAACATCTCTAGTTTGTTTAGACTGTTCATACCTAATACTAGTTTGACTAGTAGATGGCTTCAGAAAAATCATGTTTGGAACATGATTCTTGTCTGGTCTTTCTAATGGTTTAAATCCATTAGCTTTGTTTGTTTTTACTGTAGGCACTTTCTTGTCATTCAGTATATTTTTCATAGAATCCAGCGTTTTTTGTTGTTCATTGATTTTTCTACTACCACTCTTTAGCTTTTCTTCTTCCGTTTTTGGAAGTTTTTTGATATAATCTATTTTTTGCTCTAATTTTTCTAATCGAGCGATTATATCAGGTAAATTATCTAGATGATCTTGAGATCTAGATATTTCTTTTAACAGGGTCTGATGTTTCTCATCAGTGGATTTTAATAGAGAATTCAACTTCTCTAATATTAATTCAGACATTGTCCCCATTGGGGATTCCCCTTTGAGCTCTTTGCAAGCTCTGATACCAGTGATTTGCGGATCTAACCAATGCTTAAATAATCAAGAGGGTTTTGTTCCTCTTTAAGAGTGTATAAGAGATTTTCAATCTCTTGCTCAACTTTATAGATTCTGGTTTGAATTCTAAAGATGATATCCTGGTAATTGGGAGTTTCCCTTTTCAGGTTTTCTCTAAAATTTTTTAATTTTCTCAGCTTTTCTCTTTCTTTTTGTAATTCTTTGCTTGTAATATTACATATAGCAATTAACTCAAGTCTATCAACGATCGAAATTATGATCAATAAAGCGTACTGCTTACCTTTGAAATAGAGGAGGAATCTTAACAACTATGTTTATATTTAAACAAATAAACTCAAGATGGGCCCACCACTTTTCAAAAAAGATAGAAAGAAAAAGAAAAGAAACTCAACATTACTCCGTGGTACTTAAGGAAAAAGATTGAGAACTTAATAGTCTTTTTATGATAAAATGTGAGTTACTGATAAATAGTCTTCTAAAACTGCACTGATCGGTAATTAGTTCTTTTTTTTTTCCCTCTTTACTAATTTTACAATAATAGTATTGCACAATTATACCCCATCAGCATATACCTTATCCTTTCTAGTTTTTTAGGCACAAACCAATGAGCAGAAACGTGTCAAGATGTATGAGGTGAATTGGGTCCAAATCACCTTCTCCATACCCAACCTCCCATTCCCCACCCTCATTAATCCTCACCAAGCCACTCCCGCTCTTAAATGAAAGTGTTCCAGAAGCATGTTAGCATGTATACATGCTATCTGTATATGTGTGGGGGAGAACGCATGAATTGACAGTATCAATGCTTTGCAATAACAAATTTTATTGCACATCATTATCAATAACGAATCACCGTCATTTAGAGAAATTTGAATTAATCTTTACTTAACATTTTATCTAATGTCAAGGCTACATGAAACTACTATTTTACGTAATACAAACGACAGGTATTCCCATTTTCTAGTTAAACTACCGTTCTCTATCAAAATCCCACCCGATATGTGGCATTGTACGTTGTCGTTGCCTCCCTCAAAGAATTTGAACAAGAAATTCTGAGGCAATCTGAACTACACGTTGCCAAATCGAGCCGTGCACGACTGACGATTCTTTGTTGAGAGTTTAGACAGGGACTGATGGTGATTTGATGCAACGGAACCTCTCTGTTTTTAGCCTTTTTCTTTTACAATGGAAACTTTAGAAATTGACCTCAAATTCTCTCCACGCACCGGAAAGGACACTCAAAGACGAGCGCCGAGGCCTCCTTTTTAGCCCCGAGGAAATCTAATCACCACCACTCATGCCAATCGACAATGACCATAGCCGGAGATCGCAGACTTGATGAATCGATGTCAACTTCCTCAACTCCTCTCCACACACCGACAGTGACACCCACAGGATCAAGCTCGCATGGCCTAAACCGGCATCGGACTCTGATGGTCAGGCACCTCCAATTTACACGAAACCCGAAAGCTAGGGTTTCAACTCTCAATTGGCGCTGCAAATTAAAAAGGTTTATGTTCATTATTGGTTTATGCTAGGATTGGGGCATTGGGCAATATGCTAGGGGACCTTATTAAGGGAGTTGAGTTTTGCTAACCCCCTCTAGAAAATTTTGACACCTCATAGAACTAAATTACATATCCTAATTTAAAGAATCATGCAAGAGAGCGAAAAAAGAAGGAACCAAATTTCACTATAAATTTCTTCTGGTCTTCAATGTTGATTTGTGGAGCAAACTACGATTTTGTTGGAGATGATGACGTTCAAGCTAGAAGATGATGTATATAGATAAAAATGAGTATGATAAACTATAACAAAAATGATGCCACAACTACCAATATGATTTGATAATTTATGGTTCATGTAGCCACAATTACTTACCTCACAAAATTTCCCTTATGTCGATCTAATTCTAACATTTAATAGTGTCAAAGCTATCTTCACTTATCAGAATTTGTGAAATGAGGAGTAGAAAATAAGATATATCTTTGAACTCTGGTCATGACTTCAAAGAGAACATGCAGTCGTTAATTGCATGTTGCAGCTTTCAAGTGTGTTGATAAAAAAGGGAAATGATTTGAAAAAATCTCTAGCTGACATGTAGATATATTTAAGAACGCACAAGGTATTTCTTGCACAAAGCCATTTGTAATAGCCAAAAAAAAAAAAACTGTTTCACAAATCGTCCTACTCTGATTTGTTACAATCTTTAAAATATTTATAACATAATAGGACTCGATATAAGATTGATATAGTAGCAATTTGTTGAGTGTGCCAAAGACCTAAGGTAGCAAGCTGTGATCTATCAATTTCAAAGCAAACTCAATTGAATATTCACTATCAATCCCTTTTTTTTTTTTTTTGTGAGAAATGAAATCAGGTTCCAATATATTACGACGTCACTGCATCAAGGTAGAGGCCATTCAGACTGCGAAAAGCAGTCCAAATCTGTTTACAAAAAAACTAAAAACCTAAAGGAACTGCAAGGAAAAATAAAACTCTCTAATCCTACACCATTCAAGAATGAGAACATTCAAGAAACAGATCTAGGACTGTTTCTATATTCACAATCAATCTCTTAATAAACCAAAAACATATCAATAAAAAGAAATGTTAAAATCTTCCATATTTTTATATTGGGATACATATTTTGTTCTGGCTTAGTTTCCCCCTATATCTCACTATGGTAGTTTCTTACATATCATTACTCGCTTATAAACCAAGTCTTTTATGATGAGACTCATTGCTAATTCAAATTCATAATCCCCATGATGCTTGTTTCATTGCTCAATGCATTGCCATGAAAAAATGACAACTAAATTCATGCGGAAATGCGCTCTCTATTGCATGAATCTAATTTCATGCAGGAAAACCAAAAGTTGAATATCTTGAATGTGGACTTTGTGCTAAAAGGGCCTTTATAAGATGCTAGCCTTAAAGGGAGTGTTGTGTTGATATTATGTTCAAACTACAATGATAAAGAAAATCATTGCCTTCAGTGGGTCAAAGTTATTCAGTGCTTTTAATTTGAAGAAACTGCACTTTCATTTTTAAAATGTTAACTTCCAAAAAAAAACAAAAACAAAATAAAACAAAACTTCTTAAACTTGGGTTACTATTTTGTAAAATAAATAAATAAATTCAAAGACTGGAAATTTAAAATATAGTCGAAAGTAGTAAAATTTCTTGCAAGAATGATGAATACGATAATTACCAAACAACAAAGGAATATAATGTTATATGATCCTACGATTGTTTTAGAAAAACTTCGATCAAGAACAAATTTTTCAACAAATATCATTATCATAACTTTCGCTATTGAACCGAATCTACTATAAGCATAGTGTACTAAATCTAGCTTATGTCTATAATAATCTAAAATCGATCATAATTTTCTTAACTGAAAATGAAACTCAATCTATTTTCTAATTCAAAAATAAACTAAATGTGCTCAATACATAATCAGACAAAAAAATCTCAATCATAATTCAAAATGGCAAAAAAAAAAATTCAAAGAATTGTAACAAACAAATAGGTCCAAAAATAAAGAGTAGAGAATCCAAGATGAGTTGGAGTAGGCAGGACTTTTGTCACACACATTTAATTATGATAAGTTATCTGTGGACCTGCCCAGCATCTAGCCGTTGCACCTCTACCGTTACCTCACCACGTGGCATCTCATTTTGAATTTCTCCCTTCTTCTTTTTTATTTTTTTTATTTTCTTAAACCCTATTTGACCGTTGAACCTGTGCCCATTACCCAGCTAGAACAATACGCTCTGTTTTCTCTTCTCTTCTTCCAGTTGAAGACAATGGCTTTCGATTACGCGTTCACGCAAGACGAATTGAACATCGACGACGGCGTTGGGTACCCAAATGCCTACGCTAAGCTCTGCCGCGACCGCCGGGCTGGGTTGTATAGTCATGGCCCTCCATTTACTTTCATGCCTTATTGTCTGCAGCAACAAGAGGTATGAGAATGTACCCTTTTTAAGTTTCTGTTTGCTTACCTAGGAGGTGAGTGAGATTGAAGAAGCTGATTTGTAATTAGACTTTAGCTGAGAAACTAATGTTCAGAGAATTCAAAATTGGGTTCTGATTTGGGTCATTGGAAACAGAGAGAATGCTCTTTTTGAGCTTCCTGTTTGATTACTCATGAAGTGAGAGAACTATAGGAAGTAAATTGTGTGCAGATTTGGGTTTTTTAAAACTAGAAAAATCAGCTCAGGATGTGCAAGAAAAATGGAGAGAGATTTTGATCAATATATCGATTGTGGGAAATAGTATGATCGTGGGTAGTTCTAACAATTTGATTCGAATTTGTAGTCTTAGCCTGAAATTTTTAGATCAGCTTGAAAGTTGGCTATTGAAATTGAAGTATGAAATTCCCAGTTGTCTTTGAAGCTCCATATTTTATTCTATGCATGGATTTTAACTGGTTTCGGATTTTGTATTCGATAATTGGGTTCTATTTCGTTTCTGAGAATGCCGGATTTCGTGATGTAATTTGGTTTCCAGGATTTGAGAGCAAGAGAATTTGAGAAGATGTTTCCCATTGTCGACCCCAAGGCAAAACCTACTGCCAGGCCCAAGATTTTTGTTAGTCTTCTGTGGAAGCAGCTCAACCACCTTGGGTAACCCCTCTTATACTTCTGTACATAAAACCTTCTTAATGAACGATGTTTGGGAGTTAAATGATGAATTGATGATAATCTAACTTCATTTTCTACTTTGAATTTCAGGAATGCTGGCTTTGATCCGGCTGTGATTCGAGTAGACCCGTATGGCAATGTTCTGTATTACCATGCTGATTCTGCTTCTCCACTTGCTTGGGACATAGATCATTGGTTTCCTTGCTCAAGTATACTACTCATCACCTGTCACTCATTACTCTCTCTCTCTCTCTCTCTCTCTCTCTCTCTCTCATTCATATGTAACCAGTGTTTTTTCATGAAAATTTAGGGGGAGGATTGACTGTGCCAAGCAATTTGAGAATACTGCAGTGGCAAGCTTGCAAGAGGAAGCATAACAAGCTTGAGTTTCTCATTCCATGGTGGGATTTACAGTTGGGCATATCTGTGAACCAGTTCTTATCCATTTTTGCTTCTTCCAACTCAGATTTCAGGTACGACTAGTTGCACTTGTTTTTCAATGTAAAAACATGTATTGCTGATGATTTAGTAATGTGTGTGCTTCTATGACTTCTGCAGGCATAGGGCATTCTCATTTCTCTTCGCTGAAGGTGAAAATGAGGAACTCAATTCGCTACAGACTGTAGATTCACATTGTTTTCCACAACATTTTGAAGAATCAAAAGAGAATGTCGGCTTAGCTCCGGCAGCCATTGTTGTATCTCGAAGGGAGTCATATGGCTCTTCATCTGCTTTAAAATCCCTGGACCACAACAAGCAGATACGGCCATACTATCCGGCAATTGGTTAGTGCAACTGCTCAATGATTTTTAGTGTGCTTCTCTAGTAAAAACAAATATCACAACCTTGTGTTCTTTTCCTTTTTTTGATTTTGTTAGCTGCAAGAAAAGTGAAGCCTACTTTTTCGAATGAAAACGAGGACCCAAACTTTGTTACGAACCCCTACGAAGCCATTGTCATGGCTCGAGATTCCCTTAAACAGAGAGAAGAAGCTGTAAAGATGCAGGCAGAGATAAAAAGCTTGGATGATGAAGTGAACGAATTGAGGCAGAAAAATGAAGATGACAAGGTCACCATTCAAAACTTGGAACTGACATTTACAAGGCGTCGGAGAAGGGCAGAGAAGTGCAGGCGGCTAGCAGAGGCACAGTCATCATACAAGACTACACTTGAAAAGATGATTCGAGATTCTATGCACCAGTAAGATTGAGCATTAATAACAATATCCGTGTAGAGGGATTGTCATTTTCTATTTCTTATAGACTTCTGACAAATTGATTATTCAACTCTCTTTTTCCTTTTAGGTCTGTGCTTTACAAAGAGCAGCTGAGATTGAACCAGGCAGCAAGTAATGCGCTCATGGCAAGACTTGAGGCACAAAAGGCGATGTGTGATGCATCAGAGAGCCAACTCCACAAGAAATACAAAGAGAGAGATGAGATTGAGAAACAGATAAGGCCTGAATGGGAGCAAGCGAGGAAGAGATCAAGAACCGTTGATAGCTTGAATGAGGAGAGTGAAAGTAGGCCAGTTCTTTATCTACCAGGGATTAAGCCAAAGAGAAACTTACACAAGGAGCTTCGAGTGTTTCTGGAGGAAGAACAAAAGGCATCCGATGCTGCTTTATCACAGAATGAAGATGAAAGGCAAATAGAACTAGCTGAAGAGATTAAAAGACCTACAAAGCGGTTGTCCATTGACAACCTTGGGGAGCATGGCAGGTTCATTGTTGAACTAGAGGATGAAAACTCATTAGAGCACAAAATGAGAGAACTGGAAATAGAAGGGAAGAAGCACAAGTTTCAATTTCCTGTTGTTCGAGAACCAGAAATCGAGGAAGATGAAGAAAGCAGGAAACAGCGTGGAAAGGGGAATGTAGAGAAGTGGCTTCAAATTCTGTTGGAGAGTTCTCCAGAAGAGGAGTTGGATTCTCAGAATGAAAATGAAACAAACGGGACTAGTGATATAATCAAAAAATTGAATTTGAAGTACCCACAGAAGGAGGCGAAGAATCTGCAGTCTCCAGAAGCTGATGCCAAAGAAGGTATGGCACTAGTAAATGAGAAAAATAAGCAGTTAATTGTCCGAGAGAGATACGACAATGCACAAGAAATGGGTTCTGCTGTTGAAGGAGTTGTTAGCAGGAAGAGCTTTGAAGGGAGAGAAAGAAGGGACAGAAGTAATGGAGAGGTCAATGAGAAAAATAAGCAGTTAATCGTCCGAGAGAAATACGACAATGCACAAGAAATGGGTTCTGCTGTTGACCCTGTTGTTAGCAGGAAGAGCTTTGAAGGGAGAGAAAGAAGGGACAGAAGCAATGGAAAGGAAAGAAAACTTGCGAGGTCTGAGAGTGCAAGAGTCTTTCGACGAATCCCATCTTCTCCATCTATTATCTTGGGAATGAAGAAGGGTGTTGACTGCATGAGAAAGAAGCCCATTGTAAGTAGTGATGATGAAGAGAACTATGCTATGGAAAACAACAGCTTCATGAAGTCATCCATGAAGACAATCAAGAAGGCGGTGAAACTGTGAGCAGAAGTTCAGTTCCATTTGTCCATCGCTTAAAACTGTGTGTTCATTCTTTTTCTTGTCCATTGTTATTCCATTATCATTCTTTATAGGTTTTTTTTTTTTTTTTTTTCAATTGAAGAGTGCAACTGTGCAAGCATAGGCGTCAACGCCTTATGTGAGATAATAAGTATTGGGTATTTTGTTGTTGTGTTGGCTTGTGTATAAGATTGGTTGTGTGAGACTTTATAACAACTTGTTGTCTTACTAAATAAAATCAAGTTCCTTTTCCTTCTCTCTGCGGTAATTTATCTACTCTATTTTTCTAAAATAAGGCTTCATTCAGGTTTCTTACAAGATCTTGGCTTCCAGACTAGTCCTGTCAGACTTTATAACAACTTGTTGTCTTACTAAATAAAATCAAGTTCCTTTTCCTCCTCTCTGCAGTAATTTATTTACTCTATTTTTCTAAAATAAGGATTCATTCAGGTTTCTTACAAGATCTTGGTTTCCAGACTAGTCTTAAATGAGCTCTGCTAGAAGAAAATGAAGAATGACTAGAAAAGAGTAAGAAGATTACCGGATACAGAGCCATTAGACATTGCCAGGAGCTGGAACAGTTCTGTTATTTCATAACTAGTTCCTGGCAAGTTCACTGGATCTTCAATTTAACACTCGAACCACTAAACAAGGCTTGTATTGCGATAATGATTTATTGCGGGAGGGAACAAATTTTATGAGGCTGCTCATATATCTGCCAGTAAGGTTACCCTGAGAGTCGTGTTAAAGCATAAACGATGCTAGAAAAATAATGAGAAAGACATTCAACATGGTACCATATTTGTTTTTAATTAATCACCCCCTTTTCAAGTTTCCAGGGAATTATGTATATCACAAGTAGAGAACAAGACTACACTAGTACACTACTAACAACTGTTGTAAGATAACAATGCCCTGAGGTAATACCAAAATTTCCTTTGAAGAGCCCACAATCCAATCATCTTTTCTACTGCACCATAATAATGGCCGTTCCTCCTGAACTGAGATCTCAGTTGAACACCATCTTTTTATCCCAATTTCCATGCTTGTCTGATCTTTGCTTAGCACTTTATAGACTTCAAAATCAAGGGGTTCTCAATGATCCAGAGGCCCGCACTGCTAGTTGTTGAGTATGACCTGGAGGTTGTCATGTCTGAATTCTACTCAACTCTTTTTAATATCTCACTTATCTGGCTTTCCCCAATAACCTTCATCCCCACAAGTACAGAAGCCATCCTTAAAATGGTGGAACTTTTCAGTATCCCTTACACAAATCTCCCGGCGCACAACCTTAGAGATAAATTTGACAGTACTGTGACAGCTTTGGCACATATAAAGATTCTTTGTCACCCATATAGGTGTCCCCGGGGCTGTATTAATGAGGCCAAATGCAACTGCTAGTCTCTCACTGTGTCCACAAAAGATCTCAGCTTTTGAAGCTTCAACTTCATCTTTAAGCCTACTTTCTGGCTCTGTGAAAGCCACTGATCTCATTTTCTCATAAAATCCCTCCAAAACTGCATTGAGTTCCTCTATTTGAGGGTGGAAGTTATCGCCACTTAGGAAAGCATGAACCTTTCCCTTTACCTCAACCCAACTGCACCCAGGATCTACAGTTAGCCCCCTCTCCCTCATCATGTTTCTTACCACTGCAACTTCTTCCCACATACCACTGTCTGCATAAAGGTTACATATAAGTATATAATACCCTACACTTTGGGCATCCAATTCAAATATTTTCTGGGCTGCAAGTTCACCAAGTTCAACCTGCTTGTGAATCACACAAGCATTTAACAAGGCTCCCCAGATAGCTGCATCTGGATTTATAGGCATCTTCTTTATAAACTCATGAGCTTCAGCCAATTGCCCAGCGCGGCCAAGTAGATCGACAATGCACGCATAGTGTTTCAGATTAGGTGCAATGCCATAATTAAGTTTCATGCTAATGAAATACTCCAAACCTTCACTAACCATACCAGACCTACTACAAGCACATAGTAACGCCATAAATGTGATCTCATCTGGGTCTACCCTTGACTCAGCCATTGTGTGGAATAGCTCAATGGCATTCCTTCCTTGCCCCCTCTGGGCATACCCAGTTAGTATGATATTCCATGCAGTGACATCGTTCTTGTTATGGTTGAACTGATTCCATGCGGATCCCATCCTTCCACACCTTACATACATGTCAAGAAGTGCATTGGGTAAAAAACCATCAAATGCTACACCACTCCTTAGTGCATGAGCATGAATCTCCTTTCCACACATCAGAGCTCCTATTCTAGCACAAGCAGCTAGGACCGAAACCAAGGTAATAGAATTTGGTTTTAACCTGAGTTTCATCTGCCGAAAGAAAATTAAAGCCTCAAAGCACCGATTGTTTATCCGAAGGCCGAGTATGATTGAAGTCCAAGATATGACATTCTTTCCTGGGATCTGGTGGAACACTTCCAATGCTTTGTCAATGCATTTACACTTAGAATACATATCAATGAGAGTATTAGCAACAATCACATACGATATGAGCCCAGTCCTGTCAGCAAGCTCATGAAGCTTGATACCCATATCTAAGTTCCCTAAACAAGCACAAGCAGATATAACACTGGCTATAGTTATTTCATCTGGCAAAATACCCTCCTGCTCCATCACTTTGTAGGTTTCCACAGCCTTCTCAGGCAGTGAGTTATTCACATAACCCGAAATCATCGATGTCCATAACACCACATCTTTATCTTCCATCCTAGAAAATACTTTCTCCGCTTCCCCCAAATCCCCAACAACTGAATACATCTGAATCAAAGAACTACACACCGAAACATCGTCCACCAACTCTGTTTTCATAACATAACCATGTATTTCCCTCCCTAACTTGTCATCACCAAGAACCTCGCAAGCAGATAACAAGCTAGTCAAGGTCATCAAATCCGGATCAACTGAAAACTCCCGCATCATGAGAAACAATCTCAACCCTTCCAAATACTCTCCATTCTCAAAATACCCCGAAATCATTGCATTCCACGAAATCCTGTCTCTCCTAGGCATTCTATCAAACAGCACCCTTGCACTACCAACAACCCCACATTTCACATACATTGTAACCAAAGCATTCACAATATCGACATCCGACTCAAACCCAAATCGAATCACATGCACATGAATCTCCCTCCCCCTCGCCAAGTCCGGCACTGCCCCACAAGTTCTGAGAACACAAGGAAATGTATACACATCAGGCACAATCCCAACCCACAACATTCTATGATACAAGTTCAAAGCCTCATCAAAGAACCCGGCTTTCGCATACCCACCAACCAAAACATTCCAAGAAAACACATCCCTCTCACCCATTCTCCCAAACACATACCAAGCATCAACCAAATTGCCAAACCTCACAAACATGCTCAACAAAGCATTACCAAGCCTAACGCTCAAAAGGGTCATCGAATTCCATATACACTTGTACACACGAGCCCCATCCTCGTGTGTTCTCTTCCACTCGCATAGCCTAACCAAAGCAACGTAAGCATCTTCTTCCACCTTAATCTGAACCTCCTGCATAGAGTCCAAGAGCTTCAGAGCTTTCTCGAGGTTCCCATGGCGGCAGAGCTCGTTTAGGTCGGAGTTCGGGTTCTGGGTGTTGGTGGTGGTGACGGAGGAGGTGCTGCAGACAGTGATTTCTTGGGTTTTTCTAGATGAAATATGGGGACTTTGGAGCTTGGTGGAGAAGCTTAGGGTTTCGAGCTTGTGGGTTTTGGGGAACTGAGGATTTGGGAGGTGTTGGCTGTGAGGAATTTGAGAGGTATTAGCTGAAACCGCCATTTGTGGCCACTGAGAGCATTGTCTGTGTTCCCAAAAGGAAGAGGGGGGTTTTGCTGGAGGTTTAACGGTTAATGGATAAAATGTATATTTTTATGGACAAGAAATATTATGATATTGTGTTGTCTGATTAACGGCCACCGCAATTTATTATCAAATCTTTGTCTTCTTAAAAGCAACTCCACCAATAACCACTACAGGGTCGAGTTGGCAAGAGTCTAAATTTTTCAATTTTATTACTCCTTAAGTCTTTATATATTCTTATTTATATAGTTGTGCAATAAGAAAAAAATGTGCAATAAAAATAAAAATAAAATTAAAAACTACAAAATCGTCTAGGTGCCGCCTAATCACCTGAGTACTAGTTCTATGACCAACGCCCGATTACCGTCTGTCAATTTTTAGAACAATGGGCATATTAGTACTCCAACACAAAATTAAACGCTACACAGTAAATGATCACTTAAAAAGATAGTTGTATCACTTGTATGATTGTGGTATTACATTAATGATAAAGTACACACACAATTTTCTCAATATATTTAATATAGCGTTATTAAATATGTAATTGATACATCATGGCATGGATTATTATGACTATATTAATTTAGATATAGATATGATCTTAAATCTGTTATCGCAGGCATAGTGCTGATCATTTGGTTGTATTTACACCTTAGGGTTCGGGGGACTTGACCTGCATCCCAATTATGGGTTACAACCTCTTTCATAATGATTTGCATCTCCATGCCTGCAATTCTGTGGATAGCTCGGGCTGCATCTAGGAATTACTCCATCACCTCTTTCAATAGGTCTGTAGTGTATAAACCGTGTACGATACTTCTTCAATCAAAACTAATGCAAACATAATTAGGCACAAAACACTCATTGCCTTGAACACGACTACCATGATTTAATCTTAGTTTTAATTATGGATGGCAAAAGGTAAATGAGCTGTTTCAAAATTTAGAAGCACAGCTTTCATCCAAAAATAGGCACAAAAAGAATCGAAGCCTCACCAGTTTGAATTTGTCAATTACTGTTTCTGAAACAAAACTTGTTATTGCCTATTGGCCTCGATTAAATCCTTTTATCTAGGCTATGATAGTGCCAATCGGCAATGGGCTCAATATTGTTAGATTTTGTTGTTATAAAAATCTAGATAGGCTAAGATTTTTTAGAAACTAGAAGAATTGATTAGTTAGGTAAATATGGCGTGGCTAGTTTTTGTTCGTCTATTTTTTTAATTTAGTTCGATACCTTAACCATTATAAATTTGGATGAAAATTTGCACAGCAATCTATGTACTCATAGAAACCAAAAAACTAAACAGTCAAGTGCCGATATGCAGTTGAAAAGTGGGTCTCATAAATTGTTCTATAAAATGGCCAAAAGCTTAAAATGGCAAAAAAAAGAAATCCCTCACTAGCAATTGGAAGATAAATTTAAGAGAGGAGGCTCTCTTACTTATAAAAGGAATTTCCTCCCACTTAGATAATCATTCCATTACAACCTTTGTAATCCACTTAGACTGCAAAGCCCAAACTCATATAGTCAAACAATTAAAGGAGACGAACCTCTCCCTCTCTCTCTCTCTCTCCACCCTAAACCCTAAAAAACTAAACAGTCAAGCGCCGATATGCAGTTGAAAAGTGGGTCTCATAAATTGTTCTATAAAATGGCCAAAAACTTAAAATAACAACAAAAAAAAAGAAATCCCTCACTAGCAATTGGAAGATAAATTTAAGAGATGAGGCTCCCTTACTTATAAAAGGAATTTCCTCCCACTTAGATAATCATTCCATTACAATCTTTGTAAAAAAAAAAAAAAAAGGTGTTTCTTTAATCGTTAACAATCAAAGGATAAACAATCTCAGATAGACAAAGTTGGTGACCGGAGTTAAGCAGTTCTCCCATTTAGGAGAAAGTAGTTGAAAGCTCCTATTGCCATGCACTCTACACTCTTTTCTATTTCCCCCTAATTGGGGTCAAAGTTTTAGGCCCAAACTTTACAGTTTTTTTTTTTTTTTTAAGGAATAATCGATTTTCTAAAACTCAGCCGCTTAGGCGCTGGGTCTCCGCCGCAAGGAAAGAAAAATCAGTGGATTTGGGCGGGTTACAGTTGGGGAGCTCCTTAGGCGGGCGACTAGGCTCCTAAGCGGTTGGGCTAAGCGGCAATGATCTATTCCGGGTAAACTCGGGAGGTCAGATATGGGTAGATGTGCTCAAACAACATCATTTTAGATTGAAAAAAAATAATATTAAGAATAGAAAGATGGGTCTGATAGAGAGATACTGAGATGTGTTTGATGGGTAAATCTGAGGGGAATGTGGATGGCATAGCAACTTTGGAGGGATTCAAAGATGGGAGCTTTCTTGGTTTAAAAGGCAAGAGCTTTTTGGGTCTAAAACAGAGAGAAATTAGAGAAAGAGGAGAGACGGGCTTGGGACTTTGGGTTGAAGAAGAAGAAGAAGAAGAAGAAGAAGAGGAAGAGCAGAAGAGGAAAATGGTGGGACCTAACCTGAGTATGCAGAGGTGGAGAGAGATTGAGATTTCAAGAGATAGATATTGTTTTTTTTTTTTTTTTTTTTTTTTTTTTTTTTTTTTTTTTATAGAAGAGACAGATATTATGCTTTGCTTTTTTTTTAATTTTTATTTTTTTGTTTGGACAATAGAAAATGTGCTTTCTTTAGCTAACTTTTTATCTTTTATTTTTTCTAATTTTTTACTATTTAGATTTTGTGAAAATGGTGTGTCATTTTTTTTTTCAATTTTATTACTCTTTAAGTCTTTATATGTTATTTATATAATTATGTGCTATAAAAATAAAAATAAAATGAAAAAATACAAAACCGCTTAGTCACGTGAGCGCTAGACTCCTGGACATCGTCTGACTAGCGTCTAGCGGTTTTTAAAACCCTGGGCATAACATTAGTACTCCAACACAAATTTAACCGCCACACAGTAATTGACCACTTAAAAGGGTAGTAGTACGATTGAGGTATTACATTTACGATAAAGTACACATACAATTTCTGAATTTATTTCATATAGCGTCATTAAATATGTAATACATCGTGGATTATTATGACTGTATTAATTTAGATATAGGTATGATCTTAAATTCGACATTGCATGCATAGTGCTGATCCTTTGGTTGCATTTACACCTTAGGTTTTGGGGGACCTTCCCTAGATCCCAGTTCAAGGTTACAACCTCTTTCATAATGATTTGCCTCTCCATGGTTGCAATTCTGTGGATACTTTAGGCTGCATCCAGGAGTGAGATCACCTCTTTCAATAGGTCCGTAGTATATAAACCGTGTGCTATCTACTTCTTCAACCAAAACTAATGCAAACATAATTAGGCACAAAACACACATTGTCTTGAACACGACCGCCATGATTTAATAGTAGATTTAATTATGGATGGAAAATGGTAGATGAGATTTTTCAAAATTTAAAAGCCCAACTTTCATCCAAAAATAGGCACAAAAAGAATTGAAGCTTTTGAAGCACAAGTTGGAATTTGTTAATTATTGTTTGTCTGGATTGAAACCTTTTATTTAGGCTATGATAGTGCCAATTGGCAGTGGCACAATATTGTTAGATTTTGTTGTTATACAAATCTAGATATGCTCAGATTTTTTAGAAACTAGAAGAATTGGTTAGTTATGTAAATATGGCACTAGAAGTTTTGGTTCGTCCATTTTTTGGATTTAGTTTGGTCCCTTAACCATTATAAATTGGATGAAAATTTTTACAAGCAATCTATGTACTCATAGAAACCAAAAAACAAAACAGTCAAGTACCGATATGTAATCGAAAAGTGGGTCTCATAAATTGTCCCTTAAAATGGCCAAAAACTTACAATGGCAACCAAAAAAAAATTCCCTCACTAGAAATTGGAAAATAAGTTTAAGAGATTGGGCTCCCTTACTTATAATAGGGATTTCCTCCCACTTAGATAACCATTCCATTTCAACCTTTGTAATCTACTTAGACCGCAAGGCCCAAACTCATATAGTCAAACATTTAAAGCGGACGTAATCCATGAAGGCGAGATACGAATCACTATACATTCTCTCTTTCTCTCTCTCTCTGATTGAGCGAGATTGACTTCACCTAGTTATTGGGTCAGTAGATTTGCATGGATAAAATATTTCACCATGGCCTCGGCTGAATCGGAGCTATTAGGAATGGCTCTAACTATGACACCAGACTGACCAGAGAAACAAGTGGATGTTGAGAAAGAGAGACCAAGACATGTGTGGTTAACAAATCTTGGGTGACTAAAACATCTAAAAAGAATAAAAATAGAGGTGTTTCTTTAATCTCTAACAACCGAAGGATGTTGCTTGAAAACAATCTCAGATAAACAAAGTTGTTGACCGGAGTTATGTGGTTCTCCCGTTTAGGAGAATGTAGTTGAAAGCTCCTATTGCTTTGCGCTTTACACTCTTTTCTATTTCCCTCCAATTGGGTTCAAGCTTTAGGCCTAAACTTTTCAATTTTTTTTTAGGCATGATCTATTTTCTAATACTCAGCGGCTTAGGCGCTGGGATGTGGGTCTCCACCGCGAGGAATGGAAAACCAGTGGATTTGTGTGGGTTAGGGTTGGACGGCCGCTTAGGCGGGCGACTAGGCCCCTAAGTAGTTGGGCTAAGTGGTAGTGATCGATTCCGGGTAGACTCGGGAGGTCAAATATGGGTAGATGTGCACAAACAACATCATTTTGGATAGAAAAACAAAAATAAGAAGAGCAAGATGGGTCTGGTAGAGAGATACTGAGATGGGTTTGATGGGTAAATTTGAGAGGAATGTGGATGGCATAGCAGCTCTGGAGGGGTTCAAATATGGGAACTTTCTTGGTTTCAACGGCAAGGGCTTTTTGGGGTCTGAAACGTAGAGAAATGAGAGAAAGGAGAGAGATGAGTTTGGGTTGAAAAAGAAGAAGAGCAGAAGTGGAAAATGGTGGGACCTCGCTTTGGTATGCAGAGATGAAGAGAGAAAAAGGTAGAGATGAGAATTTTTTTTCGTTCTTTTTCATAAGGTATCAAGGATAGATATTGGGATTTCAAGAGAGATATTGTTTTTTTTTTTTTGATAGAAGAGATATATATATATATATATATATATTTTTTTTTTTTTTGTTTGACAAAAGAGAGAGATATTGTGCTTTGCTTTTTTAAATTTTTTTTATTGTTTATTTATTTGGACAACAGATAATGTGCTTCGTTTAGCTAGTTTTTGATCTTTTATTTTTTCTAATTTTTGACAACTTAGATTATGGTGTGTGTGTGTGTGTGTTTTTTTTTTTCAATTTTATTACTCTTCAAGTTTTTATGTTCTTATTTTATACAATTATGTACTATAAAAATAAAATAAAAATGAAAAAAATATAAAATCACTTAATCGCATGAGCGCGAGTCTCCTGAGTACCGCCTGACTAGTGTCTAGTGGTTTTTAGAACCTTGGGCATAACATTAGTACTCCAACACAAATTTAAACGCCACACAGTAAATGACCACTTAAAAGGGTAGTAGTACGATTGGGATATTACATTTACGATGAAGCACACATACAATTTCTTAATTTATTTCATATGGTGTCTCTAAATATGTAATTGATACATCGTGGATTATTATGACTATATTAATTTAGATATAGGTATATATGATCTTAAATTCATCATCGCATGCATAGTGCTGATCCTTTGGTTGCATTTACACCTCAGGTTTCGGGGGAACTTCCCTACATCCTAGTTCCGGGTTACAACCTCTTTCATAATGATTTGCCTCTCCATGGTTGCAATTCTGTGGATACTTTGGGCTGCATCCAGGAGTGGGATCACCTCTTTCAATAGGTCCGTAGTGTATAAACCGTGTGCTATCTACTTCTTCAACCAAAACTAATGCAAACATAATTAGGCACAAAACACTCATTGTCTTGAACACGACCGCCATGATTTAATTATGGATGGAAAAAGGTAAATGAGCTTTTTCAAAATTTATAAGCACAACTTTCATCCAAAAATAGGCACAAAAAGAATCGAAGCCTTAAAGCACGAGTTGGAATTTGTTAATTATTGTTTCTGAAACAAAATTTGTTATTGGTTATTGGCCTCGATTGAAACCTTTTATTTAGGCTATGATAGTGCCAATTGGCATGAGCACAATATTGTTAGATTTTGTTGTTATACAAATCTAGATAGGCTAAGATGTTTTAGAAACTAGAAGAATTGATTAGTTATGTAAATATGGCACTACTAACTTTTCTTTTTTATTATTTTTTATTTTTGTTTCAAGTGTTTAATTTTGTTAATAGATACATCATCGTCTTAATTATTTAAGAAAAAAGAAATCAATGAGCTCAATATCAATATGTATATTAGGGCTGTCAATGGGTTGGGTTCGTGTCGGATCAAAATATTTGTCGTGTCACAAAAAACAAACCCAAACCCAACCCATTTAATAACCGTGTCAAAAATTTAAACTCAAACCCAACCTATTTATTAAACAGGTTACCCATTTGCAACTCGCTTAACCCATTTAATAAATAGGTCGTGTTATGTTGGACAAAATGACTCATTTAAGGGTTAACATTGTAGCCGATTTAACTAAAAAATTGCATAAATTGATTAAACTCACTAGAGAATTTATAGTATTAATGGCGAAGTGGTAACTCTAGTTTAAAGTGAGAAAAATACTTATTCAACCTTTATATAGATATAATATTAACTTTTTTAAATGGGTCGTCTACGCGGGTTATATATAATATATAATCCGAGTCATTTAATAAATTGGTTACATAGATTCACTTCGTGTTGTTGGGTTGACCCGTGACCGACCCGTTTATTAAATGGGTCAGAGTGGGTTGACCCGCGGCCGACTCACTTTTTAATCGTGCGGGTTTCGAGTAGTGTTATCGGGTCGTGTCAGAATTGACAGCCTTAATGTATATAATGTTTTTTTGCCTAGTACCATTTGGTTTAGTAGTATAGTCTCCTCTTCATAAGTAGAAGGTTGTGAGTTTGACTCACGAAATACTAGTTATAGCATTTGAGTTGTTTATCTGGTAAAAAAAATAATAATAACTTTTTTCTGTTCAGCTATTTAGTATTGAGCACATTTTTTTTTTGTCGGACCCTTCACGTAACCTAATCTTATTCCAATTCTCCAACTTCTTTCATCACTTGGGCCCCTAATGACTTCATATGCTTGCGTTTATATAATTGTGTGTGTGTGTGTACATACATGATGATTTTACATATGCTTATTCACATATCTTATGTCACTTGATCTTTGACAATTATCATGTTACTTCTTATTACGAGTATTGTTCACCTGGTCACTAGGTGACTAAGAATTTCATGATCATCTACTGTTTGATATTGTTTGCCTCAAAATCATCTCGGCCGAAATGAGGGTCGAGGGACTTATGGTTGAATCGTCCTTCTAAAATTGCGTGGGCGTGTCAACTCGAGGTCGAATGGCCGAGCGAGGTTCAGATCTGATTTGTGCTTGAATCTAACTACTTTCAAGTGATTGTAGGCCAAGGAAGGAACCGTCTCGACCACTGGGTTCTCTTGCCTTTGTTGCAAGGACTTTCAGTGTCTTCACCGATGTTGCTTCTCTTTTTGATTTTTTTATATAGGTTGCAGAAAGTAAAGTGTGAAAAGTGAAAGAGCAAGAATCTAGATGAGAATTAATTAAATTACATGAAATTTAAAGAGACTGAAGAGCAAATTGCAGGAAAGTTAAAGTGCAGAAGGTAAAGAAAGCGATAAAAATTAAAGTAGGCTAGAGAAAAAATTAAAAGATTGATATTGTAGAGAATTTGATGTATTGATTTTGAGTTGTGTTGGTTGGGGACCATTTACAATGAGTTAAATGCCTCCTATTTATACTATTACAAACATAATATTTAAGAAAGAAAAAACAATTAGGCGTAATAAATTCCTTAAACGCACCATAATTGCATTCTTCTTGCAGCGCCATTATATTGATTTGTTATTAAATATGCAATATCTCTCTAATGCCTTCAAATTCAATAAAATCTCGGCATAATTATTCCAAAGAATAATTATCGCCATTATTTCATTCCCTTCTCATTTCTTCTCCAAAAGATAAAATCTCATAAATATGAAATTTTATCGAGTATCAACAATAAAAGCATTATATTTTCCTCATCTATCGACCAATTGATTTACGGGCCATTTTACCAAAAATAGGTACAAACAGATATAGATTCAATTCTTGAGATTAAAACAATTAGAATACATTCATTTAATATAAATCCTTAAATTTAATAGAAAATTACACACAAATGATTTTTTGAAACTTTAATTAGTCATAAGGTCACCTTATTTTTTTTGTATACATAAGGCCATTTGCAGATTTAAATTATTTTCAACCTGACAATTTTACCCTCTCACTTAAGAAACTCAATTCCATCAGCCTTATATCACAAATCTCTCTCTCTCTCTCTACCCGATCAGTGTCTCTCTCTCTCTCCTCGACCATAGATTTTCACATCTTTGGTCTCCGCCTCCAATTCCGGCGACCACCGGCACAACGCTCTCTCTCTCCCTCTCTTTCCTCGATCACAGATCACGTTTCGATCTTCGCCTCCGATTCTGGAGACCACCGACACGGCGCTCTCTCTCTTTCCTTGATCATAGATCACCTCGTGATCTCCGCCTCTGATTCCGGCGACCGCCGGCATGGCGCCCTCCCCAATCTCACTCGCTCTCTCACCAAACCCTATCTCCCTCTGCCAGGCTTCGTCGTCTCCGTGATGCTGAAGTTTTCGCAGACTACTGCGAACCGGATTCGATCAGTTCCTCCTGCAAAGCCTCAACGATGCCAACTCAGACTCTGTTCACCGAGAGTTGACCCAGGTAGTACCTCTCTCCTTCTCTCTTTTTCTTCAATTCCGACTCTGTTTGTTTCCGATTCTCATTTCGGAACCCTAGAATCCTCTGTTTGGTTTCGGAGTATTCGGTTTCGATTTTGGACTTTTAGTGAGACTATTAGAACTCAAAACAGTGTTTTGTTTGTCATTTTGGCTTGCTTATTGAGCTTCTGAATTGCTTTCTCAATGTAGATTCGAACGTTGTCAACGTTGCCTTGCTTTCTCAGTGTCGTTTTGGCTTACTCAGTGAGCTTCTGAATCATTCGCGTTTTTCATTTGATTTGATTTGAATTTGAATTTGCAGATGCAAAATTATTTTAAAAATCTCGATTTTGATTGCTGAATTTTCACGCAGGGTCTGTTTGGATGATGGCGATGAGTCTTCGATGGTAAGATTAGGCGTAGGGAAGAGCGAGAGTACTAATTCCAGAGATCAAAGCATTGTTACACGTTCAAACCTGGAATTATGTATTGTTACAGTTTTTGGATTAGGTAGAAACTCATTTGTTGATATTTGTCAATTTGATAGCTTTGGTTTAATTTTGGTAATTCCTATGGATTTTATGGCTTACTCTAGTGAATGATGCTCATGGATACAAGTTATGTTGATCGATTATGATATGTGCAATACATGCAAGATTGAGCATTGCAAGCTTTTGACATTGTAAATTTATTGTTGTTTTAATGTTTCATAGTAGTTTTTGTGTAGGTTGGTATTAGTTTTCTCAGTTGGGGATAGTAGCTTTGTTAGTCTTTGATAAGAGTCACTTTTGGTGGTGATGATTGTAGCTTTTTGTGATGGTGATTATAGTTTTTAACGTTGGTGAGAGTAGCTTTTGTCGGAGGTAAAAGTAGTTTTTTACGGTGGTGATAGTAGTTTTCTGCGTTGGTGAGAGTAGTTTTTTATACAAGAGTAACTCTCTAATGTTAGTGAGAGTAGCTCGTTGGTATTAGTGACAGTAACTTTTGTTGTTGGTGAGAGTAGCTTTTGATGTTGGTGCAACTTTTGCTGTTGGTGAGAGTAGTTTTCTAGTGTTGGTGAGAGTAGCATTTGTTGCCGATGAGAGTAGCTTTTGGTATTAGTGACAGTAGCTTTTGTTGGTGGGGATAGTAGCTTTTAGTTTTAGGGGAGCATAGATTATTTGGTAAGCAGTAGCTTTTATTGTTGGTGATAGTAGCTTTTATTATCTCATTGGAGGTTGCCGGAAATCTTACTGGAGTAGCTTTTGTTGCTAGTGACAGTAGCTTTTGTTGCTAGTGATAGTAGCGTTTGTGACTTCGCCGGAGATTGCAGGAAATTTCATCATAGTAGCTTTTGTTGCTAGCTACAGTAGCTTTTGATGTCAGTGACAATAGCTTTTGTGGTCACCGGAGTTTGCCGGAAATCAGTCAGAAGTTGGCCAAAGGTAGGCCGGAGTTCGCCGGAGACCAGCCGGAGTTGACCGGATGCCTCGCCGGAGAGGAGAGAGAGAATGAATATTGATTTTGTACTCTAGTGGCATTTATATAAATATATTGGTTTTTAATATCCAAAATATAACATCTTTTTTAATCTAGTGGTCTTATGAATGAAAAAACTAGTTGGTGGCCGTATAACTAAAAAAACATTCTAAGATGCACTTATATGCAATTAACCCTAAATTTAAATCCAATGATGAGTGATCATGAACTTCATGCTCATTGATCACGTGAAGATCTCTGCACTTATTATAATAAGATGAACATTTTATGCAACTTACAACAATGGAATTTGATCGGTAATTTTGTATTCAATATGGACTAAAGCAATATCAACTCAAACAAACACGCAAACTCAAATATGTGCACAAGCGAGGAAGGCATGCAAGATGCATTGTTTAGTGCAATCTATTAGAAGAAAAGTTGATTATTAAACTATAAATAAAAAAATCTCGCATTTACGATCTTAATTTTCCACTAGCATATAGGAAAGATAGTATAAACGAATGCGATCATGACATCAGGGTTAAGTTCTTTTGTTAATTTCAGATCATACTTGTCATTTGTCAATGCACGACTCATGCAATTATTATTATTATTTTTTTTTTTTTTGCCTTAAAAACTTTGCACAATACACTTAATACTACATACAACATACATGTAATCAGTCCCATGCATAGCTAGAAAACGCACGAAAGCCAACCAATTCCCAACCCCCTTCAACATTTAAGACATAGAATTCCTCCACTTCGGAGTAACTCTACCTCTAACCAACTTGGTCTTCAGATCCATCGCTGGCGTTTGTTTCCCATACCCAATCTCCCCTTCTCCACCCTCATTAATCCTCACCATACCACTCCCGCTCTTAAATGAAGGCATTCCAAAAACATTCCACTTGAAAATCCCTTTCTTTTTCTCCCTTGATTTTCTCTCCATCTGCATTTGCATTAAATTGCATTGGCTCTGTAGCCGAAGGACCTCATCTTTCAAACTTCTTATCTGCGTATGCAGATTCGACATGTCTCGCTTTGAGTGGCATCTGGCGGCGCCTGGATCTGCTAAGGGGTTTGGGCTCCGTGCACTGCCGCTGAACGAACCACTCCAGTCGATGTTTCTGTGGAGCTTTGTTTGCTCGGAGAAGAGAACTTGGATTACAGCTCGGACCGGCAAGCGTTCGTTTTGAGCAGCATGAAGAGATGCCTCAGGGGAGAGCTTTCGACTGTCAATTAGTCTACACAGACTCTTGCGATCATGCTTGGATACTCCAGGATGTGCCTGCATGCAGCAATATATGGCCCGAATTAAGGAAGCATATATCAGTTAAACACAACATGCTAGATATATATAGTCTATATATATGCAATTCAATCATCGTAATTCCTCTTTCTTACTGTCATTATTCTTTCAGCGGAATTCTAATTAAAAACTAACCAATTGGATGTTATTACTCGGTCATCTAAAATGTGCATTAAACGCATGAATTTGTCTGGTAATCAAATAGTGAAATGAACTCTAATTCACTAAGACCGTAAAAATAAACGGTCCGTCCTCCGGGATGCAAATTCCTGGATAGCACATCCTTATTTATGAAAGAACAATGTGATATGTATTGAAAAAGGCATGGACCCTAATTAATTTAATCAAATATATATATGTGTATATATATATATATATATATGCACAACGTTAATTATGCAACAGAATGGAACAACAGATAAACCAAATTTTGAAATATCTAGCTGGGTAGGCCGACCACTGTGTACATAACAAAGGGCATTTATGTCATTTTCTTCTAATAGAGTCGTCTAAGAGCAAGTTCATCCGTTGGGTCACCGGGTCACCTACTATTCACTGTTTTTTTGTGTATATTTTCATTCTCTGGGTTACGAAATACACTGTGCCCGTGACCCAGGACACGAAATACACTGTGCAGGTCACCATGGTGACCCATAACACTATTAAGGATGACTCATGACACGAAATACACTGTACTCGTGACCCAGATGACAAAATAACACATAAAAGCAGTGAATAGTGGGTGACCTGGTGACCCAACGGGTGAACTTGCTAAGAAGCCACCTAATTAAAACCACCTAATTAAACAGTTTCAGATGTCTTGCTGGTGAAAACACAGCCATATATGGCTCCATTCGATCTTCAGGACCAGTTAACAGATAAGCTTAATTCTTTCGCTGGCTTCCGTACTGTCTACATCCTAAGCTCCCCTCTTTCTTATCTTGTTTCCGTTGTAGATACAGAGTGAATCATCTAACTCATCTTAATTAATGAACTCAAATTATCCAAAATTCTTACTGATTAATTAAGTGATGAACTACTCAAATGATGTTATTAAAACTTACTTTGAGATATGTATCAATGGCTCGGTATAACCCATCATCTGTGGCTCGAGCATGGCTAGGCAGAGCTCCAGCAAGGGCAGAAAACTCCGCCAAGCTCAGATTCACATCGACAGCGGCCTCAGCAAGGTAACAATCCACGAGCTTCGCCACCTTCACCATGGCAGCTCCACTTTTAGCAGCAGACTCCTCCAGGTTCACAAACCTCTTCACCAACCTAATAACAAGCTCAACGTCCAATAATGTCCCGCATGTGTGACTAAAAGAAGGAATCATGAGTTCCTTTAGTGACGCTTGGTCTAGCTGCCACGATATCCTCTTCTCCAGCTCTGCTCGATACGAGGGCTCGACCCCCACCATGTTGGCGGTTCTTAGCAGCCGGAGGAGGAAGTTGCACGGGATGCAGTCCTTCTCCGGAGGCAGAACCCCGACTAGGGTTTCGACGAAGAACCTTTTTCTCATCCACAAGGCGGTAACGCTTTCCGGGGAGGACTCAAAGTTGGTCAGGCTGCTCTTTTGGTCGGAGAAGACATCACCCAAGAGGTCGGGAAGCCATTTGGAGGCGTAGTGGGTGATAATTGAGCCGATGAGGTCGGGTCGTACGCCTTTGGCCTTAATTCCGGCTAGTGTTTTGACGAAGTAGTCCATGTCGAGAATGCAAGCATCGTCGAACCAGCATTCTGCTGCAAACGGGGAGGGTTTCCCTGGGAAAGTGACGGATTCTTGCAAGTAGTACTCCTGGTTGTTCTTCATTATTTTGGTGCAGTGGGTAATGATGGAGTTGAGGGTATATATGCTTTCGCGTACTTGTAGAAGTAAAAGTGATTCTTGAATTGGCAAGAATGCCCTTCTGTTATTGAAATGATCTGAAGAAAAGGACACGGATGGCTTGGGGTTTAAGTAATCTCAGCGGTGTAGCCTGTACTGAGGATGAACGGGTGAGAACCGAGGAGGACGATGCATATGGATAAAAGAGAGAGAGAGAGAGAGAGAGAGAGAGAGAGAGAGAGAGAGAGAGAGAGAGAGAGAGAGAGAGAGAGAGAGAGAGAGAGAGAGAGAGAGAGAGAGAGAGAGAGAGAGAGAGAGAGAGAGAGAGAGAGAGAGCTGGCTAGCTATTAGGGAGAGGGTGAGTAAGATGAGGACAAGATGGGTTATAAGTGCAAAATATTCCTTCCTATGACACATTTAATGGCTCATTGTCTGGTATGCATGGAGAACAAAACTAATTGTAACACCACCGATGGCTTGAAAGAGACTCCTACCAGAAAACTCTTCCCTCCCTCGTTCTTTTCTCTGTAAGTTACTGTGAGGATCGAATATATGTGACCAGAAAAAACTGTGTGAAATATCATCAACACGTACACCGCACGGTTATCACATTTCTATATAGAGTACTCTTGATTTGCACCAATATTGTGTTTTTTTTTTTTAAAAAAAAAAAAAAAAAAAAAAAAACCCACTCCATTCTCACCCTTAATGAAATTAAAATTCCTGACCTCTTATATATGAGACTAAAGTCTTACCACCCCACCAATATTGTATTTATGATTAACCTATGGACGTGAATCAAGACTACTTTCTTAGGCCCCCCATAATTAAACTCTATCCTAATTAAATTGCAAAAGAATATTGCTTTGGAGTACTATGATTCAAATAATGAAGTCGATGAACAATCCTCGTCGATGAGACAGATTTGGTACGGTTATTTATCAGTTATGTACTCTAATTATGTGATGGTAGTTGGTATTAATGGTTTTTTTTTCCTCCTTTTCTCCATTGTGTAGTTTAATGATAGTTGGTATAGGGATGGAATGATAGGTCTATCCGAAAGCCTTCTATACTGAGTTACCAACTATAGTATATGAACCTATAATTAGAGTACTCTTCATTTACCGAAAGATGAAGATGATGCTGCTGTTGAGAATAATATAAAAACAAGAAGGTGATGGGATATTGCCGCATGAAAGCGCCCACTCTTGTAAGTTGGTACATCAAACCAACACGTGAACTTTCCCTTCTGTATGGTAGCGCTAGCTGCGCTACTGACCAACAACGGCCCCTCTGGATGCGCATGTCCCCACTTGAGAATTCTGCTACGGGTGTTTTTTTTTTTTTTTTTGAAGGATCTGCTACGGATGCTACATAATATCAAACTTGTTCGTTTAGGGACGGTAACGGGACGAGTCGAAGCATGGTTGAACCTAATGTGTAGGCCGGATATGAATATTTAGCAATGTAAGAGCAAGTCCACTCGTTGAGGTTGGCTGGTCAAGACTATTCACTACTTTTTGTCTTTCATTTCCACTTTTTTTGCTTGACCAGTCAGATATTGTTTACAAAAAGTCACTTTCTGGGTCAATTTCTTAAACTGCCAACTGACATTTGATGACTTTTTGTGAACAGTATCTGACTGGTCAAGCAAAACAGGTGGAAATGAAAGGCAAAAAATAGTGAATAGTCTTGACCAGCCAACTTCAACGGGTTGACTTGCTCTAAGGCGAACAATTGAAATGTGGCCTAAGTAGTTGTTTTTGTTTAGGTAGTTGTATTACACTATTATTCTTCTTTTTTGGGCTGCTGAGGTTGAAACCCAAGAGGTTTCACTGTTTATGGGCTGGCCTCATATTTATTGAGAAAATGCATAACTACAGTAGAGAACACAACTAATACCTAAACCAGTTGTAGTTCAAGCCCATTTCCACAATCCTTGGTTTCATAACGCCGTATGTTGTCATTGTTGCCCTGTATGATGGATTCTTGGACCTTATCGATCTCACTACAGACCCTCATGTTTCGGCTCCAATTGAAGAACTTTTTCCTCTTCTGAAATCCGAGATGTTCAAAGGGTTATGATCAACAAAACTCTAGATTGGGTGCTAAAGGTTGAAAGGTTGAGCATTCAACCTATGATCTCTCATTCTCTCGAGCATGAGTTGGAAGATGAGGACTCTCAAACTGAAGCCAACAACAAAAATTGAAGTCAGGTTTTCCAATGAAAAGCTTGTCAAAAGTTTTTGAAACTAGTGTAACACCTTGTACCTGAATCAGTTTGCTAGGTAGAGGTTTTAGAGGGATCAAGATTCAAGAGAGTGTTTTTGGTTCACTCTTAAAGGTTTTTTTGCCTCAAGTTGTGTTTATAGTTTCCTTTTCAAATGACATAATTACCCAATCCGTTTATCATGTAATTACAATAATGTCACTATAGGTTTGTTTTACTATATTCCACTTTGAATTTTTTTTTTTTGGTAATTGGTATGAAGGCCCAAGAGAAAAAGATTACATGAAAATAGACTCGGGAAAGAAAAAAGGGTCCTTTCTTCTTGTTCAATGACGCTTTCTTACATTGTCAGACGAACCATCCTTTTGAAATGTTGTATCAGTTTGACACGGTTAGTCTCTGATGTGATTTTTATATGGAGAGTGAGAAGTCAAATAGGGAGATTTGAAATCGGTGAATCTGCAAGCGCAGTTCGTGATTTGTATGAAGTAGTTAGGGGAATATGTGGTGATTGGTGGAACAGCAAATGCATATCGTGACCTATGTGGTGCAAATCGACATGGCGATGGGTGGTTGAATCTACAAATCATTACCGGCGACGTGTTCTAGTTTGATGGCAGACATATATAATAAGGTAGTGCCTTCTGTTCAGTTTATAATTATTGTTTGTTTGAAGTTTTTAACTGTCTTTAGATTTTGGATTCGTGTTCATATCACAAATAAAGTCCGTACTCTTTCAAGTTAGAGTTGCTTTAATTTCATTGTGTGCCTAGTTTGGTTATTCGATATGCTTTCAATAGAACTCAATTTTTTGCACGCTTAAGGCCGTGCGTGAAATTACGAGCTTGCATTGATGTGATCATGAGATCCTAGGATGGTCCACTCAATAGTTCTGTATCCCAGTGATTGCTGACTATTTTGATCAATTTGGGTCAGTCAGTTGCTCAATTTTTTCATGGTCGTTGAATCCATTAACATGTCAGTCTCTACTCTTTCGAGTGAGGATATTTAGTTTTTAGTTTATTAATATTTGTCATTAGTTGTTATCCCTTAATAAGTGTTGTTATTGTAATCAATATATAATTACAGTTTATTTGAATGAAATTTCTTTCGATAAAAAAAAATAAAGACTCGGAATTTAGCAATGCACGGCTAACAAGAGTCGGTTGCAAGAGAACCGTTCCCAACACTTGTTACAAGAAGAGAGACAATTGTTCAAAGTTCCTATTTCAGTGGATCCGAGTCTATCCATCAGATCTTGTTAGACGGCTTTGATTTAGGTTGAAGAATGTAATTAGCCTTTAAATCAATTTTGGGTTAGCTTAAGCTCTTCGGCCAATTTGGACCACTCACATAAGTTACCACACAGTTTGGAGCTGCCGAAGCTGTGAAGCAAAACTTCCTGTCTGCTGGTCCCAAGACTCAAGGTACCCGAAGGGGAACCATTAATTTACAGATTTTTATGGAATTGAGCCTTTAGTTTACTCAATCCACTCACTAAAACAGCATCGTTGGCCTCAACCAGACCATATAATCAGGAAAATAGCGAACTCATGAACATAACAATGACTTGGCCTCGCAATGTAGGATTTTTCTTTGAAATAAGAATAAAACATGCATAGATTTTTTTATAAAAATAAACTAACCAAGTTTATTCCAATTGTAAATTCAATTTTAATTCTACAAAATATGGGAACTCGAACTAAACAGACTAATTCAAATATCTATGGAAACAAAAAAGCTGGCCATAAAAGGGAGTCACAATCTTATGCTTATTTTTTTAAGCAAAGTAACAACTATCCTACCACCAGTAATCACCTAGCATTGCTGATTTGCTGCTTCTCATCAACCACTTATTCTTCCTGTTTTGGCCAATGAACAGGAGACTTGTATGTTGCAGGGAGGTGAAGTGACGCTTAAGCACTGGTTGAGTCTCCGAGTGTTGGGTTCAGCAATGGCTCGGTCGCAAGAGAACCGTTTCCACTTCCTTCAGACACAACCGGGATCTTAACATTCGCTCTTTCCATCTCCTTCTCAAGTTCTTCCTCCCGTCGCAATGCAGTGAATTGGGTGTCAAGAGACCTGGCAGCTCCGAGCCATGCGAGAACAATCACCAGAAGTACTCCTCCAAGGTAAGGAGTTGAGTTTGCAAGTGACCCGAATGTTAAAATCATAAACTGCTGAATAAGAGCACCACCAGACTTCCCCAATGGGTTGCAGACAACATCAATGGCTGCCTTTCCTTTAACCTGGAGCAAGAATTCAATAGCCAGTATGAACACAAGAGGTCTCAAGTTAAAAATTAAACTGGAAAACTCTAAACTCTTTTTCAAAGACGACTATAACCATTTGCTGAGCTAAAGCTTTCATCTAATGATGATGTCTTAACAGATGACAATTAATAAATAAAAGAAGGCATGACTGAAACTATTTAATGGCGGAGTTCTAAAACCTTGAATTCAAGTAAACTGCTCAAACCTTAGTGTCTTCATCCAAGGGAATGTATGCCATTTCTTTGCACGGGTCAAACAAACTGTACTTGGCACTCTTGCTGAAAATGTTTTGCAAAGCACCCACATATACAGCTGCCAGAAGAGGAGTCATCCCAAAGCTTGCAATAGCTGGTGAAAGTGGGCCACCAAACAATATCAGAGAGAAGAAACCAACTCCGGTCAGAAGTAGTACAGTAGGTGTGATCTTTGCAGCAACTCCCCATCCATATTTTTCGAATATAAATTGGCTGAGCAACATCATTGTGAAAGTCGCTATTCCGGTGGCAGTTGAGAAGTCACCCATAAAAGAAGAGTACTCATTGGGGCTTGGAAACTGCACAGTACACAAGGTAGCAACAGCAGTGAAGTATGAATTAGCAATTCAATCCTTTTTCTGTTGTTAAGGACAGGCAACTATCAAGTACTCTAGCTAAAGTTTACCTGAGCTTTGAGCTTGGACTTCCATGTAACCTCAACAAGGTTGATACTAATACCATATGCAACCACCAAAGTGGCAAGATCTCTGATGTATGGTGAAGACACCAAAAACTTCAAACTCTCCATTGTCCCCATTTTGGGCTTTTCCTGTAAAGAAATCAAAGATTAGAAAAAATGCTATGCCTTATATTCAACTAAGGATCGTAAAAA
This sequence comes from Rosa persica, assembly GCA_025331145.1. NCBI lineage: Eukaryota > Viridiplantae > Streptophyta > Magnoliopsida > Rosales > Rosaceae > Rosa > Rosa persica. Next base: position 39,777,986 of record WFKR01000002.1, on the reverse strand, counting down.
TATGCACTAGCCTGTCAACTAAGTACAATATGTGGCAATTCAAAAATCATAGGTTTTCTTCATGATAGTTCCATGTTTTGGAATTTCATCGGGATAGGTTTTGATAAATTAGTGTTGGGGATAATTGCTACCAATCATACAAGTGATATGACAGTTCCATTAATATCATGGCCAATTGGCCTTAAGAACTATTACCCACACATAAGAAAACAAAAATGGCTTTCAAAGCATTTTGGATTCATTAAGCACCATGTTAACCAACATCCAAACTTAGTCAACAGAAAAACAGCCCATTATAAAAACATTGGCAAGGAATCCAAGAAGCTTTAAAGATTACCACTATATGTAAAGGATTTTAAATACTATTATGCTACTTTTTTAATTTCCAAATAACATGTAAACAGGTGGTGCCGTGATAAACAGTAATCAGGCAATAAACAGAGCAGACTAATGTAAAAAGTTGGGACTTGGAACCAAAATGAACAGAATCAGACAGCCTATGTATCAACACAACTGAAATGTGTAAACAAGTAGTCTTGTAGCAGTAGATTACCTTCTTCTTCTTGCTGCGGGTGGGAAGAGGAGCATAAGCATTTGTCCACCAGTATAGACCGCAGATTGCTAAGCCCATCATCACCACAATACTCATCATCCCCCTTAAGGAAAGGGCCCAACCATCAACTCCAGGACCCAAATTTTTCCTCAAATTAGAGAAATACTTTACTGTTCTGCCTGAGAAAATGAGGGCAATATTGGCCCCAAGTCCAAAAAGAGGGTAAAACCTTTTTGCTTCATCAACGGTAGTTATCTGCACAAAACATGTATAACATTAAGTATGCAAAACATTGGGAACCAGGCCACAAAAAGTTGTGTGGGAAACTGTTGAAATCGTTTTGTGTATTCTGTAATAATCCAAATTCTTGGCAAACAGGTCAGATGGGAGTTGCAAACTAACTGTGATACTACTGATATATGTTACAAGAAAAATTAATATTCATATGAATCACAAGTTACAGTAAATGCTTAGGAAGACAGCACTTCGAAACATCAAACCACCAAAGTTGGTTCTTGGCCAGTTGGCCTATACGTTGTGCTAAAACAGAGATGACATATATTTTCTGCTTAATTTCAAAGGGTAAAAAGCAGAGCACCATAAGCAATCAAGAAACCAAATAATACAAGGCTCCAATTTGATCCTAAGAACACATTCCGCTTCCATTTCTTAGCAGCCCACACAAATGAATTGTTTCTACAGCAATTTTCATTTATAAGGAATCACACACACACACACACACACAATGAACAATAGATGTACCAAAAGTAAAAATGCAAACAAAGAAACTAAGAAATGTATATGGCATGGCACGAAATAATCATATATCATTGATGCGATCAGATTAATAGAAATGAATCATAGGACAAAGTTATACCTGATTGGCAAAACCCCAGAAAAGCACAGAAACGACCACACTGCCCCACAATTCAGCCATGACATAGAACAAACAAAAGCTCCAAATCCTCAGGATTGCAAGTGGACCAAGGAATCTAGGGCCAAGAGTGTTGAGAAGACTATCAGCAAGCGCTTCAGGGTGGATGTAGCTGCTCATGGGATACAAGATGAACCCGAAAGCCCCGAAAAAGGCGATGAATGGAAGAATAACAGTGTAGAAGAGAGCCTTCTTTGATAAAACATTAGACAACTTTGTGTACAAGAGCATGAAGCCAACAGCCATGGGCAAATTCACCCAAGTCTTTAAGAATGGTATAATCTCTGCACTACTCCCTTTAGCTGTTACAACCAACACATCTTTCGTATCCCTCAGGATTGTGTAATTGAAAAGAATACAAAAGAACATCAACCCAAGTGGTACAATCTTCTTGAGGGTTGAAGTCCCAATCCCCAAGAACTTGCGCTCCTCAATTTCACCAAACCCATCAGCCGCAGCAGCAGCAGCCTCAGCCCTGCAGACGAACAAGTTCTTCTCTTTTGCGCCAAAGCCATGAGTTTTGGGGGCAAAGGTTTGAAATTTCTGGAACCCATTTGAGGAGGAAAGAGATAACCCAGTTGGGGTTTTGGGTTTTGTGGAGAAAGCTCGTTGCTTTAAGCCCAGAGAAGGCTGTGAAAACTTGGCCTTCGGATTTGGGGGCAGAGAGAGAAGCCCTCTGGTTTGTAGAACAGCCTCCATGTCTCTCTTTAGGTCCCTTCAACAAAACCCAGAGGTAGGTTTTATCAAGAAGAGAACATGAAGAGATTTAAGAGAGACACAAATAAGGGAAGTGGGGGAAACACTAAAAGGGAGAGATAAGGTGAGTCAAGATCTTTAATATATATATCTCTCTCTCAGAAAGGTGTGAAGGTAAGAATGGATACAAATATCTCTCTCTCAGAAAGGTAGGTGATATAATGAGGTAAAAAAACAAACCCAACACAATTTTAATCTCTTTTGTTTCCAGAATCAAAAACTTAATGGGGAAGATGGGGTTAAGAAAGTGCAGAGCAAGTTGGTTTAAACTGTGATGTGTTCGTGGCCCCAAACACACACAGATGGAAATGAGAGCGTGACTGGAGGCAAATTTGAAGTATGGCACAGTCGGGGTAGTCGGAAAAGCATCCCACAAGTTCGCCTAAGAATGATTCTCGTGATGGTGCATTCACCCAAATCCCCCTGTTTTGGGAAATGACGAAAATGCATTGGAGATATTTCTCATAACTTTCTAGGGTGTATGGTGGTTTTTGTTGAGGCAGGGACAGATGGGCTTTTGAAAGTTACATGTAGGGTTACAAATTAGTGGAATGTGATGCCATTTATTGATTCCACGTTTCTAAATAGGGGCTTATAGTTTGTATCATGTGTTAAAGAACTTAAAAATGAATTTAACCCTTGACAGAGTAAGAAATTTTCTTTCTAATTATGAGAACTGTTGACCTAAAACATAGTTGTAAGAAATGTAATTAAAAAATAAATCTGACGGTTGAAAATAAATGTATAATTTAAAGTTATTATTATTTTGACTTTTTAATTTAATAGATGTGGTTGAGATGTATTTGTCTCTCATAGTCTCTTAAAACTGTTTTTAAGCGAGCAAGTTTGTTGTGATTATTATGCACAGTAACTTAAGCAGTAAAATATTGTGCCATGAATGTAAAATAGAGTACACATTAGATTGTTAGAGACATATCTTTGTACATGTGATTGATAAAGAGCGTTTTCTTTGATTCAAAAAGTCATTAGTTTCAATTATTATCTTCTCACACTTTATTTTTGATTATCTCATTCGTATTTTTCATTGCATGTAATTTATTGAAATTTTATTCATTACTAAATTTGTTCAGTTAATGAAAAAAAAGATCATACTATCAAAGTTCTGAGGGCAATAAGCCCCCAGCGGCGGCGGTAGTGTTTCTCCAAACTGTGTGAGATAATAGATAATAGATTCTCTTTAGATGTATGTACTATTCTAACCTTTGACTTTAGTTAATGAAAATTTGTTGCATTAATATATATATACACAGTCCGACTACAGTGCGAACGTCTGTATCGAATATTCGGTACAGATTTCAGGCTTTCTTCCACTTTCCAATCACATTTTCACATCTTAACCGTTCAGTTTTTAGGTCCTAATGCATAAATTACCTCTGCAAAATTTCAGCCAATTTGGTGATCGTTAAGGCATCCAAAACTGCAATATACACGAACGGTTCCAGTTAGATAGATTCGGTTTGTTCGTGTAAATTACAGTTTTGGATGTCTTAACGATCACCAAATTGGCTGAAATTTTACAGAGGTGATCTATTCATTAAAACCTAAAAACTGAACGGTTAAGATGTGAAAATGTGATCGGAAAGTGGGAGAAAACCAGAAATCCGTACCGAAAGTTCGGTACGGATGTACGCACCTGAGAAAAATCATATATATATATATATATATATCATACTATGCCACCAAAAAGTTAATAAGAAGATTAAGTAAGATGAGTGGAAATTAGAAAATCAAGAATCTAATACAATGAACTTTATAAGTTCAATGTCTCATGCTAATCAGGGCAACTAAATATATCATATCCATCTTTTCTTCCCAAATTAAGGTCATTTTAGTTTTATTGATTATAGCATACACGAGTGATTGATTTTGGAGGTGTAAATTTTGAAATATTGTATTTGTAATTTTTCACATGAATTCAGAGGTGTTACAACTTTGATGCAGACACCAAATACATCCACTGTAACTTCACTCTTAAAAGAGAAGGATAATAGTATTTCTATTAACATATGATTTAGAATACAAGGTAGAGAAATCTAGAATTTGACCCTTGGAACAGACCAAAAAAAATATTTGACCTTTGGAATAATGAGAGTTTCTGCATCAAAGCATTTTGGCAATCAAATCAACATTTTAAGATTTTAGGGGAATTGAATTTTTGTTTTTTTTAGTTTTGTTTCCTTTTCAATTCGACTTATTTTGTTGTTCTCTATGATTCGTTTCTATATATATGGACGAATCAAGTTTTGTATTAAAATCTTAATTTTAAAGTTTGAAATATAGATCCTTATCATCATTTTTAATAACAACAGTCAAATTTCATTCTTCTTTCTCGCAGGGGTGGGCGGCACAAGAGTTTGTGTTTGTTGCAAGCTTCTTGTTTTTTGATAAGCATCCTTTTCCCTCCCCAACCTAAATCAGCCGGAACATTTCTCAAGTCAAAACGAGGGGGCTTTTAGTCTTATACTTCAAATCTTTCTTTTCTTCTTCAATATTAAGAACGTACACTAATTAATCAACCTACTAATTGTCTACTTCTCTATGAAGAATTTCAACCATTCTAAGCTTTGGGTCCGTGTGAATGTGATTTTTCTATATGATAATTGACTAGGAGATTTTTAGAGATCCATCAATTTGGATACCAATGAGTGGGATACACATAAAGACAATGGAGCTGTGCGGTAGTTGCACGTTTAGTCCCCATTATTGAAAACAATTTTTATAACCAAGGACCAACCTTGGCTATTGAACGCACATGTAGTTGCCAACTTTGCACCAATATAGCTAAGAAGGAACTCTCGTCCTTCCAAAGATTGAGAGCATCAAGTACCAAGAACTTTGGAAGCTTGTTAATATGATAGTAAGGAATTGGGACAGTTTGCAGTGAACTGATACGGCTTCGTTAACCTTGCTTGCTCGCAAGGACTAACATTGAAGTATAATGGAAGAGGTGATCAATGAACACAAGTGGTTACGCAAGCCTTTACTCAATCCAACTCATAACAAGGTTGACCTGGGAAACCCGTGAAAGAACCACAGCTATCTGAATGTTCATGTGCGACACGCACGCCTCAAGTGCGAAAGTGATGCATGTTAGCCAAATGGGCAAATGAGCAGGGTCTGGTGGGGGAAGTACATGTTTTCTTTTAGGACCGTCAAATCGTCAATAATGAAAATGAAGTGATATAAAGATTCGGACATGCAACTCAATATTTTAGAGCATTGGAACCTTGTGTTTGAATCGTTCTATGTTACTATTAAGAGAGTTTTTTATGTCCGAATTAAAGTACTAGTAAAAACTATCCACATTATGAGAATGCGCTTATTTATTAGAAACTAAAACGAGCATCCCCATTAATACCCTGCCACCCATCTCCTAATGACTTCAGTTTGCATATAGCGAGAAATTTCATTAGCACGAAGCGAGTTTCTCAAATCAACCAGAGCTAGAGGCAATGTCCGGCAACCATCCCCGTCAAATTGGCCTCCTTGTTTGCTTTGCCTGGATACATCAAAGTTCTGTCTCCATCATCCACTTACGAGAGAGTTGTGAGTCGTCTTACGCCTATGAGAGTAAAAACTAAAGAAGTCTAAAGTACATAGTAAGATCATAGCAAGTAGCAACCCAAGTGAAGGCTCCAAAACAATTCGAGTACAAAACCATAATATACAAGATTATCTGTTGATCGCGAGTACACACCAACTGACAAAGCTAGCTGCCCCCAACTTTGCTCTCAACGGTCAAAAGCCATTGCTTTAGTTTAGCATGACTAAGCTTTAAGCTGGCCGCTAAATTATTATTAAATATTAAATCAATTTATTCACAGGTTTGCCCTAAACAAGTTGCTCCAATGGGCTTAGGTGGCCGTGGACGTACTCGGATTTGATGATGGACGGCGGGGTTTGACCCACGTGGTCGTAAAGGCTACGTCATACATTACCAACCTCGAAAACTGGACTCACGCCTTTCAACACGTAATCCCTCTTCCTCTTCTCTCTTAGCTCCTAGCTAGCTGCTCCATCCCTCCTTCCTCACAAGTCACAAACAACCGTTTATTGTTCACACACGTCATTCCTATCTCTTCCTTTTGTCCCCATTTTGTATGAGTCTATGAGATGATTACTTGACTAGGGCTTTTCTATTGGCGCTTCTTGGGCTATTTCATTCTTGGGCTTTGTGATCCAATTCTATGCAAAGCTGCTTAAACAAAACCCAACACGAGAAAGGCAACTACAAAGGTTTCCCGACAATTTGCCTCGTTTGCTTATATCAACTCAGGCTGGGCACCCAAAACCGAAAGCCCGATACTGAATCAGTAGCGGGCCAAAAAGTGTTGGGACGGGCCTGGATTGAAAATCAAAAAAATACTATTTAGGTTTGTTCCATTCCGAATTTAATAAATAAATTCAATCTTTTTTTATTTATATTATGTGGCTGAGTGTAATTGGTCCACATATGGTTTTACGTAAAATTGAAACATGATCACAATTTTTTCAACCTAATCCCTAATTGCAGTAACCATTCAGTCATTCACTATGTCAAAGGCTAATGCTAAATCTCTAAATCCCCAATTCAACAATTCTCAAATTTCTCTCCAATTCATCACTCAACTAAGCACCAATTCAACGGTCATCGATCATCAAGTCATGAATTCATCACCAAAGCACCAGTTAATTAGTTCATCACAACATCACCAAAGCAGCAATTCTTCTTGAAATTCTTTGATTCAATGGCTAGGACGGCTAGAAATCTAGATTTTGTGCTCTGGAATCAAGAAAATTTACAAGTAGTTAAGTGATAGGAAAAAAAAAACAATTTAATCCTAAAATGAACCCAGGCCCATACCGAATCCATTCGGTTTCGGTACTATCGGTACCAAGTTAAAAAAATAAAAATCCCAGCCCTACTCATCTCAGAATATATTTTCGATACTAGGCTCAGTATTAGTGATACCTGGCCCATGCCCAGCCCTACTACTCTTAGGTTTCTTTGGGGAACAAGTAGGTCATTTTGAAAATATTGACCACAAAGGTGAGGCCAACATGTGGGCAACTATCATTGAATCTATATATGTATGTACGTATTGACGAATGTCTATCTCTTATTGTCTCATATAAAGGTCTTCAAATTTCAAGTTTGAGGAGGTCTCTCTCTCTCTCTCTCTCTCTCTCTCTCTCTAGAATATATAGCTCTCATATAAAGGTCCTCAAATTTGAGAAGGTCTCTCTAAACCCCCCCCCCCCTCCAGTGAGAGAGAGAACGTCTTTCAACCTGAAATTTGAGGATGCTCATATTTTTAGCATGTATTTTAATAATATAAACCATGCATTCTCTAGTTACATATACATGTATGAATCATACAAAAAATTAGCCAAATTGGAAAATATTTAACCATTTTGTTATCACCATGTCGTTCCAAGTTTATCTAACAAACTATATTTGTTTACACATTTTCTGACCAAATGATTATGGATTTGGTCTTTTTTTGTAGACACAATTTTTGCACAGAAATCTAAAGAATCAGTGGTTGTTAAATTAGGTTGATGCTAGTGATAAAAATTCTGAAGTTTTAAATTAAAAGAGGTTATTTCTAGAACGAGCTTAGTATAAGTATTATAGAAAATTACACACAAGGGTCAGTTTGAAACTTAAATTAGTCATAAGGCCACCAAAGTTTTCTTGTACACATAAGGCCACTTGTAGCTTTAAATTATTTCCACCCTGACAATTTTACCATTTGTGGAAGAAAACTAACTCCATGATCATCTGGCCAAAACGAAAAGAAATTCACTCTCTCTCTCTCTCTCTCTCTTTCCTGATCTTTCTGCTTTTTCGCTTCCCTCTGCAATCACCGAAAAGCATCAATTCTGGCCACCATCTCTCATCGCCGTCACCATCAATTGAATCACAACACAAACCCGACCAAAGCTCAGCCACACCATCGCCGATTAAGTCTTCGGCCACCCTACACAATCCAAGGCTACGGCGTCGTTGTTCCTCAACTGTAATTGATCTACGGCCATCCTTTTAATGCACCCCCACCATTAATAAGTTCAGAGGAAACAGAACATCAAAATTCAAAAACCTTGTCGCCCGCCGAGGTCGGAAATCCATCATAAGCACCGTTGCCGGAGTCGTCAAGTCTGTCATTCTTCTTTCTTCTATCTTCGGCCACGTCTGAGCTTAAGGATCACCATGATTGAAATCAGCGCCTCAATATCTTACATAGCCCCGTAACTTCGATCTCCAATTCTGACTCGAGATGCCTCACGCGCCTCGGCTCCGGCAGCAACCTACCTCAACGCCATCGCCGATCTATTGCCGATTCCATCTCCATTATCTCAATTGAAGCTGACCCGAATGGAGACTAGCTGGAGTAGATTCTCACCATCTCCACACACGAGGACAACGTCGCTAGAATATAGCTCACCGGAATTGATCATTCTATGGTTCGTTGTGCTAAGTTTTTGATTTTCTTACATATTTGTGGTTTGAATCATGTATTGCTACTGTTTTTGGAAATGGCAGAAACTCCTGTATTGTTTTTTTTTTCATTCAATTTGATAGCTTTGGTTTGATTTGGGTAATTACTATGAATTTTACAATAGTTTTGATTTCTGAGTGTTGTTTATATTGTTTTGAGTTATGGTAATGAAATTGGATCTTAATTTTATGCCTCATTGTTCAATTTTAATTTTATGGTATCTTTGTTTCTAATGGTGTTTTATTCTGGTTTGTGTTTTTGTTTTTGTGGTTGATTTTGGCAATATTTGTCTTGCACTTGCATCATTTCAGAAAGAGAGCAAGTGAAGCGGTTTTTAATGTTGGTGTGAGTATTTTTCAAAGTTAGTGAGAGTAGCTTTCAGTTTTGGTGAAAGTAGCGTTATTGGTGAGAAGAGTTTTTGATTTTGATGCGAGTATCTTTTGTTATTGGTGAGAGTAACTTTTGGTGGTGATGGTTGTAGCTTTTTGCGATGGTTATAGTAGTTTTTGACTTTCGTGAGAGTAGCTTTTATTGGTCGTGAAGGTAGTTTTTTGCGGCGGTGATAGTAGCTTTTTATGTTGGTGAGAGTAACTTTTGTTGCTGGTGAGAGTAGTTTTTGGTGTTGGTGAGAGCAACATTTGATACTGGAGTAGGTCTCTAGTGTTACTGAGAGTAGCTCGCTGATGTTGGTAAGAGTAGCTTTTGGTGTTGGTGAGAGCTGCTTTTGTTGTTGGTGAGAGCAGCTTTTGTTGTTGGTGAGAGCAGCTTTTGTTGTTGGTGAGAGTAGTTTTCTAGTGTTGGTGAGAGTAGCGTTTATTGCTGGTGAGAGTAGCTTTTGATGTTGGTGACAATAGCTTTTGTTGCTGGTGAGAGTAGTTTTTTGTTTTAGAGAGCATAGGTTTTTTTTAGTAAGGATTAGCTTTTGTTGTTGGTAATAGTAGTTTTTGTTACCTCGTTGAAAGATGCCGGAAATCTCACCAGAGTAGTTTTTATTTGTAGTGACAGTAGCTTTTTGTTGTTAGTGACAGTAGCTTTTGTTACTTCGCCGGAGGTTGCCGGAAATCTCACCATAATAGTTTTTGTTGCTAGTGACAATAGCTTTTGGTGTTAGTGACGTACAGTAGCTTTTGTGGTCACCTCGCCGGAGTTGGTCGGAGGTCGACCGGAGACTTGCCGGAGTTGGCCGGACACCTCCCTGGAGAGAGGAGTGATGATGATTGCTGGCTTTTTACTCTAGTGGCATTTATGTAAATATGTTGGTTTTTATATCCAAAATTTAACACCTTTTTTTATCTAGTGGCTTTATATGGAAAAAAAATAGTTGGTGGCCTTATGACTAAAGAAACATTCAAATATGCACTTATATGTAATTAACTCTAAGTATTAATATGCAAAGAACACTAGGATATGGATGTTCTTAGCCCTATTAGGAATTATGTTTTTCTATTGATTTCTAGATTCATATTTTGGAATTCAACAAAATATACCCCAACTGCAATTAGGAATATAATCAGATTGCAGTTGCCTCTGAAAATTCAAAAAAATTGTGTCAAAATGAGAGAGTCGATCAATTTGCTTAAAGTGTCATGTTTTTTGGACTTACATCTAATTAACACATTTTTTTTTTGCCCCATTTGAAAGATGTAGCCAATTGTTTGCGAAGTCCTCTATACTTATCAATGCAATTATCATGTGGTGTAAATCAAATGATTCCCTTATATGGTTTTGGAGACTAACTGAAATACTCTTTAAGTCTATTTCGGATAGGTCTTTCAAGGTAGATTGGGGAATCCACCCTCGTGTCAAAGACTCACTGGCTTTTGTCTATGCTTGTAACTGTAAGTGGAGTACGTCTTGTTAGAAGATCTGCAAATGCTGTTGTTGATTGGCTTGCGATGCAAAAAGAGGGATGGAATGTGGAAACTCGGTGAATCACCCTCCACCCTCTGTATTGCACGTTCTCAGGGCTGATAGAATGATGGTCTCCCTGCATTTTAAGTTCCTCTCCGCCATCTTTGTAGTTTTGAAATGAAAATTTCATTCAGCCAAAGGGAAAAAAAAAAAAAACATTATCAGTTTGAACATGCTATTATTCATGAATCTATAGTTAATCATCTCTTAAATTATCTTACGTGATTCGAGTGCTTGGTAAGTAAGCTATATATAATGATTTAGCAGACTTGTTGAAGAAGCAGAAAATAAAGTACTTTTATGCCACTACTACTATTAATTAAGCCGTTGGAATCTTGTCTGGTAGATATCGCCAAGAATGTATGCCAATCCAGCATCATATCTGCTGTTCATAAACATAGCTGAAAAAATAGACATCAATGTCAACTTGCCATCTGATCTCAATAATTTGCCTTCAAAAAACTTAAACCCGTGTGAAGTAAGGAATAGTCCTTGTTTTTGTTGCTGACCTGTGCCAATTTAGATTAATTGTTTGATTGATTGATTGAGTTGTAGATTGACAGGATAAAGTTGCAATCATAGGGCTGATTAGTGTAGGTGTTAAGTACTTTCCTTCTGTATACAATCTGTAAATGTAACCCTATATAAACCTGAGTGTAAAGATGAAAAAAAAACATACAAGTTTACCAATATCTAAGATGGTATCAGAGCAGTACTATCTTGAGACCCATATTACCATACCTTAATTCCGTTGCCAAAATACCAAATAACGTAAGAACTTTGTTGTAGTTCTTCTTTTTACCCATACCACCAGACTAAATATAAGCCTTCCCAATGCCCATATCAGTATACCCACTTCATCCATCTATAAGATCAGGGGCGGATCTACATAGTAACTGGGGCGGGCTTAAGCCCGTCCGAGATTTTTAAGCCTAAAAAAAAAAAATTAGATGTATATTGGGTATTGTCCAGCTTAAGCCCGTCCTAATTCCAGTTCACTTGACTAGTCGACTTCTCGACTTCTCCAGTTCGACTACGCGTCTACGCCCTTACTTCTCGATTCTCCAGTTCGTCTCTCCTGAATCTACTCCTCCTCCTCTAAACTCCTGCAGCTCTGCCATTCTCGGCTTCTCCACTTCTCTCAGAGATCAAGACATCAACATCAAGAGCGGATCTACTTCTCTTACTCTCCCTCTTCAATTTGGGGCAATGAATTCAATGTAAGATTTTGTTTAATTGAATCAATCCAATTTGGGGCAATTTATAGGGTTAAGGATTGATGTGAAATTCATGTTCGTATGTTGTATTGGATTGAAGATTTCGTGGATTGAAGAATGAACTAATGAAGGTTGCGGACTTGCGGTCCAATTCTCTAATTTTCTTGGTCTGGGCATTCTCTTCTTCTCCTTGTTCTGCAAATCTGCAATTTATTGTTTAATTGATGTGGGTTTATTGCAATTTGCAAATCTGCATTCTCTTCTTCCATCAGTGGCCGTTGGGTCTTAGTTCTTTGAGTTATTTCTACTGTGCATATGTGCAATTGTTGTGGATTACTGGGTTTAAATGTTTAATTGATTATTTGATTTCAATACTGTCAATACTTATCATTATCAAGTGGGTTTAATTAAAGTATAAGGCAGCAATTGTTGTGCTAATGAGTAATCAAGTTTGGGTTGTTTAATCAATATGTATAACGATGCTCACTAAGCAAATTTGGGTTTAATTAAAGTGTTGTGCTAATCAACTGTCTTTGTACTTCAAATAGTAGGCACTATGTTTGTTTGTTTAATTGTGAATGGCACTATGATTCTATGAATTGGAACTACAAACTAGAACTGTGGAACACCAAGGGATTAAGTGAATGGCAAAATCTTGACTCTACACGCTGGAGCTCACATTTTCGTTCAATTAAGAGTTTGATTGATTTTTTTTTTGTTTAAGAAATCCAAGTTTGTTTAAGAAATCCAAGCCCGCCCAAGGTTTCAATCTTGGATCCGCCCCTGTATAAGATCGTTTTGTTTTGACAATCTACAACACCTCCATCAATCATTGATAACAATCACCATAAACCCGAATCTGTATCTCCGCCAAGACCCAGAAAGCCAGTACCGGACCCGACATCCACCTTGCAGCTTCCAAACCGGACCAGACTGCTCCAGACCTTCAGTCGCTGTCTGCCACTGACCAGCGAACTCAAGAGGTCCTTTGCTTGCCTCAAACGATGGCCACCAGCTGCAACCTAAGGTTATTTATTTAAAAGCCACGTTGCATCTATTTATTTAAAAGCTTCTGTTGAAGAAAAAGAGAGAGAAAGAGAGGGAAAAAAAAACAAGGAGAGAAAAAAAAAAAAAAACAGAAGCAGCAATTATGGTTCTCGACAATGAGCCATCCAAGAAAGCATCTGTGGAGTCACCTAGGTTATAGGACGATTATCATCCAACGATAATGGTCTCATCGCTCCTAATAAATTGGATAGCACCAGTTTTATTTCTTGGTCTAAACATGCCAAATTATGGTTCTCGACAATGAGCCATCCAAGAAAGCATCTGTGGAGTCACCTAGGTTATAGGACGATTATCATCCAACGATAATGGTCTCATCGCTCCTGATAAATTGGATAGCACCAGTTTTATTTCTTGGTCTAAACATGCCAAATTGAACATTACTGGTAGAGGTAAATTTGGTTATCTCATTGGCAAGAAAAAGGCACCTTCAGAGGAAGAAGATGAAGACTGCTATGAGACTTGGGTACAAGAAGATAGTCTTGTTCAAGCTTGGCTACTCAATTCTATGCACAGAGATGTACAGGAAATTATGAAGGACTAGAGATAGCTAAGGAGATATGGGATGCTGTCAAGACTACTTTCTCTGTTGCGCAAGATGACACCAGGAAATATGAACTCCAAATTGACTCGGTTTCCACCAACAAAATGGAGCTCCTCTTCATAACTACTACAGCCGAATGAAGAAGATTTGGCAAGAACTTGATATCTTAGATCCTCTCCAGCTCATAGATGCAGAGTCTATTGCTTATATGGCAGAATGGGTCAATAAGCACCGTGTCTACTTCTTCTTAGCAGGACTTGATCCACACCTCGATGGTGCTAGAAGTAGAATTCTGAACACAAAGTCGCTGCCCTCTATTGAAGAGATTTATTCTTAAGTCAGTGCTGAATGCAATAGGCTTTAAAAAATGATGTTTGAAACAATTGTTGAAGGATCTGCCATGCACACTCAATACTAGCCACCACATGTACGTAATCCCCAATCTTCGTCATCTGCCTCCTCTTGGAAAGCATCCACTCCAAGATCTATGAAATGCACTCATTTTAAGTCTCTGATGTGAAATATTCTGTAAATATTTACTTTTCCTATACGTCTAGATTACGTATTCTGTATAGTTGTAGGAGATTTTTTCCTATTAGGATTACTCTTGTATCTCTTTATAAACCGCCTATTTTGGAGATGAATATTATTGAAGTATTCCAAAGACATCGAATTCTTATTTTCTACTTGGTATCAGAGCAGGTTCAATCCTTGAACTTGCACCGTACTCTTTTGAAACCCAAAACCCGAATCCCGAAGAACAACAATTCTTGAATCATCACCACAGGCCTAAACTACCGCACTGAAATTGCTGCATCCTTTTTTGATTAAGTACTAGCATACAAGTTCTTTTTGATTAAGTACTAGCGGACAAATTCTTGCAACACTGTTTTTTTCTTTTGATTAAAATACTAGCTGACAAGTCGTCAAGTCCCTACAGCCTACTTCTCTTTGCCTTGTTGTATACTTCTCTTTGGGTCATGTACAAGTTGTTATTTTTTCTTAATGGAAGATGACGCTACCACTCTTGCTCTCCACAACATGCATCCAATCATCAACCATTATCATACCACCGCTCAAGACAATTCGGCCTTTCCAACTGGCTTTGCCTTGAACTAATTAAACCATACCATATGGGCACCTCTTATAAAGATGAGGATTGGAGCACGAGGAAAGATCGGCTACCTTACTGGAGCCAGAGTTTCACCAAATGAGAACTCCCCTAAATTTGAAGTTTGGGCCACGGACAATGAAAAAGTGAAGAGTTAGCTCATTGATTCCATGGAGCCATCACTCATGAATCGATATATCCGACTCCCAACAGTCAAAAATGTTTGGGAAGCTGTTGAGAAGACCTTCTATAATGATTTTGATGAAACAAGGATTTTTGAATTAAACAAGTGGTTTGGAGCAAAACAGAATGGTCGGACTTTTCCTACCTACTACAATGAATTGGTGGGAATGTTTCAGGAGATTGATCAGCGCATGGCCTCTCAAAATAACATGGTGGCTGTAGTTGTTCAAGATACTACTGCCATGGCAAGGATGTGAGTTCACATGTTTCTTAGTGGAATCGATTCAGAGTATAATCAAGTCTGTGGTGAGATTCTGCGCAAAGACCCGAAATTTGACTTCGAGCAAAGCTATGCCTATGTTCAAAAGGTGCATTCTAAGAGGCAGGCAATAGGATACTCCTCTGAGTCCTCTGCCATGGCTGTCCAAAGCAAACAGGCCCTTCCTCAGGTTTCTCATCACAACGTCGCTCCCCGGGTAAAGCAAATCCATATGCAAATACAAAGTGTCCAATTTGTGGAGATTTGGGTCATAGCAAGCAATAAAGGTGCTACGAAGTAATCAGATATCCTGATTGGTGGGATTTCACCAAGAAACCGCGAAAGAACCTTCAAAAAGTTGCTGTGGCTAGTATAGAGGAAAAGCAGCCATATAGTGCCTTCGCTAATGTAGCACAGTCATGTATGAAGGGTAAGGTATCTATGAATAGTTCTTGGATAATTGATACAGGTGCATCTAACCATATGACTAATGACCATAGTCTGTTAAAAAGTATGAAACCTTCCTCCCAAAATATTGTTTCTACTGCTGACGGTACTCCAACTTCGGTTATCGAATAAGGCACTGTTATCCTATCTGACACATTAACCCTTGATTCTGTGTTAGTTGTTCCATCATTGGCTTATAATCTC
This sequence comes from Rosa persica, assembly GCA_025331145.1. Classification (NCBI taxonomy): domain Eukaryota; kingdom Viridiplantae; phylum Streptophyta; class Magnoliopsida; order Rosales; family Rosaceae; genus Rosa; species Rosa persica. Next base: position 39,762,299 of record WFKR01000002.1, on the reverse strand, counting down.
CTATCTGTTGGCCAAATTATTTTAGCACTAGCATATATTGTGACCTTTTATCCCTCTTTCTCTGTGTTTCAGGACATTCTGACTTGGCATATTCTTGGTTATGGTGTTAGAAGGGGGAAACTCTACTACTTGGATTTGACAAAAAGTGGAGAGCAACAGTTGTTAGGGCAAGTGAATTAGGTCAATGGAGTAGAGAAAGCTAAGGAAACAGTGTGGCTATGGCATCGTCGTTTGGGTCATCTATCTTTCAGCTATCTTAAGAAACTATAACCTCATTTGGTTTTGGTTGTTAGTGATTCAGATTTTTGATGTGATGTGTGTGAACTGGCGAAGAGTCATAGAATTTCATATTCACCTAGTCTTAATAAAAGTTCCATTCCATTTATGTAGATTCATTCTGATGTCTGGGGTCTTGCCAAGATCGCATCTCTTTCTGGAGCTTGATATTATGTTACTTTTATTGATGATTGTACTCGTATGACTTGGGTATCTTTGTTAAAGAACAAGAGTGATGTGTGTTCCATCTTCAAAGATTTTCACAAAAATGGTGTCTACACAGTACCAACAGGCTATTCTAGTTTTTCAATCTGACAGTGGCGAAGAACATGTTAATGGCCCTATGCAGGAGTTTATGCAATCTCATGGAATTCGACATCAAACTTCAAATTCATACACTCCTCAGCTGAATGGGTTGCAAGAAAGAAAGAATCGGCAATTGCTTGAAGTTGTCTGTGCCTTCTTGCTCGTGAATATTAGAGGCAAGTTATGAAGTCCGCTGCCTACCTCATGAATCGTACTCCCTCTCGAGTGATTGGATTTCAAAACCCTCAGCAGCAGCTTCAGAAACTTCTTTCACTTTCTTCGTTGCCTAACTTGGAACCTCGTGTGTTTGGATGCGTAGCCTATGTTCATACTGCCAAGAGTCAATGCAGCAAGTTTGATCCCCCTGCCCGTAAGTGTATATTAGTTGGTTATGTTGAATTCCAGAATGGTTATCGATGTTATGATCCTCTTACTGGCACTATACATGTCTCTATTGATGTTGCTTTTTGTGAATTCGAGCCCTATTATTTAGGGGGAGTTTCAAAGTCTTCCCTTCAGGGGGAAAGAGATTGTGAAGGAAATCATCGGGATTTATTTGAATTTGAAGAATTAGAAGCCTTGGAAGAGAGATTTGGAGTTGGGAATTCTCCGACATCAGTAAACAACAACAAAAAAGACAGGAAAAGAAAAAGGAGAGTCTGGGGACGTCACAAATGAGAAAGAAAGAGAAAAAGAAGAAGAGAAAAAGGAGGGTGTGACGTTGGAAACAAGAAAAGAAGAGAAGAAAGAGAAAAAAGGGATGTTGGAAACAAGAAAGAAAGAGAAAAGGAAGAGTCTGGGGACATTGAATCAATTGGTGGTGGACCAGTGGGGTCCCCAACTTACCAAACTTACCAAAACACATGCAATTGACGTTATGACCCATCCAAGCGCTAGGAAAGTGACAAAGACGTTTCAATGCATCCTAGAATGTATGAAACGTCACAAGCTGATGAATTACTCAATGACCAGCCCAACTGTGATACACCCAATGAATTGAATATAATTCAGAGTTCTAATCTGTCAGAATTTTCCCCCATGTCTACATCGTCAACTGAATAATCCGCTGCGAATGTCCCTCCTCAGGTACCTTTAATTTCAAATGAATCATCTCGGGTAGATAATATTAAGCCTAGGAAATCACATAGTGTTACCAAGGGTATTCCTAAGAAACAATATGAACCGGACATTAAAACCAAAGCTTAGTATCCTATAGCTAATTACATGTCTAACCATAGGTTGTCTGGGTCACATGCACTTGTTGTTGATCAATTATCCACTGTATCTATTCCTAGTAGTGTACAGGACGCTTTAGCAGATCCTAAGTGAAGTCAAGCAAAGAATGAAGAACTAGAGGCTTTGCAGAAAAACTTGACTTGGGATATTGTGACTATGCATGCTGGAAAGAAGACTGTTGGATGTGGATGGGTGTTTGCTGTGAAACTTAAAGCTGATGGGAACATTGACAAGTAGAAAGCAAGATTAGTTGCCAAAGGATATACCCAGTGCTATGGAATTGATTATGAAGAGATGTTTGCCCTTGAAGTAAAGATCAATACTGTTTGAATCTTGAATTCACTTGTAGTAACGAAAGATTGGCCTCTGCATCAGTTTGATGTGAAGAATGCTTTCCTCAATGGAAATTTGGAGGAAGAAGTGTATATGGACATGCCGCCAGGAGTTAAAAATATGTCTTGCGATACTGGCAAGATTTGTAAGTTGAAGAAGTCTTTGTATGGTTAGAAGCAGTCTCCAAGAACTTGGTTTGGAAGGTTTTCCAAGTTTGTAAGGATGTTTTGATATAGACAAAGCAACTCCGATCATCTCTTATTCATCAAGCGTAATCAGGGTAAGGTTACCGCACTGATAGTATAAGTTGATGATATGATTGTCACAGGGGATGATCTATAAGAGATGGAAGCCCTACAAAAGTATCTTTCTAAGGAGTTTGAGATGAAGGACCTTGGTCAGTTGCAATACTTTCTTGGAATTGAAGTTGCAAGGTCTAAGAAAGGGATTTCTTTTCCCAACCTAAGTATGTACTTGACTTGTTAGCTGAGACCTGGATGCTTAACTGCAACCCTATTGAGACACCGATAGAGATGAACCACAACCTCGCCATCTATTTGGATCAGGTTCCAACAAAGGAAGGTACCAACATGTCACGCCCCGAATTTTACAATAACAATTCAAAATCCGAGACATGAATATACTACAACACAAAATAATCATCCTGAAAATTTTTCTTTTCTTAACATACTCACCACACAAAATAGAATCAAACCGAATTTAGTCTCGGTTAATTATTACAACTCAAATCCAAATGTAATGTAAAGCTCTAAATGAGCATACACACACATCACGACTAAATAAATAACATGACTGCTGTAACACCTAAGCAGCCCGGTCACCTCTCTGGTTATCCTGACCTGCAGGAATATCCGCTACACCATTGAATAGTGTACCGGGATTGCAACAACACAAAACCCGGTAAGCTTATGAAAGCTTGTATGAGTAAAAGAATGAACTGTTGCTTAATTTAATCTCATTTATTTCCACACACAGCAACACTCAATTATTTCCACATATGCAAATAATAACAATCTCAATCAAACACCAATTCAATATATCAAGACAACCCAACTCACAACTTTCTCCACAACTCTCATCATCGTATTTATAAAAATACGGTATTTGACAGACTAGAGCTCTAACTGAATCGTAGCCCGTCACCTGGCCTAGGTTATGGCATCCGACATATTTATCAATTATTGTATTTCATCAATATGTATACCTATATACATATTTAGAACGTCCAATAATTCTACATACTCAACCAATCGTATCCCATCATCCACACTAGGATTAGAGCATCCGATTACTCACTCAGGTCATTACGTTGACCCTAAACCCATAAATGAACCCAACATATAATATCACATACTCAACAATCATCCCAACCAAGATACATCATATTATTATGGAATTACACAATTGTAATATAATCAACTCATCAATTCAACACAATCATATCATAAATCAAACAATCCACACATTAATATATATTTTCCACGTAAATATATATATACGTAATCATCCACTCAGGGATGACCACTAATACCATCTATAGTTCACACAAGAAAATTATGAAATTCATTTGTATAGTTAAAAATTATTTTACTTACCTATGGACCGTGGTGATTCAAGTCCATGAATTTTTTTAAAACAAATATTTAATCCGCAAATATATTTTCACACAATTACCAAAAATAAATAAATTAAAATGCTCGGTTCGTAATATGAACCACGTAAGTTTTACTCACCTCGAAACTCCCGCTGCGTCTTCAATATAATTATAAATTATAATTTATAATTAACGCCGAATAGCTCACGCAATTAAAATACATCAATCACCTAATCAAATGTGATTCGAATTTAGCCAACAATTTCAACTCATAATTTAACCACTAATTAACGGTCAGATTCTAATTTACATTAAAATCCGACGAGCGGTTTCTCACGAATCGCTCCCCTAATTACCGTTTTTCACATATACGAAGATCCAACGGTCGGATCTTCGACCATGACCACACAAAGCCTCTGGGACAGTCATATGATCATCATAACAAATTTACAAGTTCATCCAACGGTCATAATTTCACAGATCACAAATCTAACAATCGAAATCGATCGAAATCACAAAATTCATAACTAATTCATACGATATCCGAAAAATACGTATAATACGCCGAAATGATCGTATCGAAACATAGAATCATAAAATGGATAGAAACCAAATTTTAGACCTCCGGATGTGGCCGGAAAAGGCTGCCGGAGTTAGGGACAGAGGCGCCACCGACCACCACCAATGGTGTCGGGGCTGAGCTTGTCCCCTTCGTTTCATCATTCTGAGCAACTTTCATAACTAGCACAAGACCTAAAAATGACCGGAAGGCAACAAAATTACCGATTTACAGTCGGCGGCCGGAAAAAATGCAGAAACCGGTGAGCTTGAAAACCGACGTCAAAACTGCAACCTCAGGCCCCGATCCCTTCTGGAAACTTGTTCAGAACTTCCTTGCGAACTCAACAAGCTTGGAATCACAAGAAACGATCGTGTATAGCTCGAGATATCTTGATCGAAAGTTTCGGTATTTCGATCCGTTCGGGTCGAGCTCCGACGAACGTGAAAACGTTCGACCCAGTTCCAGTCCTTCTTGGTGCTTGTAGAGGAAGTTGAGGCGAGCTCAATGAGACAAGAATCAAGTGAAATGATGGAGTGTAGCTCGAGATATCGAGATCGAACCGAAAATGGACGTTTTCGGTTAGGGCTGTGCCGCCACCGCCACAGGCTGCGCCGCCGTGTGAGACTGCCTCCGGGAGCTAGAGCAGCTCGAGACGAACGCCTGGGACTTGGTTTGAGGTCGAGAGGTGGTCTGTGGAGGGAGAACAATTAAGGAGAAGTTTCTCCCCTTTTCGGTCGAGTACGACTGTGAGAGAGAGAGAGAGAAAAACTCAGTTTTTCAGAAACAGGAAGAAGAAGAAGAAGAAGGAAGAAAAGGAAAAAAAAAGAAACCGGTAGGGAAAAAAAATTAGGGTTTCTAAAATTTTTCTATATATACAAGTTTCGGAAAACTTTGAAATTCGATAACTAATTCAGAAAAAATCCGATCTTCATGTTCCACACGTGCACGGACTCGTATCGACGAGCTCTACAACTTTCATGAAGGAAGTTTCTCCAAATTTCGTACGTAGAAAAAGTCGATTTCTCAACCCGAGTATTTCGAGCTTTTCGTTAAAATAAACGTTTCGAAACTTCGATAATTGTAAAAATGAATGATTATCGAACATAAATCATGAAATCGCATAATAATCATTCGATACAATCACTCGAATTTAAAATGGAAATTGCGGGTATTACAATCTACCCCCCTTAAAGGAATTTCGTCCCGAAATTCATGTACCCAATTCCCCAAAAAGCTGTGGATACCTCGTCCTCATGTCAGATTCTATCTCCCATGATGCATCACCCTCATCATGATGACTCCATAACACCTTTACGAGATCAACCTCTTTCCTACGAAGTTTCTTTGTAGACCTATCCAAGATACGAACAGGTTCAACCACAAACGTCACATCCGGGTTCACTTCAATCGTACCGTGGTCAATCACGTGAGACTCATCTCGAACATACTTCCTGAGCAGAGACACATGGAAAATGTTGTGCACACCCGACATGCTAACAGGTAAAGCAAGACGATATGCCAAGTTACCAACCCTTTCTAGAATCTCAAAGGGTCCAACATACCTCGGTGCGAGTTTTCCCTTCTTGTCAAATCTCACCACACCTTTCATTTGTGAGACTTTCAAGAACACAAGATCACCTGTCTCAAACTCCAACGGTCTCCTCTTCAAGTCAGCATAACTCTTCTGTCTACTCTGAGCGGTTCGGATTCTGTCCCGAATAGTAGTGACCTTCTCTGTAGTCTCCTGTACAATCTCAGGTCCGATGAGCCCTTTATCCCCTGCTTCCGCCCAACAGATAGGAGTTCTACATGGCCTACCATAAAGAGCCTCATATGGAGCCATACCGATACTAGAGTGATAGTTGTTGTTGTAGGCAAACTCTACCAATGGCAGATGATCCGCCCAACTACCCTTAAAATCCAGAACACAAGCTCTGAGCATGTCCTCCATCACCTGATTCACTCTCTCGGTCTGTCCATCTGTTTGTGGGTGAAATGCAGTGCTCATAGCAAGAGACGTACCAAATGCCTTGTGGAACCTACGCCAGAATTCTGATGTGAAACGAGCATCACGATCCGATACAATCGTCACAGGCACTCCATGAAGCCTCACTATCTCGTTCACATATAACTTACACAATGCATCACCTGAGTACGTTTTTGCCACCGGAAGGAAGTGTGTTGATTTAGTCAACCGGTCAATAATCACCCAAATCGAGTCATAACTTTGCCTGGATCTGGGCAATCCAGTCACAAAGTCCATAGAGATGTCTTCCCATTTCCACACAGGAATCGATAAGGGGTTCAGCATTCCTACTGGTCTCTGATGCTCTGCCTTCACCTGTTGACAGGTAAGACACTTCGTCACGTGTTCCGCCACATCCCTCTTCATACCATACCACCAAAACTGCCTTCGTAGATCCATATACATTTTAGTACCTCCTGGATGTATAGTATATCGAGACCTATGTGCTTCCCGCATGATCTCCTCCCTGAGGTTATCAACACTCGGTACATACAATCTCCCTCGAAATCTCAACCCTCCATCAGCCCCAATCATCCACTCAGAAGGACCCTCCACATCCGGGTCAGCAGTCATCTCAGAAATCCTCGCCTGAGCAAACTCATCAAGTGTCTGACCCTGAATGATCCTGGAGATCAAGGTGGGCTGTAAGGTGATACTACCGAGAAAGATTCCCTGTCCTGCTCCTGTGGGCATAAGGTCGAACTCAGATGCAGCTTCTAACATGCGCCACTCCCGCACCATAATCGATGCCATGATTACCCGCGGTTTCCTACTCAAAGCATCCGCCACTACATTCGCCTTTCCGGGATGATACTCCAAGGTGAAATCATAGTCCTTAATGAGCTCCATCCATCTCCTCTGCCTCATGTTCAATTCCTTCTGGGAGAATAGATACTTCAAACTCTTGTGATCAGAAAAGAGTTCAAATTTCTCACCATAAAGGTAGTGCATCCAAATCTTCAAGGCAAACACCACAGCTGCTAGCTCTAGATCATGAGTAGGGTAATTCCGCTCATGTACCTTCAACTGTCTAGAACCATAAGCAACAACACTACCATTCTGCATCAACACACACCCCAAACCCTGATGAGATGCATCGCTGTAAATGACTAATCCACCACCACTAGTAGGAATAGTCAACACCGGAGCTGTAGTCAATCTAGTCTTCAGCTCAATGAAAGCCTTCTCACACTTGTCCGACCATACGACCACACTTCTCATATAAGTTGATGATATGATTGTCACAGGGGATGATCTATAAGAGATGGAAGCCCTACAAAAGTATCTTTCTAAGGAGTTTGAGATGAAGGACCTTGGTCAGTTGCAATACTTTCTTGGAATTGAAGTTGCAAGGTCTAAGAAAGGGATTTCTTTTCCCAACCTAAGTATGTACTTGACTTGTTAGCTGAGACCTGGATGCTTAACTGCAACCCTATTGAGACACCGATAGAGATGAACCACAACCTCGCCATCTATTTGGATCAGGTTCCAACAAAGGAAGGTACCAACACCTAGTAGGGAGACTTATTTATCTTTCTCATACTAGACCTGATATTGATTATGCTGTGAGTGTGGTTAGTCAATTTATGCATTGTCCCGGTGAAAAGCATATGGATGTAGTCTGTCGCATTCTGAGATACCTTAAGATGGCACTTGGAAGAGGTTTGTTGTTTGAAAAAAATGATGAGTTGGAAATTGTGGGGTACACGGGTGGAGATTGGACTGGTAATAAGACAAACGATCCCCATTTGGGTATTTTACATTTGTTGGAGGAAACCTCGTGACTTGACGCAGCAAAAAACAGAAGGTTATTGCTAGGTTAAGTGCTGAAGCTGAGTTTCAAGGTATGCCGCATGAAGTTTGTGAGATGTTGTGGATTCGTAATGTGTTGAAAGATTTGGGTTTTAAACTCAAGAAGCCTATGGACTTGCATTGTGATAGCACATCTGCTATTGAAATTGCTCGTAATCCTGTGCAGCATAACTGGACTAAGCATGTAGGAGTAAATCAGCATTTCATTAAGAAAAACCTGGATAGGAATATTATCCGTTTCCCTTTCGTGTATACAGAAGATTAGTTAGCAGATGTTCTTACAAAAGGAATGTCAAAGAAAGTGTTTGACAACTCAATTGACAAGTTGGGCATGATCGACATCTATGCACCAACTTGAGGGGGAGTGTGGAATATTCTGTAAATATTTACTTTCCTTGTATGTATAGATTACGTTTTCTGTATAGTTGTAGGAGATTTTTTCTCATTAGGATTACTCTTGTATCTATTTATAAACCTCCTATTTTGGAGATGAATATTATTGAAGTATACCAAACACATCAAATTCTTATTTTCTATTTCTTAAACATACTGTGGATAATTGTTTTCAATTGAAAGGTTATCCAGAATGGTGGAAGGGGCACGTTGCCCGTCGTGAGGAAACCAAAGCGAAAGAGGCAAGAGGTTATCAGCCCAAACGCAAACCTAAGGTGGCCCTTCAAATTGCCTCACCAGCTCCGGAGGAACCAACTAAAGGTGATTACACTAGTGACCCTGCCTTCGCTTTCAAGACTGTTTTATGTACATTAAGTTCCTCTCTGTCCAATATATCTAACTTTAACTGGAAAGATATGTGGATAATTGATTCCGGAGCAACAAACCATGTGACTAATGACTCTAGGAACCTTCAAAATTTGACCCCAGTTCACCTATATGGCATAACTAATGCAACTGGTGTTTCCTATCCTACTACTAGTGCTGGATTTATCATTTTGACAGATTCTATTACACTTGATACAGCTTTACATGTGCCATTATTATCACATAACCTTTTGTCTGTCAGACAAATAATTAAACAATTATATTGTTATGTGATTCTTTACTCATGGTGTTGTATAATTCAGAACATCCTAACAGGGTAAATCATTGGGCGTGGTATTGAGAAGGGGGGATTGTACTACATGGAGACGACATCTGCTGGTAATCGCCGTGTAAGTGAAGCGAATCAAGTTCAGAAGCATTCGTCTACAGAAGTAGAAAAAATCTGGTTGTGGCATAAAACATTGGGGCATCCATCTTTTGGTTATCTTCAAACTCTACTACCTTCATTGTTTAAGTATTATGAAGCATCAGACTTTAAATGTGGTACTTGTATTTTAGGCAAGAGTCACCATGTGAACTATCTTGTGAGTTATTATATAAGTATTGCACCTTTTGATTTGGTTCACTTTGATGTTTGGGGGTCGTGCCCAGCAACCCCCTCTGGTATGAGATGGTTTATTCTCTTTATTGATGACTGCACCCGAATGAGATGGATCTATTCATAAGAGTGATGTGTTCTCTGTGTTTCAGACCTTTCATGCCATGATCCATACCCAGTTTCAAACTCCCATTAAAGTTTTCTGCTCAGATAATGGTGGAGAATATGTCACACATACCTTCTGCCAATATCTCAACTCCCATGGCATCATACACCAGACCACCTGTCCTCATACACCTCAGCAGAATGGTGTGGCGGAATGCAAGAACTGCCACATTCTTGAAGTTACCCTATCCATGTCGCTTAGAGCTCATATGTCGGAATATTTTGGGGTGATTCCATCCTCATAAATTGACTTCCCACACAAGCTCTCCAACCCTCTCTTAGGGACGAAAGTCCACCGCCAAAAACAGCTATCCAAGCCCTTTCCAAACATTTACCTTTGTCGCCTGCCCATGTTCTTCCTCCAAAATGTTTGGTTGTGTGGCCTATGTTCATGTTCCTCGCATTAAAAGAACCAAATTGGAGGCATATGTCTTCATAGGTTATGCTTCTACTCATAAGGGATATTGATGCTTTAATCCTATCACTAAACGGATATATGTTACTATGGATGTTACGTTTTTTGAACATGATCTCTACTTTGCCCCGGAGAATCCTCTTCAATGGGAGAATTGTGATGTAGAAGAGCAGTCTTTTGATATATCTTGTTCGTTTAAGATAGTGGACAAACAAGTACATAGTAACAAGTTACTAACTACAAGCGCAGATTCAGCAGATTCTACGATGATTGAGAGTAATAATCACTCACCAGTATCAGAAGCTACGGTAACAGAACCTTCACCAGCCACAAAAATAGAATCTGGTGATTTTGAGGGCAGAAACCAGTTGCTAATACCAGAAGCTATAGACACAGACAACATCGTCCCCCCTTCTACTACTACATCAACTCCAATTCCCCTTCAGGATGATCTAGAGGTAATTACTAACTCTGCCTTTCAATCCCATGATAATACAAATGTTGAACATCCCCCTAAAATGCTAAAATAGGACCAAGTAATACCACCAGTGTGTACCAATTGCCAGCTTGGAAAAATAGATGGCAACCAAAAGCTCAATATGAAGCAGATCCTAAAGGCAAAGTCAAATATCCAATAAACAACGACATGTCATCCCATAAGCTATCCAAGTCATATGCGACTTTTGTGTTTCATTTATCTGCTATTGTCATTCCAACTAAAGTGCAGCTAGCATTGGCAGATCCTAAGTGGACTAAAGCTATGGAGGATGAGATAGAAGCCTTGCAAAAGAATCATACATGGGAACTAGTACCAAAACTAGCAAGAAAGAGAACAGTAGGGTGCAGTTGGATCTATACACTAAAGTATGCTTCTGATGGGACATTAGACAGGTATAAAGCCAGGTTGGTTGCAAAAAGGTACACCCACACATGTGGTATTGATTATCAGGAAACCTTTGCACTAGTTGCAAAGATCAACACCATTCAAGTATTGTTATCTCTACCTGCGAATCTAGACCGACTTCTGAAACAGCTTGATGTAAAGAATGTCTTTCTTTATGGGGACTTAAAGGAAGAAGTGTACATGGATCTACCTCCAAGCTACTCTCTACCCTCACAAACAGGAATGGTGTGCAAATTGAAGAAATCTCTTTATAGCCTCAAGCAATCTCCTAGAGCATGGTTTGGAAGGTTTAACCAATCTATGAAACAGTTTGGTTACAAACAAAGCAACTTTGACCATACACTGTTCCTGAGACGGAGGAAAGATAAGATCACTATTCTTATCATTTATGTTGATGATATGATTGTCACAGGTAATGATGGAAGAACTGAAGAAACTAGAAGCACATATTTCATCTGAGTTTGAGATGAAGGATCTTGGAGGATTGAAGTACTTCTTGGGTATTGAAGTGGCCAGATCAAATGAGGGCATTCTCTCATCCCAAAGAAAATATGTGGTTGATCTAATGAAAGAGACAGGTTTATAAGCATGTAAACCAGCAGACACACCAATGGAGCAAAATCACAAGCTAGCAGAATATCCAGACCAAGCGCCTACCAACAAAGAGAGATATCAAATGTTGGTAGGCAAACTCATTTATCTCTCACACACTCGTCCTAACGTTGCATATGCCGTGAGCGTTGTAAGTCAATTCATGCATAGACCAAGTCAAGATCACATGGAAGCAGTAAAAATAGAGTTTTGAAATAGTTGAAGTCAACTTCAGGTAAAGGGATTATGTTTTCTAAAAATAATCACTTGGAGATAGCTGGATATATGGATGCAGATTGGGCTGGTTCTCTCACGGATAGGCGGTCCACTTCAGGTTACTTCACTTTTGTGGGAGGTAATCTTGTCACATGGAGAAGTAAGAAGCAGAAAGTGGTAGCCAGATCAAGTGCAGAGGCTGAATATGTTGGCTGGCCCATGGTGTATTTGAGATGTTATGGCTCTGAAATTTAATGAAGGATTTGGGCTTCAAACCAAAATATGTCATGGACTTATATTGTGACAATAAAGCAGCCATTGATATGGCACACAATCCAAACATGTTGAAATGGATAGGCATTTCATCAAGGACAAGTTAAAGTCAAAAATCATTGACATGCCACATGTAAGAACTAAAGATCAATTGACTAACATTCTGACAAAAGCTATCTCTAGTAAAGTATTCCACAGCTCATTGGATAAGTTTGGTATTCGAGCCATCTATTCCCCAACTTAAGAGGGAGTGTTGCTGAGCTGTGCCAATTTAGATTGATTGTTTGATTGGTTGATTGAGTTGTAGGATAAGATAGATTTATAGGATAAGATTGCAATCATAGAGCTGATTAGTGTAGGTGTTAAGTACTTTCCTTCTGTGTACAATCTGTAATCCTATATAAACCTGAGTGTAAAGATGAATAAAAACATACAAGTTGACCAATATCTAAGAGTTTTACAGTAAGAAGAGAGAGATATGGCAGCAGAGAAAATCAGTAAATTGAGTGAAGAAGGTGAAGCATATCCAATGATAGGTGGAGATGGATCCAAAAGCTATGCCAACAACTCCACTTACCAGGTTTTCTCTTTTTCCATACACTTCACAAACTATTTTTACAGTTAAGAGTATAATTGATTTCCTCTTTGATCTTGCAGAGAGGAGCTGTGGAGGTTGTCAAACAAATTATAAAAATGGCAGTTGCAGAAAACCTTGGCATAGAGAAGATCATGTTATCGAATCCCAACAACACGTTTAACATTGCAGATCTGGGTTGCTCAGTTGGGCCAAATACATTTTCTTCAGTTGAAAACATAATTGAAGCCGTGCAGTCCAAGTATCAAAGCCAAGTGCCGCGGCTGAGTGCATCACAAATCCCGGACTTTCAAGTTTTCTTCAACGATCACACCTGTAATGACTTCAACATGCTCTTCAGGTCTCTCCACGATCAGAACAGGCAGCGATACTATGCTGCGGGGGTGCCTGGTTCTTTTTATGGTCGCTTATTTCCTAGAGCTTCCATTCACTTTGTTTACTCTTCTTACGCCCTTCAATGGATTTCGAGAGTGCCAAAAGAGGTAATGGACAAAGATAGCCCTGCCTGGAATAAAGGTCGGATCCATTATCTAAATTCCACGGATGAAGTGGTGAGGGCATATCAAGCACAGCATGCTGAGGACATGGAGTGCTTTTTGGATGCCAGGGCACAAGAGATTGTGTGTGGAGGTTTGATGGTACTCATCATTCCTGGTCATCAGCTTCAAGGTTCAACAAATGATTCTCATTCTTTTCTTAATGTCACGTATCGGCTTTTAGGATCTTCCCTCACGGACATGGCTAGGAAGGTAACCGATTCTCAATCTCTCTTTTTTTTTTAATATTATTGTACAACTACTAGAAATTAATTCATAATATGTTTTAACTCAGGAAAACCTAGAGATGGATGTCCGCAAAAGATATATTTTTTTTTTTTTGCTGACATCAGTTTTCCAACATGTAGCTCAATCATTGAAGTTGTTTATTCTTTAAATTAGTTCATCCGATCTGCCAGAAATCCTTTGCGCAAAGAATAATTCGAGATAGAGAACGTTTGGTAATTATCTAAACTAGCTAGCTAGGGTAGTAGACTTTTCCATATTGATTTGTGTCAAGAGATTGAAGATTTTTTATGTAGAAGCAATTGAAGAGAAATATGTCCCATTTATGTGACGTTAGAATTGTTGTTGCCATATATGTTGAATTGCAGAAGATAATTTTCTTCCTTTCTGCTGCTATATGGGTATATGGCTTCACTTTATGCAGGGAATAGTTAGTGAAGACAAAGCAGATTCATTTAACATACCTATCTATCATATGTCTCCCCAAGAACTGGAAGCTGTTGTGGAGAAAAATGGACGTTTCAGCATAGAAGGTGTGGATCACTTACCTCAGGTCTCGAAACTTGACACAGTTAAGAAAAATGCCCGACTGATTGCGTCTCACTCTAGAGCCGTCACGGAGGAACTCTTCAAGAAGCACTTTGGAGATGAATTAGTCTTAGATGAGCTCTTTGACTTGTATCGTAAGAAACTTGAAGAGCAACCCTCCATCTTCGACTCCATGGGAACAACTACCTTTCTTGCTGTGCTTAAGCGCAAGGCAAATTGAATATTTGATATATTGAACAGATTCCTCTTGTTTTAGTTTTTTTTTTTTAATTTTAGATAGCTGCTGATGAACAAAGTTCATCTATTTGGTGATCATTTAGCTTCAACACGTACTTCCAGCTGATGAAAGAGGTTGCAAAGATTAGGTGTCCAACCTCAATGCTCAAAAATGAAACCTCTATCAGACTTATCCGTGACCTTAAGCATATCAAGATCGATGTATATATACAACTCCAAGGAGAGTAATTTAGTGTGGTATCAAACATCAAATACTAAAAAGGGAGTCCCCGAACAAGCAACCAAAAAAACCTTTAAGAGTAGTCAAAGATTGAACAGCAAAATGGTCGGAGGGCAATCCATTTACAAGAGGTTCATACATGAGCACGTACATCAGCACAATCAATCGCATTGAGCCACCAAGGGTCATCTCTAATTCTTCCATTTATAATACACTTGATGGAAACGAAGAACAGGAAATGAAGCCTAATTCAGACATTGATCTCTCTTGGTCATTCTAGACACTCTACTTCACTTTTACATTAACAAACGGAAAGAAATTCCAACCGCTGAAAGTCATTATCTACCTTGAAAGCAAGTCTGCTACATATCTCATTTGCATGATACCAAATTATAGGTTATCAAAGGAAGCAAAAATTTCTTAAATCAACCAAGTAGAAAGGATATAAAACTTTACATTGAAAAAAAGAGAGAGATATAAAACTGATCGATTGAGGATGTGTTCGTACTTCTAATTGTTTCGAGTCTCTCGTGATAAAACCAGAGTCTGAGTCTTCTCTAACCCTTCAGAGATAAATCAATAATTTGACTGTCACTCCTACTCATTTTGGATCTTAAGCCAGGGTTTCAACATCTTAATTTGCATTTAGCTTTTTAAGT
The DNA here is from genome assembly GCA_025331145.1 of Rosa persica. Taxonomy (NCBI): domain Eukaryota; kingdom Viridiplantae; phylum Streptophyta; class Magnoliopsida; order Rosales; family Rosaceae; genus Rosa; species Rosa persica. The sequence continues at coordinate 39,747,149 of WFKR01000002.1, read as the reverse complement.
ACCAAACCAAGTTAACGATATAAACTCATTATTACATTACGATCAAACATACATTTTGTCACATCTCAGTAATCTTAGACCCAAAAACCCACATTTAGCAAGTTAGGGTTTAGGTCCATACTTCTCCGCCCTCTCATCAATCCACTCCCTCATATCCTTCAACACAAGGTCGGCATTCTCATCGGGCTCTCCTTGTATCAACGAATGGTACATCCCATCGTAAATCTTCAAGCTCTTGTCCACACTCGATGCCTTCTCATACAACAGCTTCGACGAGGTCGGACACGTCACCCCGTCGGCAGTCCCATGCACGGTCAGAAACGGCGCCGTTACGCGGGAGAAGTTATCCTGTATGTACTGGCACACTCTAGCAATCTCCCTCATGGTCCCCACCCTGGGGGCCCCAGTGTACCTCCTCGGATTGGACGCTATGATTTTCAGCTTCTCGGGATCCTTGATGGCCTTCCCGACCATCTTGTTGTCCGGCATGGCCGCCCATGTGTCAGCGATGCCGAACAGGAGTCCGTAGACAAAAAGGTGAAGCTTGCTGGGCTTCATGTTCTCCGGGATGACGAAGAGCGGCGCCGAGAAGATCAGGCCCGTCCACGTGTCGGGATCGGACTGGAAGTACATGAGCATGGTGGCGGCGCCGCCCATGGACTCGCCGAAGAGGAAGGCCGGGAGGCAGCGGTAGGGCTCGCTGCGGCGGACGTGGAGGAAGTAGGAGAGGGAGGTGGCGGCCACCTTCTCCATGTCGCCGAGGTAGCAGCGGAGGCCGTCGGAGCAGCCGTGGCCGAGGAGGTCGGCGGCGAAGACGGCGTAGCCCCAGGTAGAGAAGGCGATGCAGATTTTCTGGAAGAGCCAACCGGTGTCGGAGCCGTAGCCGTGGGTCATGAAGACGGTGCCTTTGACTGGGAGGTCGGGATCCAACGGCAGGAAGCTCTGGGTGAAGATCTGTCCGTTGGGAGTAGGGAAGTAGGATTGAGTGTTGCGCACCCCTTGGGAGGCGTAGTACTCCTCCGCCGGCGTGTCGCCCCAGAAATTCGGAGGCGTCTCCGGCGCCGGTGCCGATTTTTCGGTCGACATGTTTTGGTGGAATTGTTTTGGGGAAAAGGCAATATAGAGAGAGAAATGTTTGGGTCAGTCGTTGGGGTTGGTGAGAGGAGTTGGTGGACTGACTTTTTGGTGGGGCCCGGCCACCAAACTAAAATGGTTTTGACGTGTGAAGATTTTATAAGACCCCAGTATATCCAAAAACTATAATATTGTAATATGGAGGTTAGTTTGGGGAAGTATGGAACTCATAGAAGGTATTTTGCAATGGACGGTGTCGTTTGATTCATTTTCGTGGCTTTTTGGGAAGAATTTTCGGTGAGCTCATTTTTGAGATCGTCAGTTGTGCCCTTACCTACTACCTTACCTTATAATAACGATCCGAAAAAACAAGCCAAGTATTTCACCTTACCTTATATTCCCAATAGAAATTACCTAAACTTTTTATTATTATCTTGAAAAAACATTACAAACATTGTATGAAGTATGGATCATTCGACACTTTAATGTACCAACTTTCATAACTATCAGAATTGTGTATCAAGTTTGCTCTAATCTTTCATTTTGACGTACGCCGTTAAATTTTCCGTTATCTTTACTAAAAATAAATCCCGTTATATTTCCTTTAGATTTGTCATTTTTTTTTGTAAAGATAACGGAAAATTTAACGGCGTACGCCAAAATAAAAGATTAAAGCAAACTTGATACACCATTCTGATAGTTATGAAAGTTGGTACACCAAAGTGTCGAATGATCCATACTTCATACACTGTTTGTGAAAATAATCTTATTATCTTTGGTCAAATATTAGAAGTAACAGTATTCAGTTGCAAATTTGGTAATTGCTTTCAATTACATAATATAGCAATTGTTTAAGGACACCTAGTTTGTGTGTATACCTCAAACTCTGATTACTTATCTGAATTGTAATAGAGTTAGTCTTACATATATTCTAAGATATATTTTTTTCAATGTATAATTCACTTTCCATATAAGAATCATATTCTCTGGTAGTAATTTTCTATATAAAGAGACCTTTATTATCAATAAAAATACAACTCAATTCTCTCCTAATTTCTGATTTCCTAAAACGCGTTATCAGCACGACGTTCTAACCCTGAAACCCTATATTCGTAAACTCGAAACCCCGGCTGCCTCCGCCACACACCTTGAAGCCTTTGATCCTAGGAGTCCAAAACTGGCAGCAGAACCACCAGAACCAACCGGAAAAGCTCCGAACCGATCTAGTTAGCCTCGCTTCAGCCTTTTGCCGACACCTGCTCGCACCCCTGTACCTGCTAGCCTCGCTAGCACTAGTCTCGCCTCATCTTTGTGCCTGCTCTAGCATTAGCCTTGCTGGTAGCCCCGCACATGCCTCGCCCTACACTTACCTGCGAGGCAGATTAGCCTCGCAAAGACCTTGGTTAGCCTCCCTTCACCCAACAGCTTCACCCCGCAAGCTAGCCTCGCACGCCAGCACCATCTGCGCTGAAGGGTTGGCCTCGCCAGGGCCCAAGCACGCACAACCGCTGCACGTGGTTAGCTTTGCTACCAGTAAGCGCCAGCCACCCTCGGCCACTAGAGACCTCCGGCAACTTTTTCCAGTCATTTTCCAGCGACCCTATTTCGAGGTATTTTTCACTTAAAGTTCCCTCTTTCAAGTGCTTTTAATTCTTTTCTTTTCTCGAGGACTTTCAACCTCTTTTCTCCTACCCTCCACTTCTTCTTTTGTGGGGAGACTTAAGCCAAACTATTAGGGGTTCGTGCTATCTCCAAGCTTTGAGCTTGTTGAGATCTCCAAACTTAGAGTTTGTTGAGAATATACGATCGACCACATACACATTATTGTTTTGATCTAATTCAATACCTCTTGGAACTAAATTTGTTGGGAACAATTACGCTAAAAAATTCTTAATTTATTGGGAGCGATTACACTCAAAAATTTCTTTTGTTTTCGTGGTAGTTTTTTTTGCTCCGAAGCTAACCTTTTTTCTTGTTCTCTTTCAACATGAGTAACCTGAACAAACTCTAGTTTTAGAAGCAAATAGAGTAGCCTTGGAGGCAAATAAAATGAAAGCCATCATCCTAATGACTCATCATATGGATAATTCGCTCCAGTACTGGTATATGAGTGAAGAAGACCCCAAAAGGTTGTGGGTCTCACTCGAAGATTGTTTTGGCAACGTCCGTGATTCCTTGCTTTCTGACCTAGAAGTGAGATGACATAATTTCCGCTTATGTGATATCAATACAATTCTTGATTACAACTCAGAAGCACTTCACGTTATATCCTAAATCGAAATCTATTCAATGATATCACATATGCGATGTTGATTAAGAGAACTCTCTCTCTACGTACCTTCCCCATCTCTGCTTTAATGGTTGCTAAGAGCTATCGAATCGATGTTACTATAGGACGGATCATAAGAGTTTATGAGCTCATTGGAGCCATGAATGTTGTTGTAAAGCATGACAACATCCTTATGAAGAACTATAATTCGAGACCCATGGGAACATAGACTATTCCGGAGTCAAATTGTAGTCGTGTCCTAAAAGGAGGGTGCCAAGAGCGACATCCTAATCCTAGGGATAGTTCTGGACTTTCTAGTCTATATAATCGCTTTGCTTGGGAATGTAACTGCCAAAATAAGCGGACACATAACTGAAAAGGTCAACGTGGAAAGAGAAAGGGAGGAAACTCCTCTGGCCTTGGTTGCACCACCTCCACTAAGAGCCATTTTTATAACACTTTCAAAACGTTAATCAAGAAAGTCTGAGCACGAAAATGTATGTTCTCGATGTAGAGTATCGGGTCATTGGGCACACATTTGTAGAGCTCGTGAGAGTATTGTCACCACCTTCAAAGAACATTGTGAAGCAAGAAAACCTCACTATGTGGAACAAGAAGATTAAGAAGGTGATCTTGAACTAAGGGTTGAAGACTTCAAACAGGCCAAGATCAAGAGACTAGCGATTTTGAATATAAGTCTTTATTTTTCTAAGAGAAATAGTAGGCAATTGCCATATATTTTGTACTAAATGCTATTGGTTTAGTTTTTCTTCAACTAGGCTTATCTAAAGTAAGCATTCAACTAGGCTTATCTAAAGTAAGTATGATGTCTAGGAAGGTTTTGAGATAAGTGGTACTTAAGCGAGCTTTGCTCCACTGACATCTCTCTACTCACCTGGTCATATTTATTTTAGAGTTACTGAAAGAAGCTAAACGACTACCGTTGTTTTGCATTAACTAGTATTCAAATTAGATTTTCTTTTAGTTAAAGAAACAATGATGTACGCCGTTGGCTTATGAATAAAATTTCGAGTTCTTTTCATTATGACTCCATTTTAATTCTAAGCATATTCCTTTATGACTATGATGGCTAGGCCATCAGGATTAGTTCAAGGACATGGAATGACCCAAATTTCTCTTGCCAAATAGCACCTTGATTACTGTCACAGAAACTTTCTACACTTCTAAGGAAAATCGAACCCAATTGAGCTATTCGAGCCAACGGATTCCATGCGGAAACGCATATAAATAACGAAAAAGAGTTCTTTTGCACTACCTCTAGTGATTCCGAATAAAGGCACATCTTAGAGAAACTTATGTGTCTCTCTAGTGGATTTTATGTCACCACAATTTGAACCATTAAATCTAATAATTTTATGAGAGAAGATCTCTCGGATTTATACACATATTGGCTTTGTCACGATATGATAGGTCATCCTAGTCATGATATGATGATTCCTTTATTAAAGACTTCACGCAGACATCCACTCTTTCTAGTGGAACGAAGCACGAATCAAAGGTTGATTCCAGGACTAAGTGTGACATCGCCGCTGCCTCTGGCCGCCACTATCCACCACTAGCCTAGGGTTCGCGTAGTCCATATCCATGATGAAATATATGGCATCCATCATGGTGATGCCCCCCCCCCCCTTCCATGTGATACTGTTGTTTCTTCTTGAGAATTTAGAGACCAAGTAAGAAGCATAAAGAGATAGTGACACAAGGTGTATGGTGGTTCACCTTGCCCCGTAGGCAAGGCTACATCCACTTAGGAATTTCACTATGAGTGAGGCCAAGTAGCCTTTGTAGTAATACAAGTGTGGGAATCATAGATCCCATCATTTTCTAAGAAGGGGAGGACTTCCTTTTATAGCTAAAGGAAGTCTCCTTCTATTTTACATTTCTGATGTGGGACATAATACATATATTTGCTTCTCTTAAAGCCTTTTGGAGAGCATATGAGGGTGGCCTCCAGGCAAGATATAGGTCGATCTTCATATAGCGAGGTAGCTCAGTATTGGTCTACCTGTTGCATGCCATAGGCGGGGCTAGTCATGTCACGAGGACCACCTACGAGGTCGTTGCTTATGCTTAGCGATATATGATATAGGTGGTATCAACAACTGCAATCACCAACCTTTGCTTCCAATAGCGTTTTAAATGCTCTGGCCCAACCAAAATCCTCATTGGTTGCTTCTAAGGCCCCTCACTCATTCTACAAAGCCTGTTCCTTAGGGAAATTAGGACCGAGGCTGTCCTACACAAAGAATACAAAAATACTCATTCTGTTCTTACATAGAATTTGAGGAGATTCTGTGGACCGATTCAACCAACTTGCGGACGTTTAAATATGTCATGATGTTGGTTGACATGCAAACACGGTGGTCACGTGTTGTGTCATTGTCCACTTGTAATTACACTCCTAGCACAGATCATATGGTAACAAGCTCACTCCCTAGATCATCTCATTCAGTCGATTGGACTTGACCATGCTTGAGAGTTTACATCAAAGACTTTTGATGATTTTTGCATTGGCCCTAATGTGTTGTGTCATGCAATCACACTGATCACTGTTGTGTCATTGTCCACTTGTAATGCTACTTATATTACACTCCTAGCACAGATCATATGGCAACAGGCTCACTCCTCAGATCATCTCATTCAGTCAATTCGACTTGACCATGCTAGAAAGTTTACATCGAAGACTTTTTGATAATTATTGCATTGGGACTGATGTTAGACTTCATATTCCCATGTACACACCCAAATAGCCTCACGGAAAAGACTACGATGGTAGCCCGGACATTGGTAATGCCCACCAATCTTCTTATATCGACTTGGGGTGATGCAATATCGCATGTAGCTATGTTAATTTGTCTACGACCCACCGTCACTCAATCTATCTCTGCATTACAGCTAGCGTTTGGGTACAAATATCTCACACTTAAGCATATTTGAGTGTGTCATTTATGTGTCAATTGCACCTCCACAATACACCATGATGGTTATTCTCAGACAAATGAGCATATACGTTGGATTTGAGACTCCAATAATCGTCCACTAGTTAATAACCTTGCTAGGCGATCTCTTTACCGCTAGATTTGCGGATTGTCACTATGATGAGATAGTTTTCCTGTCATTAGGGGAGATAAGAACACGGATGTTTAACAGGAAAGACAGAAATTATGGTGGTCTGTCCCCACTATGTCTCATTTCGATCCCCACTAAAGTGACGAGATCACACATATCTGCTGCAAATATATCTACAAGGATAGACATCCCTATGAGATGACGTAACCCCACCCTACACGGAGGTAGGCATGGAACCAATTCTATAAAGAGTGGCATTCTGGCGTCACAGGCTATTGCCCCAGCTTGGATGCATATGAGGTCTGTGGGTTCGAATGATACTTTGGCACAATCCAATCCTTTGATCATCGACACTCAAAATCTATCTCTTGAGAATGTTTCAGATTAAAGTTATCATTGGGGGACGTTTCAATGTCAGAACCTATTTCTAACAATATAGAGCTCCCTGAAAATTATACTAGTGTACATGACACTTGGGATAGAAAGTCCATCATTATTGTTGATGTAGTTGCACATGAGTTTGTTAAGTCCAATGATATCGAACCACGGTCCGTTGATGAATGAGTACCAACGTAGAAAAAATTTGCCTAAATGGAAAGATGTGATCGAAGTTAAGTTGGATTCTTTAAAGAAGAGAAGGTTCTTTTGGAGCCAGTGATGCTGACACCTCTTAACATAAAACATGTTATCCAATAGGTCTTCATTAGAAAGAGTGATGAGAAAAAGAGATTGTAATCTCGCCTAATAGCTCAAGGCTTCTCACAAAACTCCTTAGAATCGACTATGAGGACACATATTCTTTGTAAGGATGTCTTTACACTCCATTACCCAATCAGTTTGGTAGATTCTGAATAACTAAACATGCAGCTTACGAATGTGGTCACTACGTATCTTTATGGCGATCTAGATAGGGAATATACATGAAGGTTCCTGGTGGACTTCATTCACCCAAGTTAAGTGACTCTAGACCACAAAGCGCATTTGCAATGAGGTTGAAATGCTCACTAAGTGACTACTTGATTGGGAAGGGATATATAAATGCCCGCGCAGTTCTATGAAAAGTTTTGGATTTTCTCGCGGTTCATGTTGGTGATATGATCTTCATTGGAAGCTTTTATAGAGTTAAGGGAAACCGCTGAACACTTGAAATCCGAGTTTGAGATGAAGAATCTTGAGAGAACACAGTTTTATCTCAGTTTGGAACTTGAGCACCGTGCTAATGCTTAGACGTTTTGACAAGGACAAGCCTTCAAGCATGCACATGTCATCCGTAGTCTTAATCCTAAGAAGGATCGTCTTTGTACGAAGGATGATGACAAAGATGTGCTAGAGGCAGAAGTGCCCTATTGGAGTGCAATAGGTGCATTATTGTACTTAGCTCAATGCATAAGACCGGACATCTGAACTTGTTAGCTGGATATAGCTATATGCTAACGCGACTGATCCAGGAGGATCATGTATACTTGTATTTGTTTAAGTTTATAATTAAGCTTAACAATTATACAATTATGGTTAAACAATAGATTAACCATAATCAATTAAGTTATAACTACGGATGTAGTTATAATTAAACTTAACTATATTAATTAAGAGATTTTATAAACCATTGATTAGTAATGGTTTACATTCATCTTCTTATTTTAGTTTTCTATTTTCAGATACTCTTTATGTATATAAACAGGAAACAGTTTATTCAATTAGACAATCAATTGAAAACAGTTTCATTGTTTCAATCTTTTTCTTTCTCCAGTCATTTATAATTTCCTCTCATATTAAGAAGTCAACTTCCAAAGAGAAGTAACGACTCTTATTTCCCTGCTAAAGTTCTATCTCTCGGAAGTTTTGGATTAAGTGGTATCAGAGCACCAGATCTGAGAAGGGTAAAGGTGGTTTATGGTCCTAACTAATGACCAACGCAGAACTTCTAAAGAAGAACTTGTACGTCCTTTGGTCGTTCATCGAAAGCCAAGGCTAAAGAGATGAGCAATGACAAGAGAATCTCCATAACCAAATAGTGACGGTGAACGTATCACCAAGCTAGAACAAGAGGTGCAATTATTATCAGCATCTATTTCTGAATTGGCGGAAAGTATAAAAGCCTCGAAACTTTCGCATGCATCCCCTTCAAAGAGGAAGGTTGACAATGACAGTGAAGACGAGGAAGACACCATCATAGAAGAGACCACCGAGAAAGTGGGTAAACATAAAGATCCCGTAAGTGCCTTAAAATGATTTAAGAATGAAATTTCTACTTATAACGGTGTTATAGATGCTGATGAGTTGGATAATTGGATAGACACGTTAGAAACTTATTTCACTATACATAAGTATTCTAATGCTGAAAAGATCCAATTTCCAAGCTTGAAACTCTCAAGCCATGCAATTACATGATGGAAGTCATACAGAAAATGGTATAACATTTCAGAATTGACTTGGAGTAAATTCAAGAAATTGTTAAGAAAACAATTCTATCTTGTTGGTTATGAGGAAGAAAGATGGTATAGATGGCAGCATTTCAATCAAAGACTCGGTCAATCAATACAAGATTATACATCTGAATTCCGCAACCAAGCTTTGGTATTGGATATAGATGTTAACGATTACGAAGTCTTTATGAAATGCATCGGAGGTATTGCCGACTACATATGGAAAGAACTGAAATTGTTCACCGGGGAATCAATTGAAGAAGCCACTGTCAAAGTCATCGCCATCGAGGCCAAATATAAAGGACTTGACAAGATCGGCGACAAACGAATGACTGCAAGTAAATCTGATTGGAAGAGTAAAGGCAAGCAAATAAGGGATGACCCAAAACAGAAGAATTACTATGATTACTATCGTACCAGCGGACTTGTTAAAGACAAGTGCTGGATACTTCATCCTGAGTTGAAACCCAAGAACCAAAGGAACAACCAGGGAAGAAATGACAGAAAGGCCACTCTGATGATGCAACAGGTAGCAAAGCTTCCAGAGTTGAAGCAACCTAATACTACATTTGCCTTAATGACAACACCAACAAACGTTGCAGATGCTTACAATTGTGAAGAATTATTTCATTTGAACATTTAAGTGAAGCAGAGTGTTGTGCAAGCAATTGTCGATCTTGAAGTCAGAAGATTCTGATTCCAGAGGCTCTGGTAAGGAAGTTAGGCTTATAAACAATGCCTCACCCTAAGCCTTACCCACTAGGCTAGATTCAGAAAGACATTGACATGTAGATAACGAAGCAATGTACCTTCAAATTTGCCATCACTAATCGTTATATCAATGAAATGACATGCGAGGTGGTTCCATTGGACGTATGCCAAGTTATATTAGGTAGTCCATATCTATGGGATAGTGATGCCATTCACTACAGGAGGCTTCAAAAGTATCGTTTTGTGACGGATGGGAAGGAGTTCCACATCAATGCTTGTAAGCCTCAATTTACGGACAATTTGTTGGCAGCTAACCAAGCCAAGCGATTGGTTAACTCTTGTGTACGGTTTATTTTATTGATGATTCGACCACAAGATCAATGTGTTGATACTGTCACTTGTCAACAATGACTCCAACACCTTCACAATGTTTGGATATTGGAAAATTACAGAAAGAATTCAAGGATCTTTTCCAGGATGCGCAGGGATTGCCACCGCGAAGAGCTGTAGAGCATGAAATCCAATTGGTTGGAGATTCACCTTTGCCAAACTTAGGTTTGTATCGCACATCTTTGATGGAAAGTGAAGAGATCAAGAAGCAAATACAAGTGCTTCTTGAACAAGGAGTTATAAAGCCCAGCTGCTCACCATGTGGTTCACCTGTGTTACTTGTGCCTAAGAAAGATGGAGGGTGGCGTGTGTGCATTAATTATATAGCACTTAATAAGATTATCAATATCCGTTACAGAGAATTAATGATCTTTTAGATCAATTATATGGTACTCGTTACTTGACCAAACTAGATCTCAAATCTGGTTATCACTAAGTACGGATCCATGAAAAAGACACTTGAAAGACTACATTCAAGACGAAGCAGGGACTCTTCGAGTGGTTGGTTATGCCATTCGGATTATGCAATGCTCTAGCTACCTTCATACGATTGATGAATGAAGTGCTCCGCCCTTTCATTTACAATTTTGTCATTGTCTACTTGGATGACATATTGATATTTAGCGTTACATGGGAGGACCAATTTCAACATATTGCTCAAGTTCTTGGTGTTCTACGAAAAAACAAGTTGTGATTGAACGGAAAGAAGTGTGAATTTGGGAAGCAAAAACTTGTGTACTTAGGGATCATTGTTGGTGCCGAAAAGCTCAAAGTGGATCCGAAGAAAGCTCAAAGTGCACTTTGGGTCAACTCCTGGTCAAACCAGAAAAAGTTGGTGGGACGATTTATTAATCGTAACCTTGGTCAACTCATGTTCAATAAATTATTAACAATTGGTATGTCGAAACTTAGGACTTCAGTTACCCGAGGAGCGGAAGGTTTGTGACTCTTGGAGTACGTGAGAGAAAGCAACGAAATCTAGGTAGGGGATTCGGGACTCTCCTCGTTGTGTGATTTTATTTTGTTACGTTGTTTTTAATATGATGCATGTTAAGTTGTGTGGCTTGGTTAAGTTAAAATATGAAGCATACTAACCAAATCGTTATGAGAAATGTTGAGGGCTTGAGAGTGAAGGGTGGCACTGACGTCCTTAGGTTCGATCCCTAAAACAATGATGCAAGAAATGATGCAAGAAAGCAATGAGGGCTGATGCAAGAGGGATATGGAAGTTAGCAATGTTTATCATCCAAAGGAAGTTTAAAGGAGTTACTTGATGTAATCCTCCATTTTGGATAATTTTAGGTGGTTGGGGATGTCAACCACACTTGATAATATCAAGTACTTACTTGGTCTAATCCCTATGCAGTTAGGGGTGTCAACTGTAAGAGAAAAGTGTGCTTTGATTGACACACATACCTAGGGGAGTACGGGTTGTCAACTTTCGACAGTAGGCTGTCCTCTATAAATAGCCAAGTGCTTGAGACTCTAAACACATCCAATTTGGGAGACACATCCAAATCTTTTTAGTGTATTGTAGAGATCCAAACGCAAGGTCTTTTGTTTAAGTGTGAGCTAATAAAAGGTTGGGATTTTTCTGTACTTCTTGTGTATTGTGGGTTGACAATCTTATTACATATTGGTGTCCACTTAGGTGTGAGGGACTAATGTGAGAGAAACGCTCGAGTGAAAAACCCATTTTATTCTGAGGTGTTGCTTAATAGGCTAGTCTTGGTGTCGTATGGGAGCCAGCAAGGCGCCATCACGGACTTGAGGAAAGCAAAAAATTCCTATTCAACAACGTGTTCGTGACAATCTAGTATCAGAGCACCGGGTTGAATTACGTTAGTTGTAGCTACGTAAGCCTGGTGGCTAGATTGTGTTGCTGAGGGTGAAGGGAAGATCGGCCTACCTTTGGGATAAGGTTAGGCGAAGCCGAGCTCTAAGAGGGGGAAGGAAGTCGAGGAAGTCCACTTTGAAGCCAAGAGATGGTGGATGGCAATGATACATTGAAGGATAGAATTGTAAAGGTTGAATAAGTCATTGGCATGCCGATTGGAGAAGTAGAGGCAAGCTTAATTGTTCAAGTGGAACAATTAAAGTAGGATTTGGCATCAATGCGGGTCGCATTCGATGAACATGTGCACGAGTTGGAATAGAGGGTGGAGACGTCCATCCATGAAATCAAAGCCCTTTCGCAAGAGGCGGAGGCAAAGTTTGAGGTTCTTAATGTTGTAGATTTCTAAAGTGCGCTAGCATCAATGAAGGGGGGATGAGCGCAACGGGTGGTGTTGCCAAGATCAAGCTACCATAACCAAAGTTATTCCTAGGAGAAAGGAGTTAGAGAAGTTATTGTGGGATATGGAGCAGTATTTTAAGGCTATTCATGTCGACAACAAAGAGAAATTGGCCATGACAAGCATGTATCTTATGGGGGATGCAAAACTATGGTGGCACACGAGGGTCAAAGACCAAGGAAGACTTCAAACCATGGATTGGGAGGTATTGAAGAAGGAACTGCGAGATTAGTTTTCATGCAATTCTGCATGGGTGGCGCATGAAGCATTGATGAATCTTAAGATGAAGGGGTCCATACGTGAATACTGTAAGCATTTCTGTTCCCCAATGTTTGATGTGCATAATATGTCCGAGGACAAATTATTTTACTTCATGGTTGGGTTGCAAACTTGGGCAATGATAGAGGTGCAAAGGCACGATGTGCGTGATCTGGTCGCTGCCTTGGTGGTGGCAGAAAGCATGTCAGATCTGGAGGGGGCTGCCAGCGTGCATGGAGGGGTCATCAGTATGTATGGGGTGTCCTAGACTTAGGGATGTTGCCAGCATGTATGAATGGCATGCAAGTCAGAAATACAAGGGCTTGACAAGTGGCAAGGATAATTAGTGGAGCCTAGAGTAGTTATGGGCAGTTATTCTTCAAGGAAAAAGCCTCCTAAAGCAGCAATTCAAGTTTAAAGTGCTACCTATGCCAACGCAGCCACAAAGCTCGACATTGCCTACAGATCCAAAGAACTGCCACTTTCACCACCACCAAAGAGACCAACTCCGATGAAGAAATGGAAGTCAAAGCCAGCACTATGGTGATGTTGAATGTTGTACTTGCTGAGCCTCAAAGAGGCATGCATGAGGGCCATCGAGGCAACCCCTAAGCAATCTGGAGGTGCTTGTTGATGTCTACATCCATCAAGGAGGACATCTGAACTTAGTGGAGGGGCTGCATAGAAATGTTGTCGCAACTGATATTTAAGAGGCATGACCTTGACCCTGATGCCCGAGCAATGTCCTTGGAGGAGATTGAGATAGCTGTTGTTCATCGATGTCTAGGTCTTTGGGCAGGTCCTTTGCTAGGCAATCATTTCAGCCTATGCTCAGCCCTATTTTGAAGGCAAGGAGCAAGCTATACCCAATACAAAAAGTGGAGCACGAAGTATGCATTGTACAAGAAAGCACTCGAGGCATTCGAGTCTCTTGGAAGAGTTGAGTCGCCCTACATGATGAGACCAATATGGTGCCACAACCATAAGTGGAAGTCATCGGGATAGATAACGACAAAGACCTGGGTGGAAGACCCATGGCAAGCCCCAGAGTGATTGAAATCACCGACAGGAGCAATGAAGTCTGTTATGAGAATGACAACAAAGACTTGGGAGCAGGATGCAACCAAGCAAGCAATGGAGACTTGGGGGCAGGAGACCACCAAGGGTGGATCCATAAGGGACCACCTGGTTGGTTCGATCTTACTGCCATGGAAAGGCAGGCAAGGTTAAACAATCTTGTGGACAAGGTATGCTATGAGGTGAGGCTCAGGGAGGAGCAAGCTAATGTTAACCAACTTTATGAGGAGTTTCAAGCCGATGCAGGTCGTCAAGAGGGCACTGCAAGTGAAGCAGATTCAATGAATCAGACCCCATTGGCAACGAGGGCGTTGCCAAAATCAAGTGGGGGATGTTTGTTACACCATTGAAGGTGCAAGGGCTGAAAGCACTGAGGTTCAGCATGTCTTGCACCAACCTTGGGTGTTCATGGGCAGAAGGATTATCCAAAGGAAGATAAGAGAAGGAAATCCAATGTGCGAGAAGTTAACCTCGCTAAGCACTGATGGTTGGCACCATCAGTAGGCAAGGAGTTAGCCTCGTTGGGAACCTCGCTAAGCACTTATGGCAATCCCATGCATTGAGAGTAGGTAATGCATGCCCTGTATGGGGAACTGCCAGGGGTAGCAGACAGCGAGGGGCAAGGATGACAACCCTGACAAGTATCTGCCAAGGCTGGCTAAGGCAACAAGCAAACAAGTGACGCACGCGCAAACAAGCAAGCTGATGTGGATGCGAGCGACGGTGGTAGGTTAGTAGCTCCTATCTAAGGGAAGTTAAAGGAGGTTACATAGGGTAACTCCCCTTTGGATAAACCTAGGTAGTTGGGGTTGTCAACCACAAGATCGAACGGTTAATCGATCTAATCCCTAAGCGGTTTGGGTGTCAACCGTTTAAGAAAAGCATGTGTACCTAGGGGAGCTGAGGTGGTCAACTTCCGAAGGTAGGTTACCCTCTATAAATAGCCAAGTGCTTAAGACTCTAAACGCATCCAATTTGGGAAACACATCCAAATCTTGGGAGTTCATTATGGAGATCTAAATAAGAGTTCCTTCATTAAGTGTGAGTTAATAAAAGGTTGAAATTTTCCTGTACTTCGTGTGTATTGTGGGTTGACAATCTTATTCTATATTGGTGTCCACTTGGGTGTAAGAGACTACTTTGTGTGGGAGAAACACTTGAGTGAAAAGTAAACTTTAAATAGGCTGGTCTTGGTGTCGTATGGGAGCCAGCAAGGCGCCATCACGAACTTGGGTCGTGTCCGCGTCCGTGATAGCATGCATGAGGGCATCCTAGGCCTGACTAGGGGTGCTGCCATCACACATGCATGGCATGTAGGTTGAAGAAATAGGGGCATGAAAAGTGGCAAGGACAATTTTCAGCAGCCTAAGGCAATTACGGGCAATTATTCCTCAAACATAATTGTCATAACCTCCTATAGAACTACCATTCAAGAATGGAAATTGCACCATCGCTGCTATTTATGTCAAGGAAATCATTAGGCACGAGATTGCACCAAGAAAGAAACCAATGCAGCCTTGATAGTCAAAGAACAAGACACTTACAACCAAGAAGCTGAACTTGAGATCAATACAATGGTGTTGCGGAACACAATAAGTGTTGAACTCACTGGTTGGGGAGATGTTGAGCGTGAGATGGAGATGCTAGAAGAAGATCCAAATGCCTTAGAAGTCTTCATTGACGTATGTAATCAAGCGAACAGTAGCCAAGTGACCTTGTTGGCCACACTGCTTGACGTCGGGACGCTCAATGAAGACTTGGGAGTGAGAGGCAACCAAGCATAGATTCGCAATAAAAACTTGGTGGCAGGAGGCCACCAAGGACAGGTCCATGAGAAACCACATGGTTGGTTCAATCTTATTACTATGGAGAGGTAAGCAAGGTTGGACAACCTTACGGACAAAATGTGTGATGAGGTGAGGTTCAGGGAAGAGCAAGTCAAGGTCAACTAACTATGGGAAGAGTTTCAAGCTGATACAGGTCGTCAAGAGGGCGATGCAAATGATGTGGGGTCGACAAATCAGTCCCCATTGACAATAAGGTCGTTGTCAAGATCAAGTAGAGAGGTTTGTTACACCTTTGAAGGCGCCTAGAGTGAAAGCACTAAGTGTTAGCATGTGTTGCACCAACATTAGATGCTGATGGGCAACGGGGTTGCCCAAGTGAAGACAAGATAAGTGGAAGTCAGTGCGCAAGGAGCTAGCATCGCTAGGCACAAGGATGCACGGAGAGATGGCCTCTCTAGGCATAGTATGTGCAAGGTATTAGCCTCACTAGCCAAGTATGCAGGCAGCAGGTAGCCAACACTGGCATTATTAATAGGCAAGAAGTTAGCCTCACTAAGTGCTTATGGTAAGCCTATGCATTGAGAGTAAGGCAATGCATGGCCTGCTTGAGGGGCTGCCAAAGGCAACACACAGCCAGTGGCAAGACAGATGGAGCTGACAATCATCTGTCAAGAGTGGCTGCAACCTGCTTGCCAGGTCCTGCCACATCCGTCCAAGCAGCCAAGACAACAAGCAAGCAAGCAAACAAGTAATTGACGCGCGTGCGGGTAAGCAAGCTGATGCAGGAACGGTAGTTAGTGGAAGTTAGTAGCTCATATTCATCTAAAGGAAGTCAGAGGAAATTATTTAGGGTAACTCCCTTTTGGATAAGCCTAGGTGGTTGAGGTTGTCAACCACACAAGATCGAGCGGTTAATCGATCTAATCCTTAAGTGGTTAGGGTTGTCAACCGTTTAATAAAATCGTGTGTTACTTGACACACGAACCTAAGGGAGTTGGGGTTGTCAACTTCTGAGGGTAGACTACCCTCTATAAATAGCCAAGTGTTTGAGACTCTAACTACATCCAAGTTTCGGAAAGATCCATCTAATTGGAGTGGAATTGTAAAGATCCAAACACGAGTTCCTTTGTTAAGTGTGAGTTAATAAAAGGCTGGCATTGTTGAAACTGTTAGGTTTGCTCGTTATTCAAGTTGTTAGGGTTTAGTGCTTTTAATGTTCTATTAATATTCCCTATTTATTAGAGTCGTGCATTATAATTTGAATTCTTCTTCAACTACATACCACGTTTATAGGTAGTGCAAACGTGGGCTGCTATTTCCAATTCAGTTATCTTGTAAGGCTATTTATAAGCCATGACTTTGCTTTTGAATCAATAAGGATAATTCTCCCAATATTTTGTTTTACTGTATTTGGTTTAATGTTCTCAACAAGCTGGTATCAGAGGCCCTTCACGGGGCCTGGTTGTGTGCTAAGAAACAATAGTTTTCTTAGAAAGTAGAGATCAAAAGAATGGCATAACAGAGCAATTTTGTGCAGCCAGCAATTCCGAGGTTTGATGGACATCACGATCATTGGTCCATGCTCATGGAGAATTTTCTGACATCAAAGTAGTACTGCAACAACAGAAGGCGTTGAACTCACTAAAGCACAACGCAAGAGAATTAAAGATCATAAATTGAAAGAGTTGAAGGTCAAGAACTACTTCTTTCAAGAAATAGACCGAATCATCAGGGAGACCATCCTCAACAAGGACAATGCAAAGCGTATTTAGGATTCAATGAAACAGAAGTATTATGGATCAACAAAGGTCGCTCAATTGCAGGCTCTTCGAAAGGAGATTCTCCACATGAAGGAAGGAGAAATTATGGATCAATACGTTGCTCGTACCCTTACAATAGCTAATAAGATGAAGGTTTATGGTGAGAGAAATATGGGAGCAATTGTTATCAATAAGAAAATTTTGAGATGGATGACCTCAAAATTTGACTATATTGTGTGCTCTATTAAGGAGTCTAATAATTTAGACACCTTGACTATTGATGAGTTGCAGAGCAATCTTCTTGTACATGAGAAAAGAATGATGGGACATGGAGGAGAGGAGCAAGCTCTAAAGATTACTTATGAAGACAGGTCGGGAGGTAAAGGAAGAGGGAGATAGCCTTTCAACAAGTCCATTCTTGAATGTTACAAGTGTCACAAACAAGGGCAGAGGCAGATGGAGACAACCTTTCAACAAGTCCATTCTTGAATGTTATAAGTGTTATAAACTAGGGCATTTTCAATATGAGTGTCCTAGTTGGGAAAAAAGAGCAAACTACGCAGTACTTGAGGAGGAAGAGGAGATGATGTTGATGTCTTATGTGAAGCTTAACAATGCTAAGAGAGAAGAAGTCTGGTTTCTTGATTCGGGCTGCAACAACCATATGAGTGGGAACAAGGCGTGGTTCTCATACTTTGAGGAACATTTTAGGCAGACTGTTAAGCTGGGGAACAACTCAAGAATGGCAATTATGGGAAGAGGAAACATAAGGCTGCAAGTCGGTGGTGCTACACAGGTAATCACTGAAGTGTTTTATATTCCTGATTTGAAAAATAACTTGTTGAGCATTGGACAGCTGCAAGAAAAGGGCCTTGCTATTTTGATTCAACATGGAAGATGCAGACTTTACCATCCGAGGAGGGGCTTGATCATGCAAACTGAAATGACTGCAAATAAGATGTTTGTGTTGCTTGCTACGATGCTACCTAAGACCTCCACATGCTTTCAAACTATTTCAGAAGATAAGATTCATCTGTGGCATTGCCGATATGGTCACTTGAGTTTCAAGAGCCTGAGCACACTCCAATACAAGAAGATGGTTAATGGTTTGCCACAACTCAAAACTCCATCAAGTTATGTACAGATTGTATGGTGGGGAAACAACACAGAGACTCCATTCCAAAGAAGAGTCTATGGAGAGCTTCATAAAGACTTCAACTCGTGCATGCAGACATCTATGGTCCAGTCAAGCTCATCTCTAAAAGCAATAAGCGAGGTATTTGATAAGCTTTATTGATGACTATAACAGTAAAACTTGGATATATTTCTTGTGTGAGAAGTCAGAGGCCTTTACTACCTTCAAGAATTACAAGAATTGTGTTGAGAATGAAATAGGAGCACACATTCATTGTGTACGAACTGATAGAGGACGTGAGTTTACTTTGCTTTAATTCAATGAGTTTTGCAAGACTAATGGCATTAGTAGCTTACACTCCTAAGCAAAACGGAGTTACTGAGAGAATGAACAGAACCATAATGAACATGGTTCGTAGTATGCTTTCTAAGAAGCAAGTTCTAAAGCTTTCTGGCCCGAGGCGGTGAATTGGACAGTGCATATTCTCAATCACAGTCTAACTCCAGCAGTGACTCTAGAAGAGGCTTGGAGTGGTATAAAGCCTACAGTTGATTACTTTCAGGTATTTGGTTGTGTAGCTCATGCGTATGTGTCGGATAATAGAAGAACAAAGCTGGATGACAAAAGTTTCAAGTGTGTCTTGTTGGGAGTGAGTAAAGAATCGAAGACATATCGACTTTATGATCCAGTTTCTAAAAAGATTGTTATTAGTAGCGATGTTGTCTTTGAGGAGGAAGTAAGTTCAAATTGGAGAAAGAGTAGTAAAGAAGCTAGCCTTGATATTCTAGAATGGGATGACAATGATGAAGAGAAGGACAAAGCTGATCAAAATGGAGGAGAAGATGAAGGCGGAGCAGATGCAGAAGAAGAAGGAGTGGTTAGTTCACCTTCAAGCGAGTAACTTGAACAAAGTTCACCGAGTTCAAATGAGGGGAGGACTAAGAGACCACCAGTTTGGATGTGAGATTATGAGAGTGGAAAAGGCTTGTCTGAGGAAAAAGATGCAAACAACTTGGTCATGTCCACTTGTGCTGATCCAGTTGCATTTAAGGAGGCTATTAGAAGTGATAAATGGAGGGACATCGTAGACTTGGAGATTGAAGTAATTGAAAGAAACCAAACTTGGGAGTTGACGAGCTTGCCTGTAAGAGTGAAGAAGATTGGAGTGAAGTGGGTTTTCAAGACAAAACTCAATAAGAATGGTGAAGTTGACAAATGCAAACCCTGACTTGTAGCAAAGGGTTATGCACAACAGCATGGAGTTGATTATACAGAAGTTTTCGCACTTGTTGCAAGGCTAGACACAATTCGAATGGTGATTGCTCTAGCAGCTCAGAAGGGTTGGAACATCTATCAACTAGATGTTAAGAGTGCTTTCTTGCATGGTGAGTTGAATGAAGAGAACCTTAAGGCTATGGGAAGAAAGGTGAGGAGCACAAAGTGTATAAGCTGAAAAAGGCGTTGCATGGACTCAAATAAGCTCCACGAGCTTGGTACAGCCGGATTGAAGCTTATTTTGTCAAGGAGGGCTTTGAGAGATGTGATTATGAGCATACTTTGCTCATAAAGTCAAATGGTGGAGGTAAGTTTTTAATTGTCAGTTTATATGTTGATGATCTTATTTTCACGGGTAATGATGATAACATGTTTGATGAGTTCAAAAAATCCATGAAGCTTGAGTTTGATATGACTGATTTGGGAAAAATGAGATATTTACTTGGTGTTGAGGTGTTTCAAAGTTCTGATGGTATGTATATTAGTCAAAAGATATATGCTCGAGAGGTATTGGAAAGGTTTGGAATGGATAAGAGTAACTCGGTGAAGAATCCCCCATAGTTCCGGGTGTCAAAATGTCGAAGGATGAAGAAGGAGTTAAGGATGCTACTATGTATAAACAAGTTGTTGGCAGCCTCATATATTTAACTGCGACTAGACCGGACTTAATGTATGTTGTGAGCCTAATTAGCAAGTTTATGGGGAGTCCCATAGAGCTTCACTCGGCAGTAGTAAAGAGAGTTCTCAGGTATTTGAAGGGAACAATTAATCTTGGGGTTCTTTACAAGCAAAGGGGCAATGAGGAGTTGTTGGCTTACACTGATAGTGACTACACCGGGGACTTGGATGATAGGAAAAGTACATCAAGTTATGTGTTTTTGCTTAGTTCTGGGGATGCATCATGGTCATCTAAGAAACAACATGTGGTTACTCTATCTACTACTGAGGCTGAGTTTATAGCAGCTGCCTCATGTGCGTGTCAAGGGGAGAGGTTCTTGAAAAGCTTGGTCATGCTCAGAACAGATGCATTACGATGCTTTGTGACAACAGTTCAACGATTAAGCTTTCTAAGAATCCTGTGATGCATGGACATAGTAAGCATATCGGTGTTAGATTTCATTTTCTTTGTGATCTTATGAAGAATAGAGTCGTGGAGCTAGTGCTTTGTAATACACAGGAGCAGGTTGCTGATATAATGACAAAGCCTCTCAAGCTTGATTTCTTTTTGAAGCTATATGGTCTGCTTGGAGTGTGCGTGGTACCTGATATGTGTTGTGGATTGAGATTCATATTCCATTTTGGTGTCCACTTGAGTGTGGGGAACTACATCGTGTGAACGAAACACTTTGAGTGTAAAGCACACTTTACTTTGAGGTGTTGCTTAATAGGTTGGTCTTGTTGTCATATAGGGGGCAACAAGGCGTCATCACGAACTTAAGGGAAGCGAAAAATTTTCTATTCAAGAACGTGTCCCTGACAATCTGGTATCAGAGCATCGGGTTGTATTGTGGAGATCTAAACACGAGTTCCTTTGTTAAGTGTGAATTAATAAAAGGTTGGGATTTTTCCATACTTCGTGTGTATTGTGGGTTGACATTCTTATTCCATATCCACTTAGGTGTGAGGGACTATTTTATGTGAGAGAAACACTCGAGTGAAAAGCACACTTTACTCTGAGGTGATGCTTAATACGCTAGTCTTAGTGTCGTATGGGAGGTAGCAAGGCACCATCACGGACTTGAAGGAAGCGAAAAATTCCCTATTCAAGAACGTGTCCATGACAACTGCCATATTGGATAAGGGCCTCAAAGATGGTTGCTGGATTGGGTTGTCTTGGGCCCAAAAGGCAATTAAAAATTTGTTCCCTTTTTTTGTTCAGATGAATGAGTTTATGGTGGATTTCCATATAATAAAAGTGCATGGACTTTCAAAACTGTGGGTGTATTATGGGTGTTGGGAGCTTGTTCTGGTTACTGGAATAGGTTTTGTACTCTGCAAAATGACTATTTTTGACGACCCCAGTAGGGTGGGTCATTTTTGTATTAATTACTGAATTTCAATACAAGTGTGTCCTCCTTCCCTTAAAAAAAAAAAAACAAAAATCTAGTTTTCTACTCACATGCTTTGCATGTGTAAAATTTTTATAATTATTATATTTAGAGAAAAATAGAAGTTATTTGAGAAAAACGAAAGTGAGAGGTTATCTGAATTGGGGATGGCTATTGCAGATATGGGTAGTTAACTTTCTGAAAATTATTCAACTTCTTTTTTATATGATTTTTGATTTTGCTATTTACCATACTATCACTTAGTTATTATAAATTATTTAAAATTAATATAAGGTCTAAGGATTTCATTGTCTTTTAACACCCATTTTAGCTAACAAAACCTCTTCTCTTAATAATAGTATAGATAATAATAAATAACTAAAATTCAAAAAAAAAAAATTATGAGTAACAAAGGTCATTGCTCGTCTTAGTCAAGAAACTAGTTAAAATCATTATGAATTGCATCCACATGATCAAGTGTAGACAAATTGCAGCCTAGATCAAAACATAAGTTATGACAGTTAGAAGGTCATTGCACATCTTAGTCAAGAAACTAGCAAAAACCATTATGAACTGCATGCACATGATCAAGTGTAGACAAATTGCAGCCTAGATTAAAACATAAGTTATCATAGTCAGAAGTATAATGATACCTTGAGTTATTTAAGCTCATCTTTTTAACGGAAAGACAAACCCCCTAAGGACAAAAAGAAGCAGCTTGGGAAGCAGTAGCCACCATCAGTTGAGAAAAGCTTTCTTGCTGCTCAATAAAATAACAATAGATGAATTGATTAAATACAAGACAAACGAATAAATACCACCAAATACACAATTAAGAGATTTAGATGTACACATGCATGTATGTATGTTTATATATACACAACAGAACGGATTTAGAGATCCAATTATCACTGCAATGCAAGAGAGATTTTTTTTTTTTTTTTTTTTGCAGACCTTTCGACTCCACTCTCCAGCGTATAGTTCCAATGATCAGATGAATCATTTATCTAAAAAAACAGACAAGGATTATCTAAAATACAATACAAATAACTTGAAGTATCATTTCGATTTTTTAATTGTTTAGAAATGAAGAATTTTTTAACTTCGGATCAAGATTGACTAAAACCGGAGACAAACATGTGTCATCAGACATTTCTAATGACCCACATTAACTTCAAAAATTAGCTAAAGAATATCAGGACTGTAAACTCTTAAGGGATGGACAATAACATGACTGTATAGAAACAAGTTGTTGGAGCATATATACATACGTGTGTGTGTGTGTGTTATAATTAATCCTTTGCTACGGGTATGAACACGGAAACCACATACCAAGAACGCACAGTACACTGAAATGAGAGTATAAGACTGAAGTTAAATGAATACTACACAAAACTCTAAAACAAAACACAACAAGAAAGAGCACTACTCCCAACCCACCAAGAATATAAAACCCCAAATGAAACGAAGTCTTATACCTAAACCCTAACAAAAATATCAAACTCCAAAAGAAAAGACAGAAGACGTACCGATCGAAATCCGAAATTAAGATATAACATACATCATCGCTCTGTAAGCTCAAGCCCTAGATATATATACCAATATCAATAAACTTGGTCAACACTCAAATTTCGCAGCAAATTAACAATTGCAACAGAAAGATAAACGAAGCAAGATAGTCTCATGGGAGATAGATAGAGTTTAGCGGTTAGAGATTCTGAAGGAAGTTGTTGAGGGAAGTTTTTATTTTGTTACGAATGTGAGTAAAACCAGATAAAAAAAATATGTGAACAGAAACTGGATAATTTACAGATTTTGGGCCTCTCCACCAAACTTGTCTGGGTAGCCCACAACCAATAAAAATCCCGTTTGCTTGCTTTGCTTACAGTGCGGAAGGTATATGAAACTGTGAACTTAAAATAAATTAAAGAAAAAGAAAAGGAAAAAGAAAGGTAGTTGTTTGAAATTTTTAGAAACTAAAATTAGGGAAAAAGTGAGTAAGCTAAACTTTTAAAATTTAAAAGTTAGGACGTCTTTATCTGGATTCTTATTAACGATCAGAAATGTTTATATTTTAAGTTTTAAGAATTATTTAGATAAAAATTATTTAAGTTAGAGATTATTTAATCGGTTGATTATCACGAATATTATTTTATTTTTGTTTAAGAGATTATGTTTGTCTACAAACCATATAACGGCAACGAACAAATGAACAAAGGTTCTTTCATTTTAGTTAACTTTTTGCAAGGATACTTGAAACTCTTGTAGTCTTTCCTATTATTGGAAACTAGTCCTTACCAAATCCTGTACTCGTAGTCTAAAAGACACTGAAGAGAACAAAGCAAACCATAGACACCCACCCTCCATCCAAGAAGTAGAACTTTCCTCGAAACATTCTCTTTTGGATTACCTTTCTGGTTTGAAGTTGAATTATACGAAAGGCACATTAGGTTCTGAATTCCAGCGAAGCAAGCAACACAAACCCTTCAACAACTTTTGGATGATATCCTTGTAGACACACCAACTCATTGCTTTTGTCCTCTTTCTTTCTATGTAATTTTCGGTTTCTTCAAGGGAATTCCATATGCTAGCTTTTACTTTGTGTCATTCCAACAGTCACCATTCTAAGGTATGAGAAAAAGAAAGAAAATGACAACACCAAGCAACACTAGCTAGGACAGCATTATGGTCCTTAATCAAGCTTTACAGAATTGCAGAGTCAAATTGTGATCTTGAACACGGAAAGTGATGATTTGGGCCCTAAAGAGAACTAGAACCATTGCTTTTGGGATATTTGGAGCTGCAATATGCCTGTCATTTTGTCAGTTTTATTTACATTTATTCTAAAAATTTCATGAGATAATAAGTTAGGATTGAACTCTTGCCATGTCTGTAAATTAATAAAATATCACTAACAATTGCAGAGATAGTTTTTCTTTTCTTTTTTTTTTTTTCCTTTTCCCTGTGATTTGCCATCTATTCATAGTGAGCGAGAGTCACATACTCGTCATTTTCTCTTATTCAATTACGATTGTTCATTTACTGGTGATTACATTTAAACTTAGGTTTTACCAGTCCTCACCCTACCCAATGTCGTTGAGGTAGAGCTACGTCTAATTTAGTTGTGATTAGGACTTTGTTACAGAAAGCCAACAAGTGTTCGCTTCATGACTTGATGGGGAAGAAAAAAATGGTTATACTTTGGGGGAAGAAAAAGAATCTTCCCATCACAACAAAGTTACGAAACTAGATTTGTGTGTATATATACTATGAACCATAATCTTATTAAGTCGTTATTTCAAGCAATTAATTGAAGTTTTGTTTTTCTATAAAATATATATCTTACGAGGTTTTTTTTTTTTTTTGATAAAAACATACAATAAAATTAAAATGAACAATCACAAATTTTCCTATGATGATTAAGTAGGAAACAAAAAAAAGGACAAATTTTCAAACATATCACCCATCAGAAACGAAAATTGTATCCATCTAACTGTCATCAATCAATCTTCTAGAATTCAAATGTAACGGCTACATTGTGACAAAAATGCTGAGTCCTTAACGTGACAACATTGACAAACTTTTCCTCTTATTCAAATTTTTGGCTAAAAAGGCAGTAAATGAATCGATCCAAGTAGACAAATAGTTTATCATATACAGTTCCCAGTTCTGAATTAAAAATTTGTAGCCATCACGGTCCGATAGTCCAATTGCACAAAGCATATATTGTTAGCACTTGAAAATGTTCATGAGTGGACCACTTCACCCTTCCGACTCCGACGTAGTAACCTTTCCTTTAATTAATGAATGGTTACTCTTCGTGATAAAAAAAAAAAAAAAAAGTGGACCACTTCCTTGGTAAAAGTTAAATTGTTTGTTTGAAAATATTACCATGCAACTGATCCAACTACCAACTCCCAAACTAACTGTAGAAAGTTGATTCAATTTGATTGTGAAAGCAATTTCTTTTTTCTTGGCTAGAAATAGTTACTGTCAGTTGAAAAAGAAAATCCAAGGGCTAGGGGGTAAAGATTCTTGTAACTAGATTTTCTTGTTTTGTAGGGTTTCTTTTTCAGACGGTTGGTTGCTGCAAAAGTCCGTAGTCCACCGCCTAGAAGCAGAGATCCCTGGCCTGCATTTTGATTCTAGGGGTACATCAATAGTATACTCATGTGGGAAACTTTATATGAGTTTTTCTCAGGTGTGGATGTCCTTATCGAAATTTCGGTACGAATTTCTGGTTTTTATCCACTTTCCGATCACATATTTTAATTTTAACTGTTCAGTTTTTATGTCCTAATATATAGATAATCTCTGCAAATTTTCAACCAATTTGATGATAATTAAGGCATCCAAAACTGCAATTTACATGAACGAACCGAATCTGTCGAACCGGAACCATTCATGTACATTGTTGTAATTTGTAGTTTTAGATGTTTTAACGATCACCAAATTAACTGAAATTTTGCAGAGGTGATCTATACATTAGAACTTAAAAACTGAAGGGTTAAGATGTGAAAATGTGATCGGAAAGTGGGGGAAAATAGAAAATCTGTACCGTCTGCACCGTAGCCAGACTGAAACTTTATATTATCAAACTTATTGACGTTGTATTTGAATTGATCATATATATAGATTAGTAGTATATGATGTAAGAAAGGAATGAGAGTACAATTTACACTTCTTATTTTACAATTCATACTCTTTATTTTCGTTTTTGTTTAAAATTCTTATAAGAGACAAAACTAAATTATTAAAATACAAATTTATGTTACTAAAAAAGAAAAAAAAAGAGTGTGGATTATCAAATAGGGAGTGTGAATTTCACTCCTTAATGTTAACTATCTTCCTATTTAAATTTTTCTTGATTTATATCTTCTCTGGCAAATATCAGCATCGGTAGATGTAGTTGCCAAAAGTTTCCACTTTGATAAGTTGTAGAGATTACTTGAGAAATGAGGTTAAGTATCGGTGTGGTACCTGTTAGAAACTCTCTAAGAATCAAGCCAAAAAAATCAAATAGTGTACTAAGGCCTAGAGTTGGTATGTGTTACACCTGTTACCTCAAGCATCGTTTTCTATACTTATTTAGAGAGGAAGAGAGAAAACAAGTCTTTCATGCTCTAAAACTTGACTCTAGATCAATTCTCTTTCTTTACCATGATCAATTGAATATATATCGACTATCAGAGTCGTGCAAGACTTTTCTCAATCTCCACACACTGAAAGAAAATGAAAAAATGATCCTCGTTCTTCTAAAATACCATGCCTGGTTCCCAAAGCCACCAGAGTTTCTTCACTTTTAGCTTGCATCTTCTTGCAAAGGCGATTTATGAGAAGACTTCCAACCAAAACCATTGTTGTGTGCCTTGCCTGCCTAAAAAATTAGGTTCTATTTCTATAAATAGAACGAAAAGATTTGAGATTGCAGGTAGCAGGATTAGCCCAAGTAGTGAGCGAGGATAAAAAATTAGGTTAGAATTATGTAAAATCAAGAATTGAGCCACCAAATTACAATGTTAAAATAATTAAGCAAGTGTATATACTAAAGTAGGAATTTATTAGAATCTACCTATCTCATCTTCTATTTCCCCAACTCAACAAGTCATCAATCTTCAATTAATTCATAGCCATACGAAGATACTGTTATCGACCCTCCTTTGTTCTTAGCCGTTTCGTGTGTCCACTAGGATGCTTTAATTTTGTAATAAAGCCTTGAGATTTTGACACTGAAATGGCCGAATAGTCAAACAAGAAAATGACTAAATCTTAGAATCTAATTGCCGTCATCATGTCGATAACCAGCAACAATTACCATATTTCATCAAATCAAATCAAGTATGAATTATTAACACCATTATTAGTGCATTTCAAATCAGGTGATAGAGAAATTACATGCAATTCAAGCCATTCATGATTCATTTCTTCAACTTGCTTGAAATGCAGCCTAGGTAGGAATAAGTGATATATATGGGTGGTATGAATAATTAAGGAATATCTAGCATTCCTTATATTAAAAGATAATTCAAGATGCCGAATGATTGTTAGGGATTACTTCTCAACCTGTATATGTGACACAGTGAGAAACATATGTGGTGATAGATAGTATAAACCTCGGTGCATGTAAATTCTCTCTGTGATGTCAATAATTGTTTAATGAAATTACAGTATTTAAAAAAAGATGATAATAAACAGAGAAAGATAATCCAAGATCTGCCAAGATATCTCAACAGTACAGCCACCATAAATTGTAGGTAGGTTTCAAATGGTTCTTTAGACTGCATGGTACTCAATTTTATACCTAAGCTATAAACATAGACCTCTTTTCTGTTGGTGAAGGATTGAATATGATGATAGGTAGAACTGGTCCACATGAATAACTTGGTAAGTTAGCAGCTAGCCTGGTTGGAACAAGAGAGGCAAGTGTGGAATGAATATGCCAAAATGTTTCTCTTCCTCTGTACCATTTCTCTTCCTCTATGCCATGTTTCTCTTCCTCTATAACATTTTACGAGTGTTGAATGAATATGCCGTCAATATGTTTCTCAAAATTATTCTTTCATTTCCTATTTAATTTTAGGAATCTATTTTTCTGGTCGGAAAGTGATATAGGGGGTCCATTCAAAACACTAAGCACCTTAATTTGTGTCACAAGATGGCTCAAATTTCATTGCTTTTGAATTTGCCTTTATGTCCCATTTTCATGTCCACGCCTGCCTTAGTGTCACATTTTGCATCTGCCTTTTATGTCCTAGTTTCATGTCCAAGTCAGTGAGAAAAGATTCATTTCTTTTGACTCCTCAAAAATAAACAATCTAGCCCAAAAAGAGAATATCCACACATAATTCTTATCTTTCATAAGAAATTACACATTATTAAGAATTGAGGAGTAAAATTTACACTCTCTATTTTACAATCTACACTATATTTGTTTATTAGTATCTTAACATTACATGTTTTACAATTCACCTCAAAATAACAAAACTTAAGAAACTAATAAATAAAACATGACGTGTGGATTGTAAAATGAGGAGTGAAAGTCTTCCGACCATGGATAAACATTTGCTAAGAATTTTAGCAAATAGTAGTTATGCCTCTAACAAAACATCCCAAATAATATTGGACGTCATCAAACCAAGATGTAGTTGAAAAATAACCATGAAACATATAGACTATAGAGTAGTTGTGTCAAAAAAATTTGCATAGAAGCATACAAAAATCGTTCACAATGACTGAAGTAGAGTAAATAATTTTTTTATTTTTTTTATTATAGTAGTGGATGAGGTGTATTAGTTAAGAATAAATTGCTTTTGAATTGGTAATCAGATAAGGGAGAGCAAAAAGAGTAAGAATCAAACTCATTCATGAATGTGGAGGGATACTTTATATTCGATCTTAATCTATCGCAATGTTAATTAAAAACTGCGGAAGTTATATATCATATTCCTTATCATTTAGATTTCGCGCTTTGTTAGTTTTAAAAATTTCTTCTCATCCTTTGTCCTCTCTTGTCCTCCCAACTAATTTGTGAATTTAGATTCCTTCCATCATGCTCTTGGAATTCAAATATTCAAATAGAACAATGAGTATAAGGTTTCAATTTCACTTTTTGGGGGTTATTCAATTATATAGATGAGTGGTTGTCTTTAAAAATACCTAAATCATACATAGCTTTTTCCATAAGAATATGGATGTCTTCGTACATTCCAACTTGGAACAGTCGGACCATTTCACCATTTACAATAATACTATAAACTTGAATCTTCTCCTTTCTAGTTCAATATGATTGGATCATTTTTGTTCTTATCTTTTTTCCAATATATGACAGCTTTTCATACTTACCTGCTGTATCCAAGCCTCCGTTTTCATTATAAACCCCTGCAACGAGAAAAACTATATATATGTCTCAGTGTTCAGTTTAAGATTTAATTGTAAAAAAAGTAAGAAACAAATATATTTCAACCACACATATAATATTTAGAATAAAAAATTATAATAAATTAAAACTGTGCATTTATTTTTACTCATTAGATTCATTTATTCTCTCAGCGCGTCTCTTTCATTTCCTCTTCCAGACTCGTTCTCTGTCTCCTTTGGTCGAGACAGCCTACACGGTGACCCCCATGCACAATGAGCCCAAGTTTCATATTTATAGAACCAACCCCCTCTAAAAATCTTGATTGGAGATGAAAAGTCTCAATTTTATTCAAATTCTGATTTTGGAGTTGCCCTAACTCCTTAAGTGAGCAGCCTTCTATTATGCCTTACCTTGTACACAAAAAATAATTGATAATATTTGATTTGGATTAAATTAATTAATTAGCATGGTACTAATAAGTTATTTGGTTCTTTATGAGCACATTCCCCAGCTTATGGAATCGAGCTTTGACCGGCATTGCAGCTGTGAGATTTTGCAAAGTCAAAGATGAAAATATATATAAACAAGGTTAGTACGTTGTGGGGGTGGCTTAGGTCAATATTTAATCCTTCTGTTCTATTTCATATTCTTGTTTTCACATCATATATGAATCCAAATTTCAAAATTTTCTGTCAGTTTTGAGATCTAATGCCAGTCTTCTGATTAAGTTTCCCAAAGTCTTTTGTCCTCCATTGAAATATTTTTGTTTTAGTACTTTGAAAATTTCTATTCGGGCATATATTGATTTTGTTTCAACTACCTTGGTCCACAGATTACTCTTTGCTACTATAAAGACATCTCTTGGAATCCAACCACATTTCAACCCTTCTCATAACTATACATTGAGTTGGTTAGGTTTTTCAATTTCTATCATTTTTGTTTTTTCCAATTCCGAGATGAAATTGTTGATGGCATGTTTGAAACATGGGCGGAGTTCTTTTGAACCTTGTAGTTAAGAAATGATTTCCTTATCCATCCTATAAGCTAAAACCAATCAAATAAAGAGTTTTGTTATGCAATTATTCTGATCAGCGGTAGATTCAAGAATTTTTCTTATGTAAGCGAAATAAAGAACTTAATTATCTTTACTTTAATCTATTTTAGGTAGCTTCTCGACTTTGTCCCTTTTTTTTTTTTTTTTTTACCAAACCTCTTTCATCCTCAATCTCTAGACCTGTTAAGGCACCTTAACGATTTTTCCTCTTCCTCACCACCTTTAAATCAGATAAATAATTGCCTTCACTAATACTCTTTGAATCGGATCGGATCGTCGAAAAATTATGTCCTTTAAAAGAGTGTTTATTAAACAAAATCGAAATCATTCATCTTTTAAAAAAGCCCGGTAAAAGGTATCAAATCATCAATGTAAAAACAAAGAAGCAAATTGCGCAAATGGGTAGTACAGATAACAGATTTACAGGCTTTTTCCATGTTATGTGGGAATGAAACTTCAATGATGAAATTTCCATTTTTCACCCTTCAAAAATGGTCACTTTCATACAAGAATTCTACTGCCACAAGTTGACAAAGATAGGGAAAAAAAAAAAGGTGAAAGCTGCGGCTGTGCACAGTGCAGCGCAACCAGACAAACCCCCATTTCAGTTACGTCTGCCCGGTAATCCCTTTCTCCTTGTCTGGGAATCCGATGAAAAACCCGGCCCTGAAACAAACCGGCGGGAGAGAATGGGCGCGCGTTCCTGGAATGCCACGTGGCGGAGTGAAGCAGAGGGGGGAAGTGGGGGCCCGACCGGCCCAACTGAGGTTGAGGAAGTGAAAATGACGTGACGCGTAGGCGAGTGGGTGTTTTTAGATTTCTGGTCCCGACCACGATGCTCCTAACGGTCACGTTCTTGAGCTTCACGCCTTACCTCAACAACTTTTACTGCTCATTCGTTTGTAAATAATTCTTCTCTTTGTCATAAAAAAAATAAAATAATAATTCTTCTCCTTCCCCATTTTGCCCCTACATTATTCAACTTTTTTTGGGTTCTTTTTATTTATTTACTAATTTTTGTTTTTATTAATACAAGAGGAAATTAGGATTTTGATGTGATTGCTTGGGAAGTTGTACTTGCAGACGTAGACAAATTATTTGGCAAGTTTGGGAAGATACATCGAATTCTTAGAGATGAGGTCATGTGAATGTGTACTTAACTATACTATATAACACAATTGGTGATGAGATTGATAGAGATTAATTGCTAAATTGGTGATGAGATTGATTGTTGAATTTAATATCCAAAGAGATTGAGTAGATTGTAACACTTTGATATACAATATGAAGCAAATTGAGAGAGTAATGCAAATCCGTTCGAGTGATCTCTAATCTCTCTAGATTTGTTAAAGAAGTTCATTAGAAAAAAAAAATCAAAAGAAAAATCATGAAGCGACTTTTTTCTCTTGACATTAGCGGATAGGAATTTAGAGTTGCTGAGGCTGCTCTTCTAAGATTGGCGCTAACTTAATACCTTCATTCGAGCCATACTTCATATCTAGGTCAAATGCTATCCGATTGGATCTATCAAAAACCCCTTTAAATCACCTTACTTCAAAATGAACTGAATTTAAACAACAAGATGACTATAATCCTGAACTTTTATTACGCCAACAAGATGAGCTAGAAGATCACATATCACTTATAATATGGAGATGTATAAGTGGTGAAGGTGAGATGCAATCAAATGATCAACTAGCATCATAACTCAACTTGAAGGAAGAAGCTACAACAGCATACTAACTTTCAAGATTACTTATTTATTTGTTTAAAACAAAGAAACTAGGTACTAATTTTTTTTTCAGATAAGAAAACGACTAAAGAACAACAATGAAATCAAAAAAAAAAAAAAAAAAGGCCCCAAGGACAACTTGACCCAAACAAACTAAGTACTTTGATCTCAAATATGTAGATATTTTCCGTACACTAACAAAATACTTCTTAATAACTAATACGTTTGCATGTACATCACGATATGCATTATTTTAGCTGGAATAAGCATTCAGGATTTGATAAATGGAATCAATTGTTGACATTTATGCCTTTGTTCACATATTTGCTTTTGACCAGATTTAGCTTAGCCTAATTATAGTGTTAATGACGACTGTTATGCGATGATCAGAGAGTACAACTAGAGTATCACCACAATAGCTTATGCAGCATCCAGTTGTAATTTTTTATTTTTAGGGACCAAATGGTAACTTACAGTAAACATTTACCCGGCTTATTTCTTTGCTTACCCTTTTCCATTGCTGCCTTCTGTAAGTGAGGTCGTGGCTTCACCGTTTTTAGCTCGAAAGGAAAACGGAAAGGGTAGTTTGGTCCAATCGAAAATGTGAACTACAGGCCAGGCCAGGGGTAAATTCGTAAACAAAATGAAAAATAGAAGGGACCTGCCAGTTATGCAACAGGCTGAATTATTCCCAATTAGCGTGATGAGAATTCTGAAAAATACAGGCAGATTTAACGATGTAAACGAAGAACCCCACCACCAGTAAAAAAATTAAAATAATTTTTTTTATTATTATTAAAAAAAAAAGGAGAAGAAGAAGAAGAAGAAAGGAGGGGAGGAGAGGAGAGGAGAGGAGAAGCGACAAGAGAGAGACGTTTCAAAAAAACCACCCAAAGAAGAAGCAAGCAGCCTTTGATTCCATTTCAAAACCTCTCCGTCTCTCTCTCTCTCTCTCTCTCTCTCTCTCTCTCTACTGGTCAGGAACCCTAACCAGGCACAGCCCACAGCCCCAATTGGGAATCTTACCATTACTATTGTGATGGAGGCCTGAGCAAGCCTTCTGAATTTGACCGTTTTGTCCCCGGAGAATGGCAGAAAAGCCATCGCCTCCTCCGCCGCCTCAGCAGTTTACGACCTCGTCTTCCTTCTGGGCTAGGGTTTCACTGAAGTCGGGACCGGCCGATCAAGCTTAAGTTTGGTGAATTTCTGTGGTGCGCGTGTGAGCAGCAGCAGCCGTGAGCCTTCGGATCATTTTGGTGATGGCGGCGAAGGGAGGGTTGTTTCTGGAGAAGGCGCGGAGATGCGTGAGGACGGTGTTCTTCATGGTGGCGATGGTGGCGTCACTGCTGGTCTCGTCGCTGCCGGTGCTGGTGGCCATAGGGGATATCATGGTGCCTTGCGTTTTGATATCCAGCTTCACGTGCGTCACGTGCTACGGCTTCAAGGAGCATTTGCATCGATACGCTTTCAAGAGCTCCCTCGTCGATATTCCTCTTGTTTCCTTCATCAGATCTCTCATCATTACATGTAACTCTCTCTCTTTCGATTCTGTTCCTTTTTTTTTTATCTGCCTAATTGCATTGTGATATTTCTCTCCCTTAAGAAATTTTTGAGGATTTTTTTCTTCTTCTTTTTTTGGTTATTTGCAACCTAATG
Source organism: Rosa persica (assembly GCA_025331145.1). Lineage (NCBI taxonomy): Eukaryota > Viridiplantae > Streptophyta > Magnoliopsida > Rosales > Rosaceae > Rosa > Rosa persica. The sequence continues at coordinate 39,713,255 of WFKR01000002.1, read as the reverse complement.
TTTTCTTCAAAATTGTTTTTGTTTGAGGTAGTTGATAACAGAGGAGTTGGATTTTTTTGTTTTGGTATATCATTGATTTGATGGGAAAAAAAACTGATATTGCTGGTTTGGTTTCTGTTTATTGCTCAAACGAGACTTTTGAATACTTTTTTTTTTTAATCTGATCATCAGTAAACTGAGAGGAAAAAACGAAAAAAAAAAAAAAACCGAGTGAAGTGGTTGTGTTTGATTTTGTGGTATTACATCTCCTTAAGATTCATGGTATTATAAAATTTTAGTAAACTATCTGTAAAAGTTGATTTATATATATATATTTTTTTTTTTGGTTTTAGACTACCTCGAGTGAAGTTGATGTCATTGATGTTGTGAATATTAAGGAAATGAACATGAAGTAAGTGTGGTGTAATTTCTAAAGTTTGAGCTTATACTTGCTATCTGATGAGAAATTCCTGAATATCAGTTTCTCTGGGAATGGGAGGAAGACACATGATTCTAACTTAGTTGAGCTTTGCTTAAGTGTTTGGCTTAGTAGATGCTAGCTTTTAGTTTTCCAGTGATCGTGTAACTGTTTATATTTATAACCCAGTGTTCTCAGACTAGTATTTGATGAACATAGTTCGGCTACCTATGTATCTTCCTTGCATGGCAGTTATTTCAAATGTTTAATTAAAATTTGAGCTTTATTGAAAATGTCCTCATGAATAGTGTCATGATTGCAGGTGTGTATTCCATGTGCGATGGCCCTTCTCTATCACACGGTCCATACCTTGGAACTGTGACTCTCTGTTCCTTTACCTCAATTCTTGTTCTTTCAGTCAAAGTTTGTGTTTTCACTGTAAATTCTCAAATTGAGGCTGAAGCTTCATCTTCCCTCTCAAGGCAGAAGCTCCATTTGAAGAAGTCATGGGGAATGCCTGTTCTGTTTCTCTCATCAGTAGTTTTTGCCCTTGGACATACTGTGGTTGCATATAGAACCAGTTGCAGAGCAAGGAGAAAGCTCCTGTTTCACAGAGTTGATCCAGAAGCTGTAAGTTTGCATAAGGTTTCTGTTTGATTTTGCTATTTTAAACTCAAATATGCCTTTTCTTAAATGCAGAAGAGTTATTCTTTCTCTGAATTTTTTCTGTGTGTTTGCATGGATCCATCTGGGTTTAGCATCGTATAATAAAAATTTGAGATCTACATGGAGAATTGCTAATGTAATTTCTTTAGGTAATAGATTTATTTTTTCAATGAATCAAATTATTTTCCTGATAACAAGCCTCTTCTACTCTTTATTGCAGTTGCTTGAACCGTTCTATTTTTTCAAAGTTCTTTCTTTATATAAATGAACATGTTCTTTCCTACGTCGAAGTTTTCTTCTTCATTAATAGGCCTCTTCTACACTTTATTGCAGTTGCTTGAACAGTTCTCTATTTTTTCAAAGTTCTTTCTTTATATAAATGAACATATTCTTTCCTACATCGAAGTTTTCTTCTTCATTAATAGGCCTCTTCTACACTTTATTGCACTTGCTTGAACAGTTCTCTATTTTTTCAAAGTTCTTTTTTTATATAAATGAACATATTCTTTCCTACATCGAAGTTTTCTTCTTCAGTAATAGGCCTCTTCTACTTTTTATTGCACTTGCTTGTACAGTACTAATTATCCAACAATGACTGTCGCTTTTACTGGTTTGTAATAAAACTTTGTTTATCAAATTGACAGGTTCTTTCATGCAAAAATGTTTTCTCTGGCTATCAGAAGGTCCCAAGATCTCCGACTCCCTCGGGAGGAAAGACCCCAAAAAGTGACAGTGAAATGAGGCGTAAGCCTTTTGCTACAGCTAGAGAAGAAGGGGAACTCCCAGTCAGAGTAGTTGCTGACATTGACAGCTTATTCATCACATGCCAGGGGCTGACTCTTCATTACAAGATTAGCTTGCCTGGTTCACCACCTCGTTCCTTATCATCCGTTGCATTTCTTGAGTCAAATCTAAGCTGCAGCTCCCCTAAAACAGCTATGGGAAGGCCAAAACTAGATAGGCATCCATTAAGTTTGTTATCTAAAGGCCAAAATCATCTCCACAGGAGCTACAGCAATCAATTTCATGGATCTTCTCTATATATACCACTATTGGATGGTTCTACAACTTCTCCTGCTCTTTCCGAAGAAATTCCTGTCTTAAGACTAGCTGATGCTGGTGAAGAGGATGAGGGTAGTAAACTAAATTCTGGGAATCCAAACAAAGACATGGAAGGCAGTGGTCAGTTTGGTATTGTTTTAGTGCATGGGTTTGGTGGAGGAGTCTTCTCATGGAGGCATGTGATGGGGACGTTGGCTCGGCAGGTGGGTTGCACAGTTGCTGCTTTTGATCGACCTGGTTGGGGCCTAACCTCAAGGCTGCGACGGGAAGATTGGGAGGATAAAGAAATGCCTAATCCTTATAAACTTGAATCTCAGGTAAATGGCTATCACTTTTAGTTGCTCTTTCATAACTTCCATGTACCTTACCCCCTTGAATTGGGTATGTGTCCAGCAGAGGTTCACGAACACTCTTATCTCTTCCTTTTCGGAAATGGGAAGAGAAATATAAAGGGAATAAGGGAACGGGAGCAGAAACTACTTTACTACAAAGTCCAGTAGTCATAGTACTTGAATTTTATTTCTACGAGTAGACTTGTGCGTTGCAGTACAAGTGTGGCATATAAACTGTGATGAGAGATCCGTTTGAATATGATCTTGCAACGCTACACTGACCAGATGAGAGATTAAGCTGTGGAAACACGTTTAGCTGCATAGCTGACCACCCTCTGGGTCATGCAATTGTTCCTTGCTCTAGATATGTACTGTAGGGTGAAGTGGAAAGTGGGTGTGAAGTAACTGTGACATTTCAGTCACTAATGATCCACTATTTTCAGTAGGCTGTATGCTAAATGTAGTAAACAGTTTTTCTAAATGGGGTACTTCATTTAACACGGTGCTGCATTGCTGCTTTATTGCTCATATGGTTCCCCTCCATATGGCTTGTAGGCGGTTCATGTTTTCCTTGTAGATCTTATATTTGTTGAATTCATCTTTCAGGTTGAACTGCTTCTTTCTTTCTGCTCTGAAATGGGATTTTCTTCGGTGGTGCTTATTGGTCATGATGATGGAGGCCTTCTGGCTTTGATGGCGGCGCAAAAAGTACAAGCATCATCAAATTCTTTCAACGTGAGTATGCCTTTTTGTTTTCTTACCAGATATTCTTTAAACTAGTTGGATGGCTTTATGCTTCTTAGCCTTTCCAAGAAATATCCCTGAATCAGTACTTAATCAGTAACCGAGCTTGTGATCTTTCCCCTCAAATACCGTAAAAGAATTTGTACTTCTTAGCCTTTCCAAGAAATATCCCTGAATCAGTACTTAATCAGTAACCGAACTTGTGATCTTCCCCCTCAAATACCATAAAAGAATTTGTCAGGATTATGGCCTTGTGATTTTTTGCATATGGCCCTGTGGATGAGTTAAGTCCTTTTGTTTGATTGATATCACTTTTAAATTCTTTTCTGTGGCCAACTGCTAACATAATTGAAGTTAGCTAGAAATTATAGTTCAGAGTATGTGTTTAGTTAATAAAATGCAACATAATTTTGTGGCAATAGTTCTCTAATTCTTTTGTTTGATTAATATGTTTTCTCCAAAATTTCTTTATTATTTGTCCAATATTGATGAAGTTGGCTAGGAATTGTTAGTTCAGAGTACATGATGACTCGGTAAAAGGCTTCCACTCCAGGTGGCTTATAATGTGATAGGAATTGTTAGTTTTGGGTTATACACCAGGGCTTCCACTCAAGGTGGCTTATAATGTGACGAGATAATTAAGGAGCCGTAGCCTAATGTGAAACACAGAATACTTGGGTTATCCTCCATGAATGAAGATGTTACATTCTCGGCATAGGAAGAGATAGAAGTTGTTAGTACCCTTTACTAGAAAGGGGAAGGTGATATTCTTTTTGATATACTTCCATTATGCAAATCATTTTAAGTTCTGTAAAATATCCTTAAAATATCTTTTGTTATGCAATCCAGGTTACAATTAAAGGGGTAGTGTTGCTAAATGTTAGCTTGTCAAGAGAAGTCGTCCCTGCTTTTGCAAGGATACTCTTAAGAACTGCACTTGGGAAAAAGCATTTGGTTCGTCCTTTACTACGAACAGAAATTACTCAAGTGGTGAACAGGCGTGCATGGTATGATGCTACGAAGTTAACAACGGATGTCTTGAGCCTTTATAAGGTATGCTCTGGAAAATCACATATAGACTTTGTTAGTTTAAAGGGGTAAAAAGGAAATCAGTTCAAAGAGCAAACTCAAGAAGATGAGACACTATTGAAAGATTGTTGTTATTGTTTTTTGAAATGACTTATTTGCTGAATCTTCTGTCAGGCCCCTCTATGTGTAGAAGGATGGGATGAAGCACTCCACGAGATAGGTAGACTGTCACATGAGACATTTCTTTCACATAGAAATGCAGAATCGTTGCTGAAGGCAGTTGAAGAAATGCCGGTGTTGGTCATCGCAGGTGCTGAAGACGATCTTGTCTCTCTAAAATCTTCTCAAGCTATGGCTTCCAAACTTGTAAATTCTGTAAGTTTCTGCTTTTACTCTTTCATAATTTTGCCATGAGTATATTGGGATCTAGGCACATCAATTAAAGGCTGGTGGCTTAGATATGTAAAACCTATCTGTTTGAATCATAATCTCAGCTACTGCATAGAATCTAGCAGAATGTAATTTATATCGATCTCCTTTTACAAATTTCTCTGACATTGAAACATTGTCCATGCAGAGACTGGTCGCGATTTCAGGATGCGGTCATCTTCCTCATGAAGAGTGTCCCAAGGCACTACTAGCTGCAGTCTCACCGTTCTTATCTAGACTATTAGTCAAACAAGACTTACAAAGCCAATAGTGTACCTTATTTTTAACGTCAAATTAGGGTATTTATCTTCATGCTGATAGAAATTAGGGTTTATCTGTTGTAGGCTTCTTTTTTATTCTTCCCTTTTTTTGTTTTTGTTTTTGTTTTTGTTTTGTTTAGCAGTTTAGCCCAAAGGAAGAGACTAAAGTCATCTCTTCTTTTTGGTATTTTTGATAGTTTGGAGCCTTACCCTAGGTTACACATTCGTTAGTGGTGTTAGAGCTCGTTCATTTGTAATTTCATTTCCCTTTGGAATGTTTACTATTATTGCTTGAACAGTACTTGTTATTTACCACTAATTGGGGTGGCAGATGGCATATATCTGTATATTTTATCAAATCCTGAATGCAGTAATTAAGCATGGTTTTGTTCCACCATTTATTATTTGTTACCTGCATTGCTGTCGCACAACGTTAGGAGCTGAACTCAACTGTGTTCGATCCGATTTGGTAGTGTTGATGTCCTTCTGGAAAAGAGGAAGCACCCAATCAGATCGTTAGTGCGAATCCAAACCAGGTATTATCATGTACTAAAGCTCGTATTCCTTCTTCCCCAAGACAACAAAGTTCCTCATACAAAGTATGCAGTGGAATGGAATGACAAATGGGAGAGAAAGTGAAGCAGAGAAAAGTTATTCATTCGTGTGCATTAGACTCGTCTGTTACGAGAGTTCGATATCTGTATTTCCAGGAGTATGATCAACCAAATGGTCTTAAATTCCTCTTACTCATAGGAAAAATTTACATTACTTGGAGACTTCAACTGCACAGAGGAAGCGATTATTCATCTCTCTGTTGATAGCTTGCTAGTGTTCGTAACAGATGGGGAAGCTTTTAGCGTTTTACATTGCCAAGTTTCTTACAGATTTTGTAGCTTTTACGTACAAGCACATGTTCATGTACTGATCATAAACTATAGGCATTGATTATTTGATTTCAGTTAATGGCATACTATGCAGTTGGGTAAGAGGCATCCAGAGCCATACCACAATGATCTTCCCGTGCATCAACATCTCTTTCCATTTTGATGTACCCTTAATCGCCCCATTTTGCCCTCACGAGTTCTCTACCACAATACTTCGTCCCATCATAGCTAACGCCAAAACCAGTTGCGGCAACACCATGGTCTAGGCCTTTCACATGTTCCTGTGAAAACATTACTAGAATAGAATGAATATCAAATCGACTAGCGTCGTTGGCAACAGAAGCATCAGCCTTAAGAGGGAACTTTCACTATTTGCAGGCACATCTTCGTGGCCAGTTAATATCTTCATGGTGTAGCTTCTTCGCCCCATTGTGCCCCCCATGAGTTCTTCACCAACCAGTACTTGGTCCCATATACCATCGCTGACGCCATAACCAACAGTGGTAACACCATGTTCTAGGCCTGTTCCACAGGTTTCTGTAAAACAAGAAACTAGAATAGAATTGGAAATCAGGTCCACTAGCCAGCATGGATTGATTTCTTCTTAATATTATATGTACCAACACCCATGGAAGGGTAATTAGCCACGATGCCAAGTCCATGATTTGGTCGGTGAACTGAAAGGCATCATGCATCATGCTTGCTTCACAGCCTTGGCCTTCTCTTGCTCGGACTGTTTGAACCCAAATCCTGAAAAGGGATGTCACGAAGGAACATGTCAATATCCGTTACCCAAATTATATATTATCGACAAGTTTTTCGATATTATATAGAGGTTAAGTAAAGCTTACTTAGAGATCGAGTAATCTTGAAACAAATCTTGATATTAATTGATTTACTATTAATTATCAGGAAAATAACCTCAATAGTGTCCCACCTTTTGGTCATTCTAAATTTTCGTACCTCAGTTTTAAAAAATATTATATTGGTGTATGACGTTCTCACCCCGACCCAATTTTAGTATCTAGAGCTGTTAGTTCGTTACGGTGCGTGTCACGTGACATATAATGAGAGATATTTTCGTCTCTTCATGTCTTAACCCATTTTTTTTTTCTAAGCATTTTTACTATTTTTTCTTTTTCCTACTGTTCTTCTCTTTCCAAGAGAATTTCCTTTCTGTCCAAGCATGTGATCTCGTCCTAGATGGAGATCTTCTTTTGTTCTCATTAACAACAATACAATTAACAATTGCATCACTTGCTTATGAAACCAAACCAAATCAAAGATATGAACTTATCATTTTTATGGTTACTCTCCCAATTTCATTCACCCGTCCGACTACCTTCCAACTTCTCCATTTTCGACATGTTTGGAGAATCATTGTCTTGCTTCTCCCAACCCAATGAACTCATCACCCAATTAATTCCAGTTTCCCGTTTCATTAACCAAAAATTAGGTTGTCAACATATAATCAGAACCCAATCTCTCTTGAAATCGAAATCGAAAATAGGTGTTCTCGGGTTTTTACCTCCCAATGGCAAGAGGAGAAGAATGATAAGAAGACGAAGATGGCTCAGATTCAACTCGAGATATTCTCACTGGATGAGTTGATGCCTAATGATCTAGATTTAATCTTTTCTGCCGACAAGTTATTGGTTGATGATGAGGAGTTTGTCTTTTTTGATCTGAAATTAATGTTATCAGAGGATGAGTTATTGCTTAATCCGACACCGTTTGAGAATGATGGTCAGATTCTAGTGGCAGAGGAGATCGATAATCTCATGGCCTTTCGTGATGAGTCTTTGAATTATGATACAAATAACCCATCAATTGATGGTGGCCAGCTTGAGAAGGAGGAGGAGGAGAGTATTAATATTTTCATGGCTTGTTTTGATGAATGGGTTGCTAATGATGATCTTTGACTTCCGACCGGCAACTATTGTTGCTATTTCAGTTCTATCAGAAAAAGAACAGAATAGAGAGAGAGAGAGAGAGAGAGAGAGAGAGAGAGAGAGAGAGAGAGAGAGAGGCAACCTTCTCTTTAGATTCAATGGGGTCTTCAAACAAACTTTCGATCAAACCCAGTTCAAAAACCCAGTAAACCCAGAAGAAGAAGAGGAGGCTATGAGGAAGAAGAAGACGTTGAAGAATAGATTCAGGGAGGGAGAGAAAAGGGAACAGCGAAGGGATGAAAATAGCCTTCAAAATATGCCAGGTGGCAGTCTCTTAATGGAGCTAACGGCTCCAAATATCAAAATTGAGTCGGATGAGAATGTTATATATCAATCTAATATTTTTGAAACTAAGCTACGAAATGAGATATTGTTAGGACCATTTTTCCTTAATTATCAAATATTTGATAATTAGTAATCGTTGGTTTGCTTACGAGTACTATGCAAGCTGGCATCAAGATTTTATATATATATATATATATATATATATATATATATTCCTATCATTGCTTACGGTGGGAGGCTATCATCCTTCAATACCAATATACATGCAAAGGGAAAATGGCCCAAACAGTTTATCACATTTTTTCCATTTTAAACTTTCCTACCTCATTTTCCAAAACTATCGTATTGATATCTGAGGTTCTCATCCTGACTTAATTTTAGTAGCTGGAGCCGTTAACTCAGATACAGAAACTGCCACCTGACATATTTTGAAGGATATTTTCGTCTCTTCATATTTTAATTTATTTTTTTTCCTTTTCTCTAAGCTTTTTTTTTTTTTTCCTCTCTCTCTCTCTCCCCGCAACCTGTCTCTACTCTAACCATGGTTTAATTTCTGCTTCTCTACATTTTCGTTCCCTTCTGAATCTCTTGGAATCGGAAGGAGTTGGAATTCCGAAGAGGAAGAAGAGAAAGAGGGACTAAGTTGGGCCGCTAGAGGGACGAAGAAGTCTCTGGGCTTCTGGGTTTGGGAGAGATGGAGAATTGGAGATGGGGTGCCGGGGTGCCGGGGTGGTGGGGGTTTGGCTTGTGATTGGGAATTTGAGGGTGTCAAGAAGGAGAGGAAGTTGCAGAGAAAGGATGAGGCAGCCATGGATTGAGTTTGGTGAAGATTGTGGACCTTTTGATTTTGGTGTCGCTTTTTTTAATAATTTTCTTTTGTCTAAACAATCTTTTCCTCTTTCTCCCTCTGTTTTGCTTTCTCCGTCTTTCCAGATAAAAAATCAAAGATCCAAGATGTAATTTTGAGAAACAAAAACAACCCATAACTGAAAGCAATCAAAACCCAGGAACCAAAACAAAGAGGATTAGTATTATCCATCAACCATACTCTCTCTCTCTCTCTGTATTTCACAAATTTTATGTCTTTGATTGTTGACCTGTACTTCACAAACCCAAAAGACCTTAACTTTAGGTAAACACCCAGTCTTTAATCTAAACTCAAGCTTAAAGATTGTGTCTTTCTTTATGGGTTTGATGATTTGGGTGTTGGGTTTCGATTTGTTTGCTCAAACTTTGATTTGGGTTTCCGGGTATTTATTAGTTTGGATTGTTTCTTTGGGATTTTCATGTTCATGTTGATTGGTTATGAGTGAGGTTTTGCCGTGAGTTGTTACTATGAAAGTGAAGGAAGTACTAGACAAAATTGAGAAATGATTATATATTTGCTTGATTGCTGTTATATAGTTGATAGGTTAGTTAATTGTAGATATCTGCATATGGATGGAAAAATAATTAAACTTTATGGCTTGTTGTTTGATTGGTATTTGCTGAGAATGCTGAGGAAGAATGTTGAGGAAGATCGGTGTTTACCTATTGTTTCATGAGAAGGTCTAGATTTAATCCAAAAAAGAGAGAATTGAGGAATATGAAAAGAGAAATATCATCAATGGTCACTGAATTATGACTTATTCGATACTTAACTTATTGTATTTTCAACAATATCACTTAACTCACTCAGTTTTAAATCTGTTTTTCACTTAACTCACTGTCGTTAATTCTACCGTTAGAACACGTTAAAATTGAGGGTATATTTGTTTAAACACTTAAAAATTATTTTTAACTTTAAAAAACTACATTAAATAGATTTCTTTTCAAATTTTTTAAATTTCTAATAAAAAATAATTTTTTTAACTTAAATATAATTTGGAAAAAAATTGTCTTTTAAAAAAAAGAAGTTAGAAATGCATTTTTTAGTGTTTGGACAAATATACCCTTAATTTTAATAGCTTTTAACGGCATAATTAACGACAGTGAGTTAAGTGAAAGACGAATGTAAAACTGAGTGAGTTAAGTGATATTGTTGAAAATACAGTGAGTTAACTCAGTGATCATTGGTGATGTTTCCCCAATATGAAAATTGAAACCATTTTGTTTCCTTTAATGTGGGAGTAAATGGTGAGATTTGTTTGTTCTTGCACCTGTATGGCTGTATATGATGAATAAGGAGAGAGAGAGAAATAGAGCTCTTGCACCAGTATATCGGAGCAAAGAGAGAGAGAAATAGAGCTCTTGCACCAGTATATCGAAGGAGGGAGGGAGAGAACGGAGAGATGAATTGGGGAGGAGAGAGATTGCAAACATAAGGCTGAATAGACGAGATTGCCCTTGCACATTTGAATTTTGAATGGCACCATAATAGAGCTAACGACTCCAGATACTGAAATTGGGTCGGGATGAGAACCTTAGATACCAATCTGATAATTTTGGAACGTGAGGTACGAGAGTTTAGAATAGAGAAAATGTGTGATACTGTTTGAGTCATTTTCCCATATGCAAATAATCAAGGTTTCCATGCAATTAAGGATTGCTGGACGTGGAGCAAGATAGGAAGGATACAATCATCCTTAATTGCTCTCAATGAAATTTGCTATGTTGTACTAAGTTACTTACTGATGTATGCATGCAATCCGGGAACACTTTGGGTGTGTGTGTGGATATGTATATATATGTTAGGGCCCTTCTAGTGAGGGATCCATTTTTTTGGTCTTTTCTAGGGATAGGGCATTAGACACACTTTTTGATCATATTTTGGCATCTTAACCGTTAGATCACTTATGCAAATTTTCAGCCAAATTAATTATCATTAAGGTATTCAAAATGACGTTTAAGATTATAAATGTGAACGGTTCAAGTTTGACAGATTTGGTTCGCTCACTTATTTAATCTAGTTTGATACCTTAACGATTACTATTTGGTTGAAAATTTACAGAAATGATCTACAAATTAGGACCTAAAAGCTGAACGGTTGAGATGCCAAAATATAATCGAAAAGTTGGTCTAATGCCCTATCCCTAAAAAAGACCAAAAAAAGGGGTCCCTTAATGGAAGGGCCCTATATATCCCGAAGTTGTTATCAAGAGGCAATTACGTTAGCTAGAAAATAGCTAAGTTGGCTAAATAATTATTGATTATTATCTACGATATGTTCAGATTGAAGGTGCTTAGAAATTAAGTAAGTAGCCTATATATAAAGAGGCAAAGATGAAATACAACACACAATCTTTCAATCAACTAATCGCACAGATTATCAAGCCTCCATGGAGCAACCTCAGTGCAAGTTGAACCCAAAGATAATCAAGGTGATGCTTTGATACCGAGAAGCTAAAGTGACGCTTCAGCAAAATCCTTGCTTTCTCCTACTTCCTGGTAATTGCTTTGCTTAACCTACAACGTTGAGTATCCGTAAGGCATAGAGAAGAACCTTGTGACGAGGTTGGTGCTCTCCTCGTCCACAAGCTTGAGACAGAAGTCAGGTCTGGGACATCCTAGACGATGGCACCCCACAGTGCTGGCATGCCACATCACAAGCAAAAGAGACTGTTTGCTAGCCAAACTAGGTCGTAGCCAAACACAGATAAAGACATGTAAGTTGAGTAATTCCTTCTATGGTTGCCAATGTTGAAAATGTCGAACAACAGCCTGTATATACGTAAGTACATATAGCAAACTAAAAGCACTTGCAGTAGAAAGATCAACTCAAACTCTAAGTCTCTAAGTGAGTAGGTAGAGCTTGATCTCGATAGTCGAATAATTTAAAATACTGAATACTCGTATAAACATTAATATTAATAAGTTATCAACTCTTATAGAAATAAAAAGGAAAATTGATTGATGTCATCTTGTAAGAGTTTGAAATGTTAACAACCAAACCCTAGAACACGCTGCATGCACCCATGACATCCAAAACTTCTTCTTGCACTTGTCCGGACATGTTGATTTCTATGTCGCTATTGCTCTTTGACGTGTGAGCGTTGTTTTTGTTAGAATCCAATGGCGGGAATAATAGCAACGGTTAGTGGTGCATGGTTGTGGTTTGACTGGTGGATGGGTTTGGTTGATCTAGTTTGTGTTGGGGGATGCTTTCTGATTGGAGGGGTGATTAAGCTTACCCTTTACCAGAATATGAATCTTTGATTTTTTCATTTTTCTTTTGAATAAGAGTCGGTGAGTCTACACTCAAGTCTTGATTAATGAAACCACATAATACAGAAGGGGGGGGGGACGTGGTGCCTGGACCCCGGATTACAATACACATCAAGAGAATTTCCTGAGATAATAACAAGAGTCTTAACTAAAACAATGTATTATAGCAAGCACCAACTAGCGAAGAGTGCTCTATTTGCTTTACAAAGACGCATCATTACAGATAGCACAGTTTTCCCACTATGTTGCCATCGAAATATAATCCAGTGATACTTAGTTTCACTCTGCCACTAGAAGGTTGCGACCATTTGACCAATTAAGGAAGTCGCCACCTACCTATAGTAGATAAAGCATACAAGGTGCATAGACCGGCCAAGGCCCTACTCGCCCTACCAAATCATGGTAGAGACTTATTATCAACAAAATAGCTAACATAAAAGAAATATTAAACCCTAACCAACATAAAACAAAACACAGGCAGCTAACGCCACCACCAAAATTTTGCTCCACCACCATTTGATATGGCGTTTAGTCGAATAGAGGCTTTTACGTACTATGACGGATTATAATTTACTAGACAGTGCATTTTGAGATTATTCTCATTAAAAGCCATATTATTGCAACCTATACTATATTTAAAAGACTCTCTCTCTAACCCTAGCACCGTGAGAGAGCACAACGACCACTAGATAGTTCCTTGTTCGGTGGCGGTCATGGATAACGCTGGCTTCGGTCGTGTTGTCTTTATGATTGCTGTCGGACAGGCACTTCAATGCCCGGGGATGAGGTCGAGAGAGAAGATGGTTGTGGCTTGTGGTTTGGCAGGTTGGTTTTAACGGCAGGCGTGGGCAGCTTTTTTGGGTGTCTGTGGTGGTTCGCTGTGCAGGGACGGAGCGATCCAACGGCAGTGTGAATCGTGGGCGTCTAGCAACGGTGCGATAGGTGGGACTCGGGGTTCAAGGTGGTGCTACCTTATGGTGGAGCTTGATGGCGCGGCTCGGGGAGAGCCTGGAGGGACTCAGAGAGAGGCTGGCTCATGGCGTGGCTGGTTTTGTGGGCGAGGCTCGAGGGCGGCACTGCACAGCCTACTATAGGCGTGGTGGAAGGGTGGCTTGGGTATGGTTAACCCCAGCTTACTGGGCCATGGATTGCGCCTCTTCACTTTAGGGCTGCCCTATTGGGCCTTCTATTTAGGCTAGGTTTCTTTTAGCCCTAAGCCCAACTCTAGGATTGTGATTTTATTACTTTTAATAAATCCTTTTCAGGGAGCTACGCACTTTTGTGTCTCTAGCGAATCTTCTAGAGTAGCACCGATGGAAGATTCATGCTATTTCGATGTATTTATTGTTAAATGAGTGACCTAGTTCTATGTACCACTGTGGGTACTAACACATCTTCTTATCTGTCTATATATGGCAGCAGAAGAGTATGTAAGGGCCATTTTGGCTTTCTATCAATATGTTGGCTACTGCCTTCTTTAAAAAAAAAAAAAAGACTTTCTCTCCTAAAGTCTCTCTCTCCTAGAGAAAACCTTAAGGCTGGACTTCCGTTATGAGAAATCATTCTCGTTCTGTGTTGCCCGGACGTCCGAGTTGGCCTTTGGCCTCGTTGCTGTCATGGGATCTGCTGCTAGACGGTTAATCGATGGCTACTACTCATGGCGCTCCATCAAAGGGCGTTTTGTCAAATGGTTTTTGTGGTGGTCGGCGCCGGACTGTTACTTATGATGGGGATGGAGATGGAGACGTGGACTGGACCAAACAAAGCTTGATGGGCCTTGTGTGGGCTTTTCTTTGGTGGCTGCCCCTAATTTTGGGCAGGGGTTTTTGCCCTAGTCCATTAATTATGTCTAGTATAAGTCTTTTACAATAATTTCCTTTTAGGAAGTTAATGCACTTATGTGCACTCTATATATCTCTAGCGCCTCTGGAGTAGTATCAAAGAAGGATCCCTACTATGTCTACGTACATGAATGTCTATTTCTATGTATCACTATGGGTACTGCCACTATCTTGTTGTCTGTTTGTAGATGGCAGCGGATGGTATGTTACGGCCTATTCTAGCTTTAGTTGAATAAATTGCACTACTACAAAAACTGCATCACACAACGATGGAAATCTATTGTGTGATGTGGACTATGTCTGTTGTCTATCTCGATGTTGTGTGATGACCACACTCACACAACGGCGAAACACCATTGTGTGAATATCATAGACACAACGCACTGCTTAAAACTGTTGCACCAATTCTGCTCATGCCAATGCCAGAAATTGGATGCGGCGCATTCAATTGTTGTGTCGATGTGGTCAGACAACAGAAGTAAGTAGGGACCGTTGTTGGTTAACTTCTCACACAACAGAAAAATGATACTCAGACAACAAAAGTAATAATATACTGTTGTTGGTAAACTTATCATACAACAAAAAAATATGGAACCTGTTGTGTGAGTACTAATGAGACAACAAAATTTTATAGGGACCGTTGTGTGATTTAGCATTGGGCAACTGATACCTATTTGTTCTGTTGTGTGAGTACTAATAAGACAACAAAATTTTATAAGGACCGTTGTGTGATTTAACATTGGACAAATGATACCTATTTGGTCTGTTGTGTGAGTATTAATGAGACAACAAAATTTTACAGGTACCGTTATGTGATTAAAATTGATTTGTTGTGTGATACGATATATGCGTATTCATACTACATAATATAATTGATTGTTATTTGATTATTTTTTGTTCTTTACCTGAAATATTTGCACAAAAATAATGCACAATATAAGATTTAGGCATTGAAATACTCTAATTCAACCATATATTGTACCAAGCATAAACTTTTCTCATTTTCTTCAAAGGCATTACTGTATCAGCTTGATTTACTTCAAGTATTGTTAATGCTACAGTATTCTCCAACTAGGTGCTTTGAGTTTGATTAGATAAGGTACACACTACATACCAGGAAGCTTTACAGCATACTCACGTACATTTACATATGTGACAACAATTTTGTTGTTATTGTGGTAATTTAAGACTATTTTTGTGTAATTTAGTTTTATTAGAGATAATTACTCTATCTATATCAAAGTGTTACAAGTTTGTGAACAAATTTGTTGTGAATTATGTAACTTGGTTCAATTCTATGCAAATAGTATAAAACACATTGGTAGATTTGGTTCAAAATAATTGTAATTTTGATTCAATTACTTGTAAAATAAGGGGTTTTCTACATTACTTGGATGTTTACCATACATTAATTTACATCTAATTGAACCAAAACTACAGTTTAGTTGAACCAAATTTACAACATTGACAACAAAGTTATCACATATGTTTTACACATTTACATATAATTGAACAAAGTTATCACATCGACAACAATTTGTTTATAAACTTGTAAAAATATCATATGTGGAGTAATTACCTCTAATAGAACTAAAATTACCAAAAAAATAACTCCATTTACCACAATGACAACAAAAATGAGTGTATGGTAAACATCCAAGTACCGTAGAATTTCCCGTAAAATGAATGTATGATAAACATTCAAGTGTCTTAGACAACTCCTGCTACTACCTACTATTATTTTAGCCTAAGTCCTAAGATTAAGATACCATATTCTTCAGATACTGTCTGGAACATAACCTTCTGGAGTCGTTGCATCTGCTCAACTATCTCTCAGTTCTTGTTTCTGATTAGAGCTTAATTATAATATGTTGTATCTCTGGTTACTGGGGATTTGGTCACTATAACCTGATATTTTTGTAGGGGAAGATAAATATGCCTGTAACTTTTTTTTTTTGCCAATAGTGAACTGTAGTAAGAAAGAACTTCATTCAAGATTACTAATGAGAGGAATGCCTCATAGAAATCCATAAGCTGTTAAACATGGCCTAGGTTGAACATGCTATTTGAACACAATGCTGCAGGAAATGTCGAGATTCTTGATTTTGGTTATGCGCATCATGCTAGAAGAAACAACTAGAAAAATCCAGCATCTCTATATCAGTTTAAAACTCCTAGCTAGTTTGACTGAACGAAAGATCTTATATCTATCTAAGAGTATGCTTGTTGTTTATTTTCAAGTTCCAGTTTGTTTGATAATGATATAAGAATCAATTTTTTATCAACTGAATTATTCAGGATATTAGGCAGAGGTTAACTAATTAATGAAGTTGAAACCACCTGCTTACTGCTTTCATTTTAATTGGTTTTACTAGGGGTTTAATTGTGCATTTCAATAATCGATTTACGTTGTGTAACTGTATTTCTTGTTCTTGATTATTCACAGTGGAAAGCTGCAGCTGGTAGATGGGCTGAGACAATATTAGTTGCATACAAGACACTGGGAGTAGTGTTTGGGGGACTTGTGACATCGCCACTCTATGTTTACTCTTTGATGCCACTCAAATCTCCCACTGTAGATGACTACTTGGGCATCTACAGCATCATGTTTTGGACCCTTACTCTCATTGGAGTCGTCAAATATGCCACCATTGCTCTTAGAGCGGATGATGATGGTGAAGGTAATTATGTAAAAAAAACATTTCGTAATTTTTGCACGTATATATATAGTGCATACAGTTACTCTCTGACACTTTGACTACTTGTGGGATTTAATTGCAGGTGGAACTTTCTCCCTATATTCATTACTTTGCAGGAGTATGAATATCACTGAAACTCTTTCCTCGAGACCTTCAAATCCGAAGTCATCAAGTCTTCCAAGCTCTATCTATGATGACACTCAAAATCAGAATAGCATGGTAAAAGTTTTCAGGGAAAGCATAGTTGCCAGAAGGTTATTGCTGTTTATTGCTATGTTAGGCATGTGCATGCTAATTGGAGATGGTATTCTCACTCCTGCAATATCTGGTAAGTTTCCCGTTTGTTCTCTCTATTATTACCGATGGCAAAGTAAATCACAAGAAATTTGTTTGACTTTCATAATTTTGTATCTTCATGCAGTTTGGTCTGCAATAGATGGAATAAGAGCACCTTTTCCATCTGTTAGTTCATGTAAGTTTCTATTTGTATCATTTGAACTATATATGATCGATGTACTGAATATCGATTTCTTTTCTTCTGGTTAATTATGTTATTGCAGCTGTGGTGAAAGTGCTTTCTACAGCTGTGCTTGTCATTCTTTTCATGGTACAGAAATTTGGTACATCTCGAGTGAGCTTCATGTTTTCCCCGATTATGGGTGCATGGAGTTTGAGTATCATGCTTGTTGGAATATATAGCATCATTCGACACTACCCGAGCATATTTAAGGCTGAATCACCACATTATATCTTCCGCTTCTTTTGGAGAAACGGCAAGGAAGGCTGGCTGACGCTTGGTGGCACTGTCCTTTGCATAACAGGCTCGGAGGCATTGTTTGCAGGTCTTGGTCATTTCAACCGAAGCACTATTCAGGTGAACTAATTCCAAATCTCTCTCTCTCTCTCTCTCTCTCGGATCTAATGCATGCTTTTGTTTTACTGGACAGATAGCTTTCTTGTTTGCAAACTACCCTTGTCTAGTAGTGACATATGCGGGGCAGACAGCATACCTAATCAATAATCAAAATGATCATAATGCTAAGTTTTATAACTTCATACCAAGTGTTATCTACTGGCCCATGTTTGTTGTATCCACATTGGCTGCCATTGTTGCCAGCCAGTCTTTGATTTCAGCCGCGTTTTCTGTAATCAAGCAAGCTGTACAGCTTGATTATTTCCCTCGAGTGAAGGTTGTGCGAACATCCCTGAGCAAAGAAGGAGAGGTTTACTCCCCTGAAGTCAACTACATGCTCATGATTCTCTCTGTTGCTGTCGTACTTATATTTGGAGATGGAAAAGACATGGGGAACGCATATGGTATATCAACTCGAAACCCTGCATACCATAGATAGATTATACTTTGAAGTGACTGACATGGTTCTCAATACATACCACTTACTAAAACTACTTTTAACCCTGTTACATCTTATCACCCACATATGAAGAAAAATATGCATAAAAGTTTAGACTGACAGTTTGTTCTGTCAGTGCTTGCAGTTTTCATCAAGGTCTAGAATGATTTTTGGCATTGTAAATTCTTTTTAGATCCAAAGTTCTCTATTAATTCAAACAGGAATCATAGAAAATGGATTATACCAAAATTACGAACTATGGTATGTGGTTGTAATAGCCTGCACAATAAGTGAAACATTATATGTTACGGTTGGAAAGTCGATTTTGCAGCTCTCTACAGAGACTTCTTTCTTGTCCTATAATTTCTAATTATTTGAACCTTGTTTCAGGTGTTGTTGTCAGTTTGGTCATGCTCATCACCACAATATTACTGACACTGGTAATGATCATAATATGGAGAACACCACCAGTGCTGGTGGCGCTTTACTTCTCTGTCTTCTTCGTAATTGAAGGTGTTTATGTGAGTGCAGTCTTCAGCAAGATCACTGAAGGTGGATGGATTCCTTTTGCCATATCCTTTATCCTTGCCTTCATTATGTTTGGTTGGTACTATGGGAGACAGAGAAAGGTAACATATGAATTGACTCATAAAATAACCTTGGACAAACTTGGAGTGCTACTATCTGATCCCAGTGTTCAAAAGGTTCCTGGATTCTGCTTCTTTTACACTAACATTCAAGATGGGCTCACTCCTGTTTTTGAACACTACGTTAAGAAAATGAAATCCCTTCACCAGGTCACCATGTTCACTACTCTTCGATATCGTTTGGTTCCTAAGGTTGCTCCTCATGAGAGGATTCTTTTCTGTAAACTTGGCCAGCAGAAAGGGGTTTATGGCTGCGTTATTCAATATGGCTACGCAGATCTCCGAAACCTTGAAGGAGATGATTTTGTTAGTCATGTTACAAATAGTTTGCGGGCACACATACAGGACTGCACAGCTGGCCGTTTGCCATCTGATCCTGCAGAGATTCAACAAGAGCTATCTAATTTGGATGCTGCACAGATTCAACAAAAGCAATCTAATTTGGATGATCCAGCAGAGATTCAACAAGAGTTGTCCAATTTGGAAGAAGCAATCAGTGCTGGAATTGTTCATGTTCGAGGAAAGACGAGGTTTCATATTGGCAAGAGTTGTGGCTGGTTTGATAAGATTATGCTAGCATTTTATGAAGTTTTGCACAGTAATTGTAGGTCTGCTCTTCCTGCTCTCGGGGTGCCTCTGCCTCAGTGTATTGAGGTTGGAATGCTTTATGAGGCTTGAAAGGATGACTTTAGTTTGTTTCATCTTAATCCGCAATTGTTCAAGAGATGCACAAGTAGAATATTGATGTAAGATATAGACTAGCTTATTATGTTAATGTAAGATTTGGACCAAGTTATTATCTATATCACTTATCTAATGACTTATTGGGGAAGTGACCAGGGACCGACTAGAAATTTAAGTTGAGGGGGCTAAATTTCCCTTATGTTGCCGATTAAGTTCTTCTCCAAGTTCATTTTTTTTATTTTTATTATGTGCATGTATAATACAAATAGGGCTCTAAAATAGCCATTTAGAATCTGATGAGGTGGTGGAAACTATAGAAAGAGGAGCCAAAAATAGCCATAGCAAAAAAAATGATGTTGAGTCTCTATTTCGATATCTTAATGGTTATCAATTTGACTGAAAATTTACATAAGTGATCTATTCATATAGGCCTGAGAACGAATCCAATATGTGATCGAAAAGTTGATCTAATAAACAGGGACGTAGCCAAGAATCCTCGAAGGGTTGGGCTAATTTTAGCCATACAAAAATTTTGCGAAGAACTCTTTTTTTTATATTTTTTTTAAAGATTTGGAACCGAGTGGGAGGCTCATCCTCTCGCCTTTATTATTCAAAACATACAATTGGGGGGGGGGGGGGGGGATACTTTTGTACCACTTGGGTTTTCAGCAATCCGTCATTTTATTCAACATCTATAATATATATATATATACATATATTTCAATATAACAATTGACAAGCAAGATGGAAATCAGTAATGCAAATATGCAAAATTAAATGGCCTAAGCTTAGATATTCTCTCATTAAATGGCCTTTGCAAAATGAAATCAGTAATGCAAATTAAATGGCCACTAAGCTTACAGACAATCACGGACCTCAAGGACAAACAAATATCAAACATCATTAACAAGACAACAACCCATTCCCACTGGCCACTACAAATCTCAGATTCTCAAATTAACCAAACCCATCAACATTCAACAACCCGTTCCCACTACAAATCTCAGATTCTCAGATCAACCAAACCTATCAACAACCCATTCCCAGTTTTCCACTACAAATCTTAGATTCTTACTTTCTTAGATCAACCAAAGTTCCAAAACATGGGTAATCAGTTTACCTGGGATTCTTGGATTGAAGGAGTCGTAGACTAGCAGTGGAAGTGGCTCAGTGGTGGAGGAGGTGGCTCAGGCATGGAGCGGTAGAGGTGGCTCGACGGATTTCCGGGACTCGCAGCTGGACCTAGAAGGCTGAAGCAAAATCGGGACAGCGGGAGACATGGAGAGTCTGAGAGTCGGGAGTGTCGACATACAGCAACAAAGCATTAGTATTCTTATTATTTTTTTTATTTGGGTTATTCCTCTACTTGGCAGATTTTAACCCAAATTTTCCCTTAGGCTACAACCCAAGTAGCCCTAGTTTTGGCTACGTCCATGCGAATAAATGATCCGTTAAAATGGCAAAAAAAAAAAAAAAACAAAATCCCTCATTACTAGAAAGCCTTATATATATATATATGTGGTGTTATTGACACACCTCTTTTCTTTATTGAACACCCCATGTACTTTCCTGTTACTTTAATTCAATTTCTTTTTTAGGAATGCTAGCTACTTTCTCTTTCAACCTTTCTCACTCAATAAACGACACATGAATTCCACTACAATCTAAAACTCAATATTTTTTACATTGAAAAACATTTTCTTCTTTTTCCATGTCTGCCCTTCTAATAAACATCCCACATTCTTTTTTTTTTTTTAAATTTTTTTTCCCGTAAGATGTTTGATAGTTTTGCATTTTTAATTGTTATTTTGGGATTTGGGTTGTGGTTTTTTCTTCTTGAGTTCATCTAGATCAAACTTCCCCACTACCTCCCTTTCCTTTCTCTCAAATTTTTTTTCTTTGTTTATCTCTAGCATCCATTATGAAATCCATTCTCATTATTTAAAAAAAAAAAAAGAGGAAGAAGAAGAAGAGAGAATTGATGAATAATACCAAAACCTGATTAGTGATTACTATCTACACTGATACAAGTCCAGAATCCCAACCCCGCCACCCCCCCCTCCCTCCCTCCCTCCCTCTCTCCCTCGTTGATTTGGTCTATGGGAATTTGGGGTTTCTGGAAATTTGGAATCTATAAAGGCAGACTAACATTCACTTTGAGATTCATAGGATGATAAGAATCGGTTTTGATTAATAATTTTAATTTTGATTAAGCAACAATTTGATCTCTAAGATGTCTGAAAAATTGAGTTTTGAAAACAAATGTATAGTCACTAGAATAGGAATGTAGTGGATTTTTTTCTATTCCGGAACAACAATGTCAAAAATTAGCTCAAATTTTGGAAGAGATTATAATTATGCTTCGAGTGTTTCTATGAGACTTCCAAATTTGTTCACTTGACCTCACTTTATTTTGAATTATTAAATTACACATATAACTCACTATAAAATAACTACTAAGGACAACAATTATACCAAAGAAATATTATATTAATTTTCTCTAGACTTTCCAATTCAATAACATTAAATTGTATTCTTTATTATTTTCCTTATCTATTTTCATTTTCCAATTTCACTACATACTCATTAAAGTATTCATATATATTTAAAAAGAATTAATACAATGATTAAGATCATGTGACATAAAAATATATGATATACATATTGAACTCATATTGGTGTGGGAAAACAAAATAAATCATATTATGACCTAAATCTAAGTGTATCCATCATATTTGTGAAAAAAAAGAGCTAGCCATTAAAAAAAAATTTAATAATTAATCATGAGATACAGAAAATAGAAAAAAATAAAATAAACATTAAGAAAAAATGATTAATTGTTTCATTTTTTTGCACAGCTAAAACAAGAAGAAAAAAAAAAACCACAGAACATGAACTCTTGTTGATTAGAAATTAATTTTTGAAACTCAATACCTTGTATTTGATTTTCTTTTATTGAAAAAGAGATTTATGTTATCTGCTTAAGGAATGGATATGTAATTAAGATTTATAGAGTAATTAAATCATTGAAATGACTAAGTTTTTTTATTTTAAAGATAATAGTTTGTTTGCAAATTATATGAATGAGGTTACTTGAGGAACTTTAGTGAGGGTTTAATGAGTAAATTTAGTACTTGCAAAGTTGATAGGAGGTGTAAAAAACATAGGAGGTCAAGTGAGTAAATTTGGAGGTTCAAATAGAAAAACTCTTATGCTTCATTATTTAAAGGTTGAAAGAAATAAAAATGGTAAGAGGGAGAGAATTTGAGAAGAAGAGAAAACGAATGGAAAAGAAGAGTGCAAAAGTTAAGATCTTTTCGTTACTTGTAAAAGATAAATTGCGTTAATTATGAGTAAATGCGGAAGAAAACAAAATTGGTTTTCACAACATTGAATTTATAGTTTTGAGTGAAGTCATAATACACTTGGTAGACAATGAATGAGGAAGGTTAGAAGGGAAGATAGATAGAAAAAGATTGCTAGTATTCCTCTTTCTTTTTACAAATTACCTTAACTACCTTCCCTTGCAATTATATTTCTTTTTCTTTTTTGAGTAACTAAACATTCAAACACTGCACTTTTAAAGCTAGTTTCTACCATCGGGATAACATATAAATAGATCCATTGACTAAAATTTAATGGCCCTGCATGATGTTTTTGTCACGACCTCTTCTGCATCTTGACTCTGAGTTGTGGTAGATTAGTTACTCAAGGGTTCTCCTTTGCAAACTATAATTCATGCATGATAGAGGAAACTAATGATAATTATCATTATTAGATTTGTGCAGCCTTTGTTTGACGGATTATAACCGATATACATATGCCACCCATATGAAAGATGAAAATTACCAGAAACAGAATAGGAAGTAATCTCTATGAGTCTGAGACCATTGTATGCAAAATGTTGGATGAGGTATGTAATTTGCATCGAATTGATAACATGACAGTCCAATACAAATCATTTGGGAAGATAAAAAAAATTCAAACTTTATAATGCAAATTTTTTTTAGGTAAGGCAAGACAATCGCAGGAGGGGAATAGAGGAAAATTAGAGGAAAGCTATAGATTCTGGAGGCAATTATGAAGATTTTGCCATGTTTTTGCCCAATTTCTATCATTTTCACATACCTTGCCTACACCAAATTAGTGTAAACTCAAAAATCCAGTCTAGTCAATTGCCCAAGCTGGCCTATACGTGGTTCCACCCCTGCATATGATTGCATGTAGAAGCTAAAAATACATTGTGAACATAACTTGACCACATTGTGCAACTACATCCCCAGGCTGGTCTAAAGTTGCTTTCTTTGTCATGAATGGACTTCAAAGCTAGAGAAGTTTTTGATGACAAGGAAAAGAGGAAAAAAGATTTTTGAAGACAAACATTGAAGGAGGCAGGCAAATAAGCATTTAAGGTTTAGGAATAATTGACTTGCCAAATAGAAAAAAGAAATAGAATTGCAAGGAAGAGTAGTTAGGGTAATTTCTAAAAAGAAATTGAATTAAAGTAAGTAGAAAAGTAGAGGGAGTGTGTGAATAGAGAAAATGAGTGTATCAATAACACTATCCTCTATATAAAATATGAACATGAACGATTTAGGTTGGACAAATTCGGTTCGTCAATTGATTTAAACTAGTTCGATACCTTAACGATCATCAATTTAGCTGAAAATTTACAGATTTGATAAAATTGAATAGTCTAGATGCCAAAAAATGCGATAAAAAAGTGGGTCTCACAAAAGATCCTTTAAAATGGCTAAAAAAAAATTTAGTGGAAGGGCCCTATATATATAGAATATTTTAGTATGGATGGCATGAGTTGTATTTTTTATTTTTTTAATATCAGATTAATGAGAAGTGGATTTATTTAACATAAATTATTTCCCTTAATTATCTAATGAGATTTTGACATAACACGTATATATGACTTATGATAACTATTCCCCTTGATGCAATGCCTATGGTATTGTACGCGTACATGACCACTATAAATGTTTTATCTAGGATAAGAAACAACCGTCATTATTTAGCTGGACGCTAATGAATGATATATCAATCAGATTCATCGCGCTGATTAATTACCAATCCAAGTTGATAATATTCCTTTCTCGTTCTTTCTTATTAATTAATTCCATCCAAGTTGATAGCATTCTTTTCTCCTATTTCCTTAATTCACGCGTTCATACCTGTAAACATCACCGCCCTTCCTTCCATATATATCCTCTGATTATTTCAACCTCATCTCTCACAAGTACGTAGACAAGGAACAGGTACTACTGTATTTCCGGGATCAGAGGTAGATATGGCTACAGATGTAATACTGCAAAACACTGTGGAAGAGGAGGAAAGCCAGCAGGGGATCAGGTCTCTGAACAGCTCAAAGAGAATCAACTAGTTTCAAGCCAAAAGTTTCAAAGATTTGACTGCTTGGACATCGAGTCTGGCAGTATGGCTGATCACAGGCACTCCAAGGTCTCAAACAAATATTCCTGCTTTTCCCATCATCTTATATATTACAAACCTGCATAATCATTTGTCTTGTATACACTTGCATTTTGTTTGTTAGCTATTAATCCTTATGCCAGTTTGTGTCATGTAAATCGAACGTCCGCAATGAAAATCTTTTACAAATTTGCATTTTGAATCTTCTACAATGTGCATTTTACAGGAAGTGACGTGGTCCGTAATACTGACCCTGGCATTTCAGAGCATTGGAGTTGTATATGGAGATCTTGGTACTTCACCACTTTATGTGTTCTCGAGCACCTTCCCCAATGGAATCAAAGATACAGATGACATCTTGAGTGTTCTTTCTTTGATTCTTTATACAGTCACATTAATCCCCTTGATTAATTATGTTCTCATCGTCCTACAAGCAAATGATAACGGCGATGGTAACTTCTCCTGCATCTATTTAATTAAGCTGTTAATTATTTGTGTGCAGTCCAACTTAGGTTTTATATATTTTTCAAAAAAAAAAAAAAAAGAAGGATACTTTCATAGATTGCCTGTAAAGTCTGTCGTACAAAATGTTTACCTTGTTTATTTTGGATTTGAACTTAACCCAAAATGAGTCTTTTTATTTAATATAACAATAGAGAATCTACGTGTGATTAGATCTTCAAAATCCCTCCTCTATTGCATTAGACAATCATACAAAACACGTACTTCATTGTTGAGGGACAATAATTTAATTAAAAAAAACATATATCTCAAATCATTTTGCTTAACAAATCCAGAATCCAATCCCAATTATCAATCCATTTTGTAGGAGGGACATTTGCACTGTACTCTCTCTTATGTCGACACGCGAAGATTAGTTTGATTCCGAGCCAGCAAGAAGAGGATTCCAATGTTTCAAATTTCAAACTTGAAGTTCCTAGCAGACGTCAAAAAATGGCATCAACGCTTAAATCTGCACTGGAGAACAGTCACTTTGCCAAAGTCTTCTTACTTTTTGCCACAATGCTTGGCACTTCCATGGTCATTGGCGATGGTGTCCTCACCCCTTGCATCTCAGGTTCATAAATTGTGACCTCCAATGTGCTTAATATTGATTATGAAATCCAGTACTTATTAAATTAAATTGTTGACATTAGAAACTGTACACATTGAGTGGACGCTAATAGTTCTAGCTATGGATGCTATGTCATCATGGTTTTGGTACGTAAGATACCTGCAAGAACTTAATCTTTATATAGGTTTTATGTACCAGCATAAAACTTGCAGAAGAAGATAATATGTATTGATGAAGAACTAAAATGAAAACACATTGTTGAACTAATTAAGTATATATACCTGTGCTTACAATTTAGGTATAAGGATTGAATATATTTCGAACAATATAATACGTGAGCACCTCTCTGTAACTAAAAAAGGTGGATGTACTCTTCATATTAAACTTAGATCTATGATTAAATTTGAACTTAATTAAAGAATATTCAAGTTCCATCTCTTATTCTCAAATTTTTTCAATTGTCTTTGTTTTAACAACTTTTGTAATCAAATGACGAACAGTTCTATCAGCTGTGGTTGGCATCAAGGGAGCTACGTCTGCAATGACAGAAGGTACCATAAGTATTAATTTCTTGAAGGAATTATTCAACTAAAAAGTTACTGCGCTAAGAATTCAGCTACACACACACACAATAATTGAGGAATATAATTTCTTGATCTGAACAATTCTCAACTGGAAAGTTATTACTAAGAATTTAGCTTAATATATATAATGGAGGAATACAAGCTTCAAGTGGAAAAATCCATATATCTACGTATCTCTCGAGCGTTCAGATGCTTCACCTCTGGTTTTTTGCTTAGGTCAGACCTAAGGGGTCCTTATAATTAATCATATATGCAGATTGAATGATTTTCACTTCTTTTTTTATGTTGACAATATTTTAATTGAATCTTTTCAAAGTATGCAGATATGATTGTGTGGATATCAGTAGCCATCTTGATAGTCCTTTTCAGGATCCAAAGATTTGGAACTGACAAAGTGGGCTACAGTTTTGCTCCAATACTTTGTATTTGGTTTCTATTCATTGGTGTCATCGGCATGTACAATTTCATCAAATTTGATCCAATGGTTATCAAAGCCATAAATCCACGATACATAGTGGATTACTTCATAAGGAACAAGAAAGAAGCTTGGATCTCCCTTGGTGGCGTTATTCTATGCATAACAGGTTCAACTTTTACTTTCCGTTCTATCACGGAATATTAAGTTAATACAATGTTGAAGATATTAGAAAATGAAAAATAAAAATTATAATGTTACTTTGACAAAAAAAAAAAAAAAAAAATGCAGGAGCAGAGGCTCTGTTTGCTGATGTTGGCCACTTCACTGTTCGATCCATACAAATTAGTACATGCGCGATTGTTTACCCATCTATAGTGTCGGCTTACATTGGGCAAGCCTCTTTTCTTCGCAAGCATGCCGATCTTGTTGCTGATACCTTCTTCAAGTCTATACCAAGTAAACTACATATTTTTATACTTTAATTTAATCTATGCACATATTGCCTTAATTTCATATTTTCTTTTTGTATGTCTAAACCATGAAATTGTTATGTATAATTGTGCTGCAGGACCTCTGTATTTGCCTATGTTTTTTGTTGCTGTATTAGCATCAATAATAGCAAGTCAATCCCTGATTTCTGCGACCTTTTCCATAATTCAACAATCTCTGTCACTAGGGTGTTTTCCTCGTGTGAAAGTCGTGCACACATCATCCAAGTATGAAGGACAAGTTTATATTCCGGAGGTCAACTTCATTCTTATGTTGGCTTGTGTAGGGGTCACCTTGGCTTTTAGGACCACTACAAAGATTGGAAATGCACTAGGTAAGCCAGAATTTGTATCCTTGACCATTGATTTTTGGGATTTTATCGTTCTTCTCTACTTTTGTAATTGATACGAAATTCAAAGTGATTTAAAAGGTTGAAGTTAAAACTAATGATGAATTAATTTTCTACATACAGGTATAGCAGTGGTATTTGTAATGACACTAACTTCATCATTCCTCGTGCCAATTATGATAATGATATGGAAAACCCACATACTTCTCATTATCTCATATGTTCTTATTATTGGAAGTATGGAGCTTCTGTATTTAAGTTCAGTCCTTTACAAGTTTGACCAAGGGGAATATCTTCCAGTCGCCTTTGCCACTTTAATGATGGTTATAATGTGTATTTGGAATGATGTTTATCGAAGAAAGTACTACTATGAGGTTGAACAGAAAATATCTCCTCAAAAGTTCAAGCAGATTGCTGACGATAGAAAATTTTGTCATATGCCTGGCCTCGCCATATTCTACTCGGAACTTGTTCATGGCATCCCACCCATTTTCAATCACTACTTAGCCAACGTGCCTGCATTGCACTCAGTCCTTGTTTTTGTCTCCATCAGACATTTACCCATAAGCAAGGTTCCGATGGAAGAGCGTCTCCTTTTCCGCCGAGTAGAGCCCAAGGAGCTTAATGTATTTCGATGTGTTGCGAGGTACGGGTATACAGATCTCTACAATGTGCAAGAACCCTTTGAAGAATTGTTGGTAAAAAAGTTGAAAGGGTTTGTGAAAGATGATTGTTTCATACCCCAACAAACAAGTAATGGAGAGGTGTTTGAAAAGCAAGAAGAATTAAATGATGGATTGGTTGACAACGAGAATGAATTTGTTGACATACAACAAGAAGAACTGATGGAGGCTGAGGTTCAACTTGAAGCAATAGATAAAGCATGGAGTTCAGGAGTTATTCACCTCATTGGTGAAAATGAAGTCATAGCTGCAAAAGGATCTGGTATAGCCAAAAGAATTTTGATTGATTATGCTTACAATTTTTTGAAGAGAAATTTGAGGCAGAGAGGGGAATTGTTTGAAATTCCTCGCAAGCGCATGCTAAAAGTGGGTATGACCTATGAACTTTAGGATAGAAACTAGTTAGAAAGGCCCGCGCGATGCTGCAGGTCTTTTAGTTGTGATAATAATTGGTGTATTGTTGCAAAAAAAAAAAAAAAAAAAGAATAGCAACAAAGCTTTTATGCACATTGATCAGTAGATGCAAAATGTCTTTTGGTTTGGTTGATTGTTTTTCAGGGACCATTAGCATAACAAAAAAATGTAGAGAATGGTCCTGATAACCGCTGCTTATATGTACACAGTATGACATTATTTTTCAAGGACCGTTAGTATTACAAAAGACATAGAGAAGGTCCTTATCACAAAAACCGTTAGCATTACAAAAAACATAGAGAAGGTCCTTATCACAAAAAGTTACATAACATGACAAAAAGCATAAGAAAAAGGGTTGCAGAGCAGAAGTGGCTAGGTAAGGTCTCCTATGTTAGATTGAACCAATGTATTTATATTGTTCTGATCTGATGGTGTTGCTTCATCTTTAAAATTGTCACTGAAATATACAAAGCCCTATAATGGTTACATATAAAAGATTGGGTCATTAATTAAGGAATGGCAAAATTGATTGGACAAAGTAAATAAAACGCAAAAGGTCAGGCTCATTCAAGTGTAGTAGATATCAATTGATTGCAACCGTTACCGCTTTTGGCCGGTGGAGGAAGATTTTGTTCCTTCTCGATATCACATTATGATAGCAAAAAGATTTCGACACTTAATGACATCCTATCAAGACTTTAAATGAAGAAAGCAAACTAAGAGGTACAAGCATCAACTCATAATCTTTGGGTACTGTTTTAAAAAATTTTATTAAAAAGAAATAATAAATAAAAAATACAAAATACAAAAACAAAAATCTCACACTTCTTACGAAGACCCCTTATACATTGACCCAGGGCCTCAAAAAAATTTTTTATGTAGGCCTACAAATAAAAATAAGAAGAAGAAACACTGACAAAAACTTAAGATGAGTTTTTTCCTGGTCGGCAACTCCACTTTTGGTGATCGGAGGGAAGCATCTCTCTCTAGCACAGATTTTTGGCAAGCTTGTAAGAAAATTACCAGATTCATTTCCCAATTTGCCATAGCCGATTTGATAACCCATCGTTTTGTCTGAGCCCATACAAATGCCAGTTCTCAATTCAAGGTTCAATATTGCTTCAATCTTACAAGTAATGGAAGCTGGTTTCCCTGCTTGAATGCAACTCGCTTCTTTTGAAGTGGTTCAAGTTTCCATAGCTGGGTTCTTTCCCTGTTTCAATTGTATTGAAGTACATGGAGCTCTCAAACTTCAACTAGACCGGGAGTGGAGAGTTAGCAGTGTTGATCCCAAAACGTTAAGTTTGGGGCTAAGATAAAAATCCAATTGTGATTGAACATCCCAAAAAGTTTCCAAATGTGGCTGAAGAAGAAAAGTCGAAAGGCAACCCAAAAGGAGAAGAAGAGCAAGAGACTATGAGATGGTCAGATGAAAAAGTAATAACTTTGAAGATTTTTCTTTTCAGTTTTGAAGAAATTTTGGTGCTTCACTTCTCTGTTTGTGTTTCTTCTTCTTTGTTTCATTCAATGGCGGATCGAGGATATGAAAGTCGTCTAGGCTAATTAGAAGTTCACTATTTTTTTTTTAAGGTTTGAAACCTGGTTTGAGACTCATTCTCAGACTTTTATTATTTTCAATCAAAACATACAATGGAGGGGACATAAAATCAAACTCTGTAAATTATAACTACAAGCATACATTTATTGTAAAACAACACTAAACTAATTAAATTGTACCCTCTGAGATCCACTCACTTCAAACTCAACAATTACATAATCATTACCCTCTAAAAATTTAACCAATTCGTCTCGCTCCAACTTATACTAACTGCCTTGAAACATAGGAGTAGTTTTGAAAGCTAAAACTCACAGGGACAGGGGAGAGGGCTACCGTGGCAATCAACAATTAGTGAATATAACTTTGATATTAGTTGTGTAACTAGAGAGAGGGCTTAGTTCAATTACAAACACATTTCTCCAAGCCCACTGGAATCAAACCCCAGCTTGGGAACACACACACAACATCTTACAATTGATAATATATATATATACACACACACCACTGTCGCCCCACTTCCTACTGATTATCATATATATATATATATATATATATATATATATATATATATATCACTCCATCTTACAGTTTCTAAGACAAACTGCTACTCGCCCACTTCTACTCCTTTTGCTTCTGCTATAGCTCTTTCTTCCTCGTACCCCATTTTCTTCTTTTAGCTATCTAGTTTTTCTCCTCCTCCACTACTACTACCACTACTATATAATATACTCCAGCAATTTCATAAGCTTTGACAAAAGCTAGATTGGTACTGAGCTAATATATACAGCAGGAATAGATATTCCGATCGGTCATGTCTAGCAGAAGGTCAAGGCAGTCATCGGGGAGTCCATCGATCAAAGATGACTAGATCATCGAGCTTGTCTCCAACTGGTGTTGCACCGACGTCAAGGAGACGAGGACCCGAAGACTCGAGGGCTCGATGGCTCGAGTTACTCGAGTAGCTGCATATAATTTTTCTTTTTGTGGGTTAGTATGGATTGAAGGGAAATATACATATACTTGAGAGTTTTTGGACCAAAATCTATCTAGGCTGCAGCCCAAACAGCCTACCATGTGGTTCCGCCCCTGGTTTCATTCAGTATCTGTTGAAAATCTGCTATATACCTGGGCCCTGAGGCTTTCTATATGATATTCTTTAGGGATTGCAATCATTCAATTGTTGAATTTGTTGGATTGTTGGTTAGTTTGAAGTTGTTATTGTTGAATCAGTCTCTCCTTATCTAGAGGAAAGTGATTCATGCAGTAGCAAATGTTGACAGAAAAATGGGGCTGCTGCAATAGGAAGGAAGAAAAATGGTAGTTCCCTTCTTTGAAAGAGAGCTATCTTCTTTGAATGATTTGGGGCTGCTGCTGCAATCTTTGAATAACTAAGGTATGTGCAACAATTTTTGAATGTTGGAAGGAAATATGCTCAATTAGCATGCCAACATTGAACATAAAACAAGAAGGAAGCTTGACTTTGCTTCCATGCATGATACATTGAATTTTGAATTTCATGAAGAGAAATGCCTATATAAAGGAATTAAATGCAAGAACAAAATCATTCAAGGAAGAAACATCTTCATCCAAGTAGAGAGTGAAGAGTGTCCACTTCTTGTTGAGAGTGTGGTAGTAGTTAGGTAGCAAAACAAGTGTGAGAGAGAGTTTCCTTCAAGTAGTGTTCTTGAAGTTGTGTATCTCTTGTACCCATATTACCATAGTGGAAGTTCTTGTTGTTGCTGCCCTATGGACGTAGGCACCTTACCGAACCACATTATATCTGGTGTTCACTTTCCTTTACTCCTTTTATCTCTTTGCATATTATCCTTTTGTGGTTGGAGTTATTATTTCCATTCTATTAATTTTCCCAATAGTGGTATCAGAGCCCCAGGTTCGTGAAACGTTAGAATGGAAAGTTGAAGGAGTATTATGATCCGACTCAACCACTCTAATTGGATTACATGGAAGCCGAGAATGGATGATATTCTCTATTGCAAAGGTTTGCATGAGACAATTGAAGGAGAGGAGGCCAAGCCGGAAGGAACTTCTCCTACAACCTGGACGAAGATGAACCGTAAAGCCATCGGTCATATTCGCGAATGGGTGGATGATAGTGTATTCCACCATGTGTCCAATGAAACCAATGCACATGAATTATGGTTGAAATTGGCATCCTTGTTCGAGAAGAAGATTGCTGCCAAGAAAGCATTTCTAATCAAAGAGCTCGTAAACATGAAGAACAAAGATGGTGTTAGAGTGATCGAGCACCTCAACAACTTCCAAAGTACAATCAATCAATTGGCCACGATGGACAAGAAGATTGATGATGAGATGCAAGCCTTGTTGCTATTAGAATCCTTGCCAGACAATTGGGAGACCTTCATTATAACTGTAAGTAATTCTGCTACAGATGGTGTATTGTCAATGGATAATGTTAAAAATAACATTTTGAATGAAGAAAGCAGAAGAAAATCTTCAAGCTTGGACAATAGCCAAGTCTTTGTGATGGAGTATAGAGGAAAGAGAAAAAGCAGAGGACCCAAAGGTTAAGGAGTGTGAGCAGATCCAGGACAAGAGTCAATGAAAAATGCCATCATTGTGGTATTTTTGTCCACATGAAGAAGAACTGCAATAAGTTGAAGAAAGATCTGAAGGAGGGTCGAGATGGCAATCCTCAACCGAAGGATGACACGAGAAATACTGCAGCTTCTGTGTCTCATGATGAGTATGAGTTCTTTGTCTTGAAGGTGAATGCTTACATGTTGATGATTGTCCTGGTGTTGCATGGGTCGTTGATTCTGGAGCCTCTTTCCATGCTACTCCACATTTAGAGTACTTCACTATATATAAAGGCGGTGACTTTGGTACTGTGAAGATGGGCAACGACGGTTACTCCAATATTGCAGGAATTGGAGATATTTGTTTTGAGACTGATTTGGGCAATAAGCTCATGTTAAAAGATGTTAGGCATGTTTTGGTTCTACGTTTCAATTTAATGTCAACCGGTGTGCTTGACCAACAAGGCTTTCATCATCATGGAGGTGATCAAAAGTGGAGGCTTACCAAAGGATCACTGGTGGTTGCTAGAGGGAAGATGTGTTGCACCTTCTAAAAGACATACGACAAGATACGTAAAGGAGAGTTGAATGTTGTAGACAATTCTTCTCCAAATCTATCGCACAAGCGGCTAGGCCACATGGGTGAGAATGGATTGCAAGTTTTGGCAAAGAAGTCTCTAATTCCCTTTGCCAAAGGTACCTCACTTGACTTTTGTGATTACTGTTTATTTGGTAAACAACATAAAATTAGTTTCACAAGAACATTTACAAGGAAAGAAAATGTATTAGACCTAGTACACTCTGATGTATGTGGCCCCATGGAAGTTGAATCGCAAGGTCATAATAAATATTTTGTCACTTATCTTGATGATGCTTCACGGAAGGTTTTGGTTTATTTGTTGAAATCAAAAGACCAGGTGTTTCAAACCTTTAAGAAGTTTCATGCCATGGTGGATAGGGAGGCAGGGAGAACCCTCAAATGTCTCCGTAGTGACAATGACGGAGAATACACCTCGAACGAGTTCAAAGATTGTTCGAAGCATGGCATCAAGCATATAAAGACAATTCCTGGAACCCCATAACATAATGGTGTAGTTGAAAGGATGAATCGCACAATTCTAGAAAAGGTGAGAAGCATGCTGAAGACGACCAACCTGGCAAAGAAATTTTGGGGCGAAGTAGTGACAACCGCATGCTACCTTACTAATAGAACACCAAGTGTACGTTTGGGCTTGGAGACTCCCGAAGGTGTATGGACTGGTAAAAGTGCTTCATATTCCCACTTAAAGGTGTTTGGGTGCAAAGCATTTGCACATGTGCCAAAGGAGCAAAGATCAAAGCTAAATGACAAGGCCATGCCATGTATCTTTCTTGGATATGGCAATGAAAAGATGGGCTACCGATTGTGGAATCCAAAGACCAAGAAATTATTCAGAAGAAGAGATGTGGTGTTCCATGAAGGTCAAACCATTGTAGATTTTGACAAAAATGAAGTAGAACATGGAGACCACCTCACTTACGATTCATCACCGCTTCAAGAAGAACCTGGTGACAAAGCTCAAGATATGGTAAATGAAGATGTTCCTGATATGGCGGAAGCAGAAGCAGCAGAACCTGAAGATAATGATCAGGAGAATCATGATTGGGGGGAGCCTAATCAGGGGGAGCAGCCAGAAAATGCCTAAGTACCAGTTCGAAGATCCAACAGAGTGCCAAAGCAAATACCAAGTATCCTTCTTCACAATATATATTGGTGACTAGTGATGGAGATGATCCACATTCAAGATACATTCTGTTGACCAATGATGGAGAACCAAAATGCTTTGAGGAGGCAAAGACTCATACAAACTATGACAAGTGGATGTTGGCAATGAAGTCTGAGATGGAGTCCTTATTGAAAAATGGCACCTACGAGTTGGTGGAGCTTCCTAAAGGCTGAAAAGCACTCAAAAATAAATGGGTGTTCAAGTTGAAAAGAGACAAGAATGAACAGTTGACAAAGTTCAAGACTCGTTTGGTAGTAAAAGGTTTTGGGCAGAAGGAAGGAATAGATTTTGATGAGATCTTCCCACCAGTTGTTAAGATGACTTCTATCAAAGTCATTTTGGGCATGGCAGCTAGCATGAATCTTGAGGTGGAGCAGTTAGATGTGAAAACGGCATTTCTTCATGGTGATTTGGAAGAAGAAATATACATGGAGCAACCGGAAGGTTTTGAGGTCAAGCGAAAGGAGCACATGGTTTGCAAGTTGAAGAAAAGTTTATACGGGCTTAAACAAGCACCAAGGCAGTGGTATAAGAAATTTGACTCATTCATGGTGAGTCATGGGTACAAGAGAACGGATGCAGATCCATGTGTATATATCCAGGAGTTTACTGGAGGTAATTTCATTATTTTGTTGCTCTATGTTGATGATATGCTGATAGTGGGCAAAGATTTTTCTATGATTTGCAAGTTGAAAGCAGATCTATCAAAGTCTTTTGATATGAAAGATTTAGGGCCAACTAAACAGATTTTGGGCATGGAGATTACTCGTGATAGGAAGAGGAAGAAATTATGGCTGTCACAGGAAAGGTATGTTGAACGGGTGCTTGAAAGGTTCAACATGAAATAAGCTAAACCAGTAAGCTCACCTCTAGGTAATCATTTCAAGTTAGGTAGATTATTATGTCCAACTGCACAAGTAGAGAAACACAAGATGGCAGGTATCCCTTACTCATCAATTGTTGGTAGTCTTATGTATGCCATGGTATGCACTCGCCCTGATATTACACATGCAGTTGGTGTTGTTAGTAGATATTTTTCTAACCCTGGCAGAGAGCATTGGGAAGCTATCAAGTGGATACTCAGATATTTGAGGGGCACCTCAAAGTTGTGTTTGTGTTTTGGTGGATTATGACCAATTTTGGAAGGCTTCACAGATGCAGATTTGGTAGGAGACCTTGATAATAGAAAATCCACTTCTGGATACTTATTTACTTTTTCTGGGGGAGCTGTGTCATGGCAATCTAAGTTATAGAAGTGTGTTGCCCTATCCACCACAGAAGCAGAGTATATAGCAGCAAATGAAGTTGGCAAGGAGATGATATGGCTGCAAAGGTTTGTTCGAGAGTTGGATGTGAGCCAAGAAAATTATGTGGTTCATTGTGATAGTCAAAGTGCTATCCACTTGAGTAAAAATTCAATGTATCACCCTTGCACAAAGCACATTGATCATCGTTACCATTGGATTTGAGATGCAGTGTCAAAGAAGTTTTTCCAGTTGAGGAAAATTCACACCAAAAAGAACATTTCAAATATGTTGACTTAAATTGTGCCACAGTAGAAACTTGAGTTTTGCATAAAAGCGTCAGGATTAGCGAATCCCTCCATCTAAGTCAGGAAGGGGAGATTGTTAAATCAGTCCCTCCTTATCTGGAGGAAAGTGATTCATGCAGTAGCAAATGTTGACAGAAAAATAGGGCTGCTACAATAGGAAGGAAGAAAAATGGTAGTTGCCTTCTTTGAAAGAGAGCTACCTTCTTTGAATGATTTGGGGCTGCTGCTACCATATTTGAATAACTAAGGTAGATGCAGCAATTTTTGAATGTTGGAAGGAAATATGCTCAATTAGCATGCTAACATTGAACATAAAACAAGAAGGAAGCTTGACTTTGCTTCCATGCATGATACATTGAATGTTGAATTTCATGAAGAGCAATGCCTATATAAAGGCATTAAATGCAAGAACAAAATCATTCAAGGAAGAAACATCTTCATCCAAGTAGAGAGTGAAAAGTATCCACTTGTTGTTGAGAGTGTGGTAGTAGTTAGGTAGCAAAACAAGTGTGAGAGAGAGAGTTTCCTTCAAGTAGTATTCTTGAAGTTGTGTATCTCTTGTACCCACATTACCATAGTGGAAGTTCTTGTTGTTGCTGCCCGGTGGACGTAGGCACCTTGCCGAACCACGTTATATCCGGTGTTCACTTTTCTTTACTCCTTTTATCTCTTTGCATATTATCCTTTTGTAGTTGGAGTTATTATTTCCATTCTATTAATTTTCCCAACAGTTATCATGGCTCCTACTAGAAAATTTAAGTAGCAGCAAAGAATTTACAAAAGTATTTTAGTAGCAGCAATACATAAAACGAGAGAGGAGAGAAGCTTTACATAAAACTCAACTTGGTCCTCTTCAAAAGTATTTTAGTAGCAGCAAAGAATAAGCATGTCTGTAGAACGAGATAGTTTGAAGAATTTTTGTGCTAACCTTACAAATTTATTGAAGCATGTTTTGGGGCCTCAAATTTTTTTCCGCCTTGAGCCTCTAAACTCACTGGGCCGACCCTGCATCGACCTTGCCGAAGCCAGCACCCGAAGCATGTCATACTTGGGCCTATTTTTGGCCTTGGTCAAAGTTGTAGTCTCATTCAACTCCACCACGAGTGCCGAAAGAAATAAATTATTTTTCACTCAAGTAATTAGCCAAATATGGCTAGTGATCGTGTCTAGCCAAAATTACTTCCATTTTTCGGGCATCTTTTCTTTCCTCTTAATTTATCCATAGAATTGCTACAATTAAGTTTTTAAACAATTGATAATTCATTTTCTTCACCTTCTAGCTAGATTCAAAGAATTGGTGATATTTTCAGAGATGGTTAAAATTGCGATTATAGATAGATAAATAGACAAAGAAATATTGAAAAAAACCATGGAGGAGGAGAAGGAAAGCCAGCATGGGGAAGTGTCAGATGACCTACAACTCAAAGCGAAGAAACTTTCAGGCCAAGATTTGCAAAGATCCGACTCCTTATATATCCAGGCTTGCAATATCACTGATGGCCATAACCGCTCTAAGGTCTCCTTAATTACATGCATTTTCTACATACATCACGATTAGTTTTACTGTCATGCATCGTTAATATGTTATACGAATCTTCTGGATGTTTAGTTCATTAGCTTTTAATCCTTTCGATTCTAATACGACTATGGATTACTAGGTGCTAACTAGTATATTGAAGCGTTTCATGTAAACTTATAGCATTTTACGTCACTGTAATTCAGTGATTGGAGGCATGCATTCATTTATTTTTAAGAGTATAATGGTCTGAGAGATTCATTCTTGTTAAAGAATCAAATTAGGCAACTGAAAACGTTTTGTAACTTGGTTTCCTTTGCTCGACATTTCCAATCTTTCTTTACCATCATTGTCATTTCTCTCATATTTAACATGTGATACTTATCTTTAAAATTAAATTCGACAACCAAAAGTTTTTTTTTTTTGGTTGGCCTTTCTTAGGAATGATTCTTAGACAAGAACACATTAATTAGTTCATTATCGAGTTCGAGTTAAATGGGATGACCTGGTTTTCTTCTTGATCGACTTAGTTGGCATTTACAGGGTCATAAGTGGTCTGTAATGCTACATCTGGCATTTCAGAGCATTGGAGTTGTGTATGGAGATCTGGGTAGATCACCACTCTATATGTTCTCGAGCACCTTTCCTGATGGAATTAAACATGAAGATGACATTTTGGGTGTTCTTTCTTTGATCCTTTATACGTACTGGGATCCTCCTTCTGGGGTAGATGATGTAGTCTGGGACTGCTGGGTAGCCACATAATCCACTTGGGGCCCTTGGTCACTCTGAGATTGGGGCTACACAGGGTCAGCAGTTTAGGAAGGCATAGGTTCTGACTGGGGACGCATATCATAGGCTAAGGTTGGGCTTCTGCATTCTCACCAGGTCGGCCTTGTACATCTCATTGGGTGCCTGCAATAATAAATATTTAGCAACTGTTGCACATTCCACCACAAATAACACTTGATCCCATTTAATTCACCTAGAAAGAATGAACTCATAAATATCCCTAAACCATACCTGGTTCTTTGGTCCTACTCATTTTAGGCTTGCCGGGTTGTCTTATATACAAAGGAGGTGCAATTGGCCTATGAATGTTTTCCCACTCCTTCACTTCAGTAATTGGATGCATAATTGGGTTATAGGCCTTCATGTATGTCTCCTTGGTATGGTAGGCATCTACAAAGTCATCAGGGCTCATTCCTTTTGAATAGATGGCTGATATTGCATGGCCACATGGTAGGCCATATACACCATACCTTCCACAAGTGCAAGACTTTCTATCCATGGCAACTACAACCACCCAATTCTGACATCCAACCCCTCTTCCTTGTACCTCATACCTCTATAGAATTGATGCAACTGGCCTATACTCATGGCTTAGCTTTGTACTTTTCTTCAATAACTTTTCCACTCTTGGCCCTAGCTTACACTTCTAATTAGGACCAGAATGCCTACGGTTTGCTAACCTCACCATAGTTCCTGTTCTGATTTCTTCCAGACATGATAGTATTGGTTTTTTCCTTGCTTCCAAAATGCTATTGTTAAAGCTCTCACTGTGGTCGTTGATAAGGAAGTCACATTTGAACTTAGCATGGAAATGTGGCTTCAACCAGTGTATTGCAGGCCTGTCCATGCACCACTACCATGTATTAACTGTGCTTTTCTTCAAATCTTCCATAGCTTCTCTGAAAGTGTTCATAGTACAGCTTCTTGCCACTGCCCAAAGCTTTTGTTTCAACTCCAGCCCTACAATCAAACCACAATTAAACATGCTTAGTTAGAAACACAAATAAGCTATGACAAACAATTTTATAAGTTTAAAGTTGAAATATAGAACCTGTGTGTCCATCACTCTTAAAATTAATGTGAAGATGTCTGACACAATGCCTATGTGCAGCATATGGGAACAATTCTTTGATGGCCTGCTCCAGTCCCTTCTGCTTATCACTCATAAAAGTGTAATGTCCACTGTGATGTATATCCATATCATCCTTCAAATATTCCAGAAACCATGTCCAAGTCTCCCTGGTCTCTGCTTCCACTATGGCCTAAGCTACAGGGTAAATCCCATTATTTTCATCAATGCCAACAGCTGAAAGCAGCTGACTATTGTGAACTATCTTCAAGTGACAACCATCTAACCCTATGAATGGGCTGCACCCTTACCTCCATCCAGTCTTCAGAGCTTTTATACAGATGTAAATCCTCTTAAATCTAGTCACCTCTCCATCCAACTCAGTCTGAATCCAAATTGAGGTACTAGGGTTCCTTTTCTTGAGCTCATGAGCATAGCTCTCAAGCAAATTGTACCGGTCTTCATAAGTGCTTTGTGCTAGTATCCTGGCTCTCATCCTTGCACTATAGCACATCTGGTATCCAATCTCCATCCCAAAATCCTTAAACATAGCATTCTGTATGCCTTCTCTAGACCAGTTGGGATCAGTCATGAAAAATGATTGATACTCCTCTGCTATGAATGGAGCATGCATCTAGTATACAAGTATACCTTCTTCACAATGCTAGTGCACTGGTGCTCAAGATCCAATGACCTAATATAGATTGTTAGATTGTCAAGATCAATACTTGAAGCATAAATCCTCCAAGGACACCCTGGTGAAGTTACACACCTTGCACATGACTTGTCAATAAACATGTGACAAAACCATAATTAGAGTTCACAAATTTAGTGAAAAATAAAACTAGAAACAGAGCAAATAATGTTGTTTCTTGCTCACCTTTGTGTCTAGTGTTGGTTGGGAATTTGAGTTCAATTTGGGCCAAAACAGAATGCTACCTAATAGCATTGTTGAAAACCTTAGAATTGGCAAACTCTATTCCCAGCTCAAAGCTAAGGTTCTTCATGTCTTCATTTCCTCTGAACTCTCTCTAGTTGGAATCCTTTTTCCTGCAATTCACAAGAAAACTCCGTCTATCTTCACCCTTATCATCTGAAGAGCCATGTAAACTGCTCAATTTATCACTTTCATTCCCATCCTCCTTTGAAATGCTCCCCTCAAAGCCCATATCATCCCATTCATTAACCCTAGATGGATCACCATCAAAATTCTTAGCAAACTGGTGGTCATTAGCCTCACTGTCCTACTCAATGTCAGAATCTCTGATCTCATCAAAATTGGGGTCATCCGAATCAGTTGAACTTGAATCCCAATCTTCCTGTTCTGGTTGGCTCCCACCCTTTTATGTCCTTATCCCCTTGCCTAGAACATTATCCCCCAGACCTGGTTGCATATCTAGGTTGAACAACCTTCCTTGGTTTGCCTTTATTTTTCTTTGGGCAGGAATGTCTTCATCTTGCACCTTCTGTTTCCCTTTGTCTAAAGTTCTTTTTTTCTTGATTGGCTCTCACAGCCTGGCCCATCCACATTCCTTGGCCCATCATCGTCCTTTG
Source organism: Rosa persica (assembly GCA_025331145.1). Classification (NCBI taxonomy): domain Eukaryota; kingdom Viridiplantae; phylum Streptophyta; class Magnoliopsida; order Rosales; family Rosaceae; genus Rosa; species Rosa persica. The sequence continues at coordinate 39,672,033 of WFKR01000002.1, read as the reverse complement.
GGTCATCATGGTTGTTCGGCCTATCATCCTTACCTGGCCCATCATCATCCTCATCTTCAGTAATGGATCCTTCTTCTACTTCATCAATCCACCAATTCATCCAAGAGGTGTGATCTAAATCCTCATCATACTTTTCTAGCTCTTCTGCATTGAACACCCTCCTCTCATTTTCACAAACTATGTACGACTCCAGCAGTTTGGTCCTAAGGGAGACATACTTGCACATGTCCACTGCCACCATATTATTCATGGCAGGCAGGTATCCTGTCCCTTCCTCACTACCAGGAATTCGAAACCAGAACTGTATTGGAGGTGCCTGATATCCCATATCATAGGCCAAATAATGAAGGCCTATCATTAAGACCTTATCAGGGTCAACCCCATCAACATACAACACTTCCCTTCCTCTATAACTCTTATCTAAACACTTGTTACTGTAAAACCTCCCTCTATGAAATATCTTCATGGTGAACAAAGTTTAATGTACATTACACATTACATAGACATTTTCAATAATGAAAGCAAAAAATTAACTGTAAATGTATTCATTGTATATGCATTACACATAGTTACTCCCTAATTTGTCAGTCTCTAATTTAAGGTTTCACCAACCTATGTATACGAACTTTCCTCCTTTGACTATCATAAACCCCCAACGCTGCTGGGATTTTAAATTCCCCACCAACCTAGCCTTAAACCCTAAACCTGCATTTAACCTCCTCAACCACTTCAATTCCGACATAAAACAAACTGAGAAATAAACAATTTCAGAAGAAGACAAAAAAGGGGAAAAGAAAAACCACCCAAACCCTAGACAAAACTGCATAAAGCCACAAACCCACCACCACATCGACAACGAATGAACCATATAAAGCCACAGAAGGCTTAAAGAAGGGTAAAGTCATCGAGTAAAAGTGAAAAACTTTTAGGGGGGACCATTTCAGTTTATCTTCATATACAGGTCGCTCCCCATACACACGAAAATATCTCCAAGTTCTGTCCATGGCATCGAATCAAATCTCCCTCCACCTTCTTTTCCTCTATTGTTTAGCGATGTCTGAAGCGAATCTCTGTCTTAACAGCGAATGAGAGAACAAAGAGGGAAAGTACAGATGCAATTTGGAGAGAGAGGTTGAAAGTGATTCCATTGGGGGGAAACGGAACGGATAAGCTTAGGTTAATTGCCCATGTGAATAGACTGAAATACCTTCCCAAATTTCAAATAAAACTAATGGCGGCGAAATAGGATCCAGGTACTTATGTTGGGTCAGGGAGTGAACATTAGGTACCAATCTGACATTATTTTTAGTTGAGATACCAAAGTTACTAATGGAAATAAGTTCATGTATGATTCACATTATTTTCCCTTAACTAAATGAAGATCTAATAGGGTTTTTTTTTTTTTTTTACTTTTTTTTTTCCTACTTTTTATTGATAGTAATTTCAAAACATTATAACATTAAACCTAAATGCGCCGTTTTTAGTCATTGAGGGTTAGAGATGGAGTAGGAAGGAAGGATGAAGTGGACTAGAGTTTCTAATCAAGCTTTTGCTGGCAAGAGAAGGCCCAGATCCGAAATAGGTGGTTTGGTGCTTTAGTTGTTTAGGGGTTTTGTTCCAAACCACAAATGGTTTTTCGTCCCCTTCTTCTTAATCCCTCGATTTCCCAAACCCTTCATCACTCTCAACCTCTCTGACTAACCGCTTGGTCCGATTAAGTAATCAGGTTCAAAATCAATACAAGGATCTTAGTGTGTATCGGCTTGACCAGCAATTGGCGGCCCAGAAAGCGGTGGCAGCAAGCTATTCATGCAATCTCTATGTGCATTCTTCATATTCTAAGCTCTGTTTTGCTGAACGGAGAGAAATAAGATCATCATTTACATTTCCTTTGCCCCTTTTCATGCAATCTATTCCTTTCCCAGATTTCAGATCCAAAGTTTAGATATGGAAGAAGAAAATTGAATAGTTTGGAAGGAGAGAGATATATGATATTATTCTTGTTGCCAAGAATTGAGCAGGGAAATGGTGGTAAACATCATTGAGATTAAAGGAAAGCAAATTGATTATCTAGTTTATAATATTTATATTTGTCTCTTGATACTTGTTGTTAGATGCAAAGAGAGAGGGAGCTAGATTGATGTTGATGGATCTGGGTATCATGATGTTTCTATGTTTTTTTGATAACAATCTGGGTAACTTGTTAGTTAAACCAAGATTATTTATCTTATTCTTTGGTGTACTTACATAGGCATTTACCAAGCATAATTAGCTATACTGAGCTACGCTCAAGCTACCTCCAGCGGCACCGATAACCACCAACAGTGTGACCTATGGAAACACCGCCAGTCAGACTATCAATTGAACCCCGGCTCACCCCCAGATCGCCGCTGACATACTGTTACGCGCCGCGCTAAGGTAGAGTATCAGAAGCTTCTGAAGCTGGGAACTAAGGCATCAGTCCCACATTGAAAACATGGAAGAGATTAGTCTTTTCCCCACCTATAAAAGGTTCTTTCCGCTCTCCTCATTAATGAGGCATCAACTACTTACCTAATGTTACGTTGTCAACATAAATACATCAACTAACTTACGCATCGGAGAAGAGAAGATCACCCAACGCGGTCTCCCTCTAATGCTTTATGTATCTTGTTTGACAGCTAGCGGAAGCTCTCACAGCACCACAATCAGCGGTCCGCTCGTACGATCAGCGTTAATCGAGTCGGCTACCGCCACATAAATACAAACATTAACATTGGTGCCTTTTGTGGGAACCTTTTTGAACAAAAAGGCCATCCCACCATAATAATCACCATGATTAACAGTAGCGGGAGAAACGTTGAAGAGCAGGCCGACCAATCCGCTAGCCTCCATCCCACCAACCCGGCGGTTGACATCAATCTAACGGCTAACGTCAATCTCGCGTTATTCACCACACCAGTCAATCCAGCGTGGAACCCCAAATACTACAAACTAAAATCGCAGTGGAGACTCATCTAGGCAGCAGCCGCCGACCTCCAGGCCAAGACATTACCGCTATGTATGAACTAGCCTTAGCGGACCTCCATAAAGCCAACAGGGAATATGAACAAGAGCGCAAGGAAAAGGCCTAGGGCCAGAAACAGGTGGCCACGCTAATGTCCAGATTTGATGACCTAAAGAAGGCATAGAGACAAACGTTAATTCTACGCAAAGCAAGCAATCACAGAGCCCCAGGTGTAGTCGACCCAACACTGGGAGACTGGTACAAACAGCGGCTTTGCAAATGCAAGTACTGTTGAACCCACCAGAACTATTGGGAATGGGCCCACCTCCCCTGCCCCAACTAATGTTGGAGCAGGAAGCGGAGTCACAACCACTCACCAACCGCTCAACAGCTAGGGCTAGAACTGAAGTCTGAAGGTAACCCACCTGTACCTAGACGAAAATTAGTGCAGCGGAACCTGCAGGCTGGACCCTCTGACGATGCAACCGCCCTAATCCTGGAAAGAATGCAGCAATTGGAGCAGAGGCTAATGCTGGCAGAGGCAAGCGCCCAATTGACAACTCCACCATCTTTGCGTCCAGGCCAGGGCCATTCACCTCCAGGATCCTACATGTCATTCGGTCAATGCATGCGAAAAAACCAAAGATGCCACATTACAACAGCATGACCGACCGCTTTGTCCATATGGACACCTTCAAAAAAGTCACCAACAACAAGGGGTTTGATGACGCTACCCTATGCCACTTGTTCAGCGAAACATTAGATAGTGAGGCAATGAGTTGGTTCTTTGAGTGCCCACTAGGATCCATCGACTCATTCCACGCATTATCAAACGCTTTCCTCTCTCGGTTCATCTTGTTGGCCGTCGGACGCCACAACATAACTCAATTAATCAACATCAAACAGGGCGCAGAGGAAACATTGAAGGTATTTGTCACCAGATGGCCAGCGGCAGCATCTCAATGCCGCGATCTCGATAAAACAATAGCACTGGCAGCCTTCAAACAAGGACTGCTGAAGGGACTGTTTCTCTATCATCTCAACTACAATCATCCAAATGTTGCGTATGATCATGTCATGAGTGAAGCCGTCATCCATGCACAGGCAAAGTTCATCACATATGGAGAAACCCCACCCTCACCGCCAACGCCAACAAAGTCCGCTCAACCCTCCACCAACCATCAGGAGACAGTTAGCAAAACCTTTGCAACGCCTCCAACTGATAAAAAGAGATAATAGCAATAGGGCAACTACCAAAGAAAGCGAAAAAAGGACCAACACTACACCACGGGGACAGTCGTGGCAAACAGACGGAGTCGTCCCAACGGTACACAATGTTTACAGTTTTGACAGCCTCGTATGAAGAAATATATGACCAGTGTAAAGACTAGATTCCACCGCCACCCCCAAGAAAGTACCCAAGGGTGGGAAAACCAAGGAACACTGGCAAGTGGTGCAAATACCACGAGGACAGCTATCACAACACAAACAACTACAACATTCTCAAAACAACTATTGAAACTTGGTATCGTGATGGCAAGATGGAACAATTCAAGGTGCGTCAACCGCCACCCGTGGTCACCAACATCGAACCCATGCGTCGTATTAATACAATCGACGGAGGTGACCCGATCACCAACATGTCCTACAGGGCTAGAAAACGCTATGCAAGAGCTAACCACCCTAAAGAAATTTGCAACATCCGCTATGAGCAATCCGCAAAATTCCCAAAATATGGTTGGAACCCATTACCTTCTCGAAGGAGGAGGAGCGCAACATGCATTTACCCTACGACGATCCATTCTTGATCGACACTATGCTCGACAAATGATATCTCGGAAGGGTCCTTATTGATAGCGGATCCGCTATTAATGTCATCTTCAATGGTTGCTACAACCAACTCCAGCGGCACAGGAAATTACTCTAAGATCATGAGCCTTTACTCAGCTTCTCCGGTGACGTCACACAACTGCTCAGTTCTGACTACATGGGCCTTGCTATCGGCGCTAGCCCAAACACAAGGGAGATTCATACAGAGTTCATAATTGTTGACTGCTTCAGTGTATATAATGCCATCATCGGTCGTCCAGCACTCAACAAGCTCAAATGCATAATAGCCGGACACATGCTCCTCATGAAGTTCCCTACACCCAACGGGACAAGCTGTGTGAAGGGATGGCACGAGAATGTTACTTAACAACCGTGGCCCGGTCGACACACCGCCATGAGATCCTAACAGTAGGAAACCATGTGTCGCTGACAAACTTTTTTGAAGATCCTAGGGATGACGAGGAAAAGTATGTGAAAAAGGAGCATGTCAACCCAGAACCATCCTTGAGGCTTATCGGAATCTCCGACGAGCACCCTGAGCTAACAGTCTGCATCGGCGCTCAGCTAGCCCCAGAAATAGCGGCAGAACTCACTAAGTTTCTACGAGACAATGTCGCCGTCTTTGCATGGTCCTACACTGATATGTCAGGCATCTCCCCTAAGATCATCACGCACAAGTAAAGCATCAAACCGTCCTTCTACCCGATCAAGCAGCAGTAGAGGGTCTTTGATGACGAACGATATAGTGCCATAGGAGAAAAAGTCGCCAAGCTCCAAGGCATTGGGTTCATCCGCCAAGTCAATTATCCCAAGTGGATTTCCAACTTGGTCATGGTCAAGAAACCTAGCGAAAAGTGGTGGATGTGTGTAGAATTTAAGGAGCTCAACAAGGCATGCCCCAAGGATAGTTTCCCACTCCCATGCATCGATGGTTGACGCTACAGTAGGACATGAGTTGTTAAGCATGATGGACGCCTTCTCAAGATACAATCATAACAAGATGTGCCCCGGTGACCAGGAATGCTGTAAGAACCGCAATTTTCATTTTAATTTCATGTATTTGTGTTGAACGATTATTGTACGATTTCACGAATGTTGCTCGATAATATTTCATTTTTTTTAATTATCGAAGGCTCGAAATGATTATTGTAACGAAAAGCTCAAAATGCTCGATTTGAGAAACCGACTTTTTATACGTGCAAAATTTGGGAAAATTTCCTTCATGAAAGTTGTAGAGCTCGTCGATACAAGTCCGTACATATGTGGAATACAAAGATCGAATTTTTTCTGAATTAGTTATCGCATTTAGGAGAAAATTCCTAAATGAGTATATAGGGGAAAAAACCCTAATTTTTTTTGGAAACCCTCTTTTTCCTCCCGACCTCCCTTTCCTCTTTGGGAAACTGTAGCTCTACACTCTTTCTCCGCTCGGCCAAAGCCCAGAAAATAGAGCACGGAGAAACCGTGCTCCTTCTTCCTCATCCGTCCACCTCAAGACCTCAAACCACCTCCATTAGCTTCATCTCGACCTTGCGCAGCTGCCAGAGGCAGCCTTGCTCCACGACACCGCCGGCAGCGGCGGCGGTAAGCACCGAACAGATAAAGCTTGATTTCGTTCCGATCTCAATATGTCGAGCTACAGGTCATCATTTCTTGTGATTCTTGGCTCATTGGACTTGCCTCAACTTCCTTAACAAGCACCAAGAAGGACCGGACCTGGATCGATTGTTTTCATGTTCGTCGGAGTTCGATTTGTTTAGATCGAAAAACAACCTTTCGATCCGGATATCTTGAGTTATACACGATCGTTTCTTGTGATTCTTGGCCTGGTGAGTTCGCAATGAATTCTGAACAAGTTTCCAGAAGAGATCAAAGCGAGTTGTTGCAGTTTTTACACAAGCTCGCCGGATTCTGGAAAAATTCCAGCCACCCGACTATTTTTGGTACTATTTGACCCCTTCCCTTTATTTTCTAGTCTTGTGCTAGTTATGAAAGTTGCTCAGAATGATGAAACGAAGGGGAGAAGCTCAGCCCCGAGACTGTTGGTGGTGGTCGACGGAGGCGGCTATGTCCCTAACTCCAGCGGCCCTTCCCTGCCACCTCTAGAGGTCTAAAATATAGTTTCTATCCATTTTATAATTCTACGTTTCAATACGATCATTTTGGCATATGATACACATTTTTCGGATATCGTATGATTTAGTTATGAATTTTGAGATTTCGATCGATTTCGATCTTTAGATTTATGATCTGTGGAATTAGGACCGTCCGATGGACTTCTAATTTTGATATGATGATCATATGACTATCCCAGTGGCTTTGTGTGGTCATGGGCGAATATCCGACCGTTGGATCTTCGTATAAGTGCAAAATGGTGATTAAGGGGGCGATTCGTGAGAATCCGGCCGTTAAATGGTAGTTTAGTTATGTTTTGGAATTATTGGCTAAATTCAAATCACATTTGATTAGGTGATTGACGGGTTGTACCTGGGTACACTATTTCGGTGTGATTATATTTTAATTGAAGACGCAGCGGGAATTTTGATGTGAGTAAAACTCACGTGGTTCATATTACGAACCGAGCGCTTTAAATTATTTATTTTTGTAATTGTGTGAAAAATATTGTGGATTAAATGTTTGTTTTGAAAAATCACATAGACTTGATCACTACGGTCCATAGGTAAGTAAAATGAATTTTAATTATACAAATGAATTTCACGATTTTATTGTGTGAACTACAGATGGTATTAGTGGTCATTCCTGAGTGGATGATTACGTGTGTATATATATATATATTTACGTGGAATATATATATATTGATTTGTAGATTGTTGAGTGATGATACGATTGGATTGGATTGATGATTTGGATTATATGTCAAATGCTTAAATTTTATAATAATATTGTGTATCTTGGATGGGTTGATTTCATTGTGTGATAATACATTGTTGTGCTCATTTAATGATTTAGGGTCAAAGTAGTGACCAGTATGGGGGAATCGGATGCTCTAATCCTAGGTGGATGATGAGATACGATTGGTTGAGTATGTACAATTATCGGACATTCTAAATATGTATATAAGTATACATATTGATGAAATACGATAAAGATAAATATGTCGGATGCCATAACCTAGGCCAGGTGAAGGGGTACGATTCAGTTAGAGCTCTAGTCTGTTAAATACCGTATTTATATAAACGATGTTGAGGTTTTGTGAAGAAATATGTGAGTTACAGTTTGGTGTTGGTTTGTTGATTGATTGAGATTGTTGGTTTCTTGTGGATGTAGAAATTGTTGAGTGTTGATTTGAGTGGAAATAGTTATGATTTAATTAAACAACAGTCCTTTCTTTTTACTCATACGAGCTTTCATAAGCTTACCGGGTTTTGTGTTGTTGCAATCCATGTACACTATTCAAATGGTGTAGCGGATATTCCTACAGGTCAGGATAAACAGGGAGGTGACCGAGCTGCTTAGGTATTACAGCAGTTATTTTTATTTCATTGAGTTCTGAGGTTTGTATGCTCATTTAGAGCTTTACAATTTATTTTGTGTGTGAGTTGTAATAATTAACCGAGATTAAATTCGGCTTTTGAATTTAATTCGTGTGGTGAGGTTGTTAAGAAAAGAAATTTTCAGGATGATTATTTTGAGTTGTGGTAATTTTCATGTTTCGGATTTAGCCTGAAGGAATACTTAGCGACGGTATCTCCATCAGCAGTCAGTTGTGCCATGGTAAGACGAAGAGCCCAGGAAGAACTCCCAGTGTTCGGCAGAGGCATGAACGGAGGGGAGACAAGATATCCACCTTTGGAACAACTAGCTCTCGCACTCATTATCACTGCTAGACACCTCCGCCAATACTTCCAAGCCCACACAATTCATGTCTTGACAAACCAACTGCTGAAGCAAATCATGCAAAACCCTAAAGACTCCGGGCGCCTTAGAAAATGGGCCATCGAACTCACCGAGTTCGACATTGACAACAAGCCACGAACGACCATAAAGGGCCAAGCGGTGGTAGATTTCATCACTGAGCTCACCGAGCAACAAGATGAACGCAACACAAGGGCAGAAGAGGTCAACATAGAAATAATAACAGCTAAAGAGCCAGCGCCTCAGCAACAATCTGACTGGAACCTACATGTGGACGGCTCCGCCTACGCCAAGGTTTGCAGGGCCAGAGTCATCTTGACAGGACCAGGGGGACTGAATGCAGAATATGCGTTAAAATTCAAGTTCACGGCCTCCAACAACATGGCCGAGTATGAAGCACTCATCGCATGCTTACTCCTTGCCATCGACTCAGGTGCTGATAGTGTCAACATATTCAGCGATTCCCAACTAGTTGTCAACCAAGTCAACGATACCTTCCAGGCCAAAGATAAACAGTTAGCGGCATACTTGGTATACGTCAAAATGTTTCTCAGGAAATTCAAATTCCACACCATCACACAAATCCCCAGAGAAAAAAAAAAACGCCAAGGCCGATTCATTTGTAAGATTGGCAACCGCTCAACCACACCAGAGTCCAATAGACCCAAGGGTGGAATGTATTGACAAGCCAAGCATCACCAAAACTCTAGCAGAAATCTTCAACATTAAGGTAAACCCAAGCTGGATGGACGAGATAACCCGATAGGGTCGAGGCAAGGCAACTCAAGCAGAGAGCAACCCGCTATAATATCCAGAATGGCAAACTCTACCACAGGGATTCACCCATCCCAACCTCCGATATCTGACCCTAGAGGAGGGAAATCGCGTGCTTACAATGATACATGCTGGAGAATGCGGTAACCACTCCGGTGCCAGGTCTTTGGACAATCGCACAATGCTACAAGGCTACTTCTGGCCCACGCTCGGCGACGACGCCAAGAAAATTTCCAAGTCTTGCCACAAGTGTTAACAATACGCTGACCTCCCCCATGCCTCGGCAGAACCTCTGTCAATCATAATTGGCCCATGGATCCACTCCACATGGGGCCTGGACTTGATTGGCAAATTCCCAACCGCCAAGGGCCAATTCAAGTAAATCATTGTTGCCATTGACTACAATAATAAGTGGATAGAGGCAGAGCCGCTGACGGCAATAACTATCGCCAAGGTTATTCATTCCCTCTGGAAGAATATCTACTGCACTACGGTGTCCCTCACACAATCATCACAGACAACGGGACACAGTTCAACAACAAGGAACTCATAGCTTTCACCGCTAACCTAGGCACCAAGATGAGTTTTGCGTCTGTCGCTCACCCCCAAACCAACGGTCAAGTCGAACCAACAAACAAGATAATCAAGAAGCTGCTAAAAAAGAAGCTAGACCACGCTAAGGGTTTGTGGGCGAAAAAACTCCGGGAAGTTCTATGGGCCATCAGGACTACCCCAACTTCCGCCACTAGTGAAACACCATTCTGTATGATATTCGGAACTGAGGTCGTCCTACCAATTGAAGTCACTCAACCTACCGCTAGGGTTGAGGGCCACTGCTCCGAGACCAATGGTGAAGGCGTCAACCTCGACAAAGACCTTCTCGAGGAAAAATGCAACAAGGCTCATATGCGCAACTTGCAAAACAAGCAGCGGGCATTGCATTTCTACAACGCCCGGGTCAAAGCCCGAAACCTCCAACTGGGGGACTGGGTAATGAAAGAGGTCATTCCACCGCCGACGGAACTCCACCGCCGACGGAACTCCACCCAACGTGGGAATGGCCATACAAACTAGTGGAAGTCGTTAGCCCCGACACCTTCTACTTAATGGACAAGGATGGCATTACAACACCCCACCCTTGGAATACCGAACACCTTTGGCATTATTACAAATAAATATGCCGCTACCCAAGAGCACCTTGACTTAGCTAATTTTTTGCTCAATAATTAGCTAAGGGAAGCTACCCAACGGGTACAACCCCACTTTTGTAAACACTAACCAGTTGGATATCAATGAAACGAGAAATTATTTAAACCATTGTTATCAAGTCCAGCACAAAAGTCAACTAGCAATTCCAACAAACATTTGGCGGACCACGTCCGCTACGTTATGCACTTGAACGATTTTAATTCCTTTAATGTTTCCCTGATTAACAAAGCACGTCAAAACTCTAGCGGCATATCAACATTCGAAGCAATCACACTCGACAAACATATCAGAAGAAAAAAGCAACTCCATATATCTAGGGCCAGGATTCCCCGCCCAAAAATAGTCTTACAAAACAAAAGATCTAAGTACAAAGAGAGTGCCTCAGCAGCAACAACAACAAAAATTAATAATAAAGGGGGGGGCAACATTTTCAAGGGTTGTTGGGAGCTACACCACCTGGTTCACCATCAATCGGCGACTGGTGAGCATCCATAAGACTTGTCTGGTTGAAAGCAGGGGCAGTAGGGCTCGACATCGACATGATGCCATCAGCACGTGTGTGGGCCGCTAGGAAACCCACACTCGACACCTCAGAAGGGGTAGGCAACAGAGTCCGCTAAGAGTCGCCTGCCGGACCATGGTCACTCTCGCCGCTACCAGATCGCGCACCCTCAGACCGACCAACGGTTGGCCCGACCGCCAGCATGGATGGCTGGTGTGATGACCTGGCAGGTTGAGTTGCTTTGACCCAGTCAATGGCACCTTTCTTGTTTAACAAGTCCAGGTTGGCAGCGGCGCCAGCTTTCACCGCCTCATCCAAGGCCTCTTGGTACGCAGGGGACAGCTTGAACACTCCACTGCGGCAACCTCTGTGCGGCTCCTCTCAGCTCCCAGAAGGGAAAACTCACCCTCCAACCATTTCAACACTGCAGGCTGGGCGGCAGTTTCCCATTGAAGGATATCAGTCCGCTTAACCTTGCCGCCAGCTTCTCTTGCAGCAGAGCTATGTCTTGCTCTAGCTTAGACACTGCTCATTCCGCTCAACGTCCCAATCAACGGCGACGGCCAACTTGCCCCGGGCATCTGCCGCGTCACACTCTGCCTTGGTTAAACGCCGCTCAACAACAGCCAGCCTGTCCTATCTCTCCACAGACTCCCTCCGGAGACCTTTAATCTCCTCCCTCAGCTATCGCTCAACCTGAGGCTGGTGCGACACCGCTATAAACAACTCGTACAGCCCAACGCAAAGGTGCCCTAATGCTAAGCTGTACGATGATTGTTGAACGGCTGTTAGGCGAACGGTCTCATCCAGCCCCCCAAACCCGAGCCGTTCACAAAGGTGGAAGTGGAACTCCCGCTCTATTTTACTCAAAAACTCCACGTAGGCGGCGAAAGAGTCCAACCCTCCCCTGGACACCTCCCCAGTGGCGGCAGCGGTCGTTGGTTGCGGAGTCGGCCGAGATTTTTTTTGCCTTGGCTGGCGCGCCCTGATATGCACGGCATCGCCGACCTCTTTAACCTCATCAACGTCATTCTGATGCCTCTTTCAAAGACCGCCACCCTTGACTGTAATCTTGAAGTCGGCCCTCGGCAGACCCTGAGGCTCTAACCCCGCAATGGTCACCGGCTCTCTCCTCTACACCGTCCTCTATCTATGAGGCCCTCGCCGCAGGGCAGGAACTCTCTCATTAGTCGGGGGGGGGGAGGGAAACAGCGGTATGACTTCCGCCAGCAACCCCTTACTCGGCGCAACCCTCGATCGGCCCTATAGTCTCACCAGCAGGAGCGAAGTGAGAATGATGTGGCATTGCCATCACCACCGGAGTCTCAGACTGGCTCAGCACTAGTGTTTGGGAATCGATAACAGTCTACTCTACCGCCAGCCCAGCGGCATACATTTCCTCCAAGAACTTCTGCATATTTACACGCTTCATGGCCTTCTCAAATGTGTCGCGGCTCACTCTGTTACTCGGTGTTGTAACTAAGCGTACACAACGCTAGTTAACATAGGACGACTCAAATTAAAAGCACAAGGCACCAAGAAACACTAACCAATAGAGCGCGTTAACTGTAGGTCGACTAACAACTCTCAACACGTGAGTAGACGAAAGTCGAGAATATTGTGATTCAGACAGCAGCCTTTATATAAACAATGATTAGAACAAAGTACAGTAGCATATCATACAAGCAACTCCGGTCAGCGGAAGCTAGCAACAACCTCGGATGGGTTGGAACTCAGACTTAATCCTGAATGTCGGTGCTCCCTCATTCGACCCTGATAGATACTCCCATCCCGCAGTAGCAACACAGAAGGTCCCCCACCAAGGAGACATGGAATCCCTCAAATTTTCGATTAGCTTGGACGCTGTCACGCTCCGAATTTTAGAATAAAAATTCAAAATTTGAAACATGAATTACCATAGCTTAAAATAATCATCCTAAAAATTTCTTTTTCTTAACAACCTCACCACACAAATTTAATCTCAAATCCCGAATTCAGTCTTGGTTAATTATTACAACTCACTCAAAAATTAAATTGTAAAGCTCTATATGAGCATAACAAACCTCACAACTCAAATGAAAAAACAAATAAATGCTGCAACTCCTAAACAACACGGTCGCCTCCCTGGTTATCCTGACCTGCAGGAATATCCGCTACACCGTTTTAATAGTGTACCGGGATTGCAACAACACAAAACCTGATAAGCTTTTGAAAGATCGTATGAGTAAAAGAAATAACGATTATTTAATTACGTCATATTTATTTTCACCCAAGCGAACATCCAATACTTCCCACATCCACAAGGAACCACAATCTCAACAATCAATCACCAAATCAACATTTCAACACGAAACCTATACTCACATCTTTCTTCTCAAAAACTCGAAATCGTATTTATAAAAATACCGTGTTTGACAGACTAGAACTCTAACTGAATCGTAGCCCGTCACCTGGCCCAGGTTATGGCATCTGACATATTTATCTTTATCGTATTTCATCAATATATATATATATACGTATATACATATTTAGAACGTCTGATACTCGTACTTAATCTAGCCTCATTACCCGACAAGGGTTGTGGCATCCAATTTACTCAACCAATCGTATCCCATCATCCACCTAGGATTAAAGCGTCTGATTCCCCCATACCAGTCACTATGTTGACCCTAAATCCATAAATGAGTACAACAATATGTTTTCACACAATGAAATCAACCCATCCAAGACACCCAATATTATTATGAAATTTAAGCATTTGAAATATAATCCAAATCATCATTCCACCTCAATCATATCATCACTCAACAACACACCAACCAATATATATATTCCACATAAATATATATATATATATATACACATAATTATTCACTCAGGGATGACCACTAATACCATCTATAGTTTACACAAGAAAAATCATGAAATTCATTTGTATAATTAAAAATTCATTTTACTTACCTATAGACCGTAGTTGATTAAGTCCATGTGATTTTAAAAATAAATATTTATTCCATAAATATTTTTCATACAATTACGACAAAATAAATAAATTAAAAGCACTCGGTTCGTAATATGAACATGTGAGTTTTACTCACCTCGAAACTCCCGCTGCATCTTCAATTAAAATACAAATCCACACCGAAACAGCTCACCCAAGTACAACCCGTCAATCACCTAATCAAATGTGACTTGAATTTAACCAATAATTCTAAAACATACTTAAACTACCATCAAACGGTCGGATTCTAAATTATACAAAAAATCCGACGGACGGATTCTCACGATCGCCTCCCTAATCACTATTTTACATTTATACGAAGATTCAACGGTCGGATCTTCGCCCATGACCACACAAAGCCACTGGGATAGTCATATGATCATCATATCAAAACTACAAGTCCATCGGACGATCTTAACTTCACAGATCACAAATCTAACGATCGAAATCGATCAAAATCTAAAAATTCATAACTAAATCATACGATATCCGAAAAATGCGTATAATATACCAAAATGATCTTATTCAAATGTAGAATCTTAAAATGTACAGAAACTATATTTTTGACCTTCGGAGATGGCCGGAAAGGGCAGCCGGATTTAATGGTAGAGCAGCCGCTGACCACCACCAATGGTGTTGGGGCCGAGCTGCTCTTCTTCATTTCAACATGCTGATCATTTTTTATAACTAGCTCAAGGTCAGAAAATAACGGGAAGAGGTCGAAAAGTACCGAAATAGTCACGGTGGCGGAAAATTTCCTGAATCAGGCGAGCTTGAGTTCGACGTAAAACTTTCACCAATGGCTTCGATTCCTTCTGGAGAGTTGTTCAGCAACTCAAGGCGAACTCCCCAGCTCAAGAATCACATGAAACAAAGCTCTACAACGTAAGATATCCGGATCGAAAGTTCCATTCGATCCAAAACGGGGTTGGCTTCTAGCCACCACCACAGGCCACACCGCCGTGCAAGGTTGCTTCTGGGAGCTTCAGGAGGTCGAGGCGAGCTTGAGGATGAAGTTTGGCAAAGATTAATGGCTTGTAGCTCAAGATATCACGAATGAAACAAAATCGAGCTTAAACCAATCTCCTGCCGAGGTTGCCGGCCCTGTCGCGGCGCAAGGCTGCCTCAGGCAGCTGCGCAAAGTCCAGGCAAAGCCAACAGAAGTTCTCTGAGGTCGTGAGGTGGACGGAGGAGGAAGAGATCGATCACAGAGCCTTTGCTCTATTTTCTGCATTGGGTCGCGCGAGAGAGAGAATGAAGGAGGAACAGTTTCCAAAAGAGGAAGGCCGGGTGAAAAAAAAAAAAGGAAAGTTTCTAATTATGCTAGGGTTTTTTCCTTAAAGACCCGAAATAGAAAAATCTTCTACATGTGATAACTAATTCAAAAAAAAATCTGATCTTTGTTTTCCGCATATACACGGACTCGTATCGACGAGCTCTACTACTTTCATGAAGGAAGTTTTCCCAAATTTCGCACGTATAAAAAGTCAATTTCTTGAATCGAACATTTCGAGCTTTTCGTTAAAACAATTGTTTCGGAACTTCGATAATTCTAAAAATGAAATATTTCAAGCAATATTCGTGAAATTGTATAATATTAGTTCCACACAATTACACGAAATTAAAATGGAAATTGCAGTTACTACAGGCGCTCCCTAGCGGTGGCTCAAGGTCACTCGACCACTGCAACCTCGGCGCTTCACGTACACAAGTTCGTAGAAATGAAGTACCTCCGCGATGGTCGGACCTTCACAGCCAAACAGACGGCATAGTGAGTTCAGAGCCATCAACAACCACCACATATTGGGATAAATCTGCCCAAATACGAGGCCGAACTCGCACACCAAAATTTGGAGATTTGGCAGAAGGGGAAACGTCACTCCCTGGCGGAAGATCGCCTCATGCACGGTGGCATACCCTGTTGGCAGAATTGACGCTTTCTCATCCTTCGTCGGCGGCCGCAACTGCACAACACTAGGGAGGTGAAACACCCGCTTGAATCGATTCACAACGGCTAAGACATCATCCCGCCCGCCCGCCTCATCTACCGGGGTACCATCACGAAGGGCCAAGGCTGATTCAATCTCCTCCCCACTAGCCTCTCCCCCATCATCAGAACCGCTAGTGGCACTATTACTAGCTAGCCTCTCCTCACGCCGCTGGCAAGCTACAATGTCTTCCCCCGCCCTAGAACCTTCTGGCCGACCAGCACGAGCCATCGTTACGTCCCACGGTATGGCTTGTAAGGGTTAGATGTCTAATAGTTCCGACAGTGGGGTTCCTGTAGGGGCAGACGAACTCAACGAATCAATAAAAGCCATATCTGAACCGCTGAGCGACACGTCGGACCTAGAATCCTCACTGATCGAAATCTCTATGATGCTAGCCATGACAAACCCTAAAACCCAAGTCAGTTAATCCCAACAAGATCTAATCCAACCCTATGTCAGATTCAAGACTAAGAACACTAAGAACACATACCCAGAAAACCCAGAAACAACCAAAACATGAACAGTTCATCTACACTCAAAATCCAGATTCGACCATCTAGCAAATACGTAAACCTCTACTCTCTGTCAAACTCCTAAACCCATCCCCAAACAATCACTCTACACTGGGAAGTGGTAGAAATCACTTCAAGTGGAAAACCCATAAACAGAGAGACAAGAAAGTGAAACAAGGATGAGGCTCAAATTACAACCTGAAATATGAGAACCCTTGTACACCTAGAAGCACTTGTTCTTTACTCCGATGACTCTCCCTCGGCAATTGGCAACAAACTCGATTTATAGAGTACACTCCTCAACCCTCAGAAGGCAAAGCTTAGAGACGACGAATGCAGTTCGAAATGAAGAAGAGGTCAAGATTCTTTCGACTTCCCTCTCTTTCAGTCAACATCAAAAAAATCCACACCGTGCACTGAAAAAGGACATATAATGACAGCCGCACACGTGTCCCACTTCGCACCCACTATCCGGAATAACTGAGGCATCGCCTCAGTTACGAGGAAAGGTATTAACTCACATTAATAACGACACAACAAGCGTGATCAAAGGGGCGTGCACCAACACGCCAACCCAATACATGCCAAACACGTATCAGACTCTGTCAGACGAAGCATATATCCGAATCGTCCGTTAGACGGTGAACCCTTGTCATCTTGCAAGCGGAAGTCTCCATTGAGGCGCAACACCACTGGCGGAACTTCTCCTTTCTCTTGCAAGCAAAAGTCTCTACTGAGAGCAACACCGCTAGCAGAACGTCTCCTTTTTCTTGCAAGCAGAAGTCTCCATTGAGCGCAACACTGCTAGCGGAACTTCTCTCTTTTCTTGCAAGCGGAAGTCTCTGCTGAGCGCAACACCGCTAGTGGAACTTCTCCCTTCTCTTGCAAGCGAAAGTGTCTGCTGACCGCAACACCACTAGCGAAACTTCTCCCTTTTCTTGTAAGCGGAAGTCTCCGGTAAGCACAACACCGCTAGAGAAACTTTTTCCTTTTCTTCTTGCAAGCAGAAGTCTCCATTAAGCGTAACACCACTAGCAGAAGTCTCCAATATAGAGACAACCACTCATTGAGTTTCAAGCCAGAAGGTAGCGGGGGACTACCACCAGCGGCAGTTTCTGAGGCAACACCTCACTCTGACAACGACCACCCCGTGGTGCTGCAGTCAAACTATGATCCTCCAGGACAAGTAAGGGGGACACGTCAACGGTCTTCGATGGCCCTGATCAAGCACGCTGATCCCCGACACTTGGGTATCAAAGATTGGGCTCGCTACCCAACACGCTCTGCTACGCGCAGCTCCCCTCAACAAACAATGCACCGGCCAAAAGGAGGTCCATCTTCGCCGGGGAGTGGGGGACTCCCTGAGGGCCCTAGCAGGGGCCCACCAGAAAGGGTATAAAGCATTTGTTCAAAAAGTCCATAGGTGACAACGCACTGAAGCTAATTATACTTTTGCAATTCTAGTCGAAGTAACGCTTCAAAACCGCTAGGCAACTCCCCAACCAAGATTTTCCCTCCTTGACTGGGGACTTGGGGGACTTGTACTTACATAGGCATTTACCAAGTATAATTAGCTATACTGAGCTACGCTCAAGCTACCTGCAGTGGCACCATCAACCACCAACAGTGTGACCCATGGAAACATCGCCAGTCAGGCTATCAATTGATCCTTAGCTCACCCCCAGATCATTGCTGTCGCGCCACCCCAAGGTAGATATCAGAAGCTTCAGAAGCTGGGAACTGAGGCATCAGTCCCACATCGAAAACATGGAAGAGATCAGCCTCTTCCCCACCTATAAAAGGTTCTTTCCTCTCACCTCATTAATGGCGCATCAACTACTTACCTATCGTTACGTTGTCAACATAAATACATCAACTAACTTAGGTGTCGGAGAAGAGAAGACCGCCCAACGTGGTCTCCCTCTGACGCTTTATGTATCTTATTTGACAGCTAGCGGAAGCTCTCACAGCACCACAATCAGCGGTCCGCCCATACGATCAGCGTTAATCGAGTCCGCTGCCGCCACATAAACACAGACATTAACATTTGGATCATCTGGTGTTATAAGAACATTAACCCAAACAATGATTTTCAACCTCCTTTCAACATTCTCAGGACTCCACGAGCACAACCGATTGGCCTTCTCCTCCAGTTTTAATTTATTGGGTTCACTCATTTCTATCAAGGAAAAATCATCCATACATTGTTTGAACTTTTTCAGACTATTAATTTCATACCTATACTTCAAAAAAAAAATCAAAACGATACCTGAATGTTTGAGCCTAACCCAATTTCTGTACCTAACAACAGTAAAATCGTTAACTACGTTAACTTTTAAAGGATATTTTCATCATTTTACTATTCATCTTCTCTAAAATCGACGGGCCACTAGTCCACCACTTGTCTCCATCCGCTTCTTCTCCTCCATTGAAACCATGACATTCCCATTTCTCGCTAAAATCCTCTGCTCAAATCTCTCTCCCTCTCTTTCTGTGGATGGAAATGGACAGCTTCGATCGGCTCCCGGACCCAGTGATCCTCCAGATCTTTGACCTGGTCTCAAACACCAAGACCCTCATTTGCTGCCTTGCCGTTTCGAAGAGCTTTAACTCCTTCGTCCCCCACACTGACTTCCAAGTCCCCACCGTTGACTGCGCCATCTCCTCCGACTCCAACTCCGACGACAACTTTTCCAACCTCCTCTCCTCCGCACTTTTCGACGATGTCAGCGATGCGATCGATACAGTGTTAGGGAAATAGTGTGCATTGTCCTTGATGAGCTCGTCGTTGACGGGGAGGGTTCTATAGGGGACGATATGTTTGGCGACACGAAGGCCCATGCTAGGGCAGAGCCGATGAGAGGAGGCAACAGAATGGTGGACGACGCCATTTATTCCCACGATTTTGGACGCCACGCTACTCAGTCTTTTACCCAGGATTTCTGGGGCACGCTAGGATGCAAGGTGGAGTGGGTGGCAGTGTTCAGAGAGTCGTCTGAAGGCACACTGCTTCTATAAATTGGGCCGAGATCAGTGGCTGTTTGGTGCAGCATTGATGTTCAGATTGCTCCCAAACAACGGCCAAAGTTGATTGATTTCTGGAGTTCCAAGTGGCGTGATCACGTGTGGCGAATGGCTAAGCGGTGCGACGACAGTGGACGGCAAGCCACAATGGTGGCCTAAGAGAGGTGTTGGTGATGCTTTGGCTTGGCTGACTGGAGATCTGAACTTCTTCGTTGGGCTAGACTTGTTGGCCGTGTGGAACGACAAGGCATCCAAAATTCTGTTTGCCCCAAAAGTGTAACCATATGAGAATCTACGAGTGGAGCTCGGCGGAGAACCATAGAGGGGTATTGGGTTTCTTCTAATTGTGTGCTAATTCTTGTTTCAGATGTGTTTTTGTGCATTTCCCATGTTTGATATGGCTCTAAATAATGTTATGTAGCCCAAAACTGTGAGCATTGTATGTTTTCGGTGATACCTTGCCAATCTGATTTCATTTGAATCACTTTATCTGATTATTTTATGCATTGTTTCATACCAAAAAAAAAAGATGAAGAAGAACAAGCGTGAAACTGCATAGAGAAAGGAGAGAAGTCAAGAATTTTAGAGAATATGAATAGTAAAATGATGAAAATCCTTCAAAAGTTGATGGAGTTAACGATTTTATTATTGCTAGTTATGGAAATTGGGTCGGGCTCAAACATTTAGGTATCATTTTGATTTTTTATGAAGTATAGGTATGAAAATTAATAGTTTGGAAAAGTCCACATACTGTTTGGACGATTTTCCCTTCTATCAAACTATGTCTTGTTCTTCCAAAATAGAATGAAATTGTTGGTTATTTTCTGAGAATGGATTTGTGGCTTTACAAACAACAACCGAAATTGAGAAATCTTTTTTAACAAAAGTGTGTTTTTTTTTTTTTTTACTGATATCAACGATGTTTTTCAGAAGAAAAATTAGTGTGTTTTGGGTAGGAATGATGTCTCTTTATCAAGGGAAGTGGGGTCATAACGGTCCTTTCCAATTTTTTATGCCTCATTTGTGTGACACGTGTTTCATTTCATATTGTTCGAAATAGTTTAGGGTTATTTTTGTCATTCATCTTCTTCTTTTTTCACATACTCGCCACGTCATCACTTTTAATAGAGTTGTCACGAAAAATTGACAAAAGTATGTCGTTTAAAGAAAAATAGGAGTTCAGGTATCACATTGATAGTGTTGTGAGTACATGTATCATAGTGACCGTGACACAAGAGTTGAGGGAATGATGGTGGATTTAACTCGAGTCAAATATGATTAAATTTGTATTTACACAACTAAAAGTCAATGAACTCTTGTTCTAACATTTTTTTCATTTCCTAAATGAAGACTGGAAATCTGGAATACAACAATTTTTAAGTTTCATAACAGTTCTGTCAACCATTAACGGCATCAAAGAAGCTACATCGGCGATGACAGAAGATCGCCAACTTCTCTTACCATAAATATTAAATTTCATGAATAGTTCAACTAATTATATGGAACATTTTCTAAGCATGCAGATAGGATTGTTTGGATATATATATATATATATATATATATATATATATCAGTAACCATCTTGGTTTTCTTATTCATGGTTCAAAGATTCGGAACTGAAAAAGTGGGCTATAGTTTTGCACCGATACTATGTATTTGGTTTCTATCCATTGGCGTCATTGGCGTGTACGATTTCATCAAATTTGATCCAATGGTCATCAAAGCTCTAAATCCAAAATACATTGTGGATTACTTCAAGGAACGAGAAAGAAGCTTGGATTTCCCTTGGTGGAGTTGTTCTATGCATAACAGGTTCAAATTTTGCTTCCCATCTAATGCACAAAACTTGTTATTAGTTTGTTACTCAGAAATTTGAAAATGAATTATAAAAAGTTTAAAAGTGTTACTTCCAAAAAAAAAATGCAGGAGCTGAAGCTCAATCTGTTTGCTGATGTTGGCTACTTTAGTGTTCGATCCATAGAAATTAGTACATGCTCTGTTAGTACATGCGCTGTTGTTTATCCATCTGTAGTATTAGCATACACTGGACAAGCCTCTTTTCTGCACAAGCATCCTGAGCTTGTTGCTGATACCTTCTTCAAGTCTATACCAGGTAAACTGTTTGAACGCAATTTACATATCACGTGCCTTAATTTCGAGTTTTCATGATAGTACGTTGACGTTAATTAAGTAGTTCAAGTGATTATGATTGTGCTGCAGGTTCTGTGTATTGGCCTATGTTTGTGGTGACTGCATTAGCATCAACAATAGCAAGTCAATTCCTGATTTCCGCAACCTTTTCTATAATTCAACAATCTCTATCATTGGGTGTTTCCCTCGAGTGAAAGTCGTGCATACATCAGCCAAGTATGAAGGACAAGTTTATATACCAGGAGTGAACTACATTCTTAAGTTGGTTTGTGTAGGGGTCACCGTGTCTTTTAGGACTACAGAAAAGATTGGAAATGCATTAGGTATAGCAATGATCATTAATCTCTGGTCGTTGATCATTACTTTTGGGCATTTTGCCTACTTGTCTTTTTTTTTTTTTTTAATGCCTTCTTGTCTTTAGTTTTGATATTGACTGATATTTTTCGTGAAGGGAATAAAGTTGCAGATACATTGGCTAATCAAGGTACGTCATTAACTCAACTGGTGTGGTGGGATGTGCCTCCTTCTTTTATCTTGTTCTATTGTAATAATGACATTATGGGTCTTCCTCAGTTTCGGTTTTGCTTGTTTTGTTTCATTGTTAGTTTGCTTCGAGAGGTTTCGGTTTAGTCTCTCTCTCTTGTTATCTACTTTTTCCTTAATTAATTCAATAGAGTGTTAGGGATGTTACTCCTCTCTTTCACTCATTTTTCAGCCAAAAAAAAAAGTTTTGGTATTGACTGATATTTTAAAATGGATTAAGAAATGTTAAAGCTAAAACTAATGAAGGATTAATTTACTAATACATACAGGTATTGCAGTGGTGTTCGTAATGACGCTGACCTCTTGCTTCCTGGTCCTAATCATGATAATGATATGGAAAACCCACATACTTCTCGTCATCTTATATGTTCTTGTTATTGAAAGTGTCGAGATCCTCTATTCAAGTTCAGTTCTTTACAAGTTTACAGAAGGTGGATATCTTCCTCTCACCTTTGCCACGATATTGATGATTATCATGTTGGTACGGAGCGATGTGTATCGAAGAAAGTACTACTATGAGATGGATCTCAAGGAAATTGTTGAAGCCAAAAGCCTGTATCGTGTGCGTGGATTGCCATGTTCTACTCTGGACTTGTTCATGGCATCACACCCATCTTCAATCACTATGTAGCTGGCCAATGTGCCTGTAGTTCACGCAGTCCTTGTTTTTGTCTCCATCAAACACTAACCGATAAGCAAGGCCGGTTCTGGAGGAAGAGCGCTTCCTTTTCCGCAGAGTAGAGCCTAAGGAGCTCAATATGTTCCGATGTGTTGCAAGGTACGGGTATACGGATCTTGTGAAGATCCGAAATTTCAGTTAAATATTTTGTAATTCAATATTTGTCAAATTATATGAATTAGGAATTGTGGGTGTGATTGGAATGTTATTGCGTGAGAAATTTGGTTTCGAATGATTTTAGTTTTGAAATTTAATGTTATTTAGGGTTTACTAAAATTGATTTTTTATACGTAAGGAATTTGAAGAAACTTCATTCATGAAAGTCGTAGAGCTCTTCGATACAAGTTCGTGGATATGTGGAACGCAAGAATCGGAGTTCGTATGAGAAAGTTATCGCATTTGGAAAAGTTTCCATTTCGGGTATATATAGGCTTCTATTTCAGGAAATATCCGAAAATAGCATAATTATCTAAAAAAGGAAACCACGAGTTACTGTTCATCTTCTCTCTCTCTCTTCCTCCGTCGGCCGAAAACAGAGCAATTCTTTTGCCGGCCTTTTCTCACAGCTCCGGCCACCGTTTGAGGTGAAACGAAGCCCAGATAGACTCTACTCCTTCTTGTGAGTCGACTGGTGGTCACGGTTTCCCCTCTCGTGGCGGCTATACGGTGGTGGAACTCAAAAATCAATCCGAGCCCTAAAACGAACCAACGGCGATTTCTCCTAGCTCCGGCCACCAAAACTTGAGTTCTTTATCTTGTTGAACTCGTATTAAGGAGTAGAACACGCAGCAAAAGGACCCATACCAGAAGTGAAGCTTTTGACTTCGAACGGAGCAACTATCGGAAAATTTCGGTTTTCCGGCGAATCGGACTGTTTTTAGGTATTTTCGACCACTTCCACTTGTTTTCTTACTTCATGCTAGTTATGAAAGTTGCTCAAAATGATGAAACGAGGAGAATAAGCTCAGCCCCGACACCATTGGTGGTGGTCGGCGGCGGCTCTGCTCTAAATTCCAGCAGCCCTTTCCGGCCACCTCCGGGGGTACCATGAGTTGTTTCTGCTCATTTTTAGATTCTACATGTAGATACGATCATTTTGATATATAGCATATGAATTTTGGATATCGTATGAATTAGTTATGAATTTTACGATTTCGATTGATTTCGATTGATTTTGATCGCTTGATTTGTGATCTATGAAGTTTGGACCGTCCGATAGAATTCTAGTTTTGATATAATGATCGTAGGACTATCCCGACGACTTTGTGTACGGGTGAAGATCCGACCGTTGGATCTTCATACAAGTGTGTTTTTGAAATTATACGCTAAGTTAATTATCGTTTTGATTAGGTGTTTGACGGATTTGTTAGCGGACGATTGTGAATCGTATTTTGGGCTGTAAGAAGACGCAGCGGGAGTTTAGAGGTGAGTAAATCTCACTTGGTTCATTTACGAACCGAATTTCCTTAATTACCCAATTTATTTGTTATATGCGAGAAAATGGTTTTAAGAAATGAGTGTTTAAAGTATACTAAAAATTAATTTCTTGATTTTGCATCGTGTGAACTATAGTTGGTATTAGTGATCATTCCTGTGTGGATGGTTACGTATATATATTTACGTGATTATATATTGAATGGTGTGACATTGAGGTGTGGAATTGTGATAATATGTTGTTGATAAATGTTGATAATATGATTTTATTATGTTGTTAATATTTGATAAATGTTGGTGATAAGCATGTTGATTTTGTGAGTTGAATAGAAGGTAGAGAAACGTAGGATTCTGAGGATCGAATGGTCCAAGGATCTTTAGTTAATGATAACCGGAGTGTATGTGTTCTGAGGACATGGAGGTCCAAAGTTCGACCGTTAAATAATAACGGGGATATATTGTTCTGAGGACATGAAATGGTCCAAAGTTCGCGGGTTACTGAGTAACCTGGATGTACCGTTACTTGACCCTGGGCCAAGGTGTCAGAGGTAACGAGGCAGTTAGAGCTCTAACGTGGGGCCAAAGTGGCGATAGTTGTGATTAGGTGCCAAGTGGTGAGAGTTGTGATGTGGTCATTGCAGAAATGTGTTCCATGTTGTTTCCTGTGTGTCAGTTTGATGTTTCTTTGTGGTTGTTGAGATTATTGATTGTTTACTTGAGTTAAAAGAATTGTGATTTAATAAATCAACTGTTCATTTCATATTTACTCATACGAGCTTTCAGAAAGCTTACCGGGTTTTGTGTTGTTGCAATCCTGGTACACTATTCAAACGGTGTAGCGGATAATCCTGCAGGTCAGGATAATCAGGGTGGAGAGCGAGCTGCGTAGGGCAGCAGGGTCGAGACCAGCACTTGGTCTATTTTAGTGTGTTTTGTAGACTCTTATGAGCAGAACATTTTATTTATGTTAGTATTATAATAATTGACTCGAGAGATAGTTTGCTACGAGGTTTGTGTTATGGTTTATGAGATGTTGGTTTATAAAAAAATTCAGAACATGATTTGTTTAGTTGTATTCATGTTTCGGATTTGAATTTATTATTCGAAATTCGGGGCGTGACAGATCTCCACGTGGAGCAAGAACCCTTTGAAGTATTGTTAGTAAAAAAATTGAGAGAGTTTTTGAAGGAATGTATTTTGGTATGCCAACATACTAGTAAAGACGGTGTGTCTGAAAAAGAAGAATTGAGTGATGTATCTATTAAAAGAGAGAATGAAAGAGATGAGATACAAGAAGAACCATTGAAGGAGTGAGATTCAACTTGAAGCCATAGACAAAAAATGGAGTTAAGGGGTTGTTCACGTAATTGGTGAAAATGAAGTCACTGCGGCAGAAGGAACTGGTAAACTGAAAAGAATTTTGTTCGATTATGTGTACAGTTTCTTGAAGAGAAAACTGAGGCAAGGCGGTGAATTGCTTGATATTCCTCACAAGCGCATGCTAAAAGTGGGCATGACGTATGAACTGTAAAACAAAAAAAAAAACAAAAACATTGTTGAGATAAGCAAACGTACTTCTTGTTAAGGATTTTTTTTTTTAGCAAAATAAACCTAAAATTACATCAACGTAAAGGATGTTTCTATTCATACCTCTAACATTTGACCAAAAAAATTCATACATCTAATTTTGGTATTTGGACTTCCATTTCTAAACTTTTACCTTAAACTTCTAATTTTAACCCTTTCTTTTCCTCTATACACCTACCCTTCTTTCACCTCTACGCCTCACCGGAGTCACTTCTACCTCCAACCTCCACTCCAGAGAGAGAGAGAGAGAGAGAGAGAGAGAGAGAGAGAGAGAGAGAGAGAGAGAGTTTTGCCGCGAACCATATCTATAACTGAACCCATATATCTTAGCCCATGAACAGTGGAACAATGTTGCGTTGGTCTTGTTCTCATAATTCAATCCATTAATTAATTAGAGATAATAATTCATGTCATCGCATTCATAAGATTTATTATAAAGAAATTCAATTACTTGTTCTGTTGCTCTCCAACAAAATTCAAAACAATCCAACTATTGTCAGCCCTAGAAATATTTAAGGAGTTAAAGTGAAATTGTTCGAGATTTAATTTGTATTTTCGATAAATGTTAAGGACACTTGAAATAATTTTTTGAATTTCAAGGAAGTTAAATTCTCAATTTAAATGTTTTATAATAAAGTATTTGACACGACAAGTTCATGAGGTATGAAAATTCTTTACTTTTCAAGCTCTACACGTTGGTATACATGATTTTTTTTTATTTCGGTTAAATTGGGAAGAGTTGCCATTTTAGGTGATTTCGGCCTTCTTCGTGCAAAGTGGCAGTTTGACTTTTCAAGGTTGCTTCTGATCTTAATGCGTGTCTATGTATGACTGTTGAAGCTTAGTTATGATTAAAATGTAGATGCGGAGAAGTAGATGAGAACTATGGAGACCCGTCACCTCTCTTCAAATTTCACAGTGAAGGATTGATGAGTTCTAGTGGAAGAGGTTTAGATATGACGATTTTTATCCTAGAAGAAATTGGATAAAGGTAGAAATTCTGGAAAATAACTCTTACCTCAGTGAACAATTGTTCCTGCAATTTGAATGTCAATGGAATTTGTATCTGAACATATATTTAATTGTTGAATTAACGTATCGTATTGAATAAACATGACAATGGCTGAGTTGATATTTGTGGCATGTTACAAATAGTTAACGTGATGTGATCTGGGAAGAAAGCTAATGAGCATGATGAATTTGTTTGATATTAAGCAATGGTAAATGGTGATTGGCATTTTGGTACATGGTCTTTGTCGAAACTACTAATCAAACTAGTTAAAAGTGAATAGAGTGAATTTGCTGTAGGTAGTTCAACTGAAAACTTGTAGTTTTCACCTTTTTATATGTTTTGGAATAAATCGTTTTTATATACTTTTTCCAAATGGTTGTTATTTTATTTCTCAAATTTAATGAAAAAAAGAAGCCATAATTAATTTAGTCATGGTCTCTGTTCCTCATTATTGACCATGGCATTTTGGGTCCTTCAGGTTGAGACAAATTCCAAAAAGTCTATATTTTCAAAGTCTTGTGGCTGTTCCCAACCTTTTACCTGGAATGGCTACATCCCAGACCCAATGCTTTGCCTCGCAGATGATGGAACAAAGATCAGAATAGTACTCTTCAATTTTCGAAGGGCCCACTTTAAGCCCATGCTCCCTGCTCGGACCAAAAGAAAATAGAACTTTAAGCCCTTACAGTAATGAATACCTTACCAACCATAATTTGAATATCATCATAACTATGGCACAGGGAGACCAACAGTTAATTGCCTTGCTCATGATTTGCTAGCCAATAAATCTGGCAAGGAATAGTTACTTTATATGCCACATTATTAATTCTTGGAGCATCTCCACTTGCCATATTGGCATATTGAAGCCAAGTTGAAATTTATATTATGGCAAATTGCTTAATCATTCTATGACATTTATGTCATTTCTATCTAATAGAAAAATATATTGCAAAGAAATTAGTTAGTTTAAAAAAAAATTAATGTACCATAAATTAAGTATTTACCTAATATGTGAACATGAAATTGTTTTAATTTTTCTTCTTGAAAGAAGATGAATTTAATAAATCAATAATAATTATAATTGTTTAGAATAATATTTCAGCCGATTTTGATAGCAACTACATATCAATGCATGTGATTTGAAATGAATATTAAAGGACATACTAGAATGTGTACCACACTAACGATATATATTATACAAGCACAACGTTTTTAATGGAAAACGGAATATACCTAATTAAATTTGGGTAAAAGCTAGAGGTAAAAACTCAGTACCTATGCCAAATATAATTACCAACAACACAGGTCATAACTATTGTCATCATCTTGAGACTGACTAGCCCGACTAATTTTGTAGACTTGTCATGATCATGTACCATACCAACACGATAGCGCCCATAATCAAAGGGGGATCAGAGAGGATTTGATTTGTTTCAACCCGATTTGAATAAAATGCTGATTTGCATTGGATTACCGCAATCATTTCTTCCTATGGATCGATAACCACTAACTCTACGATACTCTTTAATGAGTCTTAGAGCAAGTGCAGTGTGCATATTACAATTGCGGCAACTGATATACACCGTGTTGGGTTAAGGATATTGCTAATCAATTTATCGGACTTATGCTTTCCCTAAAGTAGTTATTAGAGCAAATGCACCATGAACCAAAGGCAATTGCTGATTTGCCAACCAATTAGTACCACCAATCCACTATTCATCCTAAATTGGCAATTGCCTCTAGCTTATACAATGCACCAATGAAATGCAATTTGCCTGCCAATCCACTATTCACACTTCAAATTTGAATAATTGATTAAACTTATAATTTAATTGAGTAAACAATTAACAATTAGATTAATCATACAATGTTAATTTAATAAAAAATTAATGCATAAGTTTTAAAAACAAATAAAATTGTATATCAAGTATAAATATCGTTCCAGGAAAAAAAAAAGTTATCGTTATGATAAAAAAAATATCTATGACAATTGATAAGATTATCGACCAATCTTCATTTGCCATGTGTTGACTTTAGATACATTTTTCTTACAAAAAAATATATATGATTTCTGATAAGATAATCGTCCAATCTTCATTGGACACGTGTGATATATGTAGGATAAGATATCATTATCTTCATTGGACACGTATGATTTCTTATAAGATATCGTTATCTTCTGAAAATATATGTAAGATATGTGATAAGATTTTCAACCTATAAACGTGACATATGTACGTATCCTAACTTTTTATCTTTCAATATTGGTAATAAATCAGACTCCATTCTCTGCTCACACATTCCTTTCATTCTACACATACATTTCTTTTGAAATCTATCATCTATCTCATTTCTCTTTTTCCAATGGAAGAATTGAACAAATGGTTGTTAGAAAGGGAGCGTGAAAATATGGAAGAGCTTGAGCGGATTCAAGCTACAAACTCTCAAGCGGTTGCAATGGTGGCGCAATATCAATTATCAGAGACATCTAGAAGGCGTGGTTCAAGACCTGGCCGTACCCCAAATGTCAAAAGACATAGAGAAGTCCGAGTTCATTTTCTCTTGGAGGATTATTTTGTCGAACGTCCAGTGTACGACGAAGCAGGCTTTCGAAGGAGGTACAAAATGCAAACACATGTCTTCCAATGCATAATGGAGGATCTTTGCAACCTCGATAGTTTTTGGGGGAAAAATGGGATTGCTAATTCGAGGTTCCTAATTTTCTTAGGGCACCCAACAACGCACTTTCTCTGATAGGTCTTTTATTAACTTATTTGCTTTTAGAGTGGGCAAATTCATCCCAGTTATTACGAGTGAAACTAGTCATATGTTTATTTTGGTCACTTATGTGAGGATTCTCTCTAGACATCCTTAAAACAAATTCAGGTTGAGAATTATAACCAATTGAACTTGTTGGCTATTTTGGCACTTCCTTCTCTAAGGATGATATAAAAAGTTCCACCCCTCCTCAGTGAAAGAAGACTCGTCATGGTCATTGTAATACCCGTAATTTTCATTTTATATTCGAGTAATTGTATTGAACGATTATTGTGTGATTTCACGAATATTATTCGATAATAATTCACTTTTGAATTATCGAAGGTTCGAAACGATTATTTTTAACGAAAAACTCGAAATGCTCGGTTTGAGAAATCGACTTTTTCTACGTGCAAAATTTGGGGAAACTTCCTTCCTGAAAGTTGTAGAGCTCGTCGATACGAGTTCGTGCGTATGCGGAACACATTATCCAGATTTTTTTTGAATTAGTTATAGAATTTAGAAATTATTTCTATTTTGGTATAAATAGAAAAAAACCCTAGCTATTCTCAGAAGATTTCCATTTTGGTCCGGTCTCCTTCCATTTTCGGAATGTATTGTTCATCATCTTCCTCCTCCGTTCCTCGACCGAAAACGACCGAGAGAGAGAGCAAGTTCACCATAATCATTCTCCCTCCACAGATCACCTCTCGACCTCAAACCAAGTCCCAGGTGTTCGTCTCGAGTTGCTCTACCTCCTGGACGGCGTCGCTTCCACCTAGAATGCCTCCAGCTCCGCCGAAACAGTCGGACCTGAAAACAAACCAAACCAAGCACCTTGCGTTTTCGACCTCCAAACCAAGTGAAACTCCTCCCTCTACATCAACTCAACCTCCTGAAGCTCCCAGAAGCAGCTTTACAAGGCGAACGAAACTTTCTATCCAAATATCTTGAGCTATACACGATAGTTTCTTGTGATTCTTGGCTTGTTGAGTTTGCAAGGAAGTTCTGAACAAGTTTCCAGAATGGATCGAGGCGTGAGGTTGCAGTTTTTACGTCGGTTTCAAGCTCGCCGGTTTCTGGAAAATTTCCGGCCCCCGACTGTAATTGGTACTTTTCAATCAATTCCCGTCATTTTTTGGTCTTGTACTAGTTATGAAAGTTGCTCAGAATGATGAAACGAATGAGAGAAGCGCGGCCCCGACACCATTGGTGGTGGTCGGCGGCGGCCCTTTTCCGGCCACCTCCGGAGGTCTAAAATTTGGTTTCTATCCATTTTATGATTCTATGTTTCAATACGATCATTTCGGCGTATTATACGCATTTTTCGGATATCGTATGAATTAGTTATGAATTTTGTGATTTCGATCGTTAGATTTTTGATCTGTGAAATTAGGACCGTCTGATGAACTTATAAATTTGA
The DNA here is from genome assembly GCA_025331145.1 of Rosa persica. Taxonomy (NCBI): domain Eukaryota; kingdom Viridiplantae; phylum Streptophyta; class Magnoliopsida; order Rosales; family Rosaceae; genus Rosa; species Rosa persica. The sequence goes on along the minus strand of WFKR01000002.1, from coordinate 39,640,742 downwards.
TATGATGATCATATGACTGTCCCAGAGGCTTTGTGTGGTCATGGGCGAAGATCCGACCGTTGGATCTTCGTATATGTGCAAAACGGTAATTAGGGGAGCGATTCGTGAGAATCCGCTCGTCAGATTTTATTATAAATTAGAATCCGGCAGTTAAATAGTATTTCAATTATGTTTTGGAATTATTGGCTAAATTCAAATCACATTTGATTAGGTGATTGACGGATTGTAATTGAGTGGGCTATTTCGGCGTTATTTATATTTGTATTGAAGACGCAGAGGGAGTGTCGAGGTGAGTAAAACTCACGTGGTTCATATTACGAACCGAGTGTTTTAAATTTATTTATTTTTGGTAATTATGTAAAAAATATTTGCTTATTAAATATTTGTTTTAAAATTTCATGGACTTGAATCACTACGGTCCATAGGTAAGTAAAATGAATTTTAATTATACAAATGAATTTCACGATTTTCTTGTGTGAACTATAGATGGTATTAGTAGTCATTCCTGAGTGGATGATTACGTGTGTGTATATATATATATTTACGTGAAAAATATATATTGATGATTGGATTGTTGAGTGATGACATGATTGAGTTGAATTGTTGAATTGATTATATTTCAATTGTGTAATTTCATAATAATATTGGGTATCTTGGTTGGGTTGATTTCAATATGTGATATTACATGTTGTGCTCATTTATGGGTTTAGGTCAACGTAGTGACCGGTGTGGGGTAATCGGACACTCTAATCCTGGGTGGATGATGAGATACGATTGGTTGAGTATGTGAAATTATCGGACGTTCTAAATATGTATATAAGTATACATATTGATGAAATACGATAATGATAAATATGTCGGATGCCATAACCTAGGTCAGGTGACGGATTATGATTCAGTTAGAGCTCTAATCTGTCAAGTACCGTATTTTTATAAATATGATGTTGAGGTATTGTGAAGAAAGATGTGAGTTGGGGTTGTCTTGATTTATTGATTTGGTATTTGATTGAGATTGTTAGTACTTCGTGGTTGTGGAAATGGTTGAGTGTTGACTTGAGTAGAATTGATTATGATTAAATTAAACAACAGTCTTTTCTTTTACTCATACGAGCTTTCATAAGCTTATCGGGTTTTGTGTTGTTGCAATCCCGGTACACTATTCAAATGGTGTAGCGGATATTCCTGCAGGTCAGGATAACCAGGGAGGTGACCGAGCTGCTTAGGTGTTACAGCATTTATTGTTATTTTATTTAGTTGTGAGGTGTGTATGCTCATTTAGAGCTTTACAGTTCGTTTTGGATTTGAGTTGTAATAATTAACCGAGACTAAATTCGGTTTTGATTTTGTTTCATGTGGTGAGGTTGTTAAGAAAAGAAATTTTCAGGATGATTATTTTAGTTGTGGTAATTTTCATGTTTCGGATTTTGAATGTTTATTCTAAAATTCGGGGCGTGACAGTCATTTTGCTGGTAGGAAAATAAACCTTTAAAAAAAAAAAATCTTTAGCTCACCTCATCCTTACATATGTTAGTGAGAATCGAACCTCTGACTATTACAATATTATAATTATAATTTACTAACAAGTCATAGCTCACCAATATAAACCTAAAATGAACGTGGTTGCAAGCAATATCAAGCTCAAAATTGATACGAATTATCAAAAACATAAATAAAGGAACAAACAAAGAGATGAAGCCAGTCATGAATCTTTATTGACATACCAAAAAAAATTATTTATTTAGGTAATAATCTCTTTTGCGTGCTCCTTTAAATGAGTTATCTCTATTACTGTAAATGGATATTTTTAGTGTCAAATAGCTTCACCAAATTTTAAAATGCCCATATTATCCTTACATATCATAATTATCAAATTAAGCTAATAAAAAAATAGACAAAAGTGTGATATTGAAAAAGTAACCAAACCACCATTATTCTATGTTGAACAAAAAAAGCAACCACTAATCTTTTTAGTTGACTCATTTTTCACTAACATCTCACCTACGAGAAATGCAAGCACGTTGCTAGTTATGTATAATGTCGCACATCTTAATGAATGAAAGAAAAAACTTTAGCAATGTATTCTCTCATAGAAATTCAATGATTAATAGAAAATATTATTTAAGGTAAAACCCTTCTATAGTACCTGAGATATGGTGAATTGGACATTTTGATACATAGTCTTCAAAGAGGACAATTTGATACCTGAACTTAGGCTCCGCTTGACACTTTGGTACTTATGTTAATTTGATACCTCTATTATGTCATCTTTAACATAACCCAAAAACATTAATTAGTGTTCATTTTCTCCCAAATGACCCAAAAAATGATAAAGACCCAAGGCTGATCACAAAACTCATGTTTTTTTTATCTTGTTTTTATACAATTTTATCCTTACATTTAACTAAAAAAATTGATAGAAATATCAAACCGTCAAACGGAATCTAAGTACATGTATTAAATTGTCTTTTTTTGAAGACTAGTTATCAAAATGTCCAATTGACCATATCTTAAATATCATAGAAGAAATTTACCCTATTATTTACTAAACATCAGTCCCTTTTGGCTGATATTCACCAATTACCAACATAGTTCAATGAGCTTTCTTTTAAATTTGGTGCCGGTGCCCCCATAGCCATAGCTCATGAAAAGTTAACATTATTTTATTATGGTGCGATTAAGCCAGAAACTTTACTGGGTACAGACAAATCATACACATTTTCACGTAAGAGATACTGGGGCACTTCCCAACCGTCTGATTTCCAATCTCTCCTCTTCTACTACTTTGCCTAGACCCTAAAACCCTATTTTACGATCCACCCATCCCTGCATCCTAGGCGCGTGCAGAAATCCCTCTGTCCGACCTCCCAAACAGACGAGCGACTGAGCACCAGTCAATGGAAGTGGCGCGTGAGCGTCCATGTTAAACCCTCCCCTCACTGACGCACGCGATTGTGGAGGGCACAACGCGCACCCGGGCTTCATAAAATGCGGACCCCGGCACATTATAGCTCTCTAAATAGCAAAAATTGCCGCTTTTGGTATTGTTTTCTGTATTAGTACTTAAAACACTGTTCAAACCTCACCACCTTGTCCACCAACCCCCCCCCCCCTCCTCTCTCTCTCTCTCTCTCTCTCTCTTCACTCTCAGTCCCTCCCTCCCTCCTTCGTTGCCTCACCCACTCTGCTGGCGTTCTCATCATTTCGCCATTGAAGCACCTTTTGGACTCCGAAATCAAATTTGGTGTTCTCTCTTGCTTCTCTCATCATCATCATCAACCTTGAGGTATACTCTCTCTCTCTCTCTCTGTTTTCACAAGCTCCACATTCGTTTCTAGGCTTCGAACGCTCAGGTTTTTCTGTTGAACGACCCAAACGGGTTTTTGCTTTGTTTCTCTTCTCTGCATTTCTCTATTTTGTTAGTTTTTCTTCTTCCGATTTTTGTTTATGGCGTCTCTGTGTTCATCACATTTTGGTTTGTTTGCACAGTGAGAGAATCATATATCGATTTTTTTTTTTTTTTGAATTTTTTTTCCGTCAAAATCAGAGTTTCCTGGAACTTGAGGATTCATAGTGGAGTCTTTGTCAGACTGGTGTTGGTATTCAATCTGCTAAAAATGATCATAGCGTACTCCAGTGTCTTTCCTTTTTGTTTTTCCAATTTGGTATAGTCTGGTTAGATTCAAGTTTCAACACCGTGAAAGAGTTGGTCATAAAGTTAATACATGGTCCCCTTCCGTGTTGCTATTTTTTGGCGATGATTTGTGACCTAATGCATGTATCTGTCTTGTTTAGGCTGGTGTGGAAAAGGGGTCATGGGGTATTTCTGAAAAGATGAATATGGAACAAGATTCTGAATTTAAGTGGGGTGAAAGACTTGGAGTTGGTAAGACAAACAAGGATGTCCAGTTCTACCAGTCTTTCACATTTCAGGGCGTGGAGTACTCCCTCTATGATTCCGTACACCTCTACAAGACTGGCGCTTTGGAAACAGACATCGGTAAGATTATCAAAATATATTCCACAGCAACTGAAAAGAAGGTTAGGATTGTGTGGTTTCTTCGGCCAGCTGAAATTTGCAACTTTTTGGGTGATTATGAACCACACTGGAAAGAGATTTTTTTAGCTTCTGGCGAGGGTACAGGCCTCTCCAATCTGAATCCTCTGGTAAGTCAAATTTCAATAGAATTATTCCTATTATTCTTGATTTTACTGTTGTTTTTCTCGAGGATTGGTAATTTCTGGTGTATCATTTTCTTTATTAATAAGACTTGTTTTTCTTATGGAGAAATGGGCTGATCAATTCTCATGATAATCTTTTGGTGAGTGAACTTATAGGTGGAATGGATAAGGTCTAAGTGCATATTTGATGTGGAGTAGTTTAACTTATCTATTGCTAGCAATGGAAGTGATTAGATATGGTACTAGTGTAATATGTTAGTATGCAAGCTTAGATAATCCTTCCATGCAAACGGAAACAGAGGACTGCGGAAATGAGGTGATATGACAATTTGGTTTTTGATTTTTTCTTGGGAGGGCGGAAAAGGGAAGAATGGGTGTTGATATGCGGTTAGCTTGAGAGAAGTGATGCGCTTGCGCGCGCGCACACACATATTCATAGGCATATATCTCTGTAATCACTACTCTATAATAAGGACTCATAAGGACTTTTATATTCAACTGTTAGATGAGTACTTGAAGTTGATATTTTACACTTTGCCAAAAAAAAGTTGATATTTTACACAACTCAGACGGTTGACTTTAAAAGTCCTTATTATAAGGTCTGCGGGTGAAACTCTCCCTATATATATATATATATGTGTGTGTATATATATATGTATGTATTTTGTCTATATATATATATGTATGGAACGTGGTAATTCTATTATCAGATGACCTCTCAGCCGTTTTGCCTTTTGTTTCCTTGACAGTTATAATATTTCCTTTGTCTTTCTTCAATTAAATATGGAATGGTTTTTATGTACAGTTCTGCAAGCATACAGAAAATTAATACATTGATTTTTAAAATACTAATTTCAGGAAGCAATTGTTGGAAGGTGTAATGTTGTCTGCTTATCAAAGGATACAAGGAATCCTCGTCCCTCTAAAGAAGAGTTGAGAACGGCCAACTACATTTTCCATCGTACTTTTGATGTTGACAGGCGCAAAATATTGCAGAAGTTTCCGGATCAAATATGTGGAATTAAAGGTTAGTCATCTATATCTGGAAATTATTTAATCGGACTGCTTTCTGCTGTAAACCTTTTAAATGAAATTAGGATGCTTAAGTTGTTAATCAGACTTGCATTTGATTGTGTTATCTAAGATGCGTATTTTCTATCAACTATTGGGCAGCAGTTTTCTCATATAGTTGTGGGTATTAAAGAAACAACTTTCTACAGTTTCCATTCACTATAATCTTGATATAGTCACTTTCAAAGCCATGTTTTCAAAAAGGCAACAAGCAGTAAAGTCAGTAACTTGTTTACAAATCAGGTAGCAGTTAAAAGGAGTCTTGCTACAATGCATTTATCTTAATTGTAGACTTGTAGCTGAGAGCATTTAAGCAATTATTGAAGTTTGGCATATTGCCAGCAATTGTTTTTGTCTGTTGTTCTCTTCTTTTTCACTTTCTTTTTGCTGTCTCTTCTTTTCCTTCTTTTCCGTTTTGCTTCCCTCTTTTTTGCCTTTTTTTGTCTTTCTCCTTTTTTCCTTTAGCTGTTCCCCTTTGATCTTTTGTTGTCTTCCTTTTCCCTTCCGTCTATATGTTCTCTCCTTCTTGTAAAAGATTATTAATTGAATCATATCAAAAGAAGAAAAGTTTGCTCCATCAGATATGTTTTTTTCTACAGCAATAGCTTCAACTCTGAAGGACTGCTATCAACAATCAAATTGTCCTCTGTTACCAAAAAAAAAAAAAACAAAAAACAATCAAACTCTGCTCATTTGGTCTTTAACTGGACAGAAAGTGTAAAGAAGCTGGGGAGAGAAGGCGAGAAAGTGGAAAGAAATAAAGAAAATATTTGTTGTTGCATGCTTGTGTGCTAAGCTCCCTAAGTTAGAAAGATAAGTGCCTCAATAATTTCTGACCAAATAAGCATTATTACGTTTTGATATATGATCACTTAAAAGCAAACTGATTGTGTGCTAAGCTCCCTAAGTTAGAAAGATAAGTGCCTCAATAATTTCTGACCAAATAAGCATTATTACGTTTTGATATATGATCACTTAAAAGCAAACTGATGTGATAGATCTTGGTCAAAAGTGGGGTTACATGTACATATTGGGAAAACTGGAGAGATTTAACGACAACATGAAGTATATTTAGACAGCTGTCTGTAACAATAAATACAAACCATCAGGGATAATTCGTTCAACAGAAAATGAGGTTATTTTTCTTTAATTTTAAATACTGCACTATTATACCGATAACTTTGCTCAGATGCTTTTCCTTTGGTGGAAATTAATATCTATCTTGGTCTTCAAATATTTTGAATGCGATGCAGTGGAGAAATATTTTAACAGGCGAAAACAGCAAAGGCTCACCAGGATGGACCAAGCTGGACCATCAAATGTGCCTTCCAATTCACAATTGGACAAAGTGGTGGCATATCCAGTTAAAAATGGGAAGCCTAGTAGCAAATCAATCCCTATAGTCAAAGGTGATTTCTGAGGATGCCAACTATGCATGTTACATTTGAATTCAACTGATTAGATAAAAATCATATTTGTTTCTCGCATATGTAGAATCGGAGAATCGGACTCGTCCAGAATTGAGAGACCAAACTAGACCATCAAGTGTGCCTTCCAATTCACAATTAAACAAAGTGTTGTCGTGTCCACTCATGAATGGTAAGCCTAGCAGCAAAGCGGTCCCAATAGTGGAAGGTGATTTCTCCGAATGCCAACTGTGCCGAATGGTTTTGAATTTGACTGATTACATGGAAATAATATTGTTGCTTTTTCTTCCAGTTAAAAGAAATACAGTGGACCCTTTACTACCACCTGTGAGCACACCAGATACCCGTCCTTATAAGAAGATGAAAACTGCAGATAGTAGACAGCCAGATATTGTAAGTATATAGTATTTGGAGTTGTATTTTCCATTTCCTCCTTGTCATGCCTTTGATTCATTTTCATTATACAGTTTGATCGCTGTTTTTACATTTTACAGATATTACTGTAAAAAAGAGTAATATTAAATGTATGCCTGTGATGTGAATGCCCTTTTTAAAGGAATTTTCTGGAAATATAATGGTTCTGTTGAGAAATATAAGCTTAGAATCTCAGTGTATAAAATAAAATCCAGGGCCTATTGTTATAGTGAATTGGTTTTAGGTCTATGTTCTAGTTTTAGCGTGGAATCTGAGCTGAAGATCTAAATTCAGATCCATGCAATCACGACTTCCCAAAATAAGTTGACTCCACATGCTTGGCTCTAGTGGTGGAAAGGCTCACAATTTTGGGGAGTGTTAGAAGATAATATAATTGTTGTACCACATCCTAGTAGCCTAAACTTCTCTGAAGACAGATGCACACACAAAGCTGATCACAGGTTTGTGATAGTTAATTGGGCTAGATGTTAATTTCTATTATTTTGTTAAATGCAGGATAAGAGTGGTTGGTTCAAGCCAGGAGTGAGTTTCTTATCCTAGTACTTTTTGTTGAATTCCCATTTGCTGTTGAATCTTCATACTAATTTGTTGTTGGCTATATGTTTGTCTGGTAAAGCTTTTCGCATTTATTGTGCAAAACTATTTCTTTTTATGGAGACAAAATATAAGTTTGAATTATTAGAATAAACAGAAACCTGTGTTAAGACCACGTAGGAAAGTTTCTGAGTGTGGTAAATATTGAAATTTCCCTTGATTTTAAATTGTTTCTTCTTGTTAAAACAGAAATACTATTCCTAACATCGTCTAACCTGGTTTCGATGACAAATGTTCTCTTTGAGAAGACAAAGACAAACGCAAAGATTACTGCTTTTATTATTGTTATATTTCAATAAATTAGTACTGAAATATGGAAAGAAATTATTTCATCACTGTAAACTCTTAATAAGATGCTGTTAACATTAGTTATGAAATTATTAGGGTAATTTTTTTTTTGGTACATATTATTAGGGTCATTTAAGGGCTACTGTTCTATGGAAATTTTCAGTTGTCCCATGTGGTTCCATTGTTTACACCTTATGCTTAGGAACAGTGATTTTTTTTTTGGAGGAGCAACAGTGATTAATGTTGTAGTGTTAGGCACGTATTTAAATTAAGAGACGAGAAAGGGAGGATCTGGTGGGGCCACACGGTCCTTGACAGCAAACCTTTTTCTTTTCTGAAGCCCAAAATCCCTCAAAACCTGTTTTGTGGCCAGACTCGAACCTTGGGGCCTCCAGCCGTACCATACAATCTCAAGGAGACAGAAAATTCTAGGAATTGGTAAGGACCGCGAGGCTGTTCAAATCCAGACAACATGGGAGCAAAGTAGCATACCATGGGACTGACTTTTTCTACTAATCCCTTGTTGCCGTCCTGGTGTGCAAAATTACCTATATATAATTATTACTTAAAATGAGTACAATTTAATAAAGTTATTGTTTTAACATGGTAAAAAATGGTAGATTAGGTTATCTGATGGTGCCTATAGTAGAATGGCAGGTTGGTAGCTCTATGTAAGGAATTATAGACATTAGGTATCCGAAAATGAGAGAGTCAGGGACTTCGGATTTTCTTTAGACACTCAGTTTTAAGGTGTGAACCACCACTCTTTTCCTTTGCATTTGTTCAGTTATATATATCATTAGGTTTTCCTTTTCAAATTTTGCAGTTTTGGGAGGAAAGACTGCGGACAGCTGAAGGTAATGGCACCTTGCTCTTACTGGACAATCTAGATCCATCCTTTACATCCTCCACAGTACAGGTACTTCTCCTTGATGCATATATAATATCGGAGGTTTACAAGATAGTAAAAGAAATTCATTGGAACCAGATGTAGATGAAAAAAGTGTGAGATGCATTGTGTATCTTTTCCAGTTATCATTTTGAAAGGGACATTCTGTATAAAACATCCCTTTTTTATTCAGGATCTAGTTTGGGCTGCATTCAAGCAGATGGTTGAGGCAAAAATGATACCATGCACTCCTTTTTCTAACCCACGCTATGGTACAGCAGCGTCGTGTGGCTATTTACATATTAAGTGAATGATTGCATGTACTATATAGTTGCTGATCATTCAACCGTTCAAGTTAAATTTTAATGTTGGACTAGTTACATTTATTCTTTCATGGCCTTGCAGGAAAGGCTTTTGTTATATTTAAGTCATCAGATGATGCTGAGTTTGCTATAGTCGAGTTAAATAGGAGATGCCTGACTCTGGCAGATGGGAGGTAGTTATACTTTCACTTCTTCGTTTACAATTATGGAGCACGATTATTTTATTTAAATGTGAATAGCTGATAGGAATGACTATCATTTTACTTTTGACTCATTTCCGAATATTTCTTCTTCTTTTTTTTTTGTTTCTTTTTCTCATTTCTACATGGATGCTTGTCATGTTTTTTATGGTAACTTATGGTATCAGATGCAAGTTAATTAGTCGCCAATACGATGCCTCTGTTTGTCATTTTTGGTCATTTTATTCCGACAATTAAAGTTAGTGATAGTCGTTATATTGTCTATTGACTCTGAGCTCTAGAGTCAAAAAGCTCACTACTAACTTGGTAAAATTTATGAATTACTTAATTCCACCCAGGATGATCTAAGACATGTATTATATTATGGCTTTGTATTTGCAGACCTGTCATCGGTACCATCTGCAGAGGGACTCTAAAAGTGCCTGACAAAACATCCAGATTTTTTGGACATCTGACGATTGACAAACATCGGCTTAAAAGCCAACGTGAAGAGATGGTAACCCCCTTGCTTAATCATGATTTTTCTTTCATACAAATGCATATAATATATATAATATATAGAGCGTTGCTCACCTAAGGAACATTTTTTGAGGGACTGTAAGAGATAAGTGCATCTGACGGCAGATGATAAATGTATATTTTTAAGTTGTTATAATTTCAGCATTTAACTTTAATACATGTGGTTAGGTGAGCAAGACTAAATATATGTGTGTGTGTCTCTGTCTGTTCCTTAAAAACTGTCGCTTAGGTGAGCAAGACACACACACACACACACACACACACACTTAAGGGATCCTTTTTTTTTTTGGCTATTTTAAGGGATCCTTTGTGGGATCCATTTTTCGATTGCATTGATGATCGTTAAGGTATCGAACTAGATTAAATCAATGGACGAACCGAATATGTCCAACCTGAACCGTTCGTGTTCATAATTGTAAATCACATTTATAAATGCCTCAATGATTATTAATTTGGCTGAAAATTTACATAGATGATCTACTGACATATACCTAAAAACTGAACGGTTGAGATGTGAATATGTCCTCGAAAAGTGGGTATGATAAACAATCCCTTGAAATGACCAAAAAAAAAAGGGGGGATCCCTCACTAGAATGGTCTTGACACACACACACACACACAACGCTCTTCTGTGAGTGAATCCCTGTTTTGGCCATTTGAAGGGATCGTTTATTAGATCAACTTTTCGATCACATATTGAGATCTCGACTGTTCAGTTTTTATGTCTATATGAGTATATCACTTATGTAAATTTTCAGTCAAATTGACAGTTAAGGTATCGAATTTAGATTAAATTAATGGACAAATCAAAACCTGTCCAACCTGAACCGTTCAAACTTATAATTGTAACCAGCATCTATAAATGCCTCAACGATTATCCATTTGGCTGAGAGATTAATTTTTTTTGGTCATTTGAAAGGATCTTTTGTGGGACCTATTTTCGATCATATACCGGTATATCGACTGTTCAGTTTTTATGTCCTAATGTGCATACCGCTTTTGGGAGATTAATTTTTTTTGGTCATTTGAAAGGATCTTTTGTGGGACCTATTTTCGATCATATACCGGTATATCGACTGTTCAGTTTTTATGTCCTAATGTGCATACCGCTTTTGCAAATTTTCAGCCAAATTGATTATCGTTTTAGATGTGAACTCCTTATTTTAAGAATTTGAAGATTTTTACTATTTTAAAATAGTATGTGATCTAATTCAATGATTTTAACTGTTAATCCTTTATATTACTATGAAAGATTTGTGTCTACAAAAGTCAACTAAATCCATAATCATTTGCTCATTCAAAATTGTGTAAATAAATGTAGTCCGTTAGATAAAATTAAAACGAATATTGTGCTAATCAAATAGTTAAACATTTTTCGATTTGGCAAATTTTTTGTAGGATTCATATATGTGTGCAACTATAGAATGAATGGTTTAGATTATTAAACTACATGCTAAAAATAAAAACATCCTCACATTTCTAGATCCCCCCTCTATATGCTCGTATATATACTTATATAGTTAACTATTTTATTCCTTTTGTAGAGAAAAGCAGTATCAACGTCGCACTTTGCTCAGCCCAATACAGTTGAGTATGATATGGCAATGGACTGGTGTTTACTGCAGGAAAGGTCAGATTTGTGGTGGAAGGCCTTATATCAGGACCATGAGGTGTTTTTATTTACTCTATTTCAACTTCGTTGCATTGCAATGATAGTTTCAGGACACATGCACTGCACACCAACCTTTTGTCATGAGGTTTTGTCAACATGTATGCCTCCAAAAAATGATGTTCTTTTAGCATTTCTTTTTTGGGCAGATGTTTTGTTGAGATTTTGCAATTGATCCAAGACGACATTAATTCCATTTTCAAAGCAGCATATATAATCTAACACTTCTAAGATTTGTGGTCACTATTTCTATATTTAAAAAAGCACTTAAAATGTAGTTTGTAGTTTGCAGTATATATAGAAAAGTTTTGACTCTTTAATTACAGCATGTGGTGGTTTTGAACAACCTAGTCCATAGTTTGTTCACTGCTTGAGGAGTTCCCACTCAAATTTGTGCATTTGACATTTATAGAGAAGAAATCCATTTCTTTTGTCAAATGTAGTTAACATTCTCCCCCGTGGAGCCTCCTCTGCAGGAAGAAGAGAAGGAGATAAAGAAGTTGGGAGAGCAAAAGGTCAAGTTTAATAACTAACATTGCAGTTCATAGATAAATTTGGTAAGATAACATCCTTAGCCAAAATTGTTATTGTGATTGCTGTTTATCATTGACTATCACACCTTTCACGTTTAAGTTTCACACTAATACTAAATTTACTACTCACATTTTGCAGGAGAAATTTTTTGTTGCCTGTGGATACAAAATTACAGTACAGTCAGATAGGGGTATCCCCAAAATTAGACAGCATACAAGGTGCTACCTAACTAGAGCTAGAGCTGTGTTTAGTAAATTCCATAGAATGGAAACCTCGCTGTGGTGTAATCTGTCATCTGCTCATCTCTAGTTTTGTTACCTTGGATGGAAATATCAGGATCAAGTTCAGTAGATATCATTTCTTTTTCTGGGAGTGGTAAGCCCAGAATTGATCAGATTCCTATTATGTGCCAGTTGTGGAAAATACAAGTTAAGAATATGATCCCAACTATAAATACCATTTTGCCTTTCATGGCTTATTTGTTAAATTTGCATATGGTGTTAACAGGATTTTTAGATTTTCACTCGAGTTTCTTCTTATTAAAGTAGAAAATGTATAGGTGGCAAAAATACCCTAATACTGTATTGAACTTCATCGATGGCTGCCTCCAATTTTGGCGTCCATGATCCAAATACCAACCCAAAAGTTTCAGTTCCTAACTTCCTACAGAATCATTATCTACTGAAGCTGACATGCTTCATTTGGCCGTGTCAAGGGTTTGATTATGCATCACTGTAATGTCCCCAAAGAAAGTAGTTATCAGTCTGCATTTTTATGTGGTGGTGGTGGAAGCACTAGAGTGATTTTTCTCGTCGTTTGCTCATGGTTTGGGAGCTCATACACAATTTTGATGGCCTCTGTTGCACCACCTCCATTCTTCTCTGAGGTTCAGAAGCAAAATCCGAAATTTCTATCCCAATCATGAAATTTCGTTCTGAGTTGCCAACTTGCAAGTAGCGTACGATCTTAACCACTAACATCTCTGTTTTGTTGGTTATTTAGGAATTGACATGATTGTTTAACTCTTTCACTACTAGTCTAGCTTTGTTGTCTTTTACTCAAGGAGAACATACATTTTCTCGTTGAGTTATGCAAAAACCAGTTTTATCTCTTATTCTGTATATACAGAACTGTTTTTCTTTGAATTAGCTACAATTTTCCATGGACAAGGATGCTATATGCGCCTCAAGGGTCAATTTAATTTTCGGAAACTTTTGCTGGTGCACCTCAGCACATCATAGTTGACCACAACCTTCTCTTTTCATGAAAATGTACTATAATATATATAAAAGAGAAGTTCTACAATTTCCCTAATGGGTAACTTGGAATCCAAATAACCTCCACTATGTAGTCATAAGGAGGATCGACTTGAAAGGTTAAAAGTTAAAAATCATTTTCACTTTATTACTACTTGGATGTTATATACAGAAAAGGGCAACACAGGCTTCATTGTTCGTCGTCGGCCATTTGGTAAGCAAATTGATGTTTATCCCAAGGGTGGGGTTACTAAAGCCCACCAAAGTATCAATCGGGCACAACCCTTCCTTGCAACTTAATTAGCTCAACCCCAAGAGTACGATTCAAGGTTTATTGAACAATTGAAGGCATGTGGTAGCAGCCCAGGCAACTCTCCACTCTAGAAATGACGATGCAAGGATCCCAAACTCGAGACGAGCAAGGTTTGTGTCTAGGAAAGATAGCGAGAGAAGCCCATCTAGAGCAGAAGTCTTCTATACCGGATTACTCGTGTAAAAAGAAAGCTTATTATGATAGTATGATAGTATTAAAGACCTAGAAACAGTTCTGTAAATATTTTGTTTGTGTCGAAAGAGAACCCTTCAGAGCCAAAGCGTAGAAAATTTTCACTCTAACTCAGAGATGATTTTTATCTTGAAGCGAGGCGTGTGTGTACAGCCGTCCATACATGGGATGGTGAGAATTATCTATTCAGGACAAAGGAATTCCATAAGATATGATGGAGACGGTCCATGCAATCATGTCCCATTTAACTACACTTATTTTTACCTTTCATCCCCTATAGCCGGCCCTAGAGCGACCCTAGGCCTCTCAAAATTAAGAAAGTTTAACCTTAATTCATCGTGAACTATCAAATTTTATAAGAGTCACGTGTAAAAGCTTAAGTAAATTAGATAAGAGAATTCGTATTCAGTAATTGAAGAAATTTATGGATACATTTGACAATCGTATTATTATGGTATTCATTTTTCTAGATGTCACACTCCACACCCTAGTCGGTAATTCCTTTAGACTATTCAATCAAAAATTTACACATTCTCGTCTTGTTGACTGCGTTATGTAGACCACAGTTGTAAAATCAATGGCTCACGGGAATTAGAGGATCTTTGTTTCCTTTTACTTTTCCAGCTAACACCATGAAAGCTGATTTGATATCTCCCACAAGGAACATATTAATTGAGTAAAAACAAAACCAGAATCCAAATGTGATCCGTTCATAAATACGCATAGTAATCTCTGGCGGGTGTTTTCAAGAAGACGTGGGTCTATAAAAGCGCCTTGATTATACATTTATAATTATTATTATTACGAGTGAAGAAGCAAAACGCTAAAACGACGCTGAGTGAAAGAAACACATACACGGACATTCAGACACTCCTCCTCAATTTTCTGATCGACATTCCGCACCATTTTCCGGCCAAACCTCCGGCCGGTCACTTCTTCGGCCTACCATTTCTTCCGGTGTGTCATCTTTGTTTCTTGTTTAAGATTCCAATGCAAACTAATTCTTGTATGTAAACCCTTCATTAGTGTATGTATTTTCTGTGTGTTCTTGTTTAGTTTCTTCAATGCATGGTTGTAATATAGGACGCTTTTTCTGATTCTGGTGGAGTTTTTGACTGTTCAAGGCTTATGCAATCTTGGGTTTTGAGGCATTCTTGTGTTGGATTCATGAATGTGAAAATAGAGAGATATTTGTGTTGTTCATGTTCTCTGTTTGTTTGGTTGCAAAGAAAATGCTGGGAGAACTTTGTCAATGCAGAGAAAAGTCTATTCCACTGATTGCGTTGTAGCTGCAGGCCAAAGAAAACTTTATTGGAATTCTTAGAAGGCAAAGCCAATGAAAACAAGAGAAAAAATGGGACTTTTCTTTCATGGTGGCCTTCTTTTATGTTACTACTTACTTGACCAAGATTTTGGGTTTTACCGACTGAGTTTGTTGACGTTCTTGTAGGCACTACCAATGAAAACAAGAGAAAAATGGGCATTTTCTTTCATGCCGGCCTTCTTTTATATATCTTCGTACTAGACCAACATTTTGGGTTTTGCCAGCTGGGTTTTGCCAGCTGAGTTTGTGATTTTCATGACAAAAGCTTGGTATATTAATGGTCTCTGTCTCTCCTTAAATTTTTCTGACAGTGGGATTTTTGTCAGAAATGGAGACCTTCAAAGCCCCATTCAGGGGTATTGCAAACGATATTCGAGGAAGAGCAGCATGCTACAAGAAGGATTGGATTGGAGGCATTCGTTCAGGAATCGGGTAATTTCCTTTGTCTTTTACTGGGTTCAGTTGGAATGGAGGCCTTGGAATTACTTTACTCCTTTTTTTTTTTTTTTGGGTTTTAGAATTTAAAGTTATCTACATGTTCATTCTGCTAGGATATTGGCCCCAACTACCTACATCTTCTTTGCTTCAGCTCTTCCTGTTATAGCATTTGGGGAGCAACTGAGTCGAGATACAGGTTTGTCAATGTTTGTCAATTTTACATCATATCCTGAGCATGTAGCTGCATATTGTAAGCTATAAGGCAAAGAAATCACTAAAAAACAAGTCTGAATTGGAGAATAATGCTTCAGTTGCTCTCGTCATCCATTGAACGACAGACACTGCTTAAACTCATTGGACTTCTTCTTGTGTAGATGGAAGCTTGAGCACAGTTGAAACATTGGCTTCTACAGCTATCTGTGGCATAATACACTCCATTCTGGGTGGGCAACCTCTCTTGATTTTGGGAGTTGCAGAACCGACTGTTATAATGTACACGTACTTGTATGACTTTGCAAAAGGAAAGGAAGAACTGGGACGCGAACTGTTTCTAGCTTGGGTTGGATGGTAATGGTAGAAATTTTTGTAGTTTGAGAACATTATGATTCAGGTTCTCAGAGGCAATGCAAGGCATGAATTTTCACTCTATGGACTTGAACTGTACAGGGTTTGCGTCTGGACATCCCTTTTGCTCATTCTGCTGGCAATATTCAATGCTTGTGATATCATCAATAAGTTTACGAGGATTGCAGGGGAACTTTTTGGCATGTTGATAAATGTTCTGTTCATTCAGCAGGCTATCAAGGTCAGTCTCACATTGAACGTAAGATCATTAATATTTTTACCTGATATATGTGATGGAAAGTAAAGTAACACAAGGTTGACGTTTCAATGGAAGGGAATAGTGACTGAGTTCAAGCTACAGAAAGGTGAAGATCTAAATGGGGGGACTTATCAACGTGAGTCAATGTACACAAATGGACTGCTGGGGGTCATATTTACTTTTGGTGTCCTCTATACTTCGTTGAAGACCAGAAAAGCAAGATCATGGTGGTATGCAACAGGTTTGTCACGAACACATAGAAACTTGGTTCTTATTATTAGGATAGCTGCTAATCTGGAATATGAAAATATTTATTATGTTTGTTGTCCAGGGTGGTTCAGAAGTTTCATTGCAGATTACGGGGTTCCTTTAATGGTAGTGTTGTGGACTGTTATATCATTCAGTGTACCACGCAATATTGTTCCCTCACAAGTTCCTAGAAGGCTATATAGCCCTCTAGCTTGGGATTCTGAATCTTTACACCATTGGTCTGTAATCAAGGTAACCTTATATTTTGTCATTGGTTGTTTGAGCTTTCAACATGAGACTTCACACGGTACTTCAAATTAATGTTTTATGAAAGAAGGCTTATGCATGTGTTTTGGGAAATGGCTGCAATTTGAAGACAAAATTTTCATTTTTGTTGCAGGATATGGGGAAGGTTTCTCCTGGATACATCTTTGCTGCTCTAATTCCTGCTCTGATGGTAGCGGGACTCTACTTTTTTGACCATAGTGTTGCTGCACAGATGGCACAACAAAAGGAGTTCAATCTAAAGAAACCTTCTGCATACCATTATGATATTTTGCTGCTGGGATTTTTGGTATGTACCAGAACCACATTTAAGATGAAGGTTCAGTTATGTCAGATTTGAGCACCAATAATTAAAACTTATGCTCTCTCGTGAAAATTGTCCCAGACACTGCTTTGTGGATTGATTGGGCTTCCTCCTTGTAATGGTGTCCTGCCACAGGCACCCATGCACACTAAGAGCCTTGCAGTTCTTAAGAGGCAGGTCAGTGTAGGATATTTCAATGAAAATGGTCACTTTCTTTATATTCAATCAGCTAAATGAGATCCTTGATTAATCTAATTTATATACATGCAGTTGATTCGAAAGAAAATGGTGAAGAGTGCTAAAGAAAGCATAAAACAGAAAGCTAGCCATTCTGAAATCTATGGAAATATGCAAGCTGTGTTCATAGAGATGGACAACTCGACTGCAGTAAATCTCTCGATCAGAACATCTTTCGCTTGAAATTTTATTAGCATCACCTTACCCTAAATGACATCTATCTATAATATGCATGAATATATATTTCATGCCTCCTCTAGTTCCCCAAAAACTTGAGAACATACCTTTAGTATAGCAAAACAATAAAATCTCCATGAAAGTAGGTCACAAGTCCTGGATGGTTCTGATTGCAGGATACTTCAGTAGTTACAGAGCTTGAAGACTTGAAGGAGGCAGTTATGAAAAGTGAACATGAAGGGGAGAATGCAAAAGATGCATTTGATCCTGAGAAGCACATTGATGCTTTCCTGCCTGTCCGGGTTAACGAGCAAAGAGTAAGCAATCTGTTGCAGTCACTTCTTGTAGCAGCATCAGTTTTTGCTATGCCAGCCATCAAGAAGATACCAACATCAGTTTTGTGGGGATATTTTGCTTACATGGCCATTGACAGTCTTCCTGGGAATCAATTCTGGGAAAGGTTGCTATTTCTCTTCATTGCACCTAGCCGACGTTACAAGTAAGTAAATATTCTTCCAATAAGCAGCATGTGCGTTAGCATATTTGTTTCAGAATTTAGTCTCAATCTTGTCTATATGCATCCTACAACCATGAAAAGTTTAAAGAAGCGAGTTCATTTTCTTTTTCCGGAGAGTGTAGTTTCCAAAATGAGAATCAAGTCACTGAATTCAATGAAATATAAGAAGAAGAAGAAAGTCAGCTGATTGAATACACTCATGAGTTCCCCACTAGGCCCAGGTTTTATGAAATTTAGCACACCGAGTGTTTCAGGCCAGATTTCAAAAAGGCCTCTTAGAAGAGCTACTATTATATCCGCCGTGTCAGTTAAACACTTGTGAATTTTAGTTACTAAGCATATTACTAATTCATATGTGAACCATGTTGGCAGGGTCTTGGAAGGGGTTCATGCTTCCTTTATGGAGTCAGTGCCATTCAAATACATTGCCATATTTACACTCTTTCAGCTTGTATACTTCCTGTTCTGCTTTGGTGTGACATGGATCCCCATAGCCGGCATTTTATTCCCCTTGCCGTTCTTCCTTCTCATAATGATAAGAGAGCACTTCCTCCCCAAATTCTTTCAACCACATCACTTGCAGGAGCTGGATTCAGCTGAATGGGAGGAAGTCACTGGCCCCCCGAGACGGTCTCTTAGCATCTCTACAAGGGTATGCAATATCCTTTGTCTCCATTATAGCCTTCAGTACTTTCTTATGGACACAGCTTCATCATCACCATGATCTTCCTTACCTCAGCTTTGTCCCATTAATTCAATCCTAACAAATGTATTGTGCTCTTTATTAGGAATTGGAAACTACAATCGAAGAAGGTGAAGTGGAGATGTGTGATGCTGAGATATTAGATGAGTTAACAACCAGCAGAGGGGAGCTGAAAATCAGAGGTAGCTTCAGTGAAGACAAACGTGGTCAGGTAAAATATCCACTTTTTATCTTCTTTCTTGTATACTTGAGGAGCACCTAAGCCTAATGGATTAAAGCAATTTTAGTTTATGGTTATTGTTTTAGACAAGGTAGTATGGTTGACATATATCGCCATATGTGTGTTTTTGCAGATTCACCCTCAAACTTTTGTCCAAACAGAGTGAAAGAAGAGCTGAATTCAAGAATATACGTGACAGAAATATAGATGGGGTGTAGGCGCATGAAATTTTAAGTTTAGTAGTGCGAATTTATACAAGAGTAGGCAGAGATAATACTGCAAGTTAGAATTGGTAGTAAATGTTGAGATTTTGGATGTCAGTATCTCAACAAATTCAATACATGCTTGGAGATTGATAGTAATTTTTTCACTTATAGGTAGAATTAATAAATTAATTAGTTCAAACACCTTACCAGCTAGCACTTGTAATTAGTAAAGTCCAATTTTTAGATACATTTTTTTTTTTTTTACCAGTACTAAAAAAATTTAGGCAAAAAATGGTGTGCAAGCGCAAACACACGATTAACAAAAGAAACTTGGAAATGACAAGTTTACTGACATGAAAAGGGCATGAGAAAATCTTTTATTTTGTTGTAGTTCATTTTATTTTTTCATTTTTCATTTACTACAAAAAATCAAATGACACGCACATAATATCAATAGTAAATACCAAATTAGCCATAACCTTAGCAAAACAAATCAATTCTCTTGCTCCAAGTTAGTATTCCCTTCTTCATACTCCAAAAAAAAAGAAAAAAGAAAAAAAGAATGATGCTTATGCACTTGTGCGCATAGTACCATGCTTTAAAGTTTTACTCTTTCTTTAAGGACAGTTAGTCGAGGTCGACTGATGAATTTGATTGAACTCTTTTGTCTCGATTCCGAATGAGTTTCTAATACAAATAGCATATGTTTGCAAGAAAATTTGTGATATTATTCCCATCAGTATGGTGACTTGGTGAGTATACATGTTAAAGAGAATCGTTTATTCTTGTATCAATTTCTTCTCTCCCTATTGATTTAAACATTGATTTACCAGTTTTTTCATTCCAAGTTAAGTACGTGCGATGAGTTATAGCAGCTAGAAAAGAAAAGAATACAAACTAACACTAGACAATTCTCTACTTTGTGACCTTTGCTACATTAGAAGACTACAAGGGTAACAATTTAAGTTACTTAGTTGGTAAGAAATTCTCATTAAAGTTGTTCCATAGACGATGACATACAGCATAAGTGTACTGTAGATTACTTTGTACTCCCTACAGCATTTTACAATGAAATGCACTAATTCTATGCTCCCAGATTTTGTGGGGTAGTATCGAAGAGTAGTTTAATCACTGTGCTTCATAGATGAATGTTGTGCCGTTGAAAGATAGAGAAGGTCATTGATGTAGCCATCTTTACACTTTCAATTTTGTGATGTTAGCTAATTAGGCTTAGTGAATTGTGACTAATCCAACATCTGTCCTAACTAAGCTTTACGAATTTTCAATTGTTGACCCTGGAGAAGTCGACATACCTTATTCTCCATTTTACTCTTCGTCAAGTACTTTGGAACGTCATTAAGGTGATTAAAATGTCATCAGAACTCTTCTAAATTCTTACATCTCTAGTACTTTAATTAAAGTTTAAAATTTTAATAAGAAATTAAGAGGTGTATATAGCATTTTTCATTTTTTTTTCAGTCATAAGAGAAATTGAATTATGAGCTAGTTGTCTCAACTTAATTCCTAATCTCCTATTTTTGCTAACCCAATAGCATATTTTTTTCCCCTCATTAGTCTTCTGTAAGTTTGACTCATGACCTCCCATTCATAAATGAGCAGGGATGTTCCGGTCAACTACTGTCCGATTAAAATCGGACGGTTGACAGTTCTCTAGCTTTTTAAAAGATGAGATCTGTCAGTCATCCGATTGAAATCGGACGGTAGTTGACCATATCATCCCTGGTCAGTAGCTGATCAAGAGAACGACACTCCACAAATGAGATACTTTATGTCACTAAATCAAATGGTACTGAACGTATTTTTCATCATTTTAATTTAATAATTTCTTTTTAATTCATTAGAAAAAGAGGGAGGGGGGGGTGGAAACCAGGGAAGAAACGACATTCTTTTTGTTTCTTTTTGTAATTTCTTTCTTTAAAGACTTCCTTCTTATCCTTACCAGCCTAAACCCTCTCTCAGACTCTCCGTCTCGCTCTCTCTCTCTCTCTCTCTCTCTCTCTCTGTGTCTCCCACATCTTCAAAGCACGCAGAGACGGGTAAGTAAGATTCTCACTCTCTTTCAATTCAATTGCAGTCCTTCCGATAATTTCACCCTTTAAACTCATCTCTTTGATTATGATGATACCTGGGTTTTTGTTTAAATTTGCGTCTGGGTTTGGTGCTTGCTTTCATAGGTTTTTCCTGATTTCCAATGCATTTCGATAACAGCAATGACCTAAACTTGTTGATGAATTCCGCTATTTAATTTTGGGGGAAGTTAAAGCTGGAATCTTGCACCTTTTTCGGGTTGTTCTTTGGGTGTTTGTTAAGTTTAATTGAATTATGGGATAAGGTAAAGCCTGTGTCTTTGCTAATTACATTGGGTGCTTTGTTGAAGGGTTGCTAGGACCTCCCTAGCCCCTTCTTTGTTAGGGTTTCTGCTTCAGTGCTTCTCTTTCTGCTAATGTGAATGCGAAAGAAAAGGGTTACTATAAATCTATGTTTGTGTGGTTCTTATTGTTGTTTTTAATTTTTTAGAGTGCTAGAAGTGTAACGGAGCCATGGCATCCCAAATAATTAGAGAATGGCTTGGGATAAACAGTTTCGCACCTGCCACTCAGACTAAGTTGCTCGAATTGCTCGGGAAACTCAACCAAGAGGTTCCTTTCTGTATTATACTCAAATAGTCAGATTCTTGTTTATGTTAGTTCGAATAACTTTGCTGATTCATTTGAGTGTGGATGTAGAATGTGAACAGTTTGACAATTCTTGTTATGGGGAAAGGTGGGGTTGGGAAATCATCGACTGTGAACTCACTTATTGGTGAAAGGGCTGTTTCTATTAGTCCTTTTCAGGTATGTTTTTCTTGTCATTTTGTATTGCGCGGTTTCTTTGCTTTGCCATTGTAAATGCATTTGGATTTTTTGTTTTTGTTTTTGAATTAGCTTTTCTGTCTAGTCTGAAGGAACCAGAGCTGTGATGGTTTCCCGCTCAAGGGCAGGATTTACCCTGAACATCATTGACACCCCTGGGCTCATAGAAGGAGGATATATTAATGACATGGCACTTAATAATATAAAAAGGTTACTTCTCATTTTTATGCATCTATAAATTTTTTGATCTCTTACTGAAATTTTCCCCGGCTTTTGTTCAAGACTAAATTTAAGACTATTAATTGTATTGTTCATTCCATGTGGTGGGTTCTTTTGACCAGTTTCCTTCTGAACAAGACCATAGATGTTCTACTCTATGTGGATCGATTGGATGCGTATAGAGTGGACAACTTGGATAGGGAGGTGGTCAAAGCCATTACTGATACTTTTGGAAAAGGGATATGGAATAGAGCTTTGGTTGTCCTGACACATGCACAGCTCTCACCACCAGATGGTTTGCCTTACGATGAGTTTGTCTCCAAAAGATCAGAATCTCTTCTAAAAGCTGTTCGTCTTGGTGCTGGGTTAAGAAAACAGGAAGTGCAGGTGGGTGCCTTTAACTTCATTTTTTTTTTTATACGGGGCATTGCTTTTATTTGAATGAATAGGACATAGTCATATTTAACTCTTAAGGAGAAAGGTGCATGAACTCTGGGGAGGGAAGTTATAGTAGCTTCAAATAGGGTAAAGATAATCCGCTCTATGGTTTATGAGACAAGATCAGTGCAATGATTGAATGACATTTGAACTACAGAGGTTTAAAACATGTCTTTTATACATTTATTTTGAAAATAAAAATAGAATGTTACTCTCCCAGGTCATTGTTATAGATAGCTATCTGAAAATGATTAAAGCATTCATGATTGGAGTGTTGGAATGGTTATGTCTTCTTGTTCCAGTTTGCAAAGAATATAGTTAGACCATCGTGGTTCACTTTTGTTTTTCTCCCATCTTCTAAGAGGTGATGTAGATCCATTTTTGTGTCTCACCATGCTAGAAAGTGTGCACGGCTATTCTGTAGCAAGGTTTTAGTTCACTTTCAAATGTCTGAACTTTGTTTCTTTACAGCTCAACAATTGATGTTTTATGGGATCAGTACAATACTGTAAGGAATGTAAGTACAAAGGAAATAATATAAGCACAACTGCTGCTTTTAATTGAACGCTTGTATTTGTCCTTTGTCAACAATGGTGGAATCTTGTTCAGTTAAGTGGGTTCCTGGAGGTCAAGTGAGAAGTTACAGTTTCCTAATATATTTAAAATTTCATTCCTCTAGACGTATTCCTAATTTATTAAAAAAAAAATTCAAAGAATTGTAAGATACTCAGCAAGTTCACTATGAGTAGCTGCACAGATTTAAGTATTGCGTTGAGGGGATGGGGAAGGTATACTCTGTCAGGTAGATAATTGGTTTACTAGAAGTTTGGGACACATTTAAGTATTGAGGTGTGATGTGTTGCGACGCCAAAATAATCTTTTGAATTAGTTAGATGAATGTGCTCTACCAATACTTTGTCAATGGATGAATATGTAACATCTGTTTCATGTGTGCCAAAGTAACAGCGAAAGTGGTTTCCTAAAGTCACACTAGGACAACTGGCAAGCAGCTGTAGTATAAGCCCCTAAGCCTTGATTAGTATTATTAGACGAGATGCTAGGCCTATAGCCCTAGCTGCCCTATTTAGATCTTTAAAGCGGACTCCTTGTCCGCCTCCCTGGAACTCGATTTTTGCTTTTTTAATAAAAAGCTGTTTCTTCTCCAAAAAAAGTTATTCCCATTTCTTTTAATGTCATAAGTTTATTGAATTTAATCTAGTTGATTTTTGGGATTCCATGGGGAAAGCTAGAGATGCCTCCTACAGTAGTTGTGATTTGTCGAGTATTGACCTTATTTAATTAAGTTCTAAGTGCTGCACGAAAAAATTAAGTCAGATGAAGGAACTGGCAGATCTGCAATCTAGTTGTTTCTTTGGTTTAAAGTTCCTTTTTTCTGCATTTCAACATAGGGAATGGTATTTGAATATTTACTTTTGCTACTTCTACTATTGTTAGTTTCTGTCTGTCTTGTATTCTAAGTTATATATCTTACAGCTTCTATGTCAAATGTGGATTGGATAGCTCTTAGTTTCTGAAAGTTCTCCTGTATAATTGTAGGGCTCTACTATTCCTGTTGTTTTGGTTGAGAACAGTGGGAGATGCAACAAGAATGAAAAGGATGAAAAGGTTAGTTGTATTACTTGTGTCATACTTATTCCATCTGTGAAGCATATTTGTATGTTATAACATGCTTGTGGGCTGTTCTTGTTTATAGGTTCTTCCAAATGGAACTGCTTGGATACCCCATGTTGTCCAAACAATCACAGAAGTCATCTTGGGTGGAAGCAAGTCAATTTTTGTTGACCAGAAGTTGATTGAGGGGCCGAACCCCAATGCTAGAGGGAAAATCTTAATTCCTGTAATTTTGGCGCTCCAGGTGAACTTTCTGAACTTTTATACCTGGCTTGTTTATTTCTATCTGTTGATGCAGGGACTAATATCTTCTTTTTCTGTTATTAGTACTTCTTTGTGATTAAACCGATAGAACGTCGGATCAGGACTGACATTGCAAGAGAGAGCAGACCATCCTGGGAGATGCGGGATACTGCTAGTCGCAAGTACTAACTTGGTTTTGGGCCATCTATATTCTTGAAAGCTTCTTGTGCTGATCATCTCTGTTCACTCTTTTTAGGGGTAGCAGTTTGAGTAGTCATTGTGATATTTTGCAGTATGAATATTCTGCGGCGTATGGATCTTTTTAGTATGCTGAGGAAATCAGATTTTATCCTTAAGATTATTATTATTGCCGTTTGTAGTTAATATTGCTTGTGTTGATAAATACTTTGTTTTGATTAATGATTTAGGAATAAGTCTACAACAGTGGATACAATGATGTCTGCTCAGTTACCCACTTCAAAGCTTATTGGTTTTTTTGGGTGAATAAAATATCCCTATATCCCTTGAGATAATGAGATTTAACAAGAACACAAGATGGTCTTTAATCCTATAAAAAAGATTAATTTGTTTTAAATCTTAAATATATTAGTTTACTAGAAAGATATGTTTCAAAATCTCTCCATTGAGAAATATAATTCACAATACATTTCAAAATTTGGCATCTTAGCTGTTCTAGAAATGTGTGGCTTTTCTAATTGACAAAGGTCACCTCAGCGACTTTACATGTAGAGTCTGTTTCCTACAAATCCGTCTTACTTGTGCCAATTTATCGACTTTCTGTCTTCAAAAACATGATATGTTCCATACTTCTTTTGTACAATTAGAGGAGATCGAAGTCGAATCGAAGCAATTTTTATTCTGTTGTCCAGAGTGCCCATCTTCATTGCGAGCCAAAACACGTACAAGTAATGTCTGCTCAAGTTTGCTGCTTCAATGCAGCATAGCTGATTGATTTCTTGGGTAGCTCCAAAAAGTTTTCAAAGATATTCGTTCTTTCCTTGGATATTATAACACATTTACGGAAAACAAAGGATAACAGAAGACATGTTATACTAATTTCATGTTTACTACTAATGAGAAAAAGGCAACAACAAAGCGTTAATTCAACGAGAAAGATGTGTTTAAAATCTTCTGTACCTCCTTTAGGTCCCTTACCCAAAGATGCAAACTATCAGATAATTTAACCTACGACTACAGATATGATCCCCTCCCCCAGTCCAACTAATTCAAAATTGATGAATTCCACAATGCGCATCAATGTTCCAAAAAGATGCACCAAAAGAATTTAACTACTGATGGCCTCAACACTATATGGATGAAACAAACGACCAGAAACAACTATCTCCTGCTTGCAGCCTTTCCCTTGCTCAGATTCGCAAGTTCCTCGATGAGCTTCTTTTCATCACTGCTTAATCTCTTTGGGATTTCAACCTGCACTCGCACCAGCTGATCACCTCTCATGTTGCTTTTGTTTAAGAGGGGGACACCTTTCTTTGCCATCACAAGGGTCGTGTTTGGTTGAGTCCCTGCTGGAATCTTCAAATCGACCATGCCATCAACTGTTGGAACCTTAATTGTAGTCCCTAAAATTGCATCAATATAGGACACCTTGCAGGAGTACATAATGTTGGTATCATCACGTTTGAGGACAGGGTCTGGGATAACTTCTATAATAACAAATAGGTCACCTGGAGACCCCCCTCGCTTTCCAGCATTGCCTTCATTTCTTACTCTTAAACGGCTGCCTACATCCACACCAGCTGGAACTTTCAGACTGATTCGCTTTGTCCTTCTCACACGACCATCCCCAGAGCAAGTGTTACAAGGGGTGGATATTTCCCCAGTTCCGCCACAGGAAGAGCATGTCATTACTTGCTGGAAGACACCCAAAGGAGTCCTTGCTGATTGAACAACCTGACCTTGCCCACCACATGTGCTGCATCTGGAAGGCTTGGTTCCTGCTTTAGCACCTGAACCGTTGCAAGTTCCACAGGTCTCCAATCGACTTATTTCAATCTCTTTTTCAACCCCAAAAACTGCTTCTTTGAAGTTCAAGACAAGACTATAATACTCGTCCTGGCCATCAACTGCTCTATTCCTAGAACCACCACCACCTCTGGACCCCATACCTCCCATGCCCTCGAACAGTGACTCAAACAGATCAAATGGATTGCTGAAATCCTGAAATAATATAGAGATGCTACCATGAGAAAGTAGAGATAAAATTAAGCAAATAATTTTCTCCAATCATTATTTGAGCTGCACTTACCCCGGGACCCATACCAGCACCTTTAACTCCAGCCTCTCCATATTTGTCATATAGTGATCGTTTTTCATCATCAGACAAGACCTGCACGCAAGAAAAGACAAATTCTCTCTAACTGTCACCATGTGAATGAATGAATGAATAGATTATACAATTATAAGCAATTATGGACCATTCTGTTACCTCATATGCATTACTAATTTCCTTGAATTTTGTTTCTGCCCCTGCTTCTCTGCAGCAGATAAAATTATAGTTCCAACAAAATGAGAAAATATAACATTATTGAATAGATTAAGTGAACTATTGATAATCCACCAGGAAACAAAGAAAGACTGAGATTGAATATGAAATCATTCAACTTTGGAAACAAATACTTCAAACTCAATTTAAATAGAAAAATTCCACACAGCAACTCCAGTAGTGAAATATATCGTACATAACAAGACACATGACCTCGAGATGTCCAAAGCAGCCCAAACTCAGCCTCAAAGCTTCAATCAATCCTTAACCCTTTTCTTGCGGTCGAGAACCTCATACCCTTTTGAGCTCCCATTTTTCATCCAACAGCCCAATAATACTGACTAATCTAAAGTTCCCGAATTAGCACAACCTGGAATTATACTGACTGGGTAGATGGGGAATGGAATGTATTTGTGTAGATTCACGTTCACCATTTTAAAGCAGGCAGAAAATCATCTGCAGCTGGTGATTTCCAGCAAGCTGCTCTTTTGAAATAAATTTTCTGCCACTTAAAATCCTATTCGTCCAACTTAAAGATCAATATTTTGAGTACTTATATGACTTCCTCTTGTACTTCTTTTATTAAATAGGATCCCTATATATCTATCTTTACAACTGCAAGAAATAACCACGAACTGCCTAAATTCAGATACAGAGAAATAGCATCTCTCTAGGCATAAATGTACCACCTGTTCCTAAAATTTAACCCATTCTTCAAAGATGAAGCAAATCAGCAAAGCTATGAAATGAGCCTTTTACCATTTCACACCCCATTCTAGATCACAAGTTCACAACTAATAAAATATATTCTCTCTGTTTTTTTTTTAAAGAAGAAAGAAAGGAAAAAAAAATCATGAAGACTAAAGAGCCCTAGTATGACACTCTGACATGCCACAGAAGATATAGATATAGCCAGAGCCTTGGGGGAATATTCTTTTGCGTGTATATAAAAGCAGCAGCATATGCATTTCTTTGTTGATATGCCATAGTGGTACTAAACAAACATGCATCTCCAAGATAAAAAAGACATGTACAAACTCTCTAATGGACACCGAGCATGTAATCTCAAAACCTATGCGTGACCCAGCTGAGGCGTACGCGTAGAGTGAGAGAGACAGAGGCAAACTTTAAAGGAGAAGAGGAAAAGAGAGTGCCAAATGCTTGTGATACCAAGTTAAAGAAATAGACTCACTTGTTCACATCTGGATGATAACTTCTTGCAAGCTTCCGGTAAGCTGAAAGATAAATTGTAAAGAGAGATTAGAGGGCAAATCTCTGCAAGGAAAAAATAGTACATGGCCCGAAAAAACTGTACAAAGCATCATTTACTCAATCCTTCAAGCATACAAACTTCATACTGGATGATATTTGCATCCGAACGGCACAGAAGCTTAATTCCGGTTTTGGGTTTACACCAATTACCATTTAACCCCTTAGATTTTCCAGCCAAGGCTTACTTTATAATGTCCTTTTTATATAGCAATCCAGCCATACAGATTATATGAAAGCCTACACAAATTTTACAACACGCGCCGTAGCTGGAAGATTCCATTTTATTCTTCAAGCTCGTTAGGCATCGGAATTAGTGACATGAGTTTTTTTCACCTCATCACAAAGTGGAGGTTCTAAAAAGTATACATTAGAAAACAAGTTCCTTGTTATGCTAAAAGTGCAGTCAGGTTGAATCGGGTCAATATCTTGAGGATACACAAATTCGTACCAATTAGCAAACTGAAACAGCAACGGCAACCAATAGGCTGCTATTGGTTTTCTCTACTATCCCACAAAGGAAAATCAAAAGGTTTGTTGCTATAGAAGTTAGCAAAAATTATGACATACTTTATAAGTCACTAAAGCTCTCTATTTATAAATGTAAGCAATCCACCAGTGACAGTGTAATCAGCATAATGCAATGAAGTCTTCACATTCATCTTATATGTCATCTAAGTTTTCTATACCAATAGGTGGGGCCAAGGATACCATGCTAGTTTCGGATGCTTGTATCCATAACATGCTACTATTACACAGAAATAAATAGACTGCATACTTGCAATTTACAGCAGAGCCTTTTTATTTCTGCCCATCCATCGTGATATCTAGGGGAAAATTAAGAATTAAATACCATAATATGATGTTGATCTATAAACACATGTAGAGGTTCTGCCTTCTGAATCTAAAGTCCACAAAACTGACTACTTTTTTATAAAGCCATTGCAGCGTAGAAATTGACAAATAATAAAAAAACAACAATTTAGGAAAAATTTATAAATAAGAAGAAAATAAAACAGAAGTGTAGATACCGCTTTTAATTTCTGCTTTAGTCGCATTTCTTGACACTCCAAGAACAGAATAATAGTCCTGGATGCGAGAACAAGTTAATGCTATAACATTAATCGTGAAACTACCAGCATTTCTTAAGCTCTTTATTCATGGAAGGAAAGTAAACTGAAGTTGTTATACTCACAGAGTCTGCTCTAACTATGAATCTTGCTCCCCTACTGCGATTTGAAGTGTGAGAGCCTGCACAGAATAGAGCATTCAAGGAATCCCGAGAGAAGATGCTTGAAGTTTGTGCCCCCAGAGAGCCTATTTGGCTGGAAACACTGCAAAAAAGATGATCCTTAAACTAATACTAAACGTAAACCGGATATGTTGGTAATATTTGAAGCAGAGATGAGTTTTAATTGGAAAGTAGCAACAACATAAAGCAAGAGCAAAAATAGCATAGGTAGATGGAAATATCACATGAGTACAGCTTTTTCATTTGAAATATTAATCTACACTGTTATTGATAAAATAAGGCAAAAGAAAAAAGAAAAAAAACTTTATAGTTAAATAAATGCCATTCCATAAGCCAGTAAAATGAAAATAAGCTAAAACTTACCAACACTGGGATGTGCGTATCTTGTTCATGGCATAGGATCTTAGCATAGGCCGAGGACGAATGCCCCATTGAGCAACCGTTGTACTTCCACAGGGTATAATTGCCATTTAGTGAACTTTTCTGTGAGCACTAAGCTGAAAATATGCACACATACATCAGAAAAGAACTCAGGTGCTTTGATCGAAACATGTTGGGGACTGGCCCATATTGAAGAAATAGTTCAATTCAACTATTTGGAGAAATTATAGATAACAATATGGAGAAAATCAATCACGCAGTTGTTGGAGAAAGAAATGAACAAAGACTATGTCAACACACCTTTGATCGCACTTCCAGGTACTTATCATAGGTATTTTAATGCCTCATTAATTACTATTGCATACTTTTAGAAAGGCTTGTAAAGGTCTCTCTCTTAATTGATGCTGCCTTTTCCAGCCAACCTTCTTTAATCATTTACATTCATGAAGTTGCCTAAATAGAACGGAACAAAGTAACGATCCAGAATAGGTAACAAAGTAACTTTGCCACCCACTGCCACTCGGCAGCCTCAAAGTCAAATAGTGTTTGTTGTTGCACCACGAATTGTAAGTGCGACACATGGTGATTAGAAATGTTTACATATCACTCTAAAAAGACCAAGTTCCTATATTTCTTTAATATAGGTAAAATACGATCCTCAGGAGTGTGGCCTACTTCTTGATACCACGTTTGAGCTAGTTGTTCGAATCCCCTATGATACTCAGCAAAATATGATCCTCAGGGGATGGTGCCTACTTCCGGATACCGTATTTAAAGCAGTTGTTCGAATTCCCTATGATCCTTGGCAAAATATGATCCTCGGGGGTGGTGCACACTTTACGGTCAAATTTTCCGTTTCTTAATATTATGAATCAAACATCAGAATTATTAATCAAAAACCACTTAAATCTTCAATCAGCCACTATCAATGACTCGATCAATTCCTATACATCTGTCCTCTCGCTTTCTAAGTGAATCACTTCACTCTCTCTCACGAACACACAAGCACAAAAATTCTATCGTATCTATTCTAATTAACTCCATAACACTGTATAAAATTTTCTTTTCTCGAGATTGGTTGCCA
Organism: Rosa persica; assembly: GCA_025331145.1. Classification (NCBI taxonomy): domain Eukaryota; kingdom Viridiplantae; phylum Streptophyta; class Magnoliopsida; order Rosales; family Rosaceae; genus Rosa; species Rosa persica. The sequence continues at coordinate 39,609,452 of WFKR01000002.1, read as the reverse complement.
ATGCAGATAAGAAAGCATTCGACTTTAAACACTTAAACTAGCTCATTACAACCAAGATGCATAGAAATCAACAAACAAATACACTAAAGAAGATGATAATCGAATACACACGGAGGCGGCGGAGGCAAATACAAAGACAGAAATACATATTATACATATAGCCGGTCATCGCCGGCGGCCAATGAGAAGCAGTTAGCATTAAACCAGTACGAAACATGAAGCAACAGAAGCATGAGAATGAGTCTCAATCACTAGGTTAAAACAAAAGATTCTTACATTTCCAATGAGAAATTAACAGCGGCAGACGAATAGTAGCGAAAGCCCGAAGAGGAACGAGAGTGAAATTTTACCTGATATTCGATGCCAATAGGGGAAACCTGATGCTCAAGAACCCTAGAAATGAAAACACGAAACGAATAAAGAAGAATTAGAAGATAAGAAAATTGAAGTGAAGGTTTGCGTGTGAATTTGGTAAAGGCTGGAGAAGGAGGAGAGAGAGAGAGAGAGGGATTACAGTGAGGGAGAGAGAGAGAGAGAGAGAGGTGGTAGGTGAGATGAGCTGAGGAGTGGTGAAGGGGCAGCTGTGGATGGCGCGGAAGTGAGGGAGGGCTCCAAGTGAGGGAAGCGCTTGGTATGGATGAGATTGCGTGGCTCCTATACTGCACTCCTGGTACTAAACGCCGCGTTTTGGTTTCGAAAGACCACTCTAGACTCTACTACAGAGTACCCGACCCGGATTATATTCTCTTAGGTCCCACTATGAAAATTGTTTCCGTCACCTTTTTTTGTTTTTAAGGAGCAAACGAAACTTTGTTAATGATATTATGGTATACGTGAAAATGTTCACATGATCTGTTATTAATTAAGAAAATAATGTTCAATCATCTTTAGATGTAAATCCAAAGGTAGAGAGGTTATTATTAAATTGAGGTGTTTTGTTTTCCATTCTTGAATGTAAATCTAAGGGTTATTGAGCATAAATTCTTTGGTCTATAACTGATCAAGGAAACACTACCGATGATATACAATAGAATCGTACAAAAGGACAACGAGAATGAAGTCTAAAGCATGAGCAAAGCACTCAGATTGAATATTGAGATCAAAATTTTGACTAGCAATCTATTAGCTACTTTGTTAGTGGTTCTAGGAGCATAAAGCAATAAGAACCGAGGAGAGCTAGGAATAAATGATAAATTAGTAATGAATTTACTGTAGGGATCATAACAGGGACGGTTGAGCTGTTGAGGTCTCTAAATTTATCACACGCCCAAAATCCTCAAGCACAAGTATATATGCAGTAAGCATTATACCTCTCTTCTACAAGAATTAGGCTTCCAAACTCGACCCAAATCAATTTGATTGATCAAATTTCTATTCTCTTGTAAACACAAATATTCATATTGCATAAAATATAAGACACAATATATCATTCCCACTCCTATAATTGCCTTTCAGTAGGGTCGGTGATCCAATGGGAACCCAACCACATGAGATTTTTGTCCTTAATTCCTAATCAGACTCTCACTCCCTCACAGACGAAATACGTCTCGTTTCATTTTATGGCACGTTTACTTACTAGAATGGGAGAAGAAAAGAATCGGTATTGATTCCGGGGAATTTGATTCCTAAACCCATCTCCTCCATTCGTAATCAAATTCTTGAGTATTCAGGAATCGATTCCTGATAAAGTAGGACCTCTATCAATTTCAATTTCTTCATGTGTTAGTAAACGCAAGAATACTTTTCCAAGTAAATAAACATGCCCTTAGTATATTTGGAATTGTAGTACAAAAAAAAAACAAAAAAAAGAATTCAGATTTCCCTTTCCCAAGTATCTATAATTCTATATCTATGTAAAAAGTGGGTAAGACATTCCTAAACATGAAAGTTGAATATCATATTAATCCACAATTGCAGAATGGAAAAGATTAAGCACCAATGAATCTTATACCATGAAGTGGCATTCTCTAGTCAACTTTTGAGATCAGAATATAGTTAAGAAGGAACACATGACAGGATTGTTAATGTCTTGGAAGACATAATCCTTAGATTGCTGCCTGCTTTGTTTGAAACTTTGAATGCATCCAGGCACATACAGCAAATAACACTCCACCTATCTTTATGCAATTCACCTGCACCTTATACGTCTTGCAGGATTGATTATATGGCAAGAAACCGTTTCCTTCTACAGGCACATAAACCAACGTAGTTGCATAAAAGGGAAAAAAAATTAACAGTTTTTTTTCTTTTTTTCTTTGTATACAGCAACCAGAAACATGATCACTTCCTAAATAAGACTTAAGAAAATGCAATCCGAGACTTCTGGAATGCATAAACAAAGGATCGAGAGCGCTCTTATGGATCAATATCACTATGAGAGAAGCATTGATTCTCTGATATCAGTTCAACCAGTGATACCACAATGAATACATGCATATATAACCACGAGTATAAATAACTGATGCAACATATGAGATTCATTAGGGCATAGCCCTTAAGGGTTAATTAGGTAGGTAACCTGCGCTAAAAGTAAACAAAAGAAATGAGTGTGGGTGTTTTGGATTACATCTAGAGAATTACAAATCATCATCCACTTGATCTTTATTTTGAATATCCAAACAATAATACAGGAAATAACTGGTCTGTATTTGAGTATTTCACAGGGAATGAATTGAGAAAGTGCATAAGAAAAGCTTCTTACTTCATATAATTGAGATTAATCGAAACTCATCACCTGCCACGTTCATGGAAGACCCTGATTACTACTAAGACGTCTGAAGCAGGGGAGGAAAGCATTTCGAGTATCTTCATTCGGCCATTGTAAGCGATTCCACCACCATTCCTCTCCTTGGATGATGAGATTACATCCTCGGGCACTGCTAGAGTTGAGTGGCAACTCTCTAAGTGCTGGACATCCAGATATTCTGATTTCACTCAGATATGGAAATGGCAGTGCACTTCTATATATGCTACTCAAGAGCGGAAGACCCCACAAATCAAGAACTGAAAGTTTGGCAAATGGTTTCATGTTTTTTACCACATTTGCACCCAATCCTTGAGAATTGATTATTTCCCGCATTCCGGAGCAGCCATATACATATAAACTGATGAGATTCTGAGCAAAAATGAGCCACGTCACATCATTCAATTGGAAGCAAGAGCTTACAGATACGTGTTGAAGAGCAATGTAGCAACTTTGGTTTGTCATGATTGAGTTCCGAGGATCATTAGTTGCTCCTGCCCAATCAATGTCTATTTCTTCCAAATTTGGATACTCAGAAATTTGAAGCAAATCAAGATTTTTCATGTCCAGCAGAGATGTTAAATCAAGAAAGCTCGAACGGTTTTTCTGATCCATGAGAAGAAGAGTTTCAGTGCAGGTTTGGAACCTGTGGTACTTGAGAAACTTGTAGAAGCAAGCTGTACTTCGAATGCTTAAAGTCAACACATCAAAGTGTTTCAAACCCTGCAATTCCTCTATCATGGATATTTCACCTTCAAAAAGAATTTTGTCAGAAGAACCACATTTGAACATTCTCAAAACTTTCAGCATGGGAAAACTTGATATTAAATTTGGTGGAACAGAATCAAGTTTCCCCGTAAACTCCAAGTTCAAATATTTTAGCTTTGATAAGTTCTTTATCTCCTCTGACAACTCTTTTATACCAGTTTCTGACAAATTCAGATGCTGCAATGAAACAAGGTTTGAAACTCCACATGGCAACCGCGTTAGATCCTTATTGTCAGACAAATCCAAAACTTTTAAACTAGGCATGTGATCGAAAAAGCCATCATCAATCTTCTTTAAATTATTTCCTCCAAGAAACAAGGTCAACAAACTAGGAGAATTCGGTGTTTCAACTAGATGCTCCATGCGATTAGACATCAAAGATATTCTTTTCATGCTCCTCCATTTTCCAACATTGGGTGCTTCAATCAAATCTGCACCTGCATGCACTAGGAAACTCTCGTTTGTTTTAGCAGGATCAGAAGCCAACCACAACGCCATGTCGCGGATGACATCATGCATTTTCACAAAGTTCCCTTTATATTCTTCCAACAAACATACATTAAGAAGAACACCTATAATATGGTAACTTTCACTTCGTCCTTCATGTACGTTAGCACGTTCATCCCACATTTCCTCAGCCATCCAACAGTTTAATAAAGTATCTTTAGGTATTAGAAAATCTTCTGGAAATAAAGCACAATATAAGAAGCATGATCTAACTTTCTCTGATGGTAAACTATCATAACTGAATTTCAAAAGACGGAGCACCTTATCTTCCATACCAGAGAACTCTGATGCGGATTTCTTGAGAACTTGAATTGCATGATCCCATTCTTCAGGTGTCTTCTTGCAAGCCATGGCCCGACCAACCGTAATTAATGCAAGTGGCAAGCCGCCACACTCTTTTGCCACAACCTCAGCTAGTCTAGGGATATCTTGATGAACTAGAAGAGTTTCTTTTCCAACTTTCTGTTGAAACAAGGTCCATGCTTTTTCCGATGCCAAACACTTCACTTTAATCTTCACATGAGCATCCATAAGACCGCAAACGTCCTCAGAACGCGTGGTGAAGAGTACTTTGCACTTGTTGTCTTTGTCAGGAAATGGAACTCCAATTTTGGTGATTTCAACTCGCTCCCACAGGTCATCCAAGAACAAGACGAACTTCTTTGTGCCTAGGATCATGGAGATGTCCTCAGCTTTCTTATCCTGCCCTTGACGCTTCCATGTCTCATCCGAAAACCCAATCTTCTCACCAATCTTGTTTTGAATGTTGTCAAGTTTGAAGTCCTTGGAGACCACGATCCAGATCACAAGATTGAAATCATTAGTGCTGTGGAGGAAGTTGTTATTGATCTTGGTAAGAAGGGTGGTCTTCCCCACCCCTCCCATCCCATACAAGCCAATCACTCCCACCTCTTCATCTTCGATGCGGCTCCAAACCTTATCAAACATGGATTCCATGCCCACAATTGGCTCGATAGGTCTTTGACTGACTAGGGGCGCAGGTAACCTCTCGGCTACCTCTTGAAAAACTCCGGCCTCCTTTAAAGCAGTGATTTCTAGCAACTTCTTGACCACTTTTTTCCCATACCTATAGCTGGAAATATAGTTCTTTGAACAGAAACCTCCACAGCACAGTTTCTCTGTTTCTTGAATTCTAGCATTGAGAACTTCGTGGACTTGAGTCTCCATAGTTTCCACTTTCACAATCCAGATCTGTACCTGGTCTAGCCGCTTCATGTGTGGCTGCTGCTCAGCAACCGCAACCTTTCTCTTTATGTCATTCTTTAAACACTTCAGTTCTTCTAAAGACGTAGTCAAAGCTTCAAGGTTTTTCTGGAGCTTGTTGACATAATGTGGTCTTCCAACGATGGAATCCCAGCAGCGAGAAACGAAGGCATCGGACGACAAATTGATTGACAAGATGCCAGCCATAATTTCTTCAGATAGATCTTCCAAGAAAAGTTGATTGAGCAGCTTACTAAGAGTTCACATGTGTTTGGAGAAATGCATACAGGCATCGAGAGAGTAAATATGTGTGGATAATGATCGATCTCAATTATTAGACCTGGAAACAGTAGTGAGGCGGCGGTTGGTGGGGCTTCATCATCCGGAAAGAACCAGGTAGGAGTCGTGAACGGGCCGGGCCGGGCCGGGTTTTGGTAAATTTTTTAATAATGACGGGCCGGGTCGGGCCGGGTTTTATTAAAAATCGAAGGATCCAAGCCCGTCCATATAAAGCGGACCTTGCGAGCTTTTCCGGGCCGGGCCGGGTTTGGCCTTGCGGGCTTTTTCGGGCCGGGCTTTGCGGGCTTTATTTATAAATAAATATTTAAAGACACAAATATTTTTTTTTTTAATCAAGCTTTGGAAATTCATTGGATAATGATCAAATACAACCAAAGATAATAGATCTATATTGTACCAAAAAAATCTATATTTATATATAGATACTAATTTATTGATAATTAAATTTTTAAAGACACTAATTTTTTATAAATTTATATTGATACTTCATACACTCCAAAGAGCAACATATAGAAATTCAAAGAAAATGATAAAACCGTTGGATGTGATTATTACAATAAATTATACGTGTGGTTAAAAATTTAGTCAACTTCACCGTAGTTTCGAACTCAATCGGATTAGTCAACCGTAGTCACTTGCATGTTTTCTTGGTTGACTGATGGCGTGATAACCGCAAAAATTGCTTATTTTTTTACATCACGTTTGTAAATATTTCATCGATGGATGTGAGTGGACATAAGATAAAAATTTCAATTTTAATTACAAATACATTGACCAATACCAATTTGCCTCTTAAAGTTGTATGACTTGTACATTGCATTTAAATTGTTGAGGTTTATTCTAAAGCAAACATGCAGTGGAAAATGAATTTGAAAAAACCAACCGTTTGATGGAGAGACTGTAATATTTTATGGTGGTTGTAAAATTCAGCTAATTTGGTTTTCGTTTCGAATTCGATCAACTAGGTCAAACCTAGTTACTCTTATAAACCTATATTTATATATCACACACTCCAAAGAGCAACCTCTATCAATTCAAAAAAAATGGGAAAACCGACCGTTTGATGTGATTATTATAATAAATTATGAGTGTGGTTAAAAATTTAGCCAATTTCACCATAGTTTCAAACCCGATCGGATTGGTCAACCGTAGTCGCTTGTATGTTTTCTTGATTGACCGATGGCTTGATAACCGCAAAACATGCTTATTTTTTCACATCATATCTGTAAATATCCTATCGATGGATGTACGTGTACATAAGATAAAAATTTCAATTTTATTACAAAGACGTTGCCCTATATCAATTTGTCACCTAAAGTTATATGACTTGTACATTGCATTTAAAACTATTGATGTCCATTCTAAAGCAACCATGAAGTGGAAGATGAATTTGGAGAAACCAACCGTTCGATGGAGAGATTGTAATGTTTTATAGTGGCTGTAAAAAATCCAGCCAATTTAGTTCCCGTTTCGAATTCGATCAACTAGGTCAGACTTAGTTACTATTATAAACCTATATTTATATATCATACACTCCAAAGAGTAACCTCTATCAATTCAAAGAAAATGGGAAAACCGACCGTTGGATTTGATTATTACAATAAATTATGAGTGTGGTTAAAAATTTAGTCAATTTCATCATAGTTTTAAACCCGATCGGATTAGTCAACCGTAGTCGCTTGTATGCTTTCTTGATTGACCGGTGGCGTGATGACCGCAAAACTTGCTTATTTTTTTACATCACGTTTGTAAATATTTCATTGATAGATGTGCATGGATATAAGATAAAAATTTCAATTTTAATTACAAATACATTGACCTATACCAACTTGCCTCTTAAAGTTGTATGACTTATACATTACATTTAAATTGTTGAGGTTCATTCTAAAACAACCATGAAGTGGAAAATGAATTTGGAAAAACCAACCGTTTGATAGAGAGATTGTAATATTTTATGGTGGTTGTAAAAAATAAAGCCAATTTGGTTCACGTTTCGAATTCGATCAACTAGGTCAAACCTAGTTACTCTTATAAACCTATATTTATATATCACACACTCCAAAGAGCAACCTCTATCAATTCAAAAAAAATGGGAAAAACGACCATTGGATGTGATTATTATAATAAATTATGAGTGTGGTTAAAAATTTAGTCAATTTCACCATAGTTTCAAACCCGATCGGATCGGTCAACCGTAGTCGCTTGTATGTTTTCTTGATTGACCGATGGCTTGATAACCGTAAAACATGCTTATTTTTTCACATCATATCTGTAAATATCCTATCGATGGATGTACGTGTACATAAGATAAAAATTTCAATTTTATTACAAAGACGTTGCCCTATATCAATTTGTCACCTAAAGTTATATGACTTGTACATTGCATTTAAAACTATTGATGTCCATTCTAAAGCAACCATGAAGTGGAAGATGAATTTGGAGAAACTAACCGTTCGATGGAGAGATTGTAATGTTTTATAGTGGCTGTAAAAAATCCAATCAATTTAGTTCTCGTTTCGAATTCGATCAACTAGGTCAAACTTAGTTACTATTATAAACCTATATTTATATATCATAAACTCCAAAGAGCAACCTCTATAAATTCAAATAAAATGAAAAAACCGACCGTTGGATGTGATTATTACAACAAATTATGAGTGTGGTAAAAAAATTAGCTTATTTCATCATATTTTCAAATCCGATCTAATTGATCAACCGTTGTCACTTGTTTTTTAGAATATATATGCACATATTTACTATAAATATATGAGAATTTCCACACACACACACATATATATATATATATATATAAATATAAACACACACATACACACATCTATATATATATATATATATAAACACACACAGTGCACACACACATATATATATATATATATCTCTATATATATATATATATATAAGCACACACACATATCTATTATATATATATGTATGTATATATATATATATATATATATAAACATACACACATACACATATATATTAATATATATATCTATATATATATATATATTCACAAACACACACAAATATATATAATATATAAAAAATAGTTTACGGGCTTTTACGGGCCGGGCCTAGGCGGGCTTTTACGGGCCGGGTTTTTCCGGGCTTTTTAGCGGGCCTCCATCGGCCCACCGAGGCGGGCTTTTGCGGGCTTTTTGACCGGCCGGGCCGAGCTTTTGACCCTCCGGGCCGGCGGGCCTCCATCGGCCCACTTGATCCGCGGGCTTTTTGATGAGGCATAGAACCAGGTCAGGGTAGGTCGACCACAGTCACTAACAATTCGACAACTGTTCATTAAAAAAAATAAAAATTTGACCAAACATGTAAAGATAGAAAAATCACTTTCAAAAAAATTTATACAGATAAGGACATGAGTTCATGCTCAAAAGTCAAATGATGCAACTCTGACTCCTAATTTTAATAGAAAATGATCAAAATGCTTAGTTTGATGAAATATTTACTCGTATGCCACTGACTAAAATCTCTCTTTTTCTCTCCACCATTTTACCCGTTCGCATCCTAATCCCAGTCCAACCCGACTCACCTTTGCAAAATGGACGGAACAGTTGCTACTCTCATTTTTCAGAGGTGTGTGCACTCCCCTAAGAGAGAGAGAGAGAGAGAGAGAGAGAGAGCGCCACGATGGACTCCGACGAGAGCAAATGAGAAAGGTCCAGGCCTCGTCAACGACGCTAAGTCATCGTTGCTGCTCCAGGAAAGAGATCACTTGAGTTTGACGAGGTACTTCGTCGAGGAGGTCATCACCGACTTCGATGAGACCAATCTCCACTGCTCTTGGGTTGGCATGTGTTAATTGCTTAATAATTTGTTTTAGTTGGACTGTCGAGGTGTTGGTTGAATTCTTAGTTGGATCTGATTTATTTGCAGACAAGCTATTTGTTTTGGGTTGAATCTAAGGTTCAGGAGCTGAGAAAATCAAGATCTGATTTTAATTTAATTTCGTGCTAATTTTGGCAAGATGGTTTGTGGGTGTTCACGAAAGAAGAGAAGAAGATTGGGGTTGTTGCTCAATTTGCTATCAAACCTTTTTTAGAGGCAAATCCAATAATTCTGTGATCTTCAAGTTTCTGGAAATATGTTGAAGTCCTGTAGGAAACAAGAATGAAAATGAAGGCGGCAAATGCAAAGGAAAGAGGTTGGTTTGGAGAGATGGTGGTGAGAGTGATGATGATGGGATCCATATATCTGCTAGTGATTCATATCCTTCAAGCATCTTTTTCTCTATATGCGGTGGTAAAAGCAAAAGAACAAAAACTGATATATTTTTATTTTTTTGATGAGGAAAATTATGGTAGTGATAGAGAGAATCATATAGTAGGATTGGACAGTAGCAGGATTAGGCGATGACGAGTAGAGTAGCAGAATACGAGTACAAATGCAGTAGCAGAATTGGACGAGTATGAGTGCAGGTAGGGCAGTAGCAGGAATGGACGAGTGTAGTAGCAGGATTAGGCGATGACGAATACAGTAGCAGAACACGAGTACGAGGGCAGTAGCAGAACTGAACTAGCATGAGTGCAGCGAGTGTAGTAGCAGGATTGGACGAGTGTGATAGCAGGATTAGTCAATGATGAGTGCAGTAACAGAACATGAGTATGAGGGAAGTAGCAGAACTAGAAGAGCATTAGTGCAGCAAATGCAGTAGCAGGATTGGACGAGTGCAGTAACAGGATTAGGTGATGACGTTTGCAGTAGCAGAACATAAGTGCAAACAACAAGATTTGAATAAAAGAATAGTATGGATTAAAGAAAATAATTAAGATTTAGTTATCCATGCATGAAAGTTATAATTGTAAATGTCTTATTGACACATGGCAACAAAGTAATATAAAGAGATTATTCTCAGAAAAAAAAATATTAGAAGTCAAACGAAGTAGTTAAGGGTAAAAATATAAATTAACTCATAACATGTGGCAAGTGGGTAGCAGATTGTCCTTATTTGTAAAATTTAATCCTTATAAAATGATTAGAAGTCAAAAGAAGTAGTTAAGGGTAAAAAAGTAATTTAACTCATGACATGTGTCAAGTGGAGAGTAGATTGTCCTTATTTGTAAAATTTAGTCCTTATATGTTTAATTCAATCTTCAAATGATGTATTTGTTAAGTCATCTTTTGTCAATAACTATATGTAATTTGTTATTAAAATAAAATTGACTAGTTGAAACCCCAAACGGAGAAAATGGCTTTCATTTACCATCTAGTCAAATTTTTTTCCTTTCAAAAATAGACAGCTGTCGAATTGTTAGTGGTAATGGTCAGCCGTCAGCCTACCCTAACCAGGGCTGGTCAGCGACGTTCTTTCCTCATCATCTTCATGACCCAGACATTATGATCTCCAGAGCATTCGTAATGGTAAATACCATTTTACAAATTGGAAAAGCTTCCCCACAACAAGAGAATTCTATGATACCTACGTATATGTCATACACACATTTATAAGTATTAGAACAAAATTGTTATCATTGTGGTAAAGAGTCCCTATTCATGTAATTTTAGTTATATTAGAGGTAATTACACTACCTACTGTTTTTTTATATGTTCATGAACAAATGATTGTCATTGTGGTAACTTGGTTTAATTTTATGTAATGTAAAATGAGTGTGGTAATTTTGCTGTCAATGTCATAAATTTTGTTTAATAAAATTCTAAATTTAATTCAATTAGATATAAAATGAGTCTATAATAAATATCCAAGTACCATAAATAAACCCTTGTCAAATTTTGCCACGGGGGAGAGTCTTGTCTAATAAGACTAATATATAATCAGCAATTTATGAATGTAAATTGTATTTAAGGAAAACTAAAATTGTGAAAGAATTGAATCGTGGTTTCATTGATAATAGGGGTCTATTTATATAGAGGATTACAAGCATAGAGATATAGTTATACATGGAAACATAATAGTACATTGATTGGATATCTACCAAGATTCTCCAAGAATATCTCTAATATAAACTATATTACAACTAAAGTAAGTAACCTAGAATTTGGGCCAGACACATATTTTGGATTTACTTGAACACTCCCCATTTGTGTGGCCCAAACGTGGTGCTCCTCTCATTACCTCATAAAAACCTTGTCGAGTAATAAAAATTCAGTGGGACAAAAATAACCTCGGTTGAAAGGGAAGGAGCACAACACATTATTCACGTTTTGAGATCAACATGTAGACATCTCCCCATTATGTCTGCATCTCCCCTTGATGACTACGGTCATGGGAGTTCGGATAACTTTCACAAACGATGCTACCAACTTGTTTCTCATAAGTGAAATTTAGGCAATGACTTAATGAGCAAGTCTACCATACTGTCCTCAGATCGAACTTAGTTCACTATGATCTTGAGGAGAGTCTGTTGTTGCTGATTATGATTGGTTGTAATACCCCGAAAATTCGTTATTAATTTCTAATGGTTTTCTGGAATTAATAAAGTGTTCGTTAGTATGATTCCGTGGTTCGAGGGTGGAGTGAAATTATTTTCCTGTGAATAATTATTCAAAATGCACATTTTAGGGAGGGTTACGAAGTTGACTTTCAATATGTAAGGATTTTGTGGAAACTTCCTTTATGAAAGTTGTAGAGCGCGTCGATACGAGTTCATGGATATGTGGACACAAAAATCGGAGTTCGTATGAGAAAATTATGATCGATTGAAAAGTTATGATGGATGGATATGTCTATACGACTCGGCTCGGCCAGCTGGTCCACCCCGCTGCAGCCCCCAGACGGAGATCGAAGCCACCTAGAAGCGCACGAGTGGCCCGATCGATTCTCCGGCCTCTGGCAACTTTCCGTCGGAATTCTTCACGGTTTTGGAATCTCCTCTTCCTCTCGATCATTCACATATAGGCATTGCACCACGATTTGGAGTGTGGAGCAAAAGATCAAGGTTTGAAGTTTTTGACGGCCCACAACGAATCTGGAATCTGATCAGAGGGCCAAGATTAATTTAACTTTCAAGCTTGATTTAGGACGATCTAAACCGAATCTCGCTTAGCGCCAGGTATGAAAGTTGCTCATCTCTTAAATATGAACAAGTTTGTAGTTGGTCACTTTGCCATCGGAGGTGGTTGACCCGGTATTGACCGTCGCCATTTACCACCGGCTGACCCGCTGCTTGTGGTTGCGCATGGCAGCCGGTCTCCGTTTTGGGTTATGTTTTCAGTTTATTCATCTATGCATCGATACGGTCGTTTTGATATATTATAAGGTCATTTTGGAGAAAGTTTATGCATGCTAGGGCTTCGGTTTTACACGTTATCTTCGGTTTACGATATGCAAGGATCCTATTGTTGGATTTGCTTCAAATTTTGATAGAATAATCCCAAGGACGATTCTTAAGGATCCGAACATTGGATCATCATTTAATTTAGAATCCGACCATTGGATCGTCGTTTAAATATATTTTATGAATCGTTTGCTAAGTTAAGACCGCACTTAATTTGGTACTTAACGGTTTGAGTTGACGAGCGATTGAGATATTGTGATTTGGGTTGATACAAGACGCAGCAGGATTTGGAGGAGTAAACCTCACGTGGTTCATTTATGAACCGTGTTACTTTTCGTCCGTTCTATTTCTAAATCGTGAAATCGTTTTATGCAAATAAGATTTATTTTCAAATGATATGAACTCGATCGACTACGGTTCATAGGACTGCTGTTCACTGGTAAGAAAATAAATTTAAGTATAAAATTAATTTCTTTGTTTTAATACGTATGAACTATAGTTGGTATTAGTGGTTATTCCTGCGTGAATGACTACGTGTGTATATATATATATATATATATATATATATATTTACGTGAAATATATATATTGGATGGTGTGACATTGGTGAAGTAATGATTGAGAGTTAATTGAATTGTTATTTCACGTATATATATATATATATATATTTATATTTACATGAAATATATATATTGGATGGCATCCGATACAATTATCATGATGTGTTGATTTTTGTGTAAATGTGTGTTTTGCTTGAGGAAAGCCAAACAGACTTTCAAATGTTCGGTCTAAGGACCTTTTGTCACATTGGTGATCGAGATAAGGGTATCGGATGCCATAACCCTGACGGGTAATGGGCTACGATTGAGGCGAGTGTACCGGATGTTGTAACCCTAGGCGGTGACGGGCTACAATTGAGGCGAGTGTATCGAATGTCATAACCTTAGGCGGTGACGAGCTATGATTGAGGCAAGTGTATCATATGTCATAATCCTAGGCGGTGACGGGCTACGATTGAGGTGATGTATGTTACTTTTGTGTGGTAACAATGTCGAGTTTTGAAACGAGTTATTGTGTATTTGGAGTGGAAGAATGATTTCTTGGCTTCAGCGTGAGTTGTTTGTTTCTTTAGTTACTTTCCTTTTCATTTCTATTGTTCGAATTTAAAATAATTTCCTGAACTAAGCTATATGGAGGAGTTGCTATAATTTGAATTGTGTGTCTTTGGTGATCTCCTTAACTAAATTTTCTATGTAGGGATTACTAATATTTACCTAGTGTGATTGTATATTTGGTTGTGTTTTGTGGAGTTAAATGTTGTTGTTTTAATTTATCTCACGAGCTGAGAAAGTATAAGTATGTGTGACGTGATTCATTTTAATTGAGTTTACTCATACGAGCTTCACAAGCTTACTGGGTTGTTTCTTGCAATCTCGGTGCACTATTCCATGGTGTAGCTGTTCTTCCTACAAGTCAGGACCACTAGGGTTGAGATCGAGGCGAGGAGTGCATCAGTGTTAGGTTCAGAACTTACTTTTTTAGTGTACTGCTGTTTTTGGTATGCTCCTAGCGAGCATGTATATTTATATATTAGCTATCTCGAGTTTTGTACACTTGTTGATAACATTTGGCTTGATTGATAAAGTCCTTCTTGTGAATATGCTTCTGGGTTATTGTTATTGCTTAGATTAAATTGAAGAAGTTCTATGTAATTTCAGGAAGTTGGTTATGTTATCGCGTTTCAGATTCGAATAAATTTATTCAGAATTCGGGGCGTGACATTGGTGTTGTCGCTTTTGATGTAGCGTTGCTTCATTTGCTCAAAGCAAGCAGCATTATCCTCATAAATTCTCGTAGGCTAATCTTGTGGTAGACTTTAAACCACAATTGCTTCAAGCATGCGTAATTATGGATCCAATCCATATACATTCACAAACCACTTTGTGAAGAGCAATAATCCCTGCATGGTTCAAATATATAGTGATTAGGGTCTATTCTGTAGACCTCTAAGATATCACGGTCTTTACCCATGGTGAACACTAAACCATTTTGAGAATCACATTTGTGTGTGTCAGAGAGATACCCAGTATCAGTAAAAACTTCCAAAACACTAGTGTCATTTTGGGATAGGGATAAAGGACACAGGCCAGTGTTCGCGGCTTTCCTGGTGTGTGATGGCCCCGAATCCATCACCTTTCTGTAGGGATAGAACAAACTCATATCAATCATACATCTCATGTATCGAATGATATCTTTCACACTAATCCAATGGCATTGCATTGATGCAAAGCTATATCTAGCTAACAAGTTCACAGCAAATGAGATGTCTAGTCTTGTTCATCGAGCCAAGTGCAATAATACGCCTATTGTATTTAAGGCACTTCTGCCTCTAGCACATATTCGTCATCATCCTTTGGACGAAGAGGATGCTTTTCAAGATCAAGACTACGGCCGATCATGGGAATGCTTGAAGGCTTGACCTTGTCAAAATGCCTACGTATCTATTAACACGATGCTCAAGTTCTTGTCACGCCCCGAATTTTGAATAACAAATTCAAATCCGAAACATGAATTAAACAACTTAATCAAAATTAACGTCCTGAATTTTTTTCATAAACAACCACACCTCATCCACTCAATAGTACGAAAACCAAATCCTCAAGTTACTTATTACAGCACACTATCACCGATATAAATAGCAAAGCTCAATGAGCATAACAACCTCACAAAAACAAAGGCGATAAATCAAACATTACTACACTAAACAGCTCGATCACCGCCCTGGTTCTCCTGACCTACAGGATTATCCGCTACACCGTTTGAATAGTGTACCGAGATTGCAACAACACAAAACCTGATAAGTCTTTGAAAGCCCGTATGAGTAAATTTAAAGATTGCACAATTTAAGTTAATAATAAAACTCACAAGGTAACCTCAATGTTACCCTCATAAGGCCACTCAACATTTGGTAGACAGACTAGAACTCTAACTGATCGCAACCACCAGCCCAGAGCGAGAGAGTGGTTCACGATTATAATGCTATTAGTAACCACCAGCCCGGTACAAGAGCGTGGTTCACTGATAGTATGTCATGGTCACACTCGTGACATATTTATCTCCACATATCAAAACAATTTATCAAACAATAAAACTCAACACATCTCTCAATATATCTTTCATGAAAAGTAAACATCCAAACAATAATAGCAACAAAATCATGCATATTGTTTCCTCAAGACAATCCATCAATAAATATATATCATCACATAAATAATATATATACATAGATATTCACGCATGAATGCCTACTAATACAAACTATGGTTCACATGCATTAAAACAAAATTCAATTTATACTTAAATTCATTTTGTTACCTGTGAGCCGCAGCCTTATGAACTGTAGTCGATCAAGTTCATATTATTTCAAACAAATCTTTATTTTCTTAAACAATTTCCATACATTCATAATTCAATATAAATCATTAAATTTCGGTTCGTAAATGAACCATGTGCGATTTACTCACCTCGATATTCCCGTTGCGTCTTCAATTTAACATAATTAACCCCGAAACCACTCACCCAAGTAAAAACCATCAATCAACTAATCAAATACGATAATTAACTTAGCGTACAATTCAAAAACGCATTTATATCAAGATCCAAAGGTCGGATCTTCACCCGTGGCAGTAGAGCCGCCATACCAAAGTCAAAATTTACCAAAACTCCCAACATCAAAGTTCTTTATCTCAACTCCAATTTCAACTTTCATGATTACCACAAAGTTAAATTTCAAGTCTAGGGGCCGAAATTTACCTAAAAAAAAAAGAGGCCGAAATCGCCCAAAATCGATTAGATCTGAAATTAGTCTTCCTCATGTTAAATGAAGATGTGAAACTTGGTGAGTTTGTAGAGCATGGCAAGACAAACAAAGCCCAGTTGGTCTCCCCTCCTACTTTCGCCGGAGTTGGCCTGAATTTGAAGAAATGTCAGAAAAATGATATGACCTTCTTTGTTTCGATTTGTTGTCTATAGTGAATGATAGGATACAAGGCATATATGTATAGAAAGTTTGTTTCAAGGTAAAGAGATAGGGACAAACGCATCATCGATTAGTGGCCTGGAGGAGGAAGAAATCAGCCGGCGAAGGGAGGAGCAGCTCGGGTCATTTCAGCTCGAGCTATGCAGCTTCTCGACCTTGTAGCATCTCCCATGGTTCTTTTTTGACTTTGATGTCTTCTAGAAAGTTTTAAATGACTTCAAGGCGAGTAAAATTGTTTTTGGAATCAAGTCGATTGGTGGTCTGAGGAAGAAGATATGGCTAGACAAAGGGGAGCCCAGAATCGCGACAGGAGGGAGAGAAAACTGGGGAGGAAAATAGAAAAAAGAAAAATTTCGGATTTATGAAAAAATCCGGAAATTTTCTTATATTTATAGAAAATTCCCAACTTTCAATCATCAATAATTTCCTCATACGAACTGCGATTTTTGCGTTCTATATAAGCACGGACTCGTATCGACGAGATCTACAACTTTCATGAAGGAAATTTTCCCAAATTTTGTACTTATAAAAAGTCAATTTTCGCAACCCCCTAAATAACGTTCGTTTCGAAAATAAAATCGATTCAAAACTGAATTCTCGCACAATGACTTACGAAATAGTCTCAATATTCATAATTCAAATATCCGAACAATTATTGAATTACAAAAATTTATCTAATGAAATTTTGGGTCTTCACAGTTCCAAACAGAGAAATAATCGTGTTCTCCCAAAATCATTCATCTCAAAATCGGATTTCAAGTATTCCCTTAATTCTTTAAGGGTTTCTAATAAAGATCATGTCCGACATGAACTGCGATAGAATCTGAAATTTTTTATGGAAACGCGTGGGCATATCCATTCTCAATCAAGTAGTCACTTTAGTGAGCGTTTCAATCTTATTGTAAACACGCTCCATGGTCTAGAGCCACCTGACTTGGGTAATGAAGTTTATCATGAACCTTCATGTATCTTTCATATCTAGATCTCCATAGAGATACATAGTGATCACATTAGTAAGCTGCATGTTCAGTTATCTGAAAACTACCAAACTGATAAGGTAATGGAGTGTAATGACATCCGCTATGAGATAATATATTTCATCATAGTCGATTTCAGGACGTTTTGTGAGAAGCCTTGGGCCATAAGACGAGATTACCATCTCTTTGCTCATCACGCTTTCTAACAAAGGCCCATTAATCAATAGGTTTTATGTTAGGAGGTGTTGGCATCATTGGCTCGAAAACCTTCTTCTTCGTTAGAGAATCCAACTTAACATGAATATTATCTTTCCATTTAGGCCAAATTTCTCTACGTTGGTATGAATTCATCAACGGAGTGTGGTTCGATATCATCAGACTCAACAAACTCATACGCTATGAAATGCGCGAATACATCATCAATCATGATGGAGTTTTTATCTCACACTCATATACACTAGTTTAATTTTTATAGAGCTCTATATTCTCAGTAATAAGTTCTTTCGTTGAGGCGTCATCTAATGATAACCATAATCTGGAAGATACTCATGAGATGGATTTTGAGAGAGTGCCACTCTCTATGACGTTGGCGCCATGCGTACCTTCGTGTAGGGTGGCGCTGCGTCCTCTCATAGGGACGTCTATTCTTGCAGGCATGTTTTCAGTAGATATGTGTGATCTTGTCACTTTAACAGGGTTCGAGATGAGACATAGTGAAAACAGACCACGATAATTGTTGTCGTTCCTATTAAACATTTGTGTTCTTATCTCCCTCTAATGACAGGAAAACTGTCTAATCAAAGTGACACTCCGCAAGACATGCGGTAAAGAGATCCCCTAGCAAGGACATTAAGTGGCGGACGATTGTTGAAGTCTCATATCCAATGTATTTGCCTAGTCGTATGTGAGTACCCATTATATTGTGTTATGGCAGTGCAAGAGACACATAAATGGCTCACTCAAACATGTAAGGTACTCATACTCAGTCACTAGTTGTAACGCCTAGATAGATTGAATGGTGGTGGGTTGTAGACGAATTAGCATAACTGCATGCTATATTGCATCACCCCAAGCAAATATAAGGAGATTGGTGCGCATTACCAAACTCCGAGCTACAATCGTAGTCTTTTCCGTTAGACCATTTAGGTGTGTTCATGGGAATATGATGTCCAACATCAATCCCAATTCAAGAACTATCGAAAGTATTCGATAGAAACTCTCTAGCATTGTCAAGTCTAATTGGCTGAATAGGATGATTCGGGAAGTGAGCCCATTGTCATATGATATATGTGTTTGGCTCCAGTTTTTCTTGAGCTGGTCAACAGTCTCTTTTCTTGCGTAGGCGTGCCAGCACCGTTTGGGTGCGGTCGTCGGAGGTGTCCCTTGACCTGACTTCTTCTGAGCGATTGTGGACGAGGAGAGCACCAACCTCGTAGTGGGGTTCTTTGTGCCTCGTGGCGAGGACTTTTGTTGAGCCTTTTCAAAATCACAATCGATACTCGATGTTGTAGATCGAGCAGAGCGAAAACCACTGGGAAGTGAGGAGAACTTGCTAAAGCGTGACTCTAGCTTGGCTGGTTTGCGAGGGCGTTACCCTTGCTTGGCTGGTTCCGTAACCGTTGTGGTCGTGGTACTACAGTCGGCTCCCAAGAAGACTAGGACCAAAGCACTTTGACAGAGGGTTTGGTGGTACTGAAAGTTGGCTCCTAAGGAGACTAGAACTTAGAGTGTGATCACCGATAAGAGAAAGAGAAGGAGAGGAATTGCTCTTAGAGAGGTTGCTCTAGAGAGAACTTAGATCATCTTATAGATGTTTTGATGAGTGAATTGGTGAGATGATACTTGTTGTAGCCTCTATATATAGGCTTCCAAGCAACACTATTTGGCCTTTAAACAAATCATAGTGGGTTAGGCAAAATTCACTAACACTTAGTGAATTTGGTTAGGCCAAATTCACTAACACTTAGTGGATTTTGTTAGGCCAAATCCACTAACACTTCTTTATTCTTTTAATTTTTATCTCCACTAAGAATTCATATCTAACTTTCGACTTCTTCATATGAAATGATCCACCATGGATGTAGATTGTTGTGGTAAAATTTCAGAATTTATTTCCATGTAGTTGGGCCGAAAATGCTACTGGACTCCTTACAGGTCCAGTTTTCCAGTTTTGCTTCTGCAGAAAATTGGACTGATTGTTTGAAGGTTTTCCACTTCGAACAAGCTCTAGCACTCTTCATAAGAAATGACCCTTGGGATGTCTAGAATGAATCTGGAAAGTTTCAACTCATTTGAAGTTCGGATGGTTAGTCTGCCGCCCCTCCTTCCTTGTTTAGCTCGGTTTCTCCTAGCCGAAGTAGGAAAATGTGCTAAAGTTGACTTTTCATTTCCACGCTTCCATAGTAGGCTTTATTTAGCCTCTAAATATATATTTCGAACTTGTCGACAATATATAGCTTGAGCCACTGATATTGGCTCGATTTCTCCAAGACGTGCCTTGTCAGGCCAAAATGCTCATTTTGGGTCCAAACAATATGCTAGAAGTGTAGCATAAGCAGCAACTACAAGTGGACAATAGCACAAAACGTGACCAGCGTGTTTGCGAGTTAACCAACATCATGGGATATTTAAACGTCAGCAAGTTGTTTGATTCAGTCTACAGAATCCCCATGGATTCTATGGAAGAAAAGAATGAGTATGTTCATATCACTTATATAGGACGGTCTCAGTCCTACTTTCCCTAAGTAACAGGCTTTGTATAACGAGTAAAAGGCCTTAGAAGCAACCAATGAGGATATGACTAGGATGACAAATCATGTCGTGACAAAGTCAATATGTGTCTAAATCTAAGAGATCTTCTCTCATAACTTTATTGGATTTAGTAGATCGAATAGTGACATAAAGTCCATTAGAGAGACACATAAACTTCTCTAAGATGTGCCTTTGTTTGCAATCATTAGAGGTATTGCAAAAGAACTCATTTGCGTTACCTAAGTGAGTTCCCGCATAGAATCCTTTGGCTCGAAAGGCTCAATAGGGTTTGATTCGCCGTAGAAACGTAAAGGGTTTCTGTGACAATAATTAAGGTGTCATTTGGCAAGCAGAATTTGCGCTATTCCATGTCCTTGAACTAATCGGGAGAAGCAAAAGAAGAGGTCCACTTCGGATGTTCATGTGCCCATGCAAAGATCAGGGCTTGTTGGTGCTGATAATGTTACCAATTGGAAACATGAGGATTGGTATATTAACTTTGGATCTTCTGCACCTGCTTCTGCTTCTTCCGCTGGTGTGATGACTGCTTTTAACAGGCAGATGGGGAACTATGGCTGTTATGGATCTATGAACATGGAGAATAGTGCTAGGGATTGTTCAATCTCAGCTGGAGCGGGAACTAGTTCTACTTTCTTTGACATGAATGTAGAACAAACTTTCATGGAACAAAGAGGAAAAGATCACCAGGAGATTGAAACCCTTTCACTGTTTCCCGTGCATGGTGAGGACATCTTTAGCAAAATGAAAACTACTTCCGATGGAGGTGGCGGTCACGGTGGTGGCTCTTACACTTCCCTTGAGCTCATCCTTTCCTGCAAGGCAAAGCTGGAAAAACCTTTCGGAGCCGCTGACTCGGCTTAGTAGCTTCGTGAGTGTAGGAACACTTAGAATTGTCCCCTAAGAGTTGTATCTATAAATTTTTTTTTTTTTTTTTTTTTTAATAAAATAGCATGAATATTTATATACAAAGTTGCCCAGTGGGCGGGTTTAGGCTTAGTATGGTACAGTGTTGCCCCCCTAGTGTTGCTAGACATAGCCAAGAAATGATTATGGGCCTTAAAAACAGGCCTTCATAAATGGGCTTTGCGAGTGTAGGAACACTAGAATTGTCCCCCATGTCTCATGCGAATAAATTGTCTACGACTCCTCCGAGTCCCAAACATTGGGAAAGTATTTCTTCAAGTATCTCCCATTGATAGGGTTATGATGGACATCTCCATCTAGGTCCTTGAGATGAAAAGCTCCTTTCTCTAAGATTTTATAAATGATGTACGGGCCTTCCCATCTTGGAGTCCATTTGCCGCGACCAATCAATTTTTCGCCAAGGGGGAGAACTGCTTTCCAAACCAACTCTCCTTCGCTGTAACTCCTTCCCCGCGTCCTCTTGTCATAGGCACGAATGACTCGTTGCTTTTCCATGACCAAATTATCTAAAGCCTCCAAGCGCTTTTCGCTAAGGTCTTCATGTTCCTGCCACATAGCCTGAACGTAGTCTTCTCCAATGAGATGATGTTGCTCTTGAACTCGTAATGACTGGACGTTGACTTCCAATGGCAGGACTGCATCATGGCCAAACATCAAAGCATAAGGTGTTGTCGCGGTGGGATTTCTCTTAGAGGTGCGGTAGGCCCAAAGAGTTTCATAAAGTGTCTCATGCCACTGTCGTGGATTAGCTTCCAACATTTTCTTCAGTAAATTGATAATGATCTTATTGCTGGCCTCCGCTTGACCGTTAGACTGAGCATAATACGGACTGGAATGGATGAACTGTATTCCCCATTCTCTTGCCAGTTTATCAACTTCACCACCCATGAAAGCTGCCCCCCGGTCCGAAACAAAAACTTCTGGGATCCCAAATCTGCAGATGATGTTTCTGAATAGGAATTGTCGCAACGTGCCACCAGATGCTTCCTTCAAAGGTTCTGCTTCAACCCACTTTGTAAAGAAATCAGTCGCAACGATGATGAACTTATGTTGAAGTGATGAATGTGGGTGAATCATCCCAATTAAATCCAGCGCCCATCCTCTTGCAGGCCAAGGCTGTATAATGGGCTGCATTGGAATATTAGGAACATGCTGGATCGGCCCATGAGCTTGGCAGTCCAAACAACCTTTAGCGAACGCGATACAATCCTTCAAGATACTGGGCCAAAAATATCCATGTCGTCTGAGCAACCATCGCATCTTTGGACCTGCTTGGTGAGCTCCACAAATGCCAGAATGAACTTGGCGCATGAGTTGTTTGGCTTCGTGGCCATAAACACATCTGAAATCCATGCCATCTTCTCCTCGTCTGCGAAGTTCATCACCTCTGAGGAAGTAGTTGAGGGCAAGATAGCGAATCCTTCTATCTGTGGTCTGATCAGGATGCTTGAGATAATTGATCAAAGGGATGCGCCAATCCACGTCAATGGATTCCAGGGTTGCGACTGACGTATCGTCTAGAGGATCTCTTCTCGCCATCCAAGAAGGAAGGGTGCGACGCTCGACTTTAAGGATTCTCTCCCGCACGCCATATCTCAATGTTACTCCTGTTGCCAGCTGGGCCAACTCGTTCGCGGCAAAATTTCTCTCACGAGGAATGTGCTCAAGATGTACGTTATCAAATTGGTCCAACAGTTCTAATGTCCTGTTCCAATAAGGGACCAATGTGAAGCTATTGCATCTGAACTCATTGCACAACTGATTGATAACCAAGAGAGAATCGCCAAGTATTTGTACATCTCTAATTCCCATTTCCAGCAGTACTTCTAGGCCTATGATTAAGGACTCATATTCTGCTTGGTTGTTGGTACATTGAAACTCCAACTGGAATGAGTACGAAAAGTGATCTCCAGCCGGATTCTCCAGTGCAATTCCTGCTCCTGCTAGCGTATCCGTTCTTGACCCGTCAAAATATAAAACCCAGGGCTGGAGTGAGACTGTGGCTTGATATAGTGTGGCGTACTCTGGGCGATCTAAATTTGTGACAGCGACCTCTAAATCTCTAACTGCGGGGAGATCTAGCATAGGGTGATGTGCCAGAAAGTCCGCAATGGCTTGCCCCTTTACTGCTTTCTGTGGGACATACTGTAATGAGAATTCTGATAAGGCGAGCACCCACTTGCCAATACGGCCTCTCAAGATAGGTCGCGATAACATATACTTGACTAGATCGGTTTGAGCAATGATGCAAGTAGTAAAGGACAACATGTAATGCCGCAACTTGCATGCTGAGAAGTATAATGTAAGACACAGCTTTTCCATTGGAGTGTACCTTGTTTCGCAATCTGTGAGTGTCCTACTGAGGTAAAAGATGGCATGTTCGACACCCTCTTCATCATCCTGAGCGAGGAGGCTGCCAATGGAAGCCTCAACTGCTGAAACATACAACTTTAATGGAAATCCAGCTCTGGGAGGAACAAGCACTGGCGGGCTCGCCAGATAGGCCTTGATTTTGTCAAAAGCCTCTTGATGTTTAGGTTCCCACACAAACTCGTTCTGTCCTTGCAACTTCAGCAGTGGGGAAAAGGGCTGGATTTTACCCGCAGAGTTAGAAATGAAACGTCGCAAAAAGTTGATCTTACCCAGTAGTCGCTGTAATTCTTTCTTCGTTCGCGGGGAAGATGCGTTGATGACCGCGTTTGCCTTATCCTCAGGGACCTCAATGCCCCTTTGATGGACAATGAATCCCAGGAAATCGCCTGCCTGAACTCCAAAAACGCACTTGGCGGGATTCATTTTGAGCTTGTGTAATCGCATGCGCTCGAAAACTTTTCTGAGATCCGTGAAGTGATCTCCACTCTTCTTAGACTTCACGACGACGTCATCAATGTAAACCTCTAAGATCTTCCCAAATATGTCGTGGAAGATCAGGTTCATGGCTCTCTGATATGTTGCTCCGGCATTTTTCAGTCCAAAAGGCATGACCACATATTCAAAAACTCCCGTGAACCCAGGGCAGCGGAATGCGGTCTTGTGTCTATCTTCCTCTGCAACCGGTATCTGGTGATATCCCGCTGTGCCATCCATGAAAGACAACAGTTCGTGCCCTGCAACTACATCTACCAACATGTCCGCCACCGGCATGGGGTAGACGTCTTTAGGTGTAGCTAAATTAAGGTCTCTGTAATCCACGCAGACCCTCATCTTGCCATTCTTCTTGCGAACAGGCACTATATTGGACAGCCACTGATTGTACTTGGCTACCCTGATAATGCCCGACTTGTGCATCTTTTCAACTTCCTCTTTGACCAGTACTTGGGTCTCTGAGTTCATTCTTCGCGGCTCTTGCTTCAAAGGCCTTTTATCAGGTAGCGTTGGTAGTTGGTGGCATACCAAGTCTGGTGATAGGCCTGGCATGTCCTCGTATTTTTCCGCGAAGCAGTCCTTGAATTCTAGCAATAAGTCGATGAGCCTCTGTTTCTCGCTAGGCTCTAAGTAAGTGATGATAGCCACTTCTATAGGCTCATCAATTGTTCCTAGATTGACCTTTTCAGTAGGGTCCCTAACCTTCGGAGGTGTGTCATCCAATGCCGCTGGAGCAAGCTGAATCTCTTCTTCCTCCTCTTCTTGGTCCATGAACTCTTCATAAACAATTTCTAAGGTCGTAACTCGATCATAGGCCTCTTTTTCCACCAAGTATGAGGATAGCCTCTCGTACAAGGAATGGAAGGCCTCTATCCCTTCCTCTGGAAGGTCGTAATCCATTAATTACCCATTGTGCGGGGCACAGCATGGCCGGGCCTCGCTAGGTCTTCTTTTGCAAGCGTGAGTCCCCACTGTGCCAACTCAGAAGCCGTCACCCCTGTGGGGCGGCCCTTATTGTCGATGCTACCGACTTGTAATGGAGTAATTGGCTCCAAGTAGTACTTGGCATCTACGTAATTCGCGGAAACAGAAAAAGGGCGGGGATCTGCTTTAATTATCTCAGCCTTATTTGTCACCCTATTCCACATAATCAGCTCTTGGTGGAGTGTTGATGGAACACAATAGCTTCGGTGAATCCAATCTCTTCCCAGGATGGCACTGTAGGCCGCGTAACAATCCGTAACAAAGAACGCATAAACGCTTTCTGAGGGACCCACCTTGATTTTTAGGAACAGTAAACCTAACGTCTTAGTTACTGTGCCCGCGAAGTTCTTCAATGTGAGAGAGGTAGATTGGATCTTCTCCTTCTTGATTCCCAAAAGCTGCATGGTCCTTGTAGTAATGACATTCACAGCCGCACCGGTATCAACCATTATCTTGCTGACCTTAGTCCCATTAATTTCTGCTGTGATATACAAAGGTCGCATGTGTTATACCATGGCAGGTGTAGGTCTTGTGAAGCTCATGAAGAAACTCTTGCTGTTAGCATCTTCAGTCTCAAGGGACACTGCTTCTTTCACCGGCGTTGTTGCGGCTGAAGTGATCTGCAACTGCTGTTCTCCAATTGCCTCAGCTTCTATGCATTCCTGCGCAGCGACTGGTAAGGCATACTTAGCAGGGAGCACATAAACCATATTGCAAGAGATATCCACCATTTCTGTTTCGTCCATGTCATCATCAAGATTGAGCTAGGGTTCATCTGCTGGGATATCGGCGTTAAACTGTTTAACCATGAAAGCAACCAAGGATTTCTCTGCTGGGACCACCGCTTTGGCTTGTTCGTGCTCCTGTACTATAGGAATCTGGTTCAGTGACTCTGAAATTTGTTTCGTCCCTGGCACTTCCTCTGGGAGAGTGACCACCAAGTTTTGAACTTTCTGCACAATCGCGGACCGATTGTCTTTGCCCCCCAGCCTGTCGAAGATGGAAGGCTCGCTATTGCTTCCTTCACGAGATATTCTCCGCCAAACATTGTCTTTACAAGCTGGCGGCGGTTCTTGCCTCGCTAGAACTAGGGATTTCTCCTGAGCGCTGATCTTGGGGGCACATGGCTTTTGCCCTTGGCGTAATACTTTGGGCTGCAGTTTCTGAACTTGCGGGGAAACGAATCTCTCGGAGGCCAGTACCTCCAATTGTCTTTGATACTCTTCTGGAGGTTTCAGTAATTGCGATGGTTTGATTAGTCCTTGATCTAGTGCTTCCAAAGTTCGCTTTGCTTCTCCAAACCTTCGTTGGAGTTTTCTCTTCTTTGAAGAGCTCATCTCTACCGCCTTGCCATTCTTTTGGGTATACCATCTCCCTTCTTTGATGGAGGATGTTGACACTGGCGGAATGTAAGGTCTGGTAAAAACCCCTTGCCGCTTATCTGCTTGCCCTTCTTCCCTCGCAGTCTTCAACTTTTTGAATAAGTTTGAGTCCCTTGGAGTAGGAGTTTCTAAACCACTGTGTACTCTTGGGCTGCATGGTTGGAAGTTTCTAGAGGATGATACTAACCGTATTGGTGGCAGAGATCCAAACTGGACAGTTTGGGATGTTTCCTCATGCAGGGCTTGAGTGTCACATTCTTCCTTGCACCGCGAGCATAGGACAATGGGTAAACGAGTCTTGGATTCCCGCTTCACGGCTTTGTCTCCAGCCTTTATCAAATCCTTAACCGCATAGTCTGGACTTTGATTCTGCTGATCTTTTTCACCCCATGCCACGTCCACCATGTTGATGCCGGTATCTGGGAAGGGATCTAGGTCCACCAACGCTGCTGCTGTTGTTGGTGCCTCTACTTGCAAACTACCATTATTTAACAGATTTGGATCTGATCCTTTAGCTTAACACAATCGGCTGTATTATGATTCCACATATTATGGAGTTTGCAGTATTTCTTCCCCCTTAGCTGCTCTGGTTTAGGAAATGGGCCGAAGTCGGTTTTCACCATCTTCGCGGCGATCATTTCATCCAAGATTTCATGCGCTTTGTTCGCGTCGTAAGTATAACTTGCGAACTCTGGTTTGGTGAAAACCACCGACTTGAGCTTCACCGGTTCTTTGCACAGCTTCAGTTGCTTTAGTGTTGAAGCCTTTTTTCCGGTGAGTTCCAGCGCAGCAATCTCGTCTTCTTCAGACTCGTCAGCCTCTGCTGTACTAGATTCCTCACTCTTGTAGTAAGGATCAAAGGGACTAGATTGATGGCTGAGCGCAGCCACTATTCGGCGTTTCCCTGGGATGTATGTCCCTTTTGAGGCGTTTTTCATAGCGTCCATTTCCCTGAGCAAGTGCTCGAAACTTCCTACTTCTGTGATCAGTTCCCCCATGGAATTGAACATGCTTCCATGCTGTTTTTTGCGTTGGCGGGGCTCTAAGCCTTTGATTGCCAACTTCACCAGTTCTTTCTCCGGCAGAATCACGTTCAACTTTCCTTTCTGGATCTGAAAGCGCTGAAGGTACATGACAGCAGATTCAGTTGGCTGCTGAGCCATCTGAGTGAGTGAAGCCAAATCTACCTCCGGCTCGATAGTCCCGAAGGTTTCCTTGAATAGCTTCTCTATCGCGGGCCAACTCGTAACTGATCCCGGTTGTAGCTTAGTGAACCAGGTGAAGGCAGACCCCGATAGAGAAGTAGTGAAGATATTACACTTTAGATTATCATCGTTCTGGTACTGGCCACACTGTACTCGAAACCTAACCAAATGGGCTGCGGCATTTTCGACTTCCTCTCCCGAGAAAGTAGAGAACGTAATGTTCTTATATCCCCTAGGATAAGGTGTCTGTGTAATATGCGGTGGGAAGGGCCCCTGGTAGGCCTCCTCCAAGTTAGGCCTCTGGTTCGCGGCCCTGATCATTGCTTCTACCTCTTCTCTCCTTACATATCTTGGATCAGGAGGAGGTGGGGGAACCACTGTATCTTCAACTGACCAGATCAACGGTGGTGCTTGTGAAGCTTGATTAACCAAAGACATGCCGCCTCCGTGGGTCATTTTATGTCGGGTTGACGTCTGTGACGCAAAACCCACTGCTGGCTGACCCTTTGTGGTTACGGTGACCTTCGCTGGACTTTCAACCCGGTCGATACCATAATGGCTTGCTGGAGGTGGATCGTGGTGCACGTATTCAACTCCGTCACTGTCATATTGGGGAAACGGGCTATGATCAACAAAGGCCCCATCATTGATTTTCAAAGTCCTGGTCCCTTGCGTGACTGATGACGCGGCGTTGTTCTTCCCACCCGTTGCCAGAGTAGTCTCTTTACCTCTGACTGATGCGGCAGTAGCGCATGTGGATGTACTGCCGCCGCGAGCATTTAGTGGTATGTACTTAGCAGATATGGGGGACTGACCTAGAGAGCCTAGAATGGCACTAGGATCTCCCAGTGTTTTATGTAGAACCTCTCTGGCCTGATCGAGGTCAGCTTTCTGCATGGCCACCTGGGTTACGACGTTGGATCCTTCTTTGCGAATCGTCGAGACTTCCAAAGCAATGTGTTTGCTTGCGACCAACAGCTCTTCATGGTTCTTCTGCATTTTTTGGTTCATGCCATCCAATTGCCCTTGTGTT
This sequence comes from Rosa persica, assembly GCA_025331145.1. NCBI lineage: Eukaryota > Viridiplantae > Streptophyta > Magnoliopsida > Rosales > Rosaceae > Rosa > Rosa persica. The sequence goes on along the minus strand of WFKR01000002.1, from coordinate 39,580,455 downwards.
TGTTGTGCCCCTAGCTCAAGCCTCTTGATCGAGATCGTGAACTCATCAAGCCGTTGACGGTCCTCCGCAAAGGCTTTTTCCATCTTCTCATGGTATGCGGCAGAATTCTGTTGAAGGATATTAAGCCGCTCTTCTATGGTCGCATTTTCTGGAACGAGAATAGGCACAAAGTCAATAGTTGTAACTGCGCTCGCGGCTTCCTGGGTGATGCTAGATGTATCGCCAGCCTGATTAGGCTGGGCGGTAGGAACTTGCTCGCCTTCAATAGTAGGATGTCTATTTCCTCCTCGTTCAGTTGACATCTCTGTCGATGGAGGGTGGGAAGAAAATCTTTGGATTACCTGTTCTTCGGAAAGACCACGACAGTCTGCACGCGAGTGCGGTCTGTAACTGGAGGTCTTATGTTTCGGGCAGTTAACGTAAACCTTTTCATAAGGGTTTATGCTTGACTTCTCAATGGCTTCTGGAAGTCTGAATTCAATAAGTAGCTGAATTCAATAAGACACTGTGAATCAAGATTTAGACCTGCGGCCCAAGTATAGTCGCCTAGACACAAACTTTCTTTCAAATCATTTGGGCAACCTTACTGAAATGGCCAGGTGGGGGAGGGCGAACAAAAGAGGCAGAATCCATTTTGGCATGAACTACTCCCACATAGTGGTTTAGGCCCATTTGCACGCACTTCTGGATTCAATAGCCTGTTATGAACGTTGTCCCCTTTCTAGACACCATTTCACATAGGCTATACTTACTAAGATGAGAAAGATCATAAGTGTGAAGACAGTTCAACAAGTGTTAATAAAAACCGCCCTTAACCTTAATGGACCTGAACTAGGCACCAATAAGGAGTTTAGGTCAATATTAACAAAAGAGACTTCACCTATTCCGTTATGATTCACAACCCCTTACCAACCTCATCTTCTTAATAGTGGTGTGGTTTACAGCTGGCAGTAGGTCCCACTGGGCGTGCCAAAATGTTTGGCTCCAGTTTTTCTTGAGCTGGTCAACAATCTCTTTTCTTGCGTAGGCGTACCAGCACCGTTTGGGTGCGGTCGTCGGGGGTGTCCCTTGACCTGACTTCTTCTGAGCGATTGTGGACGAGGAGAGCACCAACCTCGTAGTGGGGTTCTTTGTGCCTCGTGGCGAGGACTTTTGTTGAGCCTTTTCAAAATCACAATCGATACTCGATGTTGTAGATCGAGCAGAGCGAAAACCACTGGGAAGTGAGGAGAACTTGCTAAAGCGTGACTCTAGCTTGGCTGGTTTGCGAGGGCGTTACCCTTGCTTGGCTGGTTCCGTAACCGTTGTGGTCGTGGTACTACAGTCGGCTCCCAAGAAGACTAAGACCAAAGCACTTTGACAGAGGGTTTGGTGGTACTGAAAGTTGGCTCCTAAGGAGACTAGAACTTAGAGTGTGATCACCGATAAGAGAAAGAGAAGGAGAGGAATTGCTCTTAGAGAGGTTGCTCTAGAGAGAACTTAGATCATCTTATAGATGTTTTGATGAGTGAATTGGTGAGATGATACTTGTTGTAGCCTCTATATATAGGCTTCCAAGCAACACTATTTGGGCTTTAAACAAATCATAGTGGGTTAGGCAAAATTCACTAACACTTAGTGGATTTGGTTAGGCCAAATTCACTAACACTTAGTGGATTTTGTTAGGCCAAATCCACTAACACTTCTTTATTCTTTTAATTTTTATCTCCACTAAGAATTCATATCTAACTTTCGACTTCTTCATATGAAATGATCCACCATGGATGTAGATTGTTGTGGTAAAATTTCAGAATTTATTTCCATGTAGTTGGGCCGAAAATGCTACTGGACTCCTTACAGGTCCAGTTTTCCAGTTTTGCTTCTGCAGAAAATTGGACTGATTGTTTGAAGGTTTTCCACTTCGAACAAGCTCTAGCACTCTTCATAAGAAATGATCCTTGGGATGTCTAGAATGAATCTGGAAAGTTTCAACTCATTTGAAGTTCGGATGGTTAGTCTGCCGCCCCTCCTTCCTTGTTTAGCTCGGTTTCTCCTAGCCGAAGTAGGAAAATGTGCTAAAGTTGACTTTTCATTTCCACGCTTCCATAGTAGGCTTTATTTAGCCTCTAAATATATATTTCGAACTTGTCGACAATATATAGCTTGAGCCACTGATATTGGCTCGATTTCTCCAAGACGTGCCTTGTCAGGCCAAAATGCTCATTTTGGGTCCAAACAATATGCTAGAAGTGTAGCATAAGCAGCAACTACAAGTGGACAATAGCACAAAACGTGACCAGCGTGTTTGCGAGTTAACCAACATCATGGGATATTTAAACGTCAGCAAGTTGTTTGATTCAGTCTACAGAATCCCCATGGATTCTATGAAAGAAAAGAATGAGTATGTTCATATCACTTATATAGGACGGTCTCAGTCCTACTTTCCCTAAGTAACAGGCTTTGTATAACGAGTAAAAGGCCTTAGAAGCAACCAATGAGGATATGACTAGGATGACAAATCATGTCGTGACAAAGTCAATATGTGTCTAAATCTAAGAGATCTTCTCTCATAACTTTATTGGATTTAGTAGATCGAATAGTGACATAAAGTCCATTAGAGAGACACATAAACTTCTCTAAGATGTGCCTTTGTTTGCAATCATTAGAGGTATTGCAAAAGAACTCATTTGCGTTACCTAAGTGAGTTCCCGCATAGAATCCTTTGGCTCGAAAGGCTCAATAGGGTTTGATTCGCCGTAGAAACGTAAAGGGTTTCTGTGACAATAATTAAGGTGTCATTTGGCAAGCAGAATTTGCGCTATTCCATGTCCTTGAACTAATCCTGATGGCCCAGCCATCATAGTCATAAAGTGATATGCTTTGAATCAAAATGGAGTCATAATTAAAAGAATTCGAAATTTTATTCATAAGCCAACGGTGTACATCATTGTCTCTTAACTATTTAGAGAATCTAATCCAAATGCTAGTAATGTAAAACATAGGTAGTCATTTGACTTCTTTCGGTAGCTCCAAAATAAATATAACGAGGTGAGTAGAGAGATGTCGATGGAGCAAAGCTCCTGTCACGCCCCGAATTTTAAAATAAACATTCAAAATCCGAAACATGAAAATTACCACAACTAAAATAATCATCCTGAAAATTTCTTTTCTTAACAACCTCACCACACGAAACAAAATCAAAACCGAATTTAGTCTCAGTTAATTATTACAACTCAAATCCAAAATGAACTGTAAAGCTCTAAATGAGCATACACACCTCACAACTAAATGAAATAACAATAACTGTTGTAACACCTAAGCAGCTCGGTCACCTCCTTAGTTATCCTGACCTGCAGGAATATCCGCTACACCATTTGAATAGTGTACCGGGATTGTAACAACACAAAATCCGGTAAGCTTATGAAAGCTCGTATGAGTAAAAGGGAAAGAACTGTTGCTTAACTTAATCATAATTATTTCCACTTAAAGCAACACCCAACAATTTCCACAACCACGAAGTACTAACAATCTCAATCAAATACCACATCAATAAATCAAGACAAACCCCAACTCACATATTTCTTCACAAAACCTCAACATCGTATTTATAAAAATATGGTACATGACAGACTAGAGCTCTAACTGAATCGTAGCCCTTCACCTGGCCTAGGTTATGGCATCCGACATATTTATCATTATCGTATTTCATCAATATGTATACTTATATACATATTTAGAACGTTCGATAATTTCACATACTCAACCAATCGTATCTCATTATCCACCCAGGATTAGAGCGTCCGATTACCCCACACCGGTCACTACGTTGACCTAAACCCATAAATGAGCACAACATGTAATATCACATGCTGAAATCAACCCAACCAAGATACACAATATTATCATGAAATTACACAATTGAAATATAATCAATTCAACAATTCAACTCAATCATATCATCACTCAACAATCCACTCATCAATATATATTTTTCACGTAAATATATATATATATATATATATATATACATATATATATACACGTAATCATCTACTCAGAAATGACCACTAATACCATCTATAGTTCACACAAGAAAATCGTGAAATTCATTTGTATAATTAAAATTCATTTTACTTACCTATGGACCGTGGTGATTCAAGTCCATGAAATTTTAAAACAAATATTTAATCCGCAAATATTTTTCACACAATTGCCAAAATAAATAAATTTAAAACGCTCGGTTCGAAATATGAACCACGTGAGTTTTACTCACTTCGATACTCCCGCTGCGTCTTCAATTACAAATATAAATAACGCCGAAATAGTCCACTCAAATACAATCCGTCAATCACCCAATCAAATGTGATTTGAATTTAGCCAATAATTCCAAAACATAATTAAACTACCATTTAACGACCGGATTCTAATTTATAATAAAATCAGACGAGCGGATTCTCACGAATCGCTCCCATAATTACCGTTTTGCACATATACGAAGATCCAATGGTCGGATCTTCGCCCATGACTACACAAAGCCTCTGGGACAGTAATATGATCATCATATCAAAATTATAATTTCCTCTGACGGTCCTAATTTCACATATCATAAATCTAACGATCGAAATCGATCGAAATCACAAAATTCATAACTAATTCATACGATATCTGAAAAATACGTATAATACGTCAAAATGATCGTATTAAAATATAGAATCATAAAATGGATAGAAACCAAATTTTAGACCTCCGGAGGTGGCATGAAAGGGCCGCCGGGGTTAGGGACAGAGCCACCGCCGACCACCACCAATGGTGTCGGGGCCAAGCTTCTTCCATTCGTTTCATCATTCTGAACAACTTTCATAACTAGCACAAGACCAAAAAATGACGGGAATGGATCGAAAAGTACCAATTACAGTCGGCGGCGGGAAATTTTACAGAAACCAGCGAGCTCGAAACAGACGTAAAAACTACAACCTCACGCCTCGATCCCTTCTGGAAACTTGTTCAGAACTTCCTTGCGAACTCAACAAGCGAAGAATCACAAGAAACGATCGTGTATAGCTCGAGATATTTGGATCGAAAGTTTCGTTCGATCCGATCGAGGCTGGCTTCCAGCCGCCGCCACAGGCAACGCCGCCTTGTAAAGCTGCTTCTGAGAGCTTCAGGAGGTTGAGTCGATGTAGAGGGAGGAGTTTCACTTGGTTTGGAGGTCGAAAATGCAAGAAGCTTGGTTTGGTTTGTTTTCGGGTCCGACTGTTTCGGACGGTTTCGCCGGTGCTGGAGGCCTTGCTGGAGGAAGCGACGCCGTCCAGGAGGTAGAGCAGCTCGAGACGAACTCCTGGGACTTGGTTTGAGGTCGAGAGGTGGTCTGCGGAGGGAGAATGATTATGGTGAACTTTGCTCTCTCTCTCTCTCTCTCCCGGTCGTATTAGGTCGAGGAACGGAGGAAGAAGATGATGAACAGTACCTTCCGAAAATGGAAGGAGGCCGGACCAAAATGGAAAGCTTCTGAAAATAGCTAGAGTTTTTTCCTATTTATACCAAAATAGAATTAATTTCTAAATTATATAACTAATTCAAAAAAAATCAGGACAACGTGTTCCGCATACGCACGGACTCGTATCGACGAGCTTTACAACTTTCACGAAGGAAGTTTCCCCAAATTTCGTACGTAGAAAAAGTCGATTTCTCAAACCGAGCATTTCGAACTTTTCGTTAAAAATAATCGTTCCGAACCTTCGATAATTCAAAAAGTGAAATATTATCGAATAACATTCGTGAAATCGCACAATAATCGTTCAATACAATTACTCGAATTTAAAATGAAAATCGCGGGTATTACAGCTCGTTTAAGTACCACTTATCTCAAAACCTTTCTAAACATCATACTCACTTTGGATGAGACTGCTCTGAAGAGAAACTAAACCAATGGCATTTTTAGTACAAAATATATGGCAATTGCCTATTACATCTCTTGGAAAAATAAAGACTTAAACAGAGTTGGCGATCTATTGATCCCAGCCTGATTTGAAGCCTTCAACCCTTCATTCTAGATCATCATCTTGATCTTCTTGTTCCACAGAGTGAGCTTTCCTTGCTTCACAATATGTTTGTAGGTGGTGACAATATATCCACGAGATCTACAAATGTATGCCCAATAACCGGACACTCCACATCGGGAACATACATCTTTGTGCTCAGACTTTATTTATTGAGGCACTTTGGAAGCTTCATAAGGTTGACTCTTAATGTTAGTAGCGCCACAAACATGGCCAGAGGCGTTGCCTCCTTCTCTCTTTCCACATTGACCTATTCAATTCCGTTTTCGCCTATTTTGGCGGTTACTTTCCTTAATAGAGCGATTATATGGACCAGAACGTCCATAAGTATCCCTAAAATTAGGGTTTCACTCTTAATGCCCTCTCTTAGGAGTACTAATTGGACTCTGAAATATGCTCTGTTTTCACGGATCTTGAATTATAGTTCTTCACAAGGATGTTGTCATGCTTTTCAGCGACATTCATAGCTCCAATGAGCTCATGAAACTTTATGATCCGTCCTGCAGTAACCTCGATTCGATTGTTCTCAGCAACCATCACTGCAAAGAGAATGTAGAGAGAGTCTTTTCAATCAACGTCGCATCTATGATCTCTTTACCACATAATTCAATAAAGGATTTAATGCGAAGTGCTTTCAAGTTGTAGTCAATAACTGACTTATAATCACACAAGCGGAGGCTATGCCATCTCACTTCTAGATTAGGAAGTAAGGAGTCACGGACGTTGCCAAATATTTCTTCGAGTGAGACCCACAATCTTTTGGGGTCTTCTTTATTCATATACTCATAGTGGTGAGTCATTAGGATGATGGCATTCGTCTTATTTGCCTCCAAGGCTGCTCTATTTACTTCCAAAGCTTAAGCTTGCTCAACAGTTAGCACGTCTTGGCTAGGCTCCAAAATCGTATCCAGGATTCCATCGGCCTTGAGATGCTAGCGAATATCACGAACCACTTGTGATATCCAGAGACAGTTGTTTCCAATGGAGCGAGGTCCAGTTTGTTCAAGTTACTCATCCTGAAAAAGAACAAGAAATTAAGATTAGTTTCGGAGCGTAAAAGGCTACCACGAAAACATATAAAATTTCTGAGCGTAGTCGTTCCCAAGAAATTATGAATTTCTGAGTGTAATTGCTTCCAATAAATTAGGGATTTCTAAGCGTGGTCGCTTCCAAGAAATCCGATTCCAAGAGGTATTCAATTAGATCGAAACAATGATGTATTTGTGGTCGATCATAACTTCTCAACAAACTCTAACTTTGGAGGACTTTACAAGCTCCAAGTTTGGAGTGAGCCCGAACTCTCATAGTTCGGCTTTTGGTCTCCCCTATGAAGAAGAAAATGAGGTAGAATAAGCGAGGTTGCAAGTCCCCGATAAAAAGAAGTACTCAAAAATGGGAACTTTTAGTAAAAATACCTAGAAATAGTGATCGGAAAGTCACCGAAAATCTCATCGGAATTTGGTCGCTGGAGGTGGCCGGAGCTTGGCGGTGGTTGGCTAGAATTGTTTGGCTGTGGGTTGCCCTTCCTTTCCCATTCACTTTTTTTTCCTTAGCTGCGGCCCATGCCTATTCCTTTTTTTTTTTTTATTTCGGCCCAGGTCCAGGCCCACTGAGGGTCAGATCTGTGACTTCTACTTTTGGGCCTTGACATCTTCAGGCCCACATCACATCATTGGCAGCATGCCTCTTTTTTTCTGTTTTTTCTTCCATCTTCTTCTTCTTCTTTTCTTCTTTCTTTTCTGGGTTGCGTCACCTGCTGGGCCACCTCTCTTCTCCTCTTTTTTCCACTGACGTGGGCCGCGGGCCTCTTTCTCTCTTGGGCTGGGCAAGCTGGAACAAGGGACAATATGTTCTGGCGGTTCAAGGAGGTCCAGTAATTCTGTAGGCCGGTTTTGGTCGTTATTTTTCATGTTCTCAGATTGTGGGGTCAGGGCGTCGATGACGACCAACTTTGACGGTAGCAGGCGGTTTGGAAGATTACGAACCGGGTAGGTATCTTTTCTTCTCTTCTGGAAGCTGGTTCGGTAGTTTTTTGGCTGATTTCGGTGACGCCTCCGGTGGTTCTGGGTTCCTGAGATTGAGAGCTTCAAGGTGGGAGTCAGTGGTTGCTAGGTTTGAAGCCTACAGTTTTAAGGTTTCAGGTTTAGAGTTTCGTACTGATAACGTGTTTAAGAAAAACTAAAATTGGGAGAGAATTGAGCCACGCTTTCATTGATAATAGAGACTTCTTTATATAGAGGATTACAAGCATAGAGATTGAGTCATACATGGACATATAATCGTACATTGATTGGATATCTACTAAGATTCTCCGAGAATATCTCTAATATAAACTCTATTACTACTAGAGCAAGTAATCTAGAGTTTGGGCCAGACATATATTCTAGATTTACTTGAACAATTCTAGGTTATTAAATAATGATGGATGGCATTTTTCTGATGACAATACAAAAAGAAACTGATGCATGCCAAAAAAAAAAAAAAACAACTAGCATGATCGAGCATCTCCAATGGACCCTAACTGAGTTCTTCAGGTAAAATTATGAAAAAGATTATAAAAACTAGTTATAATTCTAGGTCCCCCCCACGCCCCCCCGCGGCCCCCCCCCCCCCCAAAAAAAAAATATTATGCACATGAACAAAATATTCTAAAGTTGCAAAATATATGTACTACCCTCCCTCCCCCAAAAAAAAAATATTATGCACATGAACAAAATATTCTAAAGTTGCAAAATATATGTACTAAGAAAATTTTGTAAAAGAACTATACTTTACAGGGAGTTTTTACATCTCAATTCAGGAATCATTTTGATCCTCAAATTTAGGTGTCACTTATATCCGAATTATAGAAAATAAGAAACTTCTACAATTAGAATGTATAGAATATATTGTGAAAATAAAATTTTACCAGAGTCAACAATGAAATAGAAGGTCGGAATACAAATCTCTAATTTCACAACCTTAATTTACAGCTTAATAGTCACAACTATACACACAGTCCTCTTCAGCTTGTAGTAAAAAAAAAACCTAACTTAAATCACAAAGCTCCAACTAATTAAAACTCAAGTCTCGGCCCTCGTCTCAAACTTGTAAGTAATCGGTTTGAGTTTGGTATTTGCTTGCAATTAATACTCTCTGTTCCATGCTTGGACAAAAAACAAAAATATTCAACTAATTCGGAGGCTGACTTGCAATGGGGCATATTTTTATGGTTTTCTAGAACCTTTCGTCTAAAGCAATCTTTGCATTGTGGGGAGGTAGTTAAAATACCCAATAAATTTATCTCGGGAGTATAATAGCCACATCAAAAGTATGGGATGATTGGGATCCGGTTGTCTGCCCAAATTCTAATAGGGCCTGTTTGGATTTGAGGATTTAAAAGTGTGGATTTGGATTTGGACCCCTCAAATCCAAATCTATCCGTTTGGCAGATCTTTTTTAAGTGTATTTGGATTTCAAATCATCTTGCTCAAATCCATATCCCATTTTTCTTAAGAATTTCAAATAACTAGTCAAGGGTAGTTATTTGAAATTACTAGCAAAAAAAAAAAAAACCACTCCGTCTCTCTCCTCCCCTCTCCATCGTCTCCGATGACCGTCCTTCACCTCCGTCCTCCTCACTGGCAAGCATTCACGCTGAGATCCATCGTCGCGGCCAATGCTGCGTAAGCGTTCGCGTCCTCTGTGATTCACTCCGATCTCCACCTCCAGTTTGCTACACTTCCTGATCCCCTCCACGGTCGACGACATCACAAACCCTCTCTGCAGCAACTGCAAAATCAACTCGAAGTCGGACCCAGGGATCGACGACCCCGACCAGGAGCTGAAGTCGAAGCTGATGTGCTGGCTATTCACCGGAGTCAAACTTGAGGTTAGGTCGACTGTCGAAGGCGCGTCTCACGGCGTCAAACTCTCTTTCTCTGTTGATGTTTTCTCATAACGATCCGGGTAAATTTCTTCCCATGAAATCCTTACACTAAAAATTATATTCCAAACAACAACATTTGAAATCAGTAAATTCAGAATCCTAGAGATTTTAAAACTGAAAATTTTAAATCCAAATCCAAATTTAAATTCAGTATCCAAACGGGACCATAGAGTTTTCGTTCAAAACTTCCCATCTAGCTAGCCCTATCTACCATGACTAGAGTCACTAGACCATGCTTTTGGGAAATACAGACTCTACCCAATAAGAAGGAGGGTTTTTTATACGTCCTGTATCCGAGTTACCCCTTTTACTGTATATAAATTAAGAGAAAAATTCAGTCATTGTCCCCAAATTATGCTGCCAAGTCCAATTTGATACCCGAACTCTCAAAACTATCAATGTGATACCCAAAGACCTATTTTGACATCAACGTGATACTTCCATCAAAAATCTCTAACGGCGCCGTCTGTTTGCTGACGTGACAAGCACGTGGGTCTCATCTGACAAGCATGTGGGGAGGATTGATGAGACCAGGACGAAGCTGGCAGGGTTTTCGATGATGGTGACGATGCGGAAAGGATCAGTCATGCTCTGAGGGGGTTGCAGGAGGAGTATGAGGCTTTTCAGAACTCGATTATGGCGAGGAATGAGCCGCTGCTGTTGAATGAGTTTTATGTGCTGTTGCTAGGGGAGGAGGCGTCTATTTTCACTGGGAATCAGTGACAAAGTTTTCAGTTTTGAATTTCCAGAGGCGCTGGGAATGGTGAAGAGCTCTGCTCGTAAGTGTGTTTAAATGTTTCGGTTTCGTTTTAGGTGGTAGTTGAATCGCGATAGTGGATCCAGTAGGTGTGTTATTTTGATGATCAATGAAGATGTACTCAGTTATATCGTTTCGATTAATAAATTTGATGTTTATATCATTGTTATTTATGTCGAGTAGCCACTGTTTATGTGCATCTATGAGTTATACTACATTGTTTCAGTGATTATGACTACTTGACTGATCAATTTATGGTCCCGTCGGTTCCTGCCGCTGTTGTTATTGACATGAGGGCGGCGGTGAAGAAGGAGGACACTAAGGCTGTGGCGGCAGAGGAGGGGGTTTGATGAACGAAGGTGCTCAATGCAAAAAACATGGATTTGTAGCAAGAATTAGAGAGGATGATGGCAGCGTTGGTGATAGTTTGGGCAGAGGAGAAGGAGAGGAGAAAGAGAAGAAGAAGAAGAAGACTGAGGTTGAAGAAGAAGCAGAAGCCATATTTCTTTGATTTCTTGGGTGGAGGAGAAGGAGTAGAGCTTGCGGCGGTTTGGCTAGAACAAAATCCCAGAAGAACAAGAAGTGCAAAAGAAAAAAAGACGGGTAAATTGGTCATGCCACTTTTTTTTTACCCATGTGCTTGCCAAGTCACCAAACAAACGGCACCGTTAGAGTTTTTTGACAGAAGATCAAGTTGATGTCAAAATAGGTCTTTGGGTATCACATTGATACTTTTGAGAGTTCGAATATCAAACAGGCCTTGGCAGCCTAGTTTGGGGACGGTGACTGAATTTTTCTCATAAATTAAATACTTTAAGTTTTACTTTCCTCAATTTTCATTTTACCGATTAAGGGTCCTAAGAATTGACTTTTTATGAGTTGATAATTTGAGAAAATTTCCATCGTGAAAGTTGTAGAGGATATTAAACAGAATTCGTGGATATGTGGCACACTTAAATCGGGGTTCACATGTGAAAGTTATGATAAAAAAACTAAAGTTACTGTTTCAGAAAATTTTACTATAAACGAAAAAATTTACTTTGAAAAATTACTGTTTTTGGAAACTATCTCTTTTACCTTGTTCACCTCTCTTTCTCTCTCTACCCGACCCGATCGCCCCCGACCCCGTCATTTTTTCACCGGTCATTTCTCCTCCATCCAGTGACTGATATTGGCACCACAAGTACCGTTGAAAGCTCTCACCATTCTCTTCAATTCTAGGGTGGTTTGGTAGCTCGGTTTTGGGCTGAGGAAGGCGCAGCAAGGAAGAAAATAATGCAGCTCCGTCATTACGAGTTTTTGGTTGGAACTCGAGTTTTCGGCCCCCTCCGGCCGAATTTCTTATTGGGTCTTGGAGCTCTTGGAACACACATCAATCCCTCCAAGTCTCTTGTTCCAATTTGAAGTGTGGATGCCGAATCGAATGGTTGAAGATCTAGGATTTCAAATCGCCGCCTTTTGCTTTCCAGGTAAATTTTGGTCTTTCGCTTCAAATTGGACTTTGTGATAATTGTGAATGTTGTTTGGGAGGATGAGAGGAAGAATTTGGCATAGATGTTGATACCCGGTTTGGAGGTTAGCAGGCGGAGCGTAGGCCACTGTTAGTGGCGCGTGAAGGCTCGTAGGATTGATTCTGGCTTTCTATTTTGGGCTATTTGGAGTGTGTAGAACTGGTAAGTATGAATTTGGTGAAAATCAGAGGAAGTTTGTCATCGATCTTGAGTTTATGAAGTTTAAAATTTCAATTGTAGATTTACGAGAACCCGACCGTTGGATCTCTCTCATTTCTTCTAAAAATACTTTAATCAACGAATCGATATTAGTAGTGAGGTTTGGGTTGAATCCAAAGAAGATTGGAGGATTTGGTACATAGAGGCAATGTTTAGAATTTGGTTTCTATTTAACGCGAAATTAGATTCCAGTCTTTGGTTAGTTATTTATGAGTGTTGCGTTTTACAGAACGTGGGGAAGACCCATGCAAGGAGAGTTCGAATCGACGACAGGCTTAGCCGTACATAGTGAGTTGACCATTTTTAAAAGTGAACTCTTTTATTTAATTTTTTTGGACATATTGGATTTATTATCGGAAAGTTGTGACTTGTTTGAATTATGATTTTCTGGATCGGTATTAATTTTTGGCTGGATTTGAGTTAGAGCTTTCGATGAAATTTTAGAAATTTTGGTAAATAAATTGAGTGACGAATTTCTTTAATCTCACATTTGAATTGCTTGTATGAGTTGTATTCTTATTGAATATATATTGGCGTGATTTTCCAAGTATGGTTAGATTTTCCGAGTATGGTTGGGCATCATACTCGGAGCCTCCTCTGCGAGATTTTGGGAAGTCTCTTGGTTTTCGGTTTTTATATGTTTTGCTTTTTTGTACAAAATACTATTTACTCCCTATACTTATAGGGGATTGACATTTCAGTCCATGACCTTTCAATTTCCTCTAAAAACTTTCTTAACTCTCCAATTTTACCCACTTAATCCTTGCCATCAATTTTCCATCAGAATCTCCGTTATTTTGCTAACATGACATCCTTTTCGCACCAATTTTACCCTCGTTGACAAAAAAAAAAATTCACTCTTCCTTTCTCTTTTCCTTTCATCTCTTCTTCTTCCACTGCGTCCTTGCTCTTCAACCTTCTCCAAAAGAAATAGGCAATTGGTTCTACTCCACATAAATCTCCAAAGAGGCGTGTGGAAAATCAGCTTCTCCTTGTCACTCCCAGCTTCTGATTCTGATTCTCCTTCCATTTCTTGGTCTTGATCCTCATCCATAACCTCAGCCAAACCACCTTCCTCCTCAACCTCCTCATTATCAGACCAATTCACTTCAACCTTGTATCGATCACATTGACATACAAACCCGTAGTCCTTAGACACAACTAGCAATTAGCAAATCTTTCATTCACCTACCTAAGTCAAAACCATTCTTGATTCTCCCTACCTCTATTTTCATTCATCCATAACTTCTCAGTTAAGCTTTCTTTCTCCTTCCTTCTTCTCCATTCTTCCTCTACGCTATCTATATATTCCCGAGCTCTATCATAGAACTGTAAAACAAACCCAACTCTGCAAATATGGAAAATAAGCAATGGATCGATCCCATCTTTGGTCAGGACCATTTGTTGCCTTCAATGGAGCTCTGCAAGCAACTGCCCTCCAGAAACTTCAAAACTGTTTTGGTTATCTCTTCCAAAGTCTCCTCATCCATACCCTCATCTCTTCGCCAATACCCACTTGTTAAATTGCTGGAGTTTGTAAATCCCCACCATCTGATTCTTCTCCTCCCACGCCTCGATCAGCACCACCTTCGCGCTTTCGCTCGCTGCTCTGAACCTGCGACGGCAGCGCTAGGGTCAGGCTGTTATTCTGCTGCAATTCTTGCGCCGCCGCCGATATCTAAGATGGAACCGCCACCGTCATCGTTATCCAACCATTCGCCCTCGGCGACGCCGGAGATCCGCTCCCTACCAACACCGGTAAATGCTTCTCGTTGTCCTCTTCCATCGATCTGAAAGAAAAGGCCAAGATCTGAGAACCAAATTAAAAATCGGGTTTATTTAAGAGGGAAAAAGATTGGAAAAACGCTAGAGTTTTGGTGAATCCCCGACTGTATCAATGGTAGAGACTAATTTATAGGCAGAGGGGGTCGCAGGTTTAGACGCACAAGTCGGAGTAGGTCGCAGGTGTAGAAGGGTAAAATAGACATTTTGGTGTGAAAAGGACACCACTTCAGCAAATAACGGAGCTTCTAACGGAAAGTTGACAGCAAAGACCGCTTCGGGGAAATTGGAGAGTTTAGAGAGTTTTTATGTGAAATTGAAAGGTTAGGGACTGAAACGTCAACCCCTGATATGTATATAGAGTAAATTTGTCCTTTTTTTTTTTCCACCATACCTGGGTCATTTTTATTTTCTTGCTAGCTAACCTGTTAGTACTCTTCACTGCTTACTCTGTATTTATGGGTGAGTTTAGCAAGAGCCTGAGAGGCTCCGACCCGAGCCTAGGAGACTCCCTTACTCTTATAGTGATATTTCTCCCCCATACTTTTATATTTTACTAGCGGAGCTGGTACGAGTTTTATGATTTTGGTTTTCTGAAGTGATTGTTGTTAACTGTTGCATGCATGCATTGGAATCTATAAAGGAATAAATGTTGGAAAGTATAAAATCCCTTCATTTTCCGATTACCTTTGAAATATTTATTTTTGTCCACTCACGCTAACATTTTTATATGCTTTTCCCCTAGGTCATTTGGTTTCAAATGTTCAGTTCGCAGTGTAGTTGTTCGGCATTAGGAGTTGAGACTTAGAACCACTGTTGTCATCTATCATTCGTAGGTTACCCGTTTACTTAGTGTAGTCCTTTTCTATCTTCCTTAGACTGCTCTGATAACCATGAAATGTTAGTTATTGATGTTGTAATATTTGGGTTTGGATCGATTTAGAATTTTCTGGAGACTGTGTTGCAAACTTGAATTGTTAGATGAAGCCTTTTAAATTATTTGTTGGACTTATTTGGTTATAAGACAATCTTGTGGTGGACAGCAGAGTGGCTTCAGAAGAATAAGGTTGAATTGTTAGAAGTGTAAATGTGTTCTTATAGGTTTTGGGTTGCCTACTATTATTGGAGGTTCTGTCGAATTTTTGGTAAAACTTTATATATAAGTGAACCACACATGATCACCTCAGATTTTAGAGTAAAATTTCGGGGCAGTTCCTGTCAGCTTTAAACATAAATTGCTAATATAATGCAATTAAACTCCCACTCTGAGCTTCGATACTGAATATCATATCTTAATCTCCATGGCTCATAAAAAAAGTAGGCTTGGGATTCTAATGAGGAGAAGCATGAGAGAGAGTTACAAGCATTCCCTAGAAATACTCGGCATTTTGTCCAGTACCAGTCCTCCCTAGTCTACTACTGAATGGACTAGTAATCTACCATTGATGTATTAGTATATTAAGAAATTGAAGACTTTCCTAGAAA
Source organism: Rosa persica (assembly GCA_025331145.1). NCBI lineage: Eukaryota > Viridiplantae > Streptophyta > Magnoliopsida > Rosales > Rosaceae > Rosa > Rosa persica. Next base: position 39,564,735 of record WFKR01000002.1, on the reverse strand, counting down.
CTCATTACATTTTTCTCATAGTTGCAACAAATTAAGCACATCATTAACCGGAGTTCAGATTCATTTGCACCATCAATTTTGCTAACACAAATACTTAACAGGTAACTTATAGCAAGTTCATCTACCATAGTTCTTTTTCATCTCTTTCCTAAATTCAACACTTGTTCTAGGGAATCAGAAATTGAGAGAAATTCATTGAGTGTTCTCATTGATAATAGAGGCATCTTTATATAGATGATTACAATGCATAGAATCTGAACATACAAGGAAAGTAATTCTACATTGAATAGGATTCTAAATCATTCTCTAACCCTATTACCACTAGGTCAAGTAACCTAGAGTTTGGGCTAGACACATAATCTGGATTTTCTTGAACACTCCCCCTTGTGTCGCCCAAACGTGGTGCTTCTCTCGTTGCCTCATTAGAAACCCTGCCGAGTAACAAAAACCCAGTGGGACAAAAATAACATCGGTCGAAGACAAAAAGAGTACAACACACCCTTCACGTTTCGAGACCATACATGTAGACATCTCCCCTTGATGTCTGCGCCTCCCCCTGATGATTACGATCACGGGAGTTCAGATAGTTTCCACAAGCCAATTCTTGCCACATGTTTCTCAAACGTGGATTTAGGCAATGACTTAGTAAACAAGTCTGCCACATTGTCCTGAGAACAAACCCGGTTCACTTTGATCTTGAGGAGCTTCTGTTGTTGCTGATTGTAGAAGAATTTGGGCGATATATGGTTGGTGTTGTCGCCTTTGATGTAGCATTACTTCATTTGTTCAATGCAAGCAGCATTATCCTTATAAATGCTTGTTGGCTCATCTGTGGTAGAATTCAAACCACAATTACTTCGAACATGTGTAACTATGGATCGAAGCCATATACATTTACGAACTGCTTCGTGAAGAGAAATAATCTCTGCATGATTCGAATAGGTATAGACTAAGGTATGCTTTGTAGACCTCTAAGATATCGTTGTGTTTCCTATGGTGAATACATAGCCAGTTTGGGAACGACCTTTGTGTGAGTCAGAGAGATACCCAGCATCAGCAAAACCTTCCAAAACACCTATATCGTTTTGGGATGGGGAGGGGGAACACAATCCACCATGTGTGGCGTTTCGGTTATTTGATGGGTCCAAATCCATCATCTCTCTGTAGGGATAGAACAAGTCCATACCAATGAGGATTTTGGTTGGGCCGGAGCATTTGTAACACTATTAGAAGCAAAATGTGTGACTACATTTCCCATGATGGCGTTAGAGCCATGGAAATTGGTGTGTGTGGCGTCATGGCCACTAGGAGGAATAACCATAGCGTCATGCTCATGGTTAGCACCATTTGTGGCGTTATCACGAGGGATAAGAGCGGCCTTGCGGCGGCCCAAGACAGCAGCAGCGCCTGAGGCTGCAGTTTTTGCTGTCTTACTAAGTCCGGGAATCAATGTTTGATTCTTACTTCTTCTCGTTCTGAAGAATGGATGTCCGTGTGAAGTCTTCAGTATATGGAGCATCATATCACGACCAGGATGTCCTAGTCGATCATGTCAAAGCCAATATGTGTCTGAATCCAAGAGATCTTCTCTTATGACATTATTGGATTCAATTGGTCGAATTGTAGTGACATAAAGTCCACTAGATTGACACATAAGCTTCTCAAAGATGCGCTTTCTGCCGCAATCATTAGAGGTAATGCAAAGGAATTCTATTCCGTTCTCATTATGCGTTTCGGTATGGAATCCGTTGGCTCTTATATCTTTAAAGCACAATAAGGTTCGATTTGCCTTAGGAGCGTAGAGAGCTTCAATGACTTTAATCAAGGTGCCATTTGGCAAAAAGAATTGGGCCATTCCATGTCCTTGAACTAAATCTGATGGCTCAGCCATCGTAGTCACAGAGGAATATATAGGCAACATCTCTAAGAATAATTGCCTATGTCGTAGAATAGTGTGCGTAGTCGCACTATCCGCAAGACATTGTAGTACATCCATTCCTAAAAGAAAAGCTCATAATTAAAAGGAGTCATAAAGAAAAGAACTCAAATTTTATTGATAAGCCAAACGGAATTACATCATCGTTTATTTAATCAAAGAAGATCTAATCCAAAAAGAAACTAGCTAATGCAAACAATGGCAGTCACCTAACTTCTTTTGGTAATTTCAATGCAAATGTGACCAGGTGAGTAGAGAGATGTTGGTGGAGCAAGGCTCGCTTAAGTACCACTTATCTCAAAACATTCCTAGACATCACATTTACAAGGAGTACGCCTACTTTGAAGAAAGATTAAACTATTGGCATCTACTACAAATAATATGGCAATTGCCTACATCTCTTGGAAAATAAAAAGTCTTAATCAAAATCACCAGTTTCTAGGTCTTGATCTTTGTAGTCTTCCACCCTTAGATCGAGATCGCCATCTTGATCTTCTTGTTCCATGTAGTTGGCCTCCCTTGCTTCACGATACATTTTGTATGCGTTTGCAACGTTCTGGGATGCATTACACTTCTTTGCCCAATGTCCACTTGATCCACATCGAAGACAAACATCTTTATGGTCAGGCTCCCTTGATCGAGGTGCATTTAATGCACGAGTTGGACGGCCATTGTTCTTGGTGGTGTCACCACCATAGCCGGAGGCTCCGCCTCTCTCTCTCTTCACACGTTGACCTCCACGGTTCCGTGCACGCCTATCTTGGCGATTTCCTTCCTCTTTAGGGTGAGAATATGGACCAGAACGTCCAGAATTGTCCCTACTCTTAGGGTTTCGCTCCTTGCGTCCTCCCTTGGGGGCGCGACTATAATTAGACTCCGGAATAGACTTAGTTCCCACAGGTCTAGCATTATAGTTCTTCACAAGGATATTGTCTTGCTTCTCAGCTACTTTCATGGCGCCAATGAGCTCATGAAACCTTGTGATACATCCTGCATTCACATCAATCAGATAATTCTTCGAAATCATCAGGGCAGAGACGAGGAAGGTAGAGAGAGTCTTCTCGATCAACATCGTATCAGTTATGGTTTGTCCACAGAACTCCATCAAGGACTTGATACGAAGGGCTTCCGAGTTATAATCAAGTACGGACTTGAAGTCACAGAAGCGGAGGCTATGCCATCTCACTTCTAAATCAGGAAGTAGGGAGTCACGAACGTTGCCAAATCGCTGCTCAAGTTCCACCCATATTTTTCTGGGGTCTTCCTCATTGAGGTATTCACTTTGGAGAGCATCATTCATGTGCCTTGTCATGAGAATTATGGCCTTGGCTTTATTTGCTTCGAAAACACGAATTTTCTCTACAGAAAACACGTTCTAACTAGGCTCTTGAATGGTTTCCAGAAGTCTATCAGCCTTAAGATGTTGGCGCATATCTCAGACCCACCTATGGTATCCTGCGCCAGTTGTCTCTACTTGAACAAAGTTCAGCTTATTCAGGTAACTCATCCTGAAAAACAACACAAGATTAGGGTTAGTTTCGGAGCATAAAAGGCTACCATGAAAACAATAAGAATTTCTGAGCGTAGTCGCTTCCAAGAAATTAGGGATTTCTGAGCGTAGTCGCTTCCAAGAAAATCTGATTCCAAGAGGGGTTTTGGATTAGATCGAAACAATGATGTAGGTGGTCGATAGTTTTTCTTCTCAACAAACTCTAAGTTTGGAGGACTCTACAAGCTCCAAGCTTGGAGTGAGCACGAACCCTCACAGTTCGGCTTTAGGTTTCCCCTATGAAGAAGAAAAAGGGGTAGAAGAAAGGGATGTTGGAAGTCTCCGAGAAAAGAAGAAGAAATTGAAAAACTTCAAAAAAATGGAACATTTAGAAAAATTTACCTTTAAAAGTTGCCGGAAATCTTGACCGGAGAAGTCATTTGAAGGTGGCCGAAAAAAGGTCGCCTGGGATCGCCTGAAAAGTGGCCGGAGCTAGGCTGGGTTGTGCGGGGCTGCTGCAAGGACTGTGCAGGAGCTATGCGGAGGCTGCCGGCAGGTGCTGCAGGGGTGTAGGCAGGTGCCTCGGCAGCTGTAGGCAGATGGTGCAGGGACTGCGCGCGGGGCTCGGCAGGAGTAGCAGGAGCTCTCGGCAGGTGTGCAGAAGGCTGCCGGCAAGTGTGCGGAGCTCTCGGCAGGTGCGCGCAGGGCTGTCGGCAGATGCGCGCAGGGCTGTCGGCAGATGCGCGCAGGGCTGTCGACAGATGCGTGCAGGGCTCTCGACAGATCTGCGGAGGGCAGGCACAGGGCTCGGCAGGTGCAGAGGCCAGTTCAGTTTTTCTGATGGCCGATTCAGGTCGATTCCGGTCGGTTCCGGTGGTTCCGCCGCCGGTTCTGGACCCCTTAGGACTAGGGTTACGATATATGGGGCGGTGGTTGCAGGATTTTGAAGGTTATGAAATTAGGGTTTTCAGGGTTAGGGTTTCGTGCTGATAACATGTTATAGGGAATCAGAAATTGAGAGAAATTCGTTGTGTGTTCTCATTGATAATAGGGACCTCTTTATATAGAGGATTACAATACATAGAATCTGAACATACAAGGAAAGTAATTCTACATTGAATAAGATTCTAAATCCTTCTCTAACCCTATACTACTAGGTCAAATAATCTAAAATTTGGGTCTGACACATAATTTGAATTTTCTTAAACAACTCTTAATTTATCATCAACTTCCGCTAAGAAAGCCATGTAATATATATAAATAGAAGTGTGTTGGTGTTGAAAAAGCCGTATTGTACTGAAAAATTGAAAATATCTCTTACTCGCCAAGTCTTCAAAAAGTGAAGAAAAGGTAAACAAACAACAAAAAAGAACACTTGGAAAATAATTAAAATAAAAGAAAACAAGCCCACTTAACACACTCTTCCACGTCGTCCACGTGTCCGATCTTATCCACTCCTAACAATAACTCGAATCACCTGCACTCCTTTCCACTTGTACCCATCACCGGTAACCCCACAAATACTTTCTTTCCCATTATACCCCATGCTATCCACTACTCCCCAAAGTTCAAACGATCAAAAACCAATCGAAATGGAAGTGTAGGAGTTTCAGTTGTACATGTAATCACAGCTGATGAAAACCCAAAAACCATCAAAAGCGGAGACCCCCTGTATTTCTCTCTCACCGTTTCTCTCCATCTCTAAAACCCTCGTCTCCGATTCGATCTCTTCATCCCAACACCGACGAATGGCGACTCCTCTCACGGCTTTCCGACCCGTTTCGATCCGGGCCGATGCCTCCGCCTCCCGCAAACCCGACCCGAATTTCCGCAACAAGCCCGCTAACTCCAACTGGTGGGCCCCACTTTTCGGCATGTCGTCCGACCCGGACTACATCACCGGCGCCATTCCGCTGCAAAATCCGAGTACGGCTCCGGATACCGGGCGCGACCCGAACCGGCCCGGGTCCAGATTCGCGCTGGGTTGCTTCACGGAAGAGAAGGCGAAGCAGCTCCGGAAGAAGACGCTGGAGACCTCCGCATTCCACGATATCATGTACCACTCCGCCATTGCGTCTCGGCTCGCCTCCGATTTGTCGGACCAGTAGTTGCTGTGGCCGGAGCGCCGGTGACTTTCTAGCCGTCGGTTAGCGACATTGCCTTTAGGCCTGTGCAATTTGTGGAAATGAAATCACAGATAATAATTAATTTTGTGATTTTGGTGTTGTAATTTTCTTTTAATATTTTTGGGGTTTGAAAATAAATTGCAGATTAGTCTATTAATTAAGCTGTGTTTTGTTTTTCTGCCTGCAATATTTCTTGGTCCCTGTAATGGGGTCAACTTGGCCTAAATTCAGTTTTAGAAAATGGCAAAATTGAGAACCCGGTGCTTGTTGACCCTGGCGCTGGCTTCTGGCCTCGTCGGCGTGTATCGAGGGCGGCCGGACGGGATGTTGGTGTAGGCTAGTGGAGATTGAGACTGGAAGGGCTCCTTGTGTCTTGGTTTTAGTCGATGGTGGATTGGGCACAAACATTGGGTTTGCGGCAGATGGTGGCGACGGATCAGATCCGATGGTATCTCGACACAAGCACCCGTTGTGTGGCTGGATCCGCTGTTTTGATCTTGCCACAAGGCAACTGGAGAGCGGTCGTGGACGGGAATCAAAGTGCACAGCAAAGTGCGGCGGAGGGAGTCGTCCTGGGTCGGATTGTGAGGTTGTGGCGGTGAGTTTTCCGCGACGGTGCGGGCGGCCTGCAATAGTGGATCTCGGGCTGGATTCTATGACTGGACCCTTCTGGCCTTAGTCCAATGGGGGGCCGTTTTTGGGCCTGTTGTGTCTTGGATCCGGGGTATCAGTCTGGGTGAAAGATGGTTTAATTATTATGTTGAAATTATTAATAATTTGTAGTTTTCCTGTTTGTAGTTGGGCTAATAAGTTTGCTAGCGGTAGGACGATGTGGGCTTGGTTCTGGTCTATGCCTTATGTGTGCCTTGTCTAGGCAGGTGGCGAGTTTTTTGCTTTAGCAAATGGTCGTAAACTCTTAGTGGTAGTAACGTGTCTGCCCTAGGTAGGCCGTGAGTTCCTTGTTTGGTCAAATGGTCGCTGCCTCCTTGTGGTATGGTGAAACTAAGTGTTACCAGATTTATTTTTCGGTGGCAATATAGTGGGAAAACTGTACTATTTGTAATGATGTTTCTGTGTTATAGAATTATCTTTCCGATATGTCACCACCATTATAAAGCGAATGAAATAGCCAGTAGAGCACTTTTTGTTAGTTGATGCTTAGTAGAATACATTGTTTTAGTTGAGACTCTTGTTATTATCTCAAGAAGTTTTCTTAATGCTTATTGTAATCCGGGGTTTAGGCACCATGTCCACCTTATGCATTCTGTAGTTTCATTAATCAAGACTTGAGGGCAGCCACACAGGTCTTTATCAAAAAAAATAATTAAAAAAATGGCAAAGTAGATTCCCAAGGGGTGCAGATTTATTTGAAATTTGAACATAAATCTAAAAATTAAAACAACTAAAATGATAACTATGAAAGGAAAAGAAGCCATCACATTATTTTGCTTGCCACCATATTACAGCACTCCACCAATAAGGATTCGTAGCTTCGACCAGCCATCAACATACGAATTGCGCTCTACATTTGCTGAAGCATGGATCATCACAAATTCATCCAAGTACTCTATACAAATTGCGAATTGCACATGCAGATCCACTGATCTCAATAGCTCTCTCTCCGACATCGCACTCTCGACCTGTAAAGTCACATCGGAGAGCAAATGAGTCAAAATGATGTCAAATTTCATAAAGGTGACCTGGGATCCGACGACGCAAAGAATGATCACTAAATGAAAAGAAACGAAAGAGAGGCTAAAAATATATATTTCTTTATGAAAATAACCTATGGAAATGACATTAGACAAAATTTTATTTTAATATTTAGCAACAACAACTTGGTAGTGGTACAGGGAATATCTAAAAATATAAAACTGAGGACGTTTTCTCCGACAACCCTAGGCAACCTATGGTATCAACAGCGTGCCAGTCTATCTCATACGCTCTCTTTTCAACAGCGCATACCAACACTTAGGATCAGTGAACCAACCAGCGACTGAGACCAGCTACGTCTTCTGCATTTGTTCAGCAGCATCTTGTTCAGTTATTGTTTGTCTATTGGTAGTTGGGTGGCTAGATTTGCATTTTCTAGTGGGTGGCGACTTAGTAGGGCCGTTTTTGAGAACTCAGAGGCCTAGTGCAAAGATTGGCCGAGCTCCTGTATTTATTGCATAATGACCTTAAAAAGAATAACATATCAATATAATAAAGCAGACGTTAAGAGAAAATCATTCAACAATATAAAACTTATCAATTCAGTCGCACTGATTTATTAACAACAGAGGCTTTGGCCTTAAGAGAATGACTCCATGCAACTTGGATTCATGAATATTCAAACCTAGAAGTTGAAGGAGATTCTAAAATACTCCTGGACAGTATAACTGAAGCTATCCATACTCCTTAGCGGATCAAGCATCTGGTAAATGATATAAAAAATCTAACAAGCTGTATTCAAGTGATGTCTTTCAAGCACATCAAAAGGAAAGCAAATTTCGTAGTTGATGCTATTGCAGTATCTGGTCATGGATCTCAAGCTCAGAGCTGGAGTCATTCCCTTCCCCTATCAGCCTGCATGCTTTAGTTTTTGATAATCTTCAATTAGGTTGTTCTAGGGGCTCATGTTCGTAATTCACTTTTTTTTTCCCAAAAAAAACAATATAAAACTTTTCCTCGAGCAATTAACTAAGATAACTAACAAAGTTTCAAATAATGTTAAAATTAAAATATATTTTATTTATTTCATTGTTTATTTTTAAGGTTATTTTCATTTTATGTTTATTACTCTAATTATAGTTCAACAGTTTTATATTTTAAATATATGACTAATATTTAACTGTTATATGGTTAATGGAGGCTAATGATGACCATGGTTGCATGGCTAGAGGTGGAAGGTATGTGTGGTTGGAAGACATATGATTGGACATATAGTTGAATATGTGATATAGAGATGGTCAGATACATATGAGGGATATCGTGAGAAAAAATGCATTCCACAATAATGCACCCACTCTAGCACAACACCCTACTTATCTACAGTCATCTTACATATTATACATATATTTTAAGTTTACATCGTTTTGAGTGTACAGATGAACAAGGTTCAACAGAGCTTCTTAGCTGCACAACAGAGATCAAAGAGTTGTTGTATCTTGGGTGAATTTATCAATCAACCATGTGCAGTAGGGGACGAATCTTCTTTTAGAATAGTGCTCTTGCACGCCTTTACTCGATATTTTTTCCTATATAAAAATCAATATCTTATATTATTTTCTTACTTTATTTCATTTTCTTATCTATATTGTGATTCTTATTTCTCAAGATATTTTTGTGTTATTTTGTGTTTTCATTTTACAAAAATTTCATCCCATATTCTTTTATAAAAGATTATAACTCCTAACATTGATGACGATAACAAACTTCACAATCTATGTTCAAAAGAGTAATCAATTTCAACAATCACATACCCGACAAAAATAAAATAACAATAAGAACAATCATAAATTAAACAGAAATTAAAATCACAAATTTAACATGGTGGAAGAATATGAAATATCTTCTGAGATTTAGAGAAATTAAAGTAGGAATAAAGATTTTGAAGGAGGTTTTAGTTAAATTTGAGGGAAATTTTTAACAGTCCCCGACAAATGGGCCACTCTGAAGTTTGTTATATTTTGAAAACGGAACATGACTTTCAAAATCCGACTCACTTTTAGTACATGATGTCAATAGCACTAGTAACCTTATAGCAATTATTCATTTTTCAAAATGTAATTTAGTATTTTCACCCCTCTCTTTGTAAAAATCAAATGCTTTACGAACTTGCTAATTACTTCACCTATGCTTAAACAGATTGTATCGAAGTAATGCTAAGATAACATATGCCATTTAAAGATCATTACCGAATTATACAGACTAACCTAATAAAAGTACTCGGCTGCACTCTTAAAGTGATATCTAAGTGAACTAAAAGGAAGATAATAAAGACTCGCAGCATCTTCCATGGTTTAACGCCACCCTTGCATGGAGAGAGCCCCGAATTGAAGTCTATCATTCTCACCATCTTCAGATACCCTATCGATTTTCGGAGTGCTCAGATATATTCTCATCTCCAGCTGGGACACAGAATCAAACACATGGTTTCAAAAAAAATAAAAATAAAAACTTGCGTCACCAGCAATCCAATCCCTATCCGCCATCCTCCCTCCCTCTCCTCCACCTTCCACCCCACCTGTCGCTCCCTTCTCCACGACCCCCACACATCCTCTGAAATCTCCTCCCTCCTCAAACAAGCCGACTCCGGCGCCGGCGACAATAACCTCTGCATTGGCTCTATGACACCTTCCAGTCCTCCGATTCCGACCTCCAGCTCCCCGTCCTCCGCTTCCTCCCCTTCGTCGCAGGCCTTTACCTCTCCCGCGTTCCCAAAATCAATCAAAGACCCAAAATCAAATTAAAACCATAAACCCAAGTAGTCAATCATGTCTCAAGCATCAGAAAGAGAGGTAAGCCGAGAGACCAAGTACTATTCAAATACCCATATTTTCTTATATTGAAGGAACACAAAATTAGGGTAAACTAGTGAAACCCATGAAAAATCTCCATCTGCATTTTCGTCACCTTCTCAGCTCAGCATAGATCCCTTTTTTTTTTCTTTTTTTTTTTTCTTTATCAATCCTTGAAAAGGCGGAGTTGTCCTTACAAATTTAACTAAAATCATATTAACTAACGGTGGATATAACGGCCTGTATATATTTTCAGTCGAGATTATAATTAAGTTCATGTACCGTTTGAATTTTTTTTTTAAAGATAATGTGCTGATTATTCTATGCATTTTTCTTTGAACTTTTTTTTTTTAACCAATAGAGGACTAGGCATAATTAGTTCAATATTTATTTTTGACAAACTTTTGCACATAAGGACAATCAGTTATTTTGTTGTCATGTGTCAATAAAACATTTACAATTGTAACCTTCAAACATGTATAACTAAGTATTAATTATCTTCTTTAATTTAAACTCTTTTATGTTCAAATTAAGAGAGAAACATGTCGAGGGAGGGAGGGAGGGAGAGAGAATGGTATTAGAGAGAGGGAGGGAGGGGGGGGGGGGGAGAGAGAGAGAGAGAATAGTATTAGCTCTGTTCTTCGATCCATGGATGCTCTATGATCTTGCTTCTCCAATTAAGGAATATTGATTTTGCAAGTAAATTATATGCTTCTTCCTCTACTTTAATGCTTTAGTTTGTTTTTTCCTGCAATGTTCAACTTCATAGATTCTAAATTTTGTGATTTTTTTCTGCTACTAGAGATGTGAAATTCTGCTACTGGAGATGGAGATCAAGATGAGATGATCGATGCACAGGCTGTGTAGTCGCATCTAACATGTCAATCAACTATGCACTAACAATGAATCAAATTTTTGCAGTTGCACACTTAAACATGATAGTTCACACACATATTCTGTTTTTATTACAGTGAAATGGTAATAGCATACATGCATGGAAAATTATGTACCTTATAGAAATTGGTGACATTAGTCCATTTCTGCTACTGCTTGAAGATCAAGACAATATTGAAGGTTTGCTGCTACTGCTTCGAGATGGAGATGAGATATATGAAGGTTTGCTCTGCTACTGCTTTGAGATGGAGAACAAATAACAAACTTTTGCTACTACTTGAAGATCGAGACGATATTGAAGGTTAGCTGCTACTGCTTCAAGATGGAAATGAGATGAAGGTTAGCTATGCTACTGCTTTGGGGATGAAATTAAGCAATCCTGAACAACGTAATAAAATCCCTATTGTCTTCTGGTAAACTCACAGCACTATTCTCCAATTCCCTCCTCTTGTTATGGATCACTTCCTTATACTCATCCACTTTAGGTGGGTGTATTCAATTCAGATTTTAAAAGATTCTGTTCGAGTTTTTACAATCCATGGATTTACTTAATCCACGGATTGTTTAAATTCCATGTGTACTCTGATTGATTCTAATAGATTGATTTACTAGTATTTGTTTAAATTTTACAAGTCCTTATGATGTTTTTGCAGCTTTAGTTTAGTCAAGGTTTAGGTCATATAGGCTAATCGTCTTTTTCTTAAATGTGCGGGCAACTCTAGAATGGATTTTCTTTGTTAGGGATTTGTCTTCCGGTTAGGCCGAAAAGGCAAAAGCAACATTTATGTGCTTTAGTAGCGTAGGCTCTGTTGTATGAATGATCTTGAGGGTGACTTTGTAAAGTTGTGCGAATACTCATGCCCCTCAAAAAAAAAAAATCACTACTTGAAACAAAAAAGTCTTTCACCTTTGTATAGCATGCTTGATTTTCAAGTATTCACTACCTCGACCTTAGGCATCGATTTTTTCATCTTTTTATAGTATTACATCAGCCAAAATATTACACAAAAATAAAGTAGTATACCAATGATATAATTTATTTCATGGGTGGTTCTAGTTAGACTTCCAAAATTGATATTTGGACTTCAAACTTTTTACAATTATTAATAGATTTTGTCAAGTCATATGAAAAGACAAACAAGGACAAAGAAAGAAACATAGGGAGGAAAAAAAATAAAATAAATACTCTTCTAATCAAAATTGGTGACAGTAGTCCATTTCTGCTACTGCTTGAAGATCGAGACAATATTGAAGGTTTGCTGCTGCTACTTCGAGATTGAGATGAGATATATGAAGGTTTGCTCTGCTACTACTTTGAGGATGGAGAACAAATAACAAACTTTTGCTACTACTTGAAGATCGAGCTGATATTGAAGGTTAGCTGCTACTGCTTTGAGATGGAACTGAGATGAAGGTTAGCTATGTTACTGCTTTGGGGATGAAATTAAGCAATCCATAACAATGTAATAAAATCCCTTTTATCTTCTGGCAAACTCACTGCATTATTCTCCAATTCCCTCCTCTTGCTTTGCATCACTTCCTTATACTCATCCACTTTAAGAGGGTGTATTCAATTCAGATTTTAAAAAATTATGTTCGAGTTTTTACAATCCATGGATTTACTTAATCCACCGATTGTTTAAATTCCATATGTACTTTGATCGATTCTAATTAAATATAATATTCAATTAAATTAATTTTTTTTTTCAGAATTTCTTTATATTGCCTATATAATTTTATAATTTATCTCAAATAATTAAGTAAAAATAATAATTTCTATACATGGCCCATCATTTAATACAAAAGTAAATTCAAAACAATTTGATTTGGAATTTCCTTAAACTAAATTTATTGAATATTATGATATAGTTATTACCTGATCTTCCAACCCAAAACTCTTGAACTCTTTCTTTTAGCAAATTCAAATGGTTTCCAGGAACATATCAAGATCGAGAACCAACCATCTGATTAACCTTAGTGGAGGAGAGACCTACTCATAAGAGAGCAATATTATGTAAATTTAATTCATTTTTCTTCTCGTGGTTGAAGATAGAGATAAAAGTAGAGTAACATATTGTTGTATTTCATGTTCAAGTATGTTTAAAAATAAGGAGGTCTACTTAGCTTTTCAAGTATTCTAAAAAGTAAATAAGAGGTGTACTAAGTATGGGAGGTCCAAATAACAGATTCGGAGGCCCAACTAGAACCACTCTTATTTCATATATAATTTACAAAAGAAAAGAAACATGTATGGATGTATCATCTTAACAATATCATTAAGAGTTACCTTCATTACCTAGAATGAAAGGCTTCTAGAGCTATAGTGATAAAACTAAAAACAATTATTATATGGGAATAGAGGTAGAGGATGATAGTGGGAAAATGGGTCTAGGACAAAATAGATGAATGTCATCTAGTGAAGGCTACTTCTCCATACACACACACACACACATATTTTAAGAAAGAGCTTCTTCATTTTTTGAGTGAGAAAGAATCCATCAAAATCTCTTAGGAAATGGCTAGATTGTCTTTGAGTTTGAATATGTACAAAAAACACTATAAAATCCTCCAAAATCCAGTATTTAATAAAATCCTAAAAAATCCGTTTACTTTTGAATATCGCCAGATTTGAATTAATAATTTTAAATTTTAATTGAATACACCAAGATGTTAAAAGACTATTTAAAATCTCAATTGGATACTGTAATAACAGCAATTTTCATTTTCATTTCGTGAAATTGTATGGAATGAATAAAGTGCATTTACATGAATATTACTCGAAGTATTTCATTTTTAGAATTATCGAGATTCCGAAACGAATTATTTTAACAAAAAGCTCGAAATATTCGATTCAAGAAATCGACTTTTTATACGTACGGAATTTGGGAAAACTTCCTTCATGAAAGTTGTAAAACTCATCGATACGAGCCTGTACATATGCGGAACGCAAAAATCGGATTTTTTTGTGAATTAGTTATGACATTTACAAGATTTTTCCATTTTGGGTATATAAAGCAAAAACCCAAATTTTTTAGAAAGTTCCCATTTTCACCGGCCTCCCTTTTTTGGAAACCACTGTTCCTCTCTCTCTCTCTCTGTCTCTCTCGTCCGAACCCAGAAAACAGAGCAAGGGATCTTCGATCTCTCTCACACTCCACAAGCCACCGCACGGCACCAGACCACGACCACTACCTCCGCCCTGACCTTACGCAGTTGCTGGAGGCAGCCTTACGCCGCGGCACGGCGGGAAACGGCGGCGGAAACACAGTTTTGGTTTAACCCCGATTTGGTTCCAAGCTTGATATCTCGAGCTACCGGTCACCAAACCTTACCAAACTTCATCCTCAAACTCGCCTCAACCTCCTGAAGCTCCCAGAAGCATTCTTGCACGGCGGCGCTGCGTGTGACTACGGCTAGAAGCCAGCCCCGACCAGATCGAACTGAAATTTCGATCCGGATATCTCGAGCTATAGAGCTTCGTTTCGGGTGATTTTGGAACTGGGGAGCTCGCCTTGAGTTGCTGAACAAATCTGCAGAAGGGGTCGAAGCGAGTGGTGGAGGTTTTTACGTCGAACTTAAGCTCGCCGGATTCTGAAATTTTTCCGGCCACCGTGACTATTTTGGTAATTTTAGACCTCTTCCCGTTATTTTCTGATCTTGAGCTAATGAGCTAGTTATGAAAAATGATCAGCATGTTGAGATGAAGAAGAGCAGCCCGGCCCTGACACCATTGGTGGTGGTCAGCGGTGGTTCTGCCACTAACTCCGGCGGCCCTTTCCGACCACCTCGGGGGTCAGAAATATAGTTTCCATACAATTTTAGATTCTAGATTCCAATACGATCATTTTGATATATTATACGCATTTTTTGGATATTGTATGATTTAGTTATGAATTTTTATGTTTCGATCGATTTTGATTGTTGGATTTGTGATCTGTAAAGTTAGGACCGTCCGATGGACTTATAGTTTTGATATGTTGATCATATGACTGTCCCAGCAGCTTTGTGTGGTCATGAGCGAAGATCCGACCGTTGGATCTTCGTATAATTGCAAAACAGTGATTAGGGAGGCGATTCGTGAGAATCCGTCCATCGGATTTTCGTAGAACTTAGAATCCGACCATCGAATAGTAGTTTAAGTATGTTTTGGAATTATTGGCTAAATTCAAGTCACATTTGATTAGGTGATTGACGGTTTTTACTTGGATGAGCGGTTTCGAGATGAATTGTGTTAAATTGAAGACGCATCAGGAGTATCGAGG
Source organism: Rosa persica (assembly GCA_025331145.1). Taxonomy (NCBI): domain Eukaryota; kingdom Viridiplantae; phylum Streptophyta; class Magnoliopsida; order Rosales; family Rosaceae; genus Rosa; species Rosa persica. Next base: position 39,549,526 of record WFKR01000002.1, on the reverse strand, counting down.
TGAGTAAAACTCACGTGGTTCATATTACAAACCGAGTACTTTTAATTAATTTATTTGTCGTAATGGTGTGAAAAATGTTTATGGAATAAATATTTGTTTTTAAAATCACATGGACTTGATCAAGTACGGTGCATAGGTAAGTAAAATGAATTTTATTTATACAAAATGAATTTCACGATTTTCTTGTGTGAACTATAGATGGTATTAGTAGTCATCACTTAGTGGATGATTACATATATATATATATATATATATTTACGTGGAATATATATATTTATATATTTTGGTTGGTGTGTTATTGAGTGATGATATAATTGAGATGTAATGATGATTTCGAGTGATATTTCGAATGCTTAATTTCATGATAATATTGTGTATCTTGGATTGGTTGATTTCATTGTGTGAAAAATATTATTATGCTCTATTATGGATTTAGGATTGACGTAGTGACTGGTATGAGAGAATAGGACGCTCTAATCTTAGGTGAATGATGAGTTACGATTGGTTGAGTAAGTTGGATGCCACAACCATTCTCGGGTAATGGGGCTAGATTGAGTATGCGTATAGGACGTTCTATACCTATATTGCTGAACTATGATAATAATAAATATGTCGGATGCCATATCCTAGGCCAGGTGACGGGCTACGATTCAGTTAGAGCTCTAGTCTGTCAAACATCATATTATTATACATATAAATTTCGGGGTTTTGAGAAGAAAGATGTGAGTTTAGATCCTGCATTGAATTGTTTATTTAGTGGTTGATTATTGAGATTGGGGTTCTTTGTGGATGTTGAAATTGTTGGGTGTTAACTTTGGTGAAAAGGAATATAATTTAATAAAATAACCGTTCTTTCTTATTTACTCATACGAGCTTTCAAAAAGCTTACCGGGTTTTGTGTTGTTGCAATCCCGGTACACTATTCAAATGGTGTAGCGGATATTCCTGCAGGTCAGGATAATCAGGGAGGTGACCATACTGTTTAGGAGTTACATCATTTATTTAATTTCATTTACGTTGTGAGGTTTGTTATGCTCATTTAGAGCTTTACAATTTTATTTGTGAGTTTGAGTTGTAATAATTAACCGAGACTAAATTCAGAATTAAATTCGATTCGTGTGGTGTGGTTGTTAAGAAAAAAAATTCAAGGATGTTTATTGTTGAGTTGTAGTAATTCATGTTTCGGATTTTTGAATTCTTATTCGAAAATTCGGGGAGTGACAGTTTGGTATCAGAGCGTAAGGTACATATTTAGTGATATGTCAATACTCTCCGAGTAATGGCCCGTCTGCAGAGGATCCCCATCGTGTGCTCTTCGGTATTGACAAAGTCATTGGGTATGTGAGAGCGTTAGGTTGGCTAGAAATGTTAACACGTTATAAGAACTTTAGGCGTCGTCTTGTATGTTAGTTACTTGGTCAATATGGAATTGCATTTGACTTATGCCATGTTTAAGTGTTTTGCGTGTATTAACCAAGTATGCCCTGCTTAATAGGTAATGGAGATTGAGGGAAACGAAGCTAGAGGTCGAGGTAGGGGCAGACCTCGTGGTAGGGGCAGAGACCGAGGTAGGAGCAGGATTCCTCCGGTTGATGAAGCATATGAGGCAGAGGTAGAAGCACTTTATGATGAACAACCTCTTCCGCCAGTGGACGTGGTTGATGATCCTGGTCGCTTGTTAGTGTTAGCGAGGGAAATTAACCATTTGGGAGCAACCAAGTTTGGGGAGGTACAGATCATATGGTTGCAGATCGGTGGATCGAGGATTTGCAGACCTACTTTGACTTGTTTGACTGTAGTGAGATTGAGAAGAGAAAGCTAGCCACTTTTATGCTCAAGGATGAGGCTAGAGTGTGGTGGAATGTCACACAGAGGAGTACTGATGTATCTACCTTGACCTGGGATGGTTCTGAGAGGTTGTTCAGAGAGAAGGTACTTTCCAACTGTTGTGAGGGAAAGGTTGGACGCAATATCGATTAAGGTAAGAAAGAGTAATGTTTCACGTTAATTCTATTCTTTGGCATGCTTGCAGCTTCATCGATCGAAACCGAACTAAATCCAATCGGAGTGATGTAGGAATTCGGTTACAGTCACTGACAATTGCTACCATGATCTGAGCTCCAAATGAAAACAAAATAGTCTTATTATTCTTTTTCAGTATAGCAACTTCACCAAATGTACCCTCATAATTAAACTGACAACTATTGGATTGGAACACACTACTTCTACACATGCACCCATGTTGATTGTATCCCAAAATTGCAATTATTCCCATGCATAGGCTTTTCTCCCAACCTTCAACTTCCACCAGATGCCCATAAACAACTAAAGTTATTGCCGACCACCGAAGAACATAAGCAAAAGGGAAAATGATAAAGTACTAATTTGGAAGGTAATTGGATTAAGAAAATCGAAGGCATACTCAACCAAAGATGCTTATTTGCACATGCATGGGTTTGCCACTGACCGAGCATATACAAGATCTGGATGGTTAAGGATTTCCCCAGTCTTTGATTTCGAAATTTTCTGATTGATTCTGATGTTTTTTTGTTTATCCCACGAGCTACAAGATTAAATATATAATTAAAGAGATTGATTGATTGACTGTGATTAAATCCAAATTATTGGGGGATGGATGGTTTCGTTTTTCCAATCTTATTTGAAGATCCAAGAATACATTAATTATTTCCACCGCGGCCATGTGGGTTTGCGTGATAAGATTCAGGGTTGGTTTGGGTTAGGTTATATATACACACAATGATCAAGATATCGGATATTGCTGAAATATTATGAGTTAAAATGTTCTAAAACAATAAATGAGAAAGATGCTGCATTGCTGCGCATAACATTGTTATTTAAAAATAAAAAAATTTCAAAAATAGTAACATAGTTTAGAGTTTCGACATTATTTTAGTATCCCTCTAAATAATAACATTATTTAAACGAATGGAGGAATTTTGCTAGGAGGAGGAGGGAGGTAGAGGCTTGAAACCAACACCGCATAGGCACTGCCTGACCTCATACTGGACGAAAACACATGCATTTGGGACTTCTTGTCTAGAGGATAATTACCTCCACTAGCTAGATTGATAAAAAAAAAAAAAATTACCTCCACTAGAAGACAGTTCCTGAAAGTTCCAGTTAAGGATCAGAATTACTACTATTATTAAGAAGTAGCTAGTAATTAAATAGTTTACTGAAAGCAATAAATTCGTAAATTCTTTGAATTTTGGATTTGACTTCGAGATCCCAAAAACTACCAGAGCTCCAGAACAAGGAGAACAAATCTGACTCCTTCTGATCTGAAGACCCACCTCCGCCTTCGTCACCGGAGGTCGTCGTCGTCTTCGTCTCGCTCTTGTTGTTAGTAGGCTCTCACAAGGTTTCATTTCCATGGCTTCTGAAATCGTTTTCAGGCCGAAAGCCTGAAACTAATATATGGTTTTAAACGTGTTTCGAATTTTACAGTAAGATTCAGACACCGATCTGAATCCGATTCGGTTCTGGTTCTGGGCTTCTTGTGAAGTTTGCTGGAGATATTAGTAAAGCTTTTGCCAATTCTTCTATGTTACTTGTTCTATTATTATGAAGATATATCCCATAAGTTCTTAAAGATTGGTTTCCATTTCAGAAGAGCGTCTGCTCAAGTATCTGAACTAGCAGAAGCAAAATTAAGAAGATGATGAAACACGAAAGGCAGAGTTAAACAGCTCATGATCATGGCTTTTGTTTTGTTTTTGTGTATACAATAAAAGTTTCTGCTGCTATACTATCGATCCATTTCATCATCAAATCTAGCATTTTCGTATATATGGTTGTATAATTCTTCATGGTTTTACTTGAAAATCTTCCTTGATCAATTTTCTTGTCAGCTTTGTTTTAACTGGAGACTTGGAATCAATTCCACGCACATGCCAAACCAAAAGAAAAATTTATTAAGATAAATGGCGCGTCACTCACGCGCGTCAATAACTGACCCTAATACTATTGTATACATATATAGTATGTAGAAAAATTCTTGCGTGGGAAAGTCCCTACCATGTGGCCTTGGGACCAGCCAATCAGAGAGAAGATTTTTTTTCATGTTCTAAAAATACCCTTAATCCCTCATGTGCAATACCCAAAACACCCTTACTGCTGGACTGTGATTGATCCTCCCCCCACCAAGTGTCCTGTACGTTCGCCCCACGCAAGAATTTCTCATGTATGTATCTGGTTTTCCAGGAAGCTAGCTAGCTTCAAGGATATAGGCTTCGAATAGTGGCATTAGTGTAGTTCCATCGAAACTCAGTGGCTTTCCCAGGGCATGAACCAGTATATAAACTACAGCTCACTCTTATCGATCTCATCGATTCCTACCTCTCTCTCTCTCTCTCTCTCTCTCTCTCTCTCTCTCTCTCTCTCATCAGTTCTTCTCCATCGATTGAAGTCTGTGTCTGTGAGCCACCATGTACAAACTCACTGCGCTGTTGGTGCTACTATGCGCTGCTTGCCACACAAGTTTATCTGATCCTACTGATGGTAATTAACCTCCTCGCTCGCTCATGCTTTTGCAAACTCCATTTTGTTCCTTGTGTACCATGCATATGGACAACGTAGAACCTCGCATCAGAAATTTTAGGTCTCACGTGCATGATCAATTAACAATATTTCAAGTTTCTCTCCCGCTATTTATTTTATGTTGGATGTTTTCGGTGCAATTCGATATCATCTTTATTTCTTAAATCCTTGGAAAATTGGTCTTGTAGTTAATCAGTATAGTAAAGCTAGCTAGTTCCTAACACTGGAAAATTAGATATAGCTAGATATCAGTATGGAAATTGTCCTTGGTCTTTAACTGATCATGCTTCATTACTTTCTGAATGGTAATTAAACAGTATATTTCTGCTCCTCTTTGAATTTTAAGTCCACGAAGATATCGATCGACTTCTTTCATATTAATTCCTATATAAAATTCTAAATAAGTTTCCAGCGAAGGCAATCTTTTCTTTCTGCACATGGAAACGGAGTCCGTGCATGAGCTGTTCTCTAGCTTTTGCATGCGCTCGATTTGTTAATGACTAAAATATCCTTTTTGTGGGCACCTAATCATCTGTACAAAAGAATGGCATATATGTCACTTTCTCGCCTGTTATGAATTTGCCTATATCGGGCATTAAAAGTTCATTTGAGCTCATGTGCTTGGTTGTTGAATCCAAACAATATAAAAATGGGATTGCAGATTTTTTCTAGCGTAGACTGTAGACAAATTCAATCAAGCTATCCAATTTTCGTTACTAGATGATTTTTTTTTTAAATGGATACTAGATGATTTTTTAAGTACGGATTTGTCAACCTGTAACCAGAATGTTGAATAATTATTAAATAAAGATTTATTTGTTGGCTAGATTATTTTTTCTAATGATTATGAACTATTAATTAGTTTTAATTTCTTTTGCATTGTATTCAGAGACGTTTACAATGTTGAATGTAGTAGAAATTTCAATGTCAAAACCCATTATGGGTGATAGAAGAAAGCAGACAAAAAATGACCCGATAAAATGCATGTACTGTTATCTTTTTGATGGTACAATAAGTTGGCAATTGCAAGAGTCCAAAACCAAGTAACACATGGTTTTGTGTTATGAAAAGTAACATCTAACTCGAATTAGTCGGGGTTCTTTGTCAGCCATGTTATGAAAAGTATGATCTTAAACAAAATCAGTCATCACCGTCACATGGTATAGGTCGACACCACATGTGATCTTCTCGTGCCATTAACAAATGCAAAGACAATGCCACACGTACCCATTTATATATTCATTATAAAGTTGTTTTATTTATTTATTCATCTCATTCTCTCTTACTGCTAGCCAAATATTTATCGAGTTTCACTTTAGGTTTCAATATTTTAATTTCCCATCATGATTTTAATGTTTATTTTGGCTAGTGGTAACATAAATTGTGCATGAGTTTAATCACTAGTCTGATTCATTTCAGGTCTATTACCGAATGGCAACTTCGAGTATGGCCCTAAACCGTCACAAATGCAAGGTACGGTGGTAACAGCTCAAAATGCCGTTCCTAACTGGGAAACCTCAGGCTACGTTGAGTACATAAAATCTGGCCACAAGCAAGGCGACATGCTGCTGGTGGTTCCCCAGGGTGGCTTTGCCATCAGGCTCGGGAACGACGCCTCAATCAAGCAGAAGATCAAGGTGACCAAAGGCGGCTTCTACTCCATAACGTTCAGTGCGGCCCGTACATGTGCGCAGGAGGAGACATTGAACATTTCAGTCAATCCCAACCTTGAGAAACAGGACTTTGGCATATTTCCGGTTCAGACCATGTACAGCAGCAACGGGTGGGATTCATATGCTTGGGGCTTTAACGCTGATGCTGCTGAAATTGAGCTAACCATCCATAACCCGGGGGTGGAGGAGGATCCGGCTTGTGGCCCGCTTATCGATTCGGTTGCTTTGAAGGTCTTGGAGATTCCTAAACGTACTAGAGGTACTACTTAAGGATAACATATGCACAACGCCTTAAAAGATCCATATTTTCCTTTTCATTTCTCACATGGATCTTCCTAATCCTATGTTGGAGAGTCAGGAAATAAAAAGTTTGAAAAAATTTCAACAATCTTGACCCACGATCAAAAAAACTTAAATATGCGATTATTAGAAATATGATTGAATATGGTACAAATATTTTTATGATACTACTATACCATATTCATAGAACTCAATTCTAATGAATTAAATAAACAACAACTAGCCAGGTCAGTCACATTATTTTTGTTTTTCTATGATTCAACATTGATTTGGTATTTTACATTTTGCAGCCAACTTGTTGAAGAATGGCAACTTCGAAGAAGGACCTTATGTGTTTCCCAACACATCATGGGGTGTCCTCATCCCACCCCACATCGAAGATGACCACAGTCCACTACCAGGCTGGATCATCGAATCCCTCAAGGCCGTTAAATACATCGACTCCAATCACTACGCCGTTCCCGAAGGCAGAAGAGGCATTGAGCTCGTCGCCGGAAAAGAGAGCGCATTGGCCCAAGTGGTCTTCACCAAGCCCGGCAGGCGCTACGCCCTCACATTCTCTGTCGGCGACGGCAACAACGGCTGCGAAGGCTCCCTCGTTATCGAGGCATTTGCCGGCAAGGAGACTGTGAAGGTTCCCTACGAGTCCAAAGGCAAAGGAGGGTTCAAGAAGGCCAGGCTGCTATTCACCTCCGTGTCGCCGCGCACACGTATCATGTTTCTGAGCACTTTCTATACCATGACGAGCGATCACTCCGGCTCTCTGTGTGGTCCGGTTATCGATGATGTCAAGTTGCTCAGCATTCGCGGACGACGTGTTTGATTGATGCTTATGGAAATTAGTATGTGAGATCCAGATGATAAAGACGATGAAAATGTGCTTGCTTTGCTTGAGCTAGCCTTTTCAATTAGCTGTTTATTAATTAATCTATAATATAATACTTATATCATATAGGGGTTTATTTACGTACGTTCTTGTAATAGGAGAAATTAAGATGTGTAGTTTGAGTTTGGATTATGAGCGTTGGCGTCAATGAGGTCTAAAATTTGTGCCACCAATTTTAAGTGTCATGTCATGTCACTTATACACACCATATATTTGTCAAAATACTTAAAAGAAAAATGTCATATTATCATTTCAAAATTTAATAACTCTAAATTATTTTGGTTTTCTTTTCAAAAAAAAAAAAATTGACTGATTTGTTTTTCTTTTCAATACACTCATGCTTAGATTTAAACAACAGCTTTTTTTTCTTCAATCTAGTATAGAAAATAGTTTATATAATTTGATCAATAGATATGCACATACATTTGATTAATTATTATTTTTTAAGGGAAAATATCATCAATGGTCACTGAGTTATGACTTATTCGACACTTAACTCACTGTATTTTCAACAATATCACTTAACTCACTCAGTTTTACATCCGTCTTTCACTTAACTCATTGTCGTTAATTATGCCGTTAAAAGCTATTAAAATTGAGGGTATATTTGTCCAAACACCAAAAAATGCATTTCTAACTTTTTCTTCAAAAAAAAAAGACAATTTTTTTTTCAAATTATATTTAAGTTAAAAAAATCATTTTTATTAGAAATCTCAGAAATTTAAAAATTGGAAAAAGTCTAATAAATGTAAATTGAGGGTATATTTGTCTAAACACTAAAAAAATGCATTTCTAACTTTTTTTTTTATAAAAGACAATTTTTTAAAAATTATATTTAAGTAAAAAAATCATTTTTTATTAGAAATTTCATAAATTTAAAAAAAATTGAAAAAAAGTCTAATAAATGTAGTTTTTTAAAGTTAAAAATGATTTTTAAGTGTTTTGACAAATATACCCTTAATTTTAACGGCTTCTAACGGTATAATTAACGGCGGTGAGTTAAGTGAAAGACGGATGTAAAACCGAGTGAGTTAAGTGATATTGTTGAAAATACAGTGAGTTAAGTGTCGAATAAGTCGTAACTCAGTGACCATTGGTGATATTTCCCCTATTTTTTAATGAAGACATAGCCAATATATTGATCAAAAGCCAGAATGGCCCATACATATTTTTTCGCTGCCATCTAGACAAACAAGAAGATGTGTTATTACCCACAGTGGTACATAGAACTTGGTCACTCATTTGACATTAAATACATCGAAATAGCAGGAATCTTCCATTGGTACTATTCTGGAAGATTCGCTAGAAGTAGAAAATGCATAGCTCCATAAAAAACTTAGGAAATTATTGAAAGTAAACTAAATGACTAACCTAGCTAGAGTTCCCTAAACAAAGGGAAATAAAATAAAGAAAAACTAAATGTTACTATAGGCCTAAGGCAAAAACCCCAGCCCAAATTATCAAGCCAAAAGATAGATAAGCCCTAGGGCTAATAGGCAAGGCCCAAATTCACCACGCTCCCACATCCTGCATTGCACACCCACGAAACAACCACCATAATCCGCTTTGCGCCGCCGTCTTGCTTCAGGAAAGACCCAACCTCACGCTGCCATTAAAGGACAAAGAAACGTCCTAGAACCAGGCATATCCAAACCCAAAAGGTAGGATTCTCTGCTTCCAAGTTGCCGCAATCCCTATCAATGGTGCCTTCCCAACTGTCCGTCTTGTTTAGGCCCAAACCCAGTATGCTGCCACCGTGCTTTCCTTAAAAGGATGCACAAAGAATGCAGGTTGCTTCGACTTGAATAAAGATCAAACCTCCATTGTCAAAACCTCAAGCCAAAGCCATCTCAGGGGTCAAAAGACCATAGTTTAAGCATCACCCATCTGGCAGCAGTGCCTACGTCAAAACACCACCAAACGAGAAAAGAATCAAAGAAGACAGCCTTGGTTTGGTTTCGGCTTCCTTGGGTTCTCTCGAAGAAAAGTTTTCCCTCTTTTTTACTTACATACATTCAATAGATTTGCATAACACATGTATATGAATTCGAAGTTTATTAGTATCTAACTCACTTAAACCAATGGACGAACTGAACTATACTAGCTTTAAGGCAGTTATCAATGCCTTAACGACCATTAATTTGGTTGAAATTTTACAGAGATGATCTATACAATAGTACCTAAAAACTAAACAGTGGAAATGTGGATATAAGACTGAAAAGTGACTCTAAACTCTAACCTCACACGTTAAGCTCCCCTGGGCTGCGAGCTAGGAACCATGCAACTAATTCCATGAAAGAGTGGATCTTGGATATGATAGATGTCCTAAACAAGATCCAGATTGATATTTTCTTCATGCTACTCTGGGCCATATGGTCAGAAAGGAACAAGTTGGTTTGGAATGTAGGTACTTTCAACCCCATGCACACTGTTACTTGGTCAATGCACTTACTGTCAGAGTACCAGCGTTGTCATCCTGACAAAAGCCCACGCAAGAGTCCTAGAGGAGCTGCAGCTAAATGGATGTTCCCTCCCCGTGGAAGACTTAAAGTAAATGTTGATGGTGCCTACAAGAGTAATGAAGGGCATGGAGGAATATGGGTAGTAGTCCGAGACGATACAGGAGTTATTCGAAGTGCATGGTCAAGAATGATACATTATATGTGCTCGGCTTACCATGGTGAAGCGGAGGCCTGTAGAGCTGGATTACTTCTGGCAACACATCAGGGTTGGAAGCAGGTGGAACTCGAAACCGACTGCGCTATCCTAGCTACTACCCTTAACCAACAAGTAGAGGATAGCTCTGAGGTTAGTCGGATTCTAGATGATTGTAAGGATTATTTACATGCTTTTGATTGGATTAGAGTTCGACATGTTTATCGTGAAGCAAATAGTGTGGTGAATAGGTTGGCACATTTTGCTAGTTTAGATCATGCATGTTGTGGATCTTTGTTTGGATGAGGCTCCTGCTTTTCTACAGGACGTTCTTTATGAGGATAATTGTAACGCCACTATGCTTACTCGGGATTCAGGTATTACGTCCCCCTCGGTGCAGCAAAACTTATTTAGTAATATAAATAACGGGTGTGGGGCTGAGCCTTCCAATTAGGCTGGGTTCCAAACCCCATTTCAAAAAAAAAAAATGAGTAAAATTGGTGTTGCAAGATTATAATTTGACAAGATATATTATATGAAATTGAAAATAGAAATTTGTAGTTGCTTACATGACATAACACCTAACATTAAGGCCACATATCTTAGTTCTCATTGAAGCCTCCTATCATTGCCCTTCATTTTATACGTTACATATCTCATAGGTATCACTAATCACTGTATACATTATACAAATAAATTAGTAGAAGTATTTAATTTTAGCGTGCTACAACGATTTTATCCCACGAGCTATAAGATTAAATATATAATTAAAGAGATTGATTGATTGAATGTGATTAAATTCAAATTATTGGGGGATGGACGGTTTCGTTTTTCCAATCTTATTTGAAGATCCAAGATAACATTAATTGTCCACCGCAATCCGCAGCCATGTGGGTTTGCATGATAAGATTTAGGGTTGGTTTGGGTTAGATTATATATATACACAATGATCAAGATATTGGATATTGCTGTAAAGATAAAAATATTATGAGTTAAAATGTTTTAAAATAATATATCGAAAAGATGTTGCGTATAACATCGTTTCTGAAAAGATAATAAAAAATTAAAAAATTCAAATAGTATCATAGTTTACAGTTTAGACATTATTTTAGTAGCCTCTAAATAATGTTATTATTTAAACGAATGGAGGACTTGCTAGAAGGAGGAGGGAGGTAGAAGTAGAACGACCAAAATAGGAGGGAGGTAGAGGCTTGAAACCGACACCGCAGAGGTACTACCTGACCTTATATTGGACGGAAAGTCGGAAACACATGTATTTGGAACTTGTTGTCTGGAGGGTAACTAGCAAATTGAGCTGCGCGATGCTGCGGGTTTGTTTTTTTTTTTTAAAGTTTCATATATAATAGATGAATACTCGTAATAAAAAAAACATCAGCGCTACTTAGAATATAGTTTTTTTTTGTTAATAATAAATTAGCAAAAAATGAGATAAAGCAAACAACAAACTTTTTCCATAATTTGTAGAAATTTACAAATACAAAATAAAATTGATTTCCCTTAAAAAAAAATTGAAAGGATATACGGCTGAATTGTGTTAAAAAAAAAAAAGCCAGAATTGTAATTTCAGTTAAAAGCTGGGGGCAAAACCGTCACTTCAGTGTTACATGAACAATGATTAATAGTGATGAACAGTGCATCCACATTTAGTATATGTACTGGGCAATTCCTCCCGCGTGATGCTGCGGGTTTGTTTGCTTGCTAATAATGAACACTTGACGCTCATGTCACGTCGAGGTACTGATCGATTCAACCTCTGAATTACAGGCAGATAATTTCAATCACAAACCCTAACCCAAAACAGTTCTTTTCTCCTTCGATCAATCACCAGGCTGCTACAAATTGAAGCAAAATCAATTCTCATACTAAATTCTCATGAGAAAAAAAACAAACTTGAACACAGAAGAGCAATTAGCACCACAAAGACACAAACTTTCTCACTAACCAAAAAAAAGGGAAAGAAATGAGAATAATAGCTGGTTCAATGCAAGTATTGTGCCATAAAATTTAAAGTAACCAAAACTAGGGTTGCACACTGATTGGATGGGATCGGTTTTGACTCCAAATCGTCTCTATGCCAAAGTAAGCGGTTTAGACATTTTAGACAACCGGTCATCGAAAAAAATAAGCTTAATCTGATCCAATCCAATCCATTTAAAGATGGTTTGGTTTGGTCGGTAAAGCGGTTTTAACCTATATAGCATTAACGTTTTGTTTACGAAAATTCATAGTAAAATACTAGAGCTAAAATCATTTTACCACTCTGAACTTTATACCTAAAATCATTTGTGCCTCTATACTTCTAATATGATCGCATATGCCCTGTACTCTCCAATGTGATTGATTATAGCAAATCCTTAACTAATCCATCAATTTCTTGAGATAGTGTTGCCCACTCAAACTAGATTCTGACCTTTAATTATGCAAAAACCACACCATTTACATGTCGAAAGCTAAAAACTGGCCCTAAATGGACTCTCATCATCACCAATTTATGAAGAAATTGATGAATTAGCTTACTAATAGCTTTGGTTGATCATATTAGAGAGTATAAGGACATATGTGGTCAAATTAGAAGTTTGGGGACACAAATGATTTTAGGTGTAAAGTTTAGGGTAGTAAAATGAATTTAACTCATAAATAACTCAATCTCAATAATAAAAATTTAATAATCAAAATCCAAAACTAATATTCAAAGAACAAAATCCAAAATAGTTTCAAAATGATTCACTTATTTGGGTTGGGTGCAGCTACTGCCACCCTACCATTTTCTTAGTTCACCCTACAAACATTTGAATTATTGAAAGACTATATTATCCACGTGAAAATGACTAATAAGTATACTAATTTTGTGAAATCTAAATCTGGAAGGAAAATTAAATGCATAACCAATTAATTAAATATAAATACTACTTAATTTTTCATTGGATAACATTAATCTTTATCTTCTCCAACCAAATTTCAATTTATTAATATTTTTTATAACTTTTTGTTGCCTCCTCAACATAATCCGTGATTCAATTTACAAAACTATTAGGGTTAACTTCATCATCTTTTTAATACCCTTTGTAAAAAATAAAACACAAAAAAATAAATCTCTTCTTCATTGCTCATAGTTGTTAACATACTAATCTCTTAACATGGATTAAATTAGATGAACATTGAAAGTTTGAAACTAAAAGAAAAAAGAATTAAGAAAATGGAAATAAATCCATTATGATTTTATTAGGAAACTTTAATAATTTGTATAAATTAAATGAGAGTTTTTCATTAAAAACTCCGAAAAGGGTAATGGACTTCTCCATTGATGTGATACCAGGTACTTCACCTGTGTCGAAAGCACCCTATCGAATGGCTCCAGCTGAACTCCAGGAGTTGAAGGTTCAGATTGAGGGCTTACTTGCACAAGGGTTCATTCAGGCAAGTGTGTCTCCTTGGGGCGCACCAGTATTGTTCGTGAAGAAGAAGGATTATTCACTTCGGTTATGTGTGGATTATCGACAGTTGAACAAGGTGACCATCAAGAATAGGTACCCTTTACCTAGGATTGATGACTTGTTCGATCAGCTTAGAGAAGCTACTGTGTTCTCGAAGATTGACTTGAGGTCTGGATATCACCAGTTGAGGGTGAAGGAGGAAGATATCCCAAAGACGGCGTTCAGGACCAGGTATGGACATTTTGAGTTTCTTGTCATGCCTTTTGGTCTCACGAATGCCCCTGCAGCATTTATGGACTTGATGAACCGTACGTTCAGTCCTTACTTGGATCAGTTTGTGGTAGTGTTCGTTGACGACATCTTGATTTATTCAAGGTCGCCAGGTGAGCATGAAAAGCATCTGCGGATTGTACTACAGACGTTGAGAGAACAAAAACTATTTGTCAAGTTCGAGAATTGCGATTTCTGGCAGAGTGAAGTCAAGTTCCTTGGTCATGTGGTCTCGAAGGATGGAGTTTCTGTGGATCCTTCTAAGGTTGAAGCAGTGATGAGTTGGAGTCGCCCTACTACGGTTACAGAAATCCGTAGCTTCCTTGGATTGGCAGGGTATTACAGGCGTTTCATTGAAGGGTTTTCTGGTATTGCTTCGGCTTTGACCAAATTGACCAGGAAAGACACTCAGTTTGTATGGTCGGATGAGTGTGAGACGGCTTTCAATGAACTGAAGACTAGATTGACTACAGCTCCGGTGTTGACTATTCCTACTAGTGGTGGTGGATTAGTCATTTACAGCGATGCATCTCATCAGGGTTTGGGGTGTGTGTTGATGCAGAATGGTAGCGTTGTTGCTTATGGTTCTAGACAGTTGAAGGTACATGAGCGGAATTACCCCACTCATGACCTAGAGCTAGCAGCAGTGGTGTTTGCCTTGAAGATTTGGAGGCACTATCTTTATGGTGAGAAATTTGAACTCTTTTCTGATCATAAGAGTTTGAAGTATTTATTCTCCCAAAAAGAATTGAACATGAGGCAGAGAAGATGGATGGAGCTCATTAAGGACTATGATTTCACCTTGGAGTATCATCCCGGAAAGGCGAATGTAGGAAACCTCGAGTGATTATGGCAGCTATTATGGTGCGAGAATGGCACATGTTAGAGGCTGCATCAGAGTTTGACCTTACGCCCGCAGGAGCAGGACAGGGAATCTTTCTCGGTAGTATCACCTTACAGCCCACCTTGATCTCCAGGATCATTCAGGGTCAAACACTTGATGAGTTAGCTCAGGCGAGGATGGCTGAGATGACTGCTGACCCGGATGTGGAGGGCCCTTCTGAGTGGATGATTGGGGCAGATGGAGGGTTGAGATTTCGAGGGAGATTGTATGTACCGAGTGTTGATAACCTCAGAGAGGAGATCATGCGGGAAGCACATAGGTCTCAATACGCTATACATCCAGGAGGTACTAAAATGTATATGGATCTACGAAGGCAGTTTTGGTGGTATGGTATGAAGAGGGATGTAGCAGAACATGTGTCGAAGTGTCTTACCTGTCAATAGGTGAAGGCAGAGCATCAGAGACCAGCAGGAATGCTGAACCCCTTATCGATTCCTGTTTGGAAATGGAAAGATATCTCTATGGACTTTGTGATTGGATTGCCTAGGTCCAGGCAAAGTTATGACTCGATTTGGGTGATTGTTGACCGGTTGACTAAGTCAGCACACTTTCTTCCGGTGGCAAAAACTTACTCAGGGGATGCGTTGTGTAAGTTGTATGTGAAGGAAATAGTGAGGCTTCATGGAGTGCCAGTGACGATTGTCTCTGATCGTGACGCTCGTTTCACTTCAGAATTCTGGCGTAGGTTCCATAAGGCATTTGGTACATCTCTTGCTATGAGCACTGCATTTCTCCCACAGACAGATGGGCAGACCGAGAGAGTGAATCAGGTGATGGAGGATATGCTTAGAGCTTGTGTTCTGGATTTTAAGGGAAATTGGGCGGATCATCTACCATTGGTAGAGTTTGCCTACAACAACAGCTATCACTCCAGTGTCGGTATGACTCCATATGAGGCTCTTTATGGTAGGCCATGTAGGACTCCTATCTGCTGGGCGGAAGCAGGGATAAAGGGTTCATCGGTCCTGAGATTGTACAGGAGACTACAGAGAAGGTCACTACTATTCGAGACAGAATCCGAACCGCTCAGAATAGACAGAAGAGTTATGCTGACTTGAGGAGGAGACCTTTAGAGTTTGAGACAGGCGACTATGTGTTCTTGAAGGTCTCACCCATGAAAGGTGTGGTGAGATTCGACAAGAAGGGAAAACTCGCACCGAGGTTTGTTGGACCCTTTGAGATTCTGGAAAGGGTTGGAAACTTGGCATATCGACTTGCTTTACCTGTTAGCATGTCGGGTGTACACGATGTCTTTCATGTGTCTATGCTCAGGAAGTATGTTCGAGATGAGTCTCACGTGATTGATCATGGTGTGACTGAAGTAAACACTGATGTGACGTTTGTAGTTGAACCTGTTCGTATCATAGATAGGTCTACAAAGAAGCTTCGTAGGAAGGAGGTTGACCTTGTGAATGTGTTGTGGAGTCATCATGATGAGGGTGATGCATCATGGGAATTGGAGTCTGACATGAGGAAGAGATATCCTCAGCTTTTTGTGGACGAACATGCTTGAATTTCGGGACCAAATTCTTTTAAGGAGAGTAGACTGTGAAGACCCATATTTTCATACAATAAATTTATGTAATTCAATAATTGTTATATTAATTGAATTATGATATTTGGGATTATTTGGATTGTCGTGAGTTGAGAAAATTGGTTTCGAATGATTTTATTTTCGAAAACGAACGTTATTTAGGGGGTCGTGAAAATCGACTTTTTATACATTCAAAATTTGGGAAAACTTCCTTCATGAAAGTTGTAGAGCTCGTCGATACGAGTCCATGAATATGTGGAACGTATTATTCGGAGTTCGTATGAATAAGTTATGAATATTTGAAAATCAAAATTTTTCTATAAATAATGAAAAATCTGAGTTTGTTTTGAAGGACGAAAAAATTCATTTTTTGCACATCAGCCCCCGTCTCTCTCTCTCGGCCTGGTCACTGTGCTTGCAGACCCACCGACCCAACCCTACTGGAAGTCGGCCTTCCCGGCAGCGCCGCCGCCGGTCCCGACCTCCATCCGCTTCGCCGCCTCGCGCCCAGTCGATCCCCACCGTCGTCACACCCAGCCGCCGCTCCTAGGCTTGGATCGATTTTACTTCAACTTTAATATGATGTTCATATGTGTAACGTCCCGAACTTAAATTTACCCGTTTACTAGTCATTTGGACGGTAAATGATAACTAATTTCATTTTTACTTTGTTTCGATACTTTTAGTGGCCCTAAAAATTGACTTTTTGTTCGGGTCAAAATTTGAGAAAATGTTCTTCATGAAAGTTGTAGAGGACGTTAAACCGAGCGCGTGCATATGTGGTTCGTAAAAATCGGAGTTCGTATGCGAAAGTTATAAGCGAAATATTAAAGTTACTGTTCATGGTAAAAAGTATAAATTTGAATTTTTACTGTTGAGGCCGGTAACTTTTCGTTTCTCTCTCTCTCTCTCTCCTCCTCCCCCCGCGTTTTTTCTTCTCTCTTCGGCCTTCTCTGCAACTCCAGCCTTCTTTCTTCTCCGGCCACCTGACGACGTAAAGCCAGCATCTTTGGACTCGCCTCCTCTCCCTCTAGGCGCCTGTGGTGGTATTTTGCGGTGGCTCGACCCATGGAGCTTGGATTTGAGCTATGAAGTTTACTGTAGCAATCAGGAAATTTCGTTAATTTTCGGCGATTCCGGCCATCTCCGGCCACCAAACCAGCGTCGAAGGTCGGGTTTTTGCCAAGGATCATTTCCCCCCTAGCCTTGAGCCACGATTTGCAGTGTAGAGGAGGAATTGAAGATTTGAAATTTCGGGTTACTATTCACAATTCGGGTACAAACTTCTCCTTAATTGTTGAGGTATTTCTACTCATTTTCTGACTTGGTCATAGTTGAGAGAATTAATGGGTGTGTTGAGAAGGTGCTGCTGCCAAAATTTGGTGGCCATTGAAGCTGGTAACTTTGGTGGCGGCGCCGCCACTGTGGGCGGCCGTAGCGGTGGCTAGGGTAACTTTTTAATTCCAATTTCTGGCTAGTTAAATCCTATAATTATCCTAGAGTTTTGAATCGGTTATAAATTTCTAAAGATTTGGATTTCGATTAATGTTAATCGTGAATCCGATTGTCGGATTTTCTCCATAATTGTTGTAAAGTCTGAATTTGATGATCGGGCGGTGTTGGTGAAGTTTGGTTGGTTGTAGAAGAGAATTGGAGGGATTGAGGTTATGGGTTTAGGATTTAATTATTGTTTATCGTAACATTATTTTCTTCCGTCCGGTAATTGTTAGTTACGAATAATTATGTACAGGACGAGGTACCGACTCATCACTCGACGAGGATCCTTACGCTTGGATACCACATTAGCCGTATACTGTGAGTGGACTTTTGGTTTTCTAAATATTGATGCATGCAATTGATTTTCCGAAATAAGTATTTACTTAATTAATGAACATATTATTATATTTTACTTTCGGGAAATTGATATTGATTATTGATTTTGTTTTGGGAAATGGATTAGTAATTTAAATTATTGTTTTAATTTATCGAGCATATTATCCGATTTTTAATTGTGGAATTATTTATCGTTCGAATTTCGGATTGGAATTTGTTATGCTCCATTTTAAATTTGTTATCTGAAATAATTTTCGACGAGTTGTTTTCCGAGATTATTTCCGGAAATGAAAGTATTATTTATTAGCGGATTTGCTTTTTCCAAGGAATCCTCGGAAATGGGATTTTTCATCGGAACTTAGGAACTTATTTGATTTTCGTTTATTGGTTTATGATTTCGAATTTATATTGGCGTGCGGGGTCACGTCGCTGGACTAAATTTCTTTTCTTGTAAGACATTGGGGATGTCTTACTGATTTTCGATTTTCGTATGGTTTTTACCCACCATACCTGGGTCGATATATTTTATTGCTAGCTAGCCTATTAGTACTCCTCCCTGCTTACTATGTGTTCGTGGGTGAGTAGAGCAGAGCATGGGATGCTCCAGAGTGTGGGACACTCCGACCCGAGCCGAGAGGCTCCCTTCTATCGTATGGTGATACTTCTTCCCTATATATTATTTTATTATTTTAACTAGCGGGGCTAGTCCGATTCCCCTAACCAGCGGGGCTGGTCTTATTTTCTTGAGTATCAGAATTCTTTCCTTTTTGCTCGGTTGTGACTAGCGGGGCTAGTCGGTTTTCTTGAGCTGAACTAAAGTTACTGTGTTTCTTTAAATTGCTGCATGCATCGGGTTTTTTAAGAAGATATGTGCGGGAAAGTATAAATTTATTTTCTCCTTACAATTACTTATTTTTGTCCACTCACGCTAACGTTTTTATATACTTTTCCCCTGGGCCCTTCGTTTTCAAATGCCCAGTCTGCAGAGTAGCTGGTTCGACATAGTAGGATTCGAGGCATAGCATCTGCTGCTGTTGTCTTCATTGTAGGTTAACTGTGGAACCTACCTGTATTTTATTTTCTCTTTCTCTTTTAGATTGCTCTGATAACCTGTGGGATAAATGTTGTATGATTCGTATTTTAGTTGTAAATTGTGGAGTTGTTGTGATTTGGGGAGCAGGGTGGCTCCAGAAGAATAAGGATGGTTTATTAGAAGTGTGAATGTGTTATTTATAGGTTTTTGGGTAGTCCATTTTAGGGGTGACTCTGCTGAATTTTTGGTAGAGTTATTCCTAAGGTGAGCCCCACAGGGCCACCTCGGATTTCAGGGTGAAATTCGGGGCGGGTCCTGTCAATATGACTGTCCCGATTACTTTGTGTGGTCACGGGCGTAGATCCAACCGTTGGATCTTCGTATAATTGTAAAATAGTGATTCGGGAGGCGATTAGTGAAGATCCGTCCATCGGATTTTCGTATAATTTTGATAGGATGTTTCCAAGGGCAATCCGTGAGGATCTAACCGTTGGATCATCATTTAAATTCAATCCGACCGTCAGATTGTCTTTATTTTAGAATCCGACCGTTGGATTGTCGTTATTTTGAAATCCGACCGTTGGATCATCATTTAGGTTTATTTCATGCTTCGTTGCTAAGTAAAGACCGTACTTGATTTGGTACTTGACGGCTTGAGTTGACAAGCATTTGGATTATTGTGAGTTATATTTATTGACGGCGCAGCGGGAATTTCGAGGTGAGTAAAACTCACGTGGTTCATATTACGAACCGAGTGTTTTAAATTTATTTATTTTTGATAATTGTGTGAAAAATATTTGCGGATTAAATATTTGTTTTAAAATTTCATGGACTTGAATCACCACGATCCATAGGTAAGTAAAATGAATTTTAATTATACAAATGAATTTCACGATTTTCTTGTGTGAACTATAGATGGTATTAGTGGTCATTCCTGAGTGGATGATTACGTATATATATATTTACGTGGAAAATATATATTGATGAGTGGATTGTTGAGTGATGATATGATTGAGTTGAATTGATGAATTGATTATATTTCAATTGTGTAATTCATGATAATATGGTGTTTCTTGGTTGGGTTGATTTCAGTATGTGATATTATATGATGTGCTCATTTATGGGTTTAGGGTCGACGTAGTGATAGGTGTGGGGAAATCGGACGCTCTAATCCTGGGTGGATGATGGGATACGATTAGTTGAGTATGTGAAATTATCGGACGTTCTAAATATGTATATAAATATACATATTGATGAAATACGATAATAATAAATATGTTGGATGCCATAACCTAGGCCAGGTGACGGGCTACGATTCAGTTAGAGCTCTAGTCTGTCAAATACCGTATTTTTATAAATACGATGATGGGGTATTGTGGAGAAAGATGTGAGTAAGGGTTGGTGTTGAGTAGTTGATTGATTGTGATTGTTGGTTTTTGTAGTTGTAGAATCGTTGCATGTTGACTTAGGTAGAAATAAATGTAATTAAATTAAGTAACCGTTCTTTCTTTTACTCATACGAGCTTTCATAAGCTTATCGGGTTTTGTATTGTTACAATCCCGGTACACTATTCAAATGGTGTAGCGGATATTCCTGCAGGTCAGGATAACCAGGGAGGTGACCGAACTGCTTAGGTGTTACAGCAGTTACATTTTATTTATTTGAGTTGTGAGGTGTGTATGCTCATTTAGAGCTTTACAAATTATGGCGTATTTGTGTTGTAATAATTAACCGAAACAAGATTCGGTTTGATTTGATTTCGTGTGGTGAGGTTGTTAAGAAAAGAAATTTTCAGGATGATTATTTTGAGTTGTGGTAATTTTCATGTTTCGGATTTTGAATTTTATTCTAAAATTCGGAGCGTGACATGAAATGCCTCCTTTACAAATCAGACCGTTGGGAACAGATATGTAGTTGTTAAATCAAGTATTTACCTAATCAAACCAAAAAAGCTAGGTCTCTGAAAAATCAAACATTGTTGATGAAAAAAAAAAATTACCAGCACATGAATTCTCGTGCTCTCTATTAAATAGTAATCCACTGGATCCAGTTAAATGGTAGCTAACTGCAACAAAACCATACCAAACAGAAATTAGACAAATTGAAAGTCGTCAGACCCTATAACAACCAAAGAAAAACAGAAACTAGATTTAACATGAAAGGGGCTTATCTATCTTATATTGCAAATCTTGATTTCAAGCTACCAAATATTTTAGATTGCAGGATTGCAACTGAGCCCTAAATTACAAAACTTAAACTATATTTCTTAAACTGAGCAATCATATAGGCATTTCTAACAAATCTTCCAGCAATTCCCATGAAACAATAATTAAATACAAACCCAAATTTCATAATCGATGAAAATGTAAGCTTGGCTCGGATTTTGCAAAGCTACTACGTCATTGAAATACTTTGTGTAGGCGAGTTGGAACAAATCAGTGAAATCATTAGGATATTAGATATGTCAATGTATTTCACATGTAGCAGTACCATCAGTAAAATTTAATAACCGAAGAAATAAGCACTTACTATGAGTGGGTTCCCTCTACCCTGCTAAAATTCTGTTCTTTTCTTCAAAGTCCCCAAAGAACACTAAGTTAGCCTCACCTGAAAGATGCAAAGAAAAATGATGAGCAACAAAGCTAGAGCATGGAAAAAAAAGTAGGGTAATCATTTATAGAAAACTTATGATAAAAGGGAATTAAAGCTATTATAATCTATAACATAGTCATCCAACTTGTTTTCAGAAACTAAGACCAGCACAGAGAAACCCATAGATGAAAAAGCTTTGCTAATCAACATCAAAATTACAACAAAGCAATCAAAACTTGACCAGTAAGGAAGTATCTTTAACTTTAAAAAGAAATAACCCTGGGAAATCTTTAGTCCCTAGTATATACCAAAGCAGTCATCATAACCTAAAAAAAGGTTTACAAAGCTTGAACATTCAATCTTAAACATCTCTGACAATATAAGAAAAAAGTGGTCACCAATTGGGAAAAAGAATTACCTTGCTCTGGAGGATAAGCCATCAAACATATGTGAGCAGGTATCAAAGATTCTAGATTGGTAGTGGCTTCTGAGCACTCTAAACATATAGAAGTACAAATAAGAAAGGTGCTGAAAATATATATATTCAATCAGAAATATGAAAAAAGGATATACTCAATTCATGGGAATTTTTGTAGCATAGCTAGTTTCAACATTGAATGTTTTGGAACAACTTGGAGGCCGTAGAGTTTTCCGATCACTTTCATTAGAACTCCCATCACCATCGGCATTACAATTTCTAGTATTTCTAAATAAAAAAAAAAGAAGAAGAAGGAGCGTATCAGAATTTAAGGAAGGCAAAAGATGCAGGTACTAAATACATTACACCCTTCCTCATGCCTATTTGATGGCGTATCCTCCAGAAGCCCAAATCATAAAACATCAACTACTGTAACGCCCCAAGCTGTACCTCACCAGCTTAAGCATGTCACAGTGTCGAGAGTCTCTAAAACATAAACCAAACGCTCGATTTACATTCTAGAAAACCGCTCCGCATTTTGTTTGAAAACTTTTTGTATAAGCACAGCAAAAGCTACAAATATTTTTGTGGTGAAACTTGAGTTGCTAAAATCTATTTCGTTCGTATAGAACTTGGATAGGACTCACTCGAGGTATGAATTTCAATGAAAGAGAAATTCAATTAAATTTGACACAAGGCTAAATAAGCTTTGAAACATGAAGTTCGAGAAATAGAATTTAAACCAACTCCGGACAAGATTTACCGAACTTGTTCTGCACACCTAGCTCCATCTGTCATTGTCCCGTAACCAGTGCACAGTACCTGCATTCAATTTTGATGTAGGGGTGAGCTTTCGTCCTCGTTGCTCAACAGGAACCCTAGCTCGACTAGGTTTGAAAATCAATAGATAATCATTTGGAGCTCCATTATGAAAACATTCTTAAACCAAGTATTTTAAAGAACGATAAACTTTAAAAACCCGATGGATGACTACGAAACTACGTGCGCTTTACCTAATGGCCTGGTTCCGTAGAACCGATATATGATCTTACCAGTCATAAAGCGCCAAACTTTACACACTAGCTACACACACGGAACTGTGTCATTATTGCAATTTCGCACCGTCCGACCGGTGTAGCTGACCCTCCGGAGGTTTAGGGGTGGCTAATCCCCAAGGAAGTCATCAACCACCTTTCCGCTCTCACACACCGCCATCAACAATCTTATACGCACGTTAACTTAAACACATTTCAAATTTGAACTAACAGTGTACTTTCATCATGCATCACGTAGATAAGAAAATATATATGAAATCACCAATCGAGGAGAATCCTGAATCCCTACCTGGATTCTGATGCTTTCTCTCACGTACTCTGAGTGTCGCGAACCTTCGGGTCCTCGGGTAACTAGAGTCCTAAGTCCCGACATTTCAACAGTTAATAACTTTCTAGGTACAAGCAGATATCCTTCACATATATACCAATTTCGACCAATCCTAAATCACGTAAATAGTTCAAGCGAACAACTAATTTCCACAAGACCAAACCAACCTTTAACTATAATTTAGTTTCTGACAAACTCAATTGAATATGCAACTTAACTCCACAATACGACAACTATACATATACCAACATGTAGCTCAATGGAATCTCAAAACCATACAAAGCCTTCAACATTCAATTAAGGTATCGACAATACTTTACTTCTACCATTATCCAAGTAAGGTTTAGCACACCTGGATATCCAAGTAAGGTCTAGCTCACCTGGATATCCAAGTATCTTCTGGGAAGCAAGTCCCCCCTCTAACTACACTATTCCCATTCAAGTCTGCCTTGATACGAGGCCCTACCTTAGTTTCAATTAAACCCAACTAAGAATTGAATCCAAACTAAGAATGCTTCTTACCTCAATTTGGTCAGTTGCAGTCAACAACTTTCACCCAAAATCCTTCTTCTTCAATTTATGTACTGCACAATCCCACCTTTCAACTAGCAAAGGCTTTCGATCAACCTCCAGCTTCAATTCTCTACTTCTCCTCAATTCCAAACCTCGGTTTAAGAAGAACTATAAATTTCCCAGCCTTATAATCAAATCTTTTTACCAAATGAACACCAGGGATGAGTTGAGATTACCTTAAGAGTGAACTGATCTCAATCCAAATTCTGAAGCCCAAGCTTCTACACTAGCAATAAAAGAAGATGGGGACTTTAGTGGCTTCTAACCCGTTGCCATGGTTGGTTTCTCCATTCTTGACAAGGTTGGGCAAGAAAGGTGATTTGGTTCTGGGTGTATGCAGATGAGATTAGTGGGTGTAATCTGTGGTTTCTGAGAATGGTTTGCATGCAAGTTACGGAAGAATCTAGAGTCATAGGTGAAGAGTGGTGTCAGTAAGATGATAACTGCAGGTAATCTCAACACGTGGTAGTCTCAAGCCTGGTGTTCCCCTCCAGACTCCCTAATCTCAAGTGTCTCGACAACTTATATTTTCTCACACTAATCCCTTTAAACTGATGACTCACCCCCTTGATCAAGTTACAACTAATCACATTAAGCCCAATTTCACTGAAACAAATCCAACCTTACTACGACTTCCTAGCTCAAGTATTTCGGAACTAACTCAACTTGTACTAGGCCATAACAAAGCTCAACAAGAACCTTTAATTCCGAACTTAATCGAAAATTGTTTTACCTAACCGGAACTAGGTTGAACCTAAATTCCCAGAAATAAAATTTGAAGCCAAAGCCTAAGAAAAGTCAAAGTAACTAAACAAAATTTACGAGGCTCACAACTACACAAAAAAACCCAATTCAACCTATCAAAAACTCATCTGAATGAGTTTTTGTTTTAATTATCATGATTATTTTATATTGTCCATCTTTTTTATATCGTTCAAGGTACAACAGTCCGAATTACTCAACTATTTATACAACAGTAAGAATTCTCAACTATTTCTCAAATAAGGAGCTGCTTCTTGCTTTGCTTCTCATTGCATTTTTCATTTTTCTCTTACCCCTACCACCCCAAATCAAAGCTTTACTCAGTGGAACCTCTTTCTCCAATCTTTCAGACTTGTTAGATGAAACGCTGTTGCTAGCACATACCAGTTTTGCAGATAAAGAGCCGCTGCTAGTACATTCTTGTATCTTTACATTGTGCTCCAGAGCTGGTACCTGCGAATAATCAATCAAAAAATTTAAATAGCTTGACCCTATTTGCAAAAGTGCAGAAAAATTTAATTTGGGGCAAAATTCAAGAAACTCAAAGTAGTTTCTTTAAGCAATTGTATTTCGATGGGTTCAATCATAGTAACCGAAAGTATTTTCTTTGTATTTTTAGCACTTACCTGTTTCCATGTATTCTTTAGCTGAAAATATATAAAATTATATTTCTTGACACCATTAGAGTAACCGATCAAACCTACATTTTAAATTTCTAGACAGCTTCTCTTCTATCTTAGCATGTATTTATGACAAGAATCTTTGACTCTATTGATCCAAACCTATATGACTAAAAGTGTTTAATATTTTTCTTATAGTCTTGCACTCTATCGATCAATGATCAGAATCTTATCAAAACATTAAAGCACATACATGCAGCCAAGTCTAGACTTTGATATCAAATTAGATGAAATACCACTGAGATGCATCGTTGAACCCTGACAGTAAATCTGTAGCTTAGGTCCTACTTAGATTGTCAGTGTATATATGCATACCTTTATTTGTAGAACATTTTCTATGACTGATCCATCTCAGTAGTGGACAATGACGAAGGCCAAGCAATCTGCAAAGCAGATAAAAGATTCAAAAGAGTGTACAGATTGAAGTTTCAAATAGCTACAATACGCTATTCATATTTTCCAAAGACAACCAAACAGGAACTCACCCAATTAGAATACATGATCAGTCCCACTTAAATATATAAACTCTCATGGGGTAATAATGTCCTGTCAATTATGCAAGACTATTAAAACGATGCATGCATAACCATATGAACCACACCTTGAATTCAAGACTATTTGGGAAGGAAAACACTTCACCTTTCCGATCAAAACTTCATTAGCATGTGCTCCATAAAGGATTCTCTTCATCTTAATATTTGGTGTAGCATTGACAATTGAGATTCAGTCATCTCCTGCATATCATATTCAGAATCAACATGAAACAAAATGGATCAGTGCTTTCAATTTTGTTATGGATGCCATGTGGTTGTGCACCTTTCAATTGGAGCATATGTGGGCTTTATTCAAAGTTAATTGCTTAATGTTCAAATGTTTTCTTTCGGTTCTTTGCATGTTAGCAGATCCTGTCTTGCAGGGTGCTTTTTATATGCTAAATAGCCATTTACTTTCACTCCAGTTTCTCCTTTTAAGCTACGGAAGTGAGATATGAAATCATGATTCACCTGTTCCAATTTCGCAGTCTTGGAGAACCACATTAGTAGATGCAGTGATATGGATTCCATCAGTGTTAGGACTGTCTCCTAGCCTGGAGCTGAGACTTGGACTGCATAAACTCGTACAGAATCGCTCTCAGAGATAGCAAAATGCATTTGTTGGCTGTTCTGGATGGTGAGCCCTTTTACCTTCATAGCTGAGCTCCTATCAATAGTAAATGCCTGCAATAAAAACATCAACTTAAATTACAGATTGTGATCCTGAATTACCGAACCACCCATATCACTTGAATGAATCCTTTTCTGAAGTATGGTTATAAATTTGTGATTAAGTGCAAGGTACTTACTGTAGCCTGTAGGAACACTCCTGCAAGGCTGTAGAAATTGGGAAGAGACAGAAATAAAATCAGTACCCATCACCATCTTTTGAAATTTGAAGTCTTGGAACAGAATAGAAAATATGAATTTTCAAAAATTTACATTTGTCTTATTCTTTTTGCAGGATGAAGCCCACCATTTACTGCCTGCTCCCTAATGAAGTATGCTAATGAGATGGCTCCATGCCCGTGGACGGATTTAGGCAATGGAATGATAGGTTAGTATATTTTCCCAAACCCTATCAAATTGGGGATCACAACTGAAAACAAAGTCAAAAAACGGAAAACCACATATACCTGAGCATCAGTCTTCGAAAAACAACAAAATCAAACAATCATCAAAAACCAAATAAAGCAAGCCCCTAGCATAAACTAAATTCTACAATGTAAACACTTAAATAGAGTAGTATAGAGAACGTACCAGGTGGCAAACAATTTGCTATCTTGTGAGAAGGAACAACCAGAAAGGGGCCTGTCATCCCCAATTTCCCTGCAATCAAGCTTCAAATTGAAGGCATGCTCTAAAGCCCAGTTGATTTTGGCATCCACATCCACATCCACATCCTCATCCGGGTCATCCTCCTTCCTTCTAGCACGTTGAAGCTTCAATAGTTGATATCGTGGTGAGCACTGTGGTCTCTATTATTCCTCTTCCCTCTTCGCTCTCAGTCTCTTGTCTATTGAAACACCAAAGCCGATAAGAACGACAGCAATCGAATGAGAAGCCCTAGAAGAATGGAAGAATGGCAAACGACCTCTTCACTTTTTACTGTTAAATAATGAACAGAGGGAGCAAGGGCAGAAACGACCTCTTACTGTTAAATAAATGAACAGAAAAATGAAGTGAGTGAGCTTTAGTATATTTTAGTATAGTAAATAATAATTACCTCCACTAGTGGAGAAGACAGTTCCTAAAAGTTCAAGTTAAGGATCAGAATTAGTACTATTATTAAGAACTAGCTAGTAATTAAGTGTCAGTGGTTTATTAAACCAAGAAATTCCTAAATATTTTGTTAAATATTTTGTTAAATATTTTGGACTATTGGATTAGTAATATATCCAATAGTTCAAAATATTTAACAAATTGGTAACTTGTTTAGCCCTTAACCTTCTCAATTTTTTTTTTCCGTTAGGGTTAAGTTGGAATAAGAAGAAGCAAATTTTTTTTTTGGGACCTTGACCCAAAGCAACAAAATTGGACAAAATTATCTCACTTATTCCAACAACATATTTTTATTCTCATCAACCCAATTTAAAATAAAATGATAATTTTGCCCTCAACCTAATTAAACAACTACTATCATGCCCCCCCTCCTCTCCATTTACAGATGCGATCTTCTCTCTCCTCCAGATAACGCCGACCAGTGGAACTCTATCATTACCGATGCGGCCACCGGCAGCTTCCTCTAGATGCGACCTCCGACGATCTACTCTCTCTTCGACGATTCCAAACCCAAAGTTCTGATTCCAATCAAGATCAGAAGCGTAATCTCAGTCTCCATCGAGATCGAGCTTGTCCTGCGACGGGAAGTTCCAACTAGCTGGAATCGGCGGTCTCCGGCGAGTTGAAACGACGATTCAGAAGGGAGTGAAAAGAAAGGTCCTGCGAGCTGGATGACGTGTAGCCACGTGCGTGAAGCGTGTAAGCATATGGGTGCCCAAATTAGATTTTTTTTTTTTTTTAAAGTAATGGGACAGAAGGAAAGAAAAAAAAAAGTTTTGAATGTCTATCGGGGGGCAATAGACGTTTATTGGAAGGCAATAGACGTTTTTAAATTGATATAATCTCTTCATTTTTTCTTTAATCAAAATTTTATTTGTCTAATTTTAAGAAGATTAGTTCTCATTCCGGCTACTGAAAGTTTTATTGGGGGGCAATAAACGTCTATTGGGGGGAAATACAGGTTTATTAGCCCTTTATTGGGGGACAATAGACTATTGAGGGCAATAGACGTCTATTCCAACGACCTCTTTGGGGACCTCCGGCGAGGTTTTCAGAAAATTCCAGCGGACAACGACCGGTGATCGGAATCCGGCGAAGTCTCCTATGATTTCTCTCTTCCATTCACTCTCTCTCTCTAAGTAACAAAGAGGTGAGGGTAAAATGGTATTTAAAAAAAAAAACTTTAATGGAGTATTAGGGAAGATCTCCTTAGAGTGTTTTGGGTAAAAAGGATTAAAAAAACTTAATGACATAAGTAGGAAAAAAATCCCTAAAAATGAGGTAAATGGACAAAAACTTCTTTTTTTCTTTTCTCCAGCAATATCGCACACCCGAAAATGTTCACCTGGTCAATTATTGATCAAGAAAATAATGTTCAACCACTCTTGGATGTAAATCCAATAGCAGAGAGAATTATTATTAAGTTGAAGCGTTTTGTTTTCCACAATTTGATGTAAATCTAAGGGTTATTGAGCATAAATTATTTGATCAGTAACTGACCAGATGAACACCACTGATCGCACACCACTGCATATCGAATTTCAAAAGAATCAATAGGAAGAAGAAACTAAAATGTGTTGCCTGTTGATTGGACACTAAAATTATACATACATTAAAGCTGGATGCACTGTTTATCACTGTTCATATAACAATAAAATGACGATTTTACCCCCAGATTTTGACTGAAATTACAATTATGCCATATCCTTTTTTTTTTTATAATTCAGCCATATATCCTTTCAATTTGATTTTTTTAATATTTTTTTTAAAGGAGAACAATTCTGTTTAATATTTGTGAATTTCTACAAATTATGGAAAAAAAAAGGTAACTTACAAATTATGAAATAAATAAATCGTAACTTACAATTATACACTGAATTACCAAAAGACCAACAAACAACATTGCCAACTATTCTCCCTATTTCTTCTACCTCCTTTTGTTTTTGCTCCCAAACAACAGAATAAAATAGAACATGCTCATATTCTTTAACAACTTCAATTTCAATGCAACAGGACCTCACCCAATGGCGTATTGTCGAACATTTGAATTCCGGGCACTAAAATGTTGCTCATGTTTTTTTTTTTTTCCAATTTGGCATATCCTTTCAATTTTTTTAGTTAGTTTTTTTTTTGTGGAGAAGAATTTTGTTTTGTATTTGTAAATTTCTACAAATTATGAAAAAAGTTTATTTGTTGCTAATCTATTATTAACAACAAAACAAATTATATTCTAAATAGCGCTGATCTAGACTGTGAGTATTCATCTATTACATGTAAAACTTAGAAAAAAAATAAATCTGCAGCATCGTGCGGGTCAAGTTGCTAGTCCTTCCCTATTTGGTGATATCACATATTGGAGTGAACAACATTGTTTCTGGAGGGCCAATTAAGCAAAACTTTTCAAAGTCTATTAACTATTGTCTTAACAGCTCCATATAAGGAATCATGGAGATATTGAGGGGTGCCAAGGCGACTAGCTCCGCCACATTAATGCCAACAATCTTGTACCAACTTCATTCCACAAAGTATTACCTACGCATACAGCTTAAATATATGATACAACTCCAATCCAAATTCAGTTGGTCCATTTAACTCTGCCATATACACTATATTCTTTGTCTTGCTGAAACCATACACAACAAATAACACTTTTGCTAACTAAACTCCATAAACCACTCATTGTCTACAAAGCTAAACTAATCCTACAATTATAGTATAAGTATCTCAGACACAAATAACAAAAACTCATTTTCAAGAAGGATAGTGAAATTGTTTATGATATCAAGAACTAGCAATGACTACTTAACAAAATTTAACCCCATGCACTAATTATGCTACTCATTTCCACCAAGCAAAAATGTTAACACAAACTACAAATTGAATTTTTTTTTTGAACCAAAGTAATCAACTTCATTCATCTCAACTCAGAATGGTACGAATACATACCTTCCCTTGCAAACTCAAGGGTAAGTTTAGGACGTGGTATGCTAGCACCGCTCATTAGCCAACCAGTGCTCACTTATTTAAAGTGAGCCTAAAAACTATGAAAATAGTATAGTAATTAGGCAAAGTACAGGAATAAAGAAACTGAAATTTTCTCCTTTCCCATAAACAGTTGGGCTAGGAGGTTTGGAAGTCTCTAGTACCGCATGCATCAAACATAAACAGTGTTGTTTGATCGAACCACCAGGATCCCAAATACAAAACCCTAGAGAATTAGGATCCACCATTTTGATCCACAAATGGGCCTTAATTCAAGGAACAGTTTCAAAAATTTGGGACACCCAATACTCCCAAACTGAATTTGATTTGGGCCATCCATCGGGTCACCAAAGTGATATGGGTCGCCCGACTGCATTGCAAACCATGGATGTTGATTGCTATAGGCTTTAAGCCTTGCTCTTCGTGGTCGGATCCAACCCAAAACAGTAGATGTTGCTGCTACCGCATCCCACGTCATCTCCACCAAGGCCACCACCCTTATTCCAGTCCCCCCCCCCTCTACCAATACCGAGAAGCCAGAAGTTCATTTTTGATCACTTGAGTCCGATGGAGGGTTTGACTTAGTTGGGAATTCATTGAAGCAATTCCGAATTGGAGGGCTATTGATAGGCCATAGAGTGTGGAGAGAAAACTCCCACTTAGAGGACGAGGCGACGTGGCCGCCATGGGTGAGAAACTAAGCCAAGTCGGCTAGGGTTTTTCATCATGCACATACCGGTTGAACATTGAGTATCAGTTCTTATTATCAGTTTTTGATATAAGTACTAATTGAATTGAAAACAATAAAGATAGTGAAAACAATAATGCCAATTAATGTTTGATTATCAATTGACAATTCACAATTACGTCTTTTTCTTCTAAAAAAGAATTAAAAGAACTTTATATCCTAGGTTCACCGAATTATTAGTTAGATAGTCTATATTACTAATTAATTTTATCAATAACGAATTAATGTTTGATTAATGCTTGTTATCAATGGACAATTACACAATTAATTTATTACATTTTCCCCATACGTGTGCACAAGAGGAGACAGTGAACATTTCAGTCAATCCCAACATTGAGAAACAAGACTTTGGCATATTTCCGGTTCAGACCACGTACAGCAACACTGGGTGGGTTTCATATTCTTGGGGCTTTAACGCTTTTGCTAATGAGGTTGAGGTAACCATCCATAACCTGGGGGTGGAGAAGGATTCGGCTTGTGGCCCGCTAATCGATGCGGTTGCTTTGAAGGTCGTGGAGATTCCTCAACGTACTAGAGGTAACACCTTTAAGGATAAAATATGCAAGTTGCCATAAAAAATCCATATTTTCTTTTTCATTTCTCACATAGATTGTCCAACACTATGTTGGAGAGTCAGACATAAAAAGTTTGAAAATTTTTGAACGATCTTGATCCACGATTAAAAAATTTAAATTTGCGATATTATCGGACTTATTATTGAAGATGGTATAAATAGTTTTATGACATTATCATACCATATCAATAGAACTCAATTCTGCTGAATTACGTCGACAACGACTAGCTAGATTCGTCACATTATTATTATTTTTTTCTATGATTAAACATTGATTTGGTAATTTACATTTTGCAGCCAACTTGTTGAAGAATGGCAACTTCGAAGAAGGACCTTATTTGTTTCCCAACGCATCATGGGGTGTCCTCATCCCACCCCACATTGAAGATAACCACAGTCCACTACCAGGCTGGATCATCGAATCCCTCAAGGGCGTTAAATACATCGACTCCAATCACTACACCGTACTCGAAGGTCGAAGGGCTATCGAGCTCGTCGTCGGAAAAGAGAGCAAATTGACCCAAGTGGTCTTCACCAAGCCCGGCAGGCGCTACACCCTCACATTCTTCGTTGGCGACAGCAACAACGGCTGCCAAAGCTCCCTCGTTGTCAAGGCGTTTGCCGGCAAGGACATGGTGAAGGTTCCTTACGAGTCCAAAGGCGAAGGAGGGTTCAAGAAGGCCAGCTCCTCTTCACCACCGTGTCGCCGCGCACACGTATCATGTTTCTAAGCATGTTCTATACCATGTCGAGAGATCACTCCGGCTCTCTGTGTGGTCCGGTGGTCGATGATATCAAGTTGCTCAGCATTCGGGGACGACGTGTTTAATTGATGCTTAATGAAGTTAGTTGTGTGAGACCGAGATGATGAAGATGATGAAATTGTGCTTGCTTTGTTCAAGCCTTTTTAATAAGCTGTTAATTAATTAATTAATTAATTAATTATATAATATAATACTTATATTATATAGGGGTTTATTTACGTACGTTTTTGTAATAGGAGAAATTAAGATGTGTAATATGAGTTTACACGAGTTTTTATCTAGCGTCTTTGACCAAAAATACCAAAAAAAGTAAAAATTAACTTAATTATTATAATAACATATTTTTGTTCTCACATATACAATTTAACACCAAATGACCATTTTGCCCTCAATTCAATTAAAGAATTACAACCGCGCCACTATGTCTTCTCTTTCTCTCCCCCCGGACGCCGATTCTCTCTCTCTCCCCCCTGCAAAGCCCCGACGCCAACTCCGCCTGCTACCAAAGTCGGGCCGCCCACCACGGCGTGGTCACCAACTCTCTCTCTCTCTCTCTCACCGCTGTCGACCTCGACTGCAGTTGCCGTCAAACGATTTGATTCCGACCTCGATCGCTCAGTTGTCGTCGTCGACCTCAACAACTCTGCCTCCAACTCCGATTAAGACCTCGACAGCTTAGCCAGCGAGGAGAAAGCCGATCTGATCATCTTTGGCTAGGATTGATGAGGACCACATCTCCATTTGCAACCCCGATTGCACGTGGATGAGGAGAAAACCGAATTGATCGATCTTTGCTCTTGGCCTATAACGACGCCGGTTTCATTGAGGAGGATTTTGCTAGCATTTCGAGGATCTGATGGAGCAGCAAGCATGGTCACTGGTGATGTTTGGCCGGATTTCTGGGTTTGGTTCGTTTTGGTGCCTAGAGTATTTCTCTGGGTGGCCAAATCAATTTCTCTCTTTAATTTTTTATTTTGAGTAATGGGGCAGAGAGAGGGGGGGGGGGGAATTTGAATGTCTATTGGGGGGCAATATATGTTTTTCAATTAATATAATTTATTCATTTTTTTCTCTAATCAAAGTTTTATTTGTCTAATTTTAGGAATATTAGTTTCCGTTTCAGCTATCGAAAGTTCTATTGGGGGGCAATAGACGCTTATTGGGGGCAATACATGGCTGATAGACTTCTATTGAGGGGCAATAGACGTTTATTAGGGGACAATAGACTATTGGGACAATAGACGTCTATTCGGAGGCAATAGAGGTCTATTGCATTTCTATTGGGAGGCAATAGATGTCCATTGGGGGCAATAGACATTTCCGGTGAGGTTTTCCGGCAGCCGGCGACCGGTGATCAGCTCCGGCAAAGTCTTGTATGATTTCTTTCTCTTCCATTCTCTCTCTCTCTCTCTAAGTAATAAAGGAGTGAGGGTAAAATGATATTAAAAAAATAAAAAAACAAAAATAAAAACTTAATGAAGTATTAGGAAAGACCTCCTTAAAGTGTTTTGGGTAAGAGGGTCGGGAATTAAAAAAACTTAATGAAATAAGTGGGAAAAAAATCCCTAAAAATGGGATAAATGGATAAAAAGTTAAAAACCCTTTTATCTATATATCTATGCATCCTTTACTATCAAATGAAACAAGGTTCAGCAATATATTAGCAGAAACTTGTTGTTTTTGTAGACATTAATGTCTACTTGCTTGTTTCATCTTATACGTTACATATCTCATAGGTATCACTAATCACTATATACATTACACAAGTTAACTAGGGGCCTAGAACAACGTTTATGAGAGTATAATGTCTTATTACTTTCAAGATTTGTTTTAGGAAGAAACAGTTGAATCGAAATTTAATCAACATATACAATGACTTTAGTCTTATTTGACGCATGATTTTTTAATCTAGATATACACATATCGAATAAAGAAACCATACATACTTAGTTGCGCTAGCATTCTCAAATATTGTTAGGAAACTAGTGGAAAATTTATTTTTCCATGCTCATGAAAAAAACTAAAGAACCAATTTCATTTTCGTGGAACCAAACAAGGTCTTAGATAAAATAAATAATCTTACTTAGATGATCGGTTAATTTTGAACTTAGTTATACTTGTAGAAAAATAACAATACAATCGAAATGCTCATCGTTCTCCATAATTAAATTTTAAATCCAACGACATTCATGTACAAGGCACAAATGAATTAACCACCACAATCCACAAGAAGAATTACCCAAAAAAAAAAAAAATTGGCGTAAAAATTGAAATGCTAACACTAGTTACGTGTCGCTATTTAACACGAACAACGTGGCGCCCTCATCACCGGCCCTAACATTTGCCCTGAAGCAAAACACCCATTAATAAAGCGCGCGAACAGAGCAAACGGTTCAAACTCTCTCTTTCCTTTTCTGAACTTCGGTTTCTCTCTCCGTCCAAACCCGATAATGTCATCCGGGTCGGGTTCTCTGATGTGGTTCCGCAAGGGCCTGAGGATCCACGACAACCCTGCTCTCGAGCACGCCTCCAAGGCCTCCAATTTCCTCTACCCGGTCTTCGTCATCGACCCGCACTACATGAAGCCCGACCCGACCGCGCCCTCCCCCGGGTCCTCCAAGGCCGGCCTCAACCGAATCCGGTTCCTGCTCCAGAGTCTGGTCGATTTGGATTTGAGCCTCAAGAAGCTCGGGTCCAGATTGTTGGTGCTTAAAGGCGACCCCAGCGAGGTCATCGTTCGTTGCCTTAAGGAGGTAATCAACTATATTTTTTCTTATTCTCTAACATATTTTTTTTTAATTTCAAGGTTTTTATTGAAATTTAGGGTTTGGGGTTTTGGTTTGTTGTTTATTTGAGCAGTGGGATGTGAAAAAGCTTTGCTTTGAGTATGATACTGAACCATATTACCAAGCTCTAGATGTTAAAGTCAAGGTATGCAGCTTTATATTTTTCATTTTTGTGATTACAAGTGATATCATGTAAAATGTTATATTATTGATGATCAAATTGATATATGTACTTGGTTTCAAGGTAACACTAATAACTAAATCTTGAATGGGTTGCATAGGGTACTATTTAGGATGTGCTTAGATATTGGGTAACAGCAAGAGGGTTTTGTTTGTTTTGGCAGGGTTTCGCATCTGCGGCTGGGATTGAGGTTTTCAGTCCTGTAAGTCATACGCTGTTCAATCCCGAGGAGATTATACAGAAGGTTAGGTTTTTCAAGTTATTTGTTAGTGATTTTATGATGGAGGGTTTTTGTTATATGTTTGTTTGATTGATGGATGAATTTATTTGATGGAATAAAAGAATGGGGGAAGGCCACCTTTGAGTTATCAATCATTTGTAAAGCTTGCTGGGGAACCCTCGTGGATATCCTTGCCTCTTTCTATGACACTTTCTTCACTTCCTCCAGTTGGGAATGTTGTGAATTGTGAGGTTTCAGAAATTCCGACTGTTGAAGAACTTGGTTATGCAGAGGCTCAACAGGTTTGGAGGAATGATTTTTTTTTTTTTCCATTGTCCGTCTTGTTCGAATTTGTTATTATAACAAAAGACATTATGCAGGATGAATTTTCTCCTTTTAGAGGTGGTGAGTCAGAAGCCTTGATGAGGTTAAGACAATCAATCGAAAAAAAGGTGCAATGCAGAATTTCATTTTGAACCTTTATTTGGCTTTTGCTCCAATGGCTAGTATTCTGTGACTTTTTCTTTGTTGTTAACAGTAAGCGTGCACATTTATGATTCAAAAATCATTGAACTCAAAAGTGTGACCAGAAGAAACTTATGTATTGCAGAAGTTGTGCTTCATAATTCATTATGATTTTGGCTGAACCATTTTTACTCTCTTCTACTAATAGAAATACACTGAATAGCCCCTGGTTAATGAAACTGAGGTAGTTGGTTGGTGAATCAAGTGTTTTAGAGTAAGAATTGCAGTGTGAAATTTGTGTTTCGACTGTGGGAATTTGATTTCAAGTATTTAGTTTGTTTGACTTGAACATTTTCATTTAAATGCCAGTTTATTTAGCCAATTCAAGGATATGTGCAGGTATGGCATTGTGCTGTCTCTTTCATATTATAAATTAGCACTGTTCCATCTGGCTTTGATTCTTGTTACCTGGTTCCAATGATACATATCTACTTGTGTCTTTTTATTGTTAATTACCATGGTTTGTGCTTTACTTCAAACGTAGTAGGATGTCGTCTTGGCTTTTACATCAATCTGTTCTTTCATTGGTGGTGCAGGAGTGGGTGGCAAACTTCGAGAAACCTAAGGGTGATCCATCTGCATTTCTAAAGCCAGCAACAACTGTTTTATCACCTTATTTGAAAGTGAGTTGTAAATAAAGAAGAGCTTAATTATTTAACATAAATCATCTTCTTTGAAATAACCGCACTTTATGGCATGCATTTCTTTAATGTTTGTTACTTTGTTTTCGCCATTTTTTGTAGTTTGGTTGTCTCTCTTCTAGATACTTTTACACATGCCTTCAAGATGTACAGAAAAATGTCAAAAGGCATACATTACCCCCAGTATCTCTTGCTGGACAGGTTAGGCAGCCTAAACTAGTTATATCGTATCTTGCAATTTCTTACTCTAAATTCAGAAATATAAAAGATCATCTCAATCTTCAGTTATTATGGCGAGAGTTTTTCTACACAGTGGCATTTGGCACTCCTAATTTTGACCAGATGCGGGGAAACAAAATATGCAAGCAGGTAAAACTTATGGCTGAAGTTAAGTTGGCGTTCTATTAGCTTCCATGACTTTACTTCTATATTTTGATATTTCTGAGAACTAGTTCTTACCATAGGATGCTTTTTTTAGACAACTGAAAGTTGTGCACTAAATTGCATCTGCAACTTTAAAAGATAGGGTGTCTGTTAGCAGTACTGTAGTTTATTCCTGTGTGGCAAAACTTTCAAATTCTGATTACCTGTGAGAAGCACCGTAGTTTTCAGCAATAAGTTAAATTAAATATCCTTGAATGTTAATTAATAAAGATAATCTTGATTTATACCGATGACATACTGTCAGGTTCCATATCTGTAATAAATCTTTGGTAACTGCACATTGTTGTAGATACCTTGGAATGATGATGATGAATTGCTGGCAGCTTGGAGGGAGGCGAGAACAGGATACCCTTGGATCGATGCTATCATGACCCAGGTAGGTCTGTGGCATGACCGCATCCTTCTTCTACATGGATATGATTATATTGGATGTTATTCAAACTAGTCTGCATCTTTATATTAATATCTTCTTATTTTGGCACTCTATTTGAAGCTCATACTGTACATGTTTGCTGTTTTAGCTCCGCAAGTGGGGATGGATGCACCATCTAGCACGGCATTCTGTTGCTTGTTTTTTAACTCGTGGTGATTTGGTGAGGATTTCAAATTTTCAATATTCTTCTGAGCTGGTAATATTTTCCTTTAGTTCCCCAACTCTTTTCTTAAGCTAATTGTTTTTGTTGATAGTTTGTTCACTGGGAAAAAGGGCGTGATGTTTTTGAGAGGCTGCTGATTGATTCAGATTGGGCAATCAATAATGGAAACTGGCTATGGCTATCATGCTCATCATTTTTCTACCAGGTGTGAAGATTTACCACCCATTCTTAAAGTTATAAATTAGTTGTTTAGATTTAGCACTGGATTGATAGGTGATTGTCATTGATCTGAAGATTCTGAACATTGGGCTTTTTCCATAGGATATAATACCAAAAGTCATGATTAAGTTTTAGATATCTCATCTAGCCATCTAGGACATTATGGTGAACTTTCATAGTTTGGAATTGTGTGATAGATGTTTCTAAGCCTGGTGACTTGGCGTAGATTGTGTTTACAATTTGGTTCTTCTTAGAGCGTACTGAAGTAGGATTCTCTGTGATTTGAGAATTTTTAATCTTGAATATTGATGCTTTCATAGTTACTTTTACCGATCACTTAGATGCAATACTTTATATGAATGACTTTCATTATGACCAGTATAACCGTATCTACTCCCCAATCTCGTTTGGAAAGAAGTATGACCCAAATGGTGATTACATTAGACAGTTTCTCCCTGTACTTAAAGGTATGCTTTACTTTCTCCCATTTTTATCATATTATTTCTGCTGAATCGATGTTCTTGTTTGAAATGTATAACCAAATTTCATTGGCCAGATATGCCAAAGGAGTACATTTATGAGCCATGGACAGCTCCTCTGAGCATTCAGAACAAAGCAAAGTGCATAATTGGAAGAGATTATCCAAAGCCAGGTCAGTTCTGTCAGTATTTATTTATTAAATCAGCTTAAACTGGAGGGCAGCGTTTGTGTGCCTAATACTCTATTGCAGTATAAATAATTCTGTCTTCTTCATTCTCGGGATAATTCAAAGTATTATAGATTTTGGGGATGAAAGGTGAAATTTGGCCTTGTGGAAAATCAACCAAAGATGCAATGCTATGGTGTTACTTTTAAATCACTGTTCTTTTAGTTGTGGGGACTGGGGAAAAGGCATTTTAGAGGCCTAACATAGCGTGTCCGCCTGACTTCACTGATTATGTCATTTTAGTACTTTGCTTACTTTCTTCCTATAATATTTCAGTGGTTTATCATGATTCTGCAAGCAAAGAGTGCAAGAAGAAAATGGCTGAAGCATATGCATTGAACCAGAAGTTGACTGGCTTGGTGAGCGAAGCAGATCTAATAAACTTACGAAGAAAACTGGAGGAAGACCAAAAGCCAGAGGTAAAGGACAAACGGCAAAGAAAGCTGACGGGCTAATGGAATTGCATAGTGACAAACTAGCTAGTTGCAGAAATAGATGAACTAGTTGTAGCTGCCTGCCCTCCTCTCATTTCGGAAAGATTTAGTAGTATTCTCTTCTGATGACCTGGTCTTGATAGTGTCTAACTCACTATACGCAGATCTAACAGCCGCTGCCTGACCTAACCTTTGAACTCAGCTTGGTCACCCAATGCTAGGAAAACCTTCTAACTCTTCTCTCTTCGCTTCATTTAGTTATGCTCTGTAATTGTGCATTCCAGTCTTGTCTTTCATTAGTCATGTACAGTATAACATTGCTTGGCAGCTTGTGCACCATAATTACTGCGAACTCAGGATGCAGGATACGTAAAATGGTGCTCTACTATTAATTGTAGTTGATTGCATACTAAATTTGTTCATCTTTCAGCTGGATCAATTTCAATGTCTCCTCTTGTTCAACATCGAGAGTTGTTGGATTAGCGATCTACTTAAAATTAAAGGATAAAATTCTAAATTGCACAGTTTAGTCATTTAACATGTGTGGTTCAACATTTCAACATAAAAGAGAATTTCAATAGTGTAATTTTACTTGACAAAATTTTTACTAAATTGCACAGTTTCTCCAAAATCTCCTATTTCTTTTCTTTTTGCATTATCAAATAATTCTTTGTCCCAATATCATAATTTTTTTTTTCTTTCCCTTAATGGGTAATACTAGTAATAGTTGCCCGCGCTTTGCTGCGGGAGTTAGCATTGTCAATCGAACCAGTTATAATAATGCATTTTTGCTAGATTGTTTTTGATAAAAAATTGAAAATGAAAATAAAAATAAAAACTAAAATGTGTTATGTAGTTGTGAAAATATTGATTTACATTATTAGGTGCAGTGTGTAATGTGCTCATGTAGATAAATAACAATTTTGATAGACTCACTCTTATATTTTAATAACAATTGGAATTGTTTGAAATGAAGAAGTTTAGAAGATGAAGAAAAATATAATTAAGGAAGTAACCTAAGGATAGGATTCGTAATCTTACACAGTTCGATTAACCATGCATTGCACTCTCTTGACATTACCCAAGGATAGGATCTTTTTCATTTTTTTATATATTTTGTTCAGCTGATATATACTGATATAGGGCTGCCACTTGGTTTGGTAATTACCAAATCAACCGAATACCGATCGATGTTTTAGATTTGATAAACCGACTTTTTGGTAACCAAAACTGATAAAACCGAAATAGAAAGTTACCCAAAAAGTTGGTTTGGTTTTGATAAATACTGAATCTACCGATTATCTAAATATTAGCTTTATATACTATAGTTTTTAATACACATACATGTATATTACGAAATAAACATAAAAATTTTCATAATAGTATGAAAACTACAACATATACTGCATTAATAGTACATGCATTTTAAGTAAACTGGTCAAAGATGCTTAAATAACATAGTTTTATTAAAAATGGCTAAAACTTGATGTCATATGTACAAAATAAAGCTATAATAAGTAGATGAATAAAAAGCTTATGATTATAAAATTGAAAATATGCCTCATCAACGGGCCGGGCCGGGCTTTTTTGTAAATTGAAAGATCCAAGCCCATCCATGTAATGCGGGCCTCAATGGTTTTTTCGGGCCGGGCCAGGCTAAGCCTTGCGGGCTTTTTTGGGGCGGGTCATGCAGCTTTATTTACAAATAAATCTTTAAAGATAATATTTTTTATAAACTTATATTTATATATCATACACTCCAAAAAGCAACCTCTATCAACTTAAATAAAATGGGAAAACCTACCGTTGGATGAGATTATTATAATAAATTATGAGCATGGTAAAAAATTTAGCCAATTTCCCCATATTTTCGAATCCGATTGAATTAGTCAACCGTCGTCACTTGTATGTTTTCTTGGTTGACCGATAGCATGACGACCGCGAAACGTGCTTATTTTTTCACATCACGTCTGTAAATATTTCATCAATGGATGTGCGCATAAGATAAAAATTTCAATTTTAATTACAAAGAAGTTTGCCTATATCAATTTACCTCCAAAAGTTGTATGACT
This sequence comes from Rosa persica, assembly GCA_025331145.1. Taxonomy (NCBI): domain Eukaryota; kingdom Viridiplantae; phylum Streptophyta; class Magnoliopsida; order Rosales; family Rosaceae; genus Rosa; species Rosa persica. The sequence goes on along the minus strand of WFKR01000002.1, from coordinate 39,507,807 downwards.
TGTATTGCATTTAAATTATTGATATTCATTCTAAAGCAACCATGAAGTGGAAAATGAATATATAGAAATCAACCGCTCGATTGAGAGATTGTAATGTTTTATGGTGATTGTAAAAAATTCAGCTAATTTGATTTTCGTTTCGAATTCGATCATCTAGGTCAAATTTAGTTACTCTTATAAACCTATATTTATATATCATACATTCTAAAGAGCAACCTCTATAAATTCAAATAAAATGAAAAAAAACCGACCGGTGGATGTGATTATTACAATAAATTATGAGTGTGGTAAAAAGTTTAGCCAATATCACCATATTTTTTAATCCGATCGAATTGGTCAACTGTTGTCACTTGTATGTTTTTTTGGTTGACCGATGACATAACGACCGCGAAACGTGCTTATTTTTTCACATCACGTACGTAAATATTCAGTCAATGGATGTGCATGGACATAAGATAAAAATTTTAATTTTAATTACAAATACGTTGGCCTATACCAATTTGCCTCATAAAGTTGTATGACTTATACATTGCATTTAAATTGTTGAGGTCCATTCTAAAGCAACCATGAAGTGGAAGATGAAATTGGAGAAACTAACCGCTTGATGGAGATATTGTAATGTTTTATGGTGGTTGTAAAAAATCTAGCCAATTTAGTTCTCGTTTCGAATTCGATCAACTAGGTCAAACTTTGTTAATCTTATAAACCTATATTTATATATCATACACTCCAAAGAGCAACTTCTATAAATTCAAATAAAATGAAAAACCGACCTGTAGATGTGATTATTACAATAAATTATGAGTGTGGTAAAAAATTTAGCTAATTTCACCATATTTTCGAATCTGATCGAATGATCAACCGTTGTCACTTGTATGTCTTCTTGGTTGACCGATGACATAACGACCTTGAAACGTGCTTATTTTTTCACATCACATATGTAAATATTCAGTCAATGGATGTATGTGGACATAAGATAAAATTTTCAATTTTAATTACAAATACGTTGGCCTATACCAATTTGTTTCTTAAAGTTGTATGACTTATACATTGCATTTAAATTGTTGAGATTCATGCTAAAGCAACCATGAAGTGGAAGATGAATTTGGAGAAACCAACCGCTTGATAGAGATATTGTAATGTTTTATGGTGGTTGTAAAAATTCTAGCCAATTTAGTTCTCGTTTCGAATTCGATCAACTAGGTCAAACTTAGCTACTCTTATAAACCTATATTTATATATCATACACTCCAAAGAGCAACCTCTATAAATTCAAATAAAATGAAAAAACCGATTGGTGGATGTGATTATTACAATAAATTATGAATGTGGTAAAAAATTTAGCCAATTTAACCATATTTTCGAATCCGATCGAATTGGTCAATCGTTGTCACATTTATGTCTTCTTGGTTGACCGATGACATGACGACCGCGAAACGTGCTTATTTTTTCACATCACTTATATAAATATTCAGTCAATGGATATGCATGGACATAAGATAAAAATTTCAATTTTAATTACAAAAACGCTGTCCTATACCAATTTGCCTCTTAAAGTTGTATGACTTATACATTGTATTTAAATTGTTGATGTCCATTCTCATAAAGTGGAAGATAAATTTGGAGAAACCAACCGCTTGATGGAGAGATTGTAATGTTTTATGGTGGTTGTAAAAAATCCAGTCAATTTAGTTCTAGTTTCGAATTCGATCAAGTAGGTCAAACTTAGTTACTCTTATAAACCTACATTTATATATCATACACTCTAAAGAGCAACCTCTATAAATTTAAATAAAATAAAAAAACCGACCGTTGGATGTGATTGTTATAATAAATTACGAGTGTTGTAAAAAAATTAGCCAATTTCACCATATTTTCGAATCCGATCGAATTGGTCAACTGTTGTCACTTGTTTTTTAGAATATATATGCACATATTCTATATAGAAGTATGAGAACTTCCACACACACACACACACACACACACACACACACACATATATATATATATATATGCAGTCCTTCTTGGCTAAGGACGTCCTTACCTAAACTTAGGTACAGATTTGATGTTTTTGGTCACTTTTTGATCACATGTTCACATCTTAACCGTTCAGTTTTTAGGTCCTAATGTATAGATCATCTCTGTAAAATTTCAGCCAAATTGATGATCGTTAAGGCATCCAAAACTGCAATTTACACGAACAAACCGAATCTGTCGAACCAGAACCGTTCGTGTATATTGTTATAAATTACAGTTTTGGATGCCTTAACGATCATCAATTTGGCTGAAATTTTGCAGAACTGATCTATACATTAGGACCTAAAAACTGAACGGTTAAGATGTAAATATGTGATCGAAAAGTGATCAAAAACACTAAATCAGTTCCATAAGCTTAGGTACCTGAGAAAAGTTCTATATATATGTTAAATAAACAGTAAGTCCTTTTTAGTATATAGTAAATAATAATATAATTCCTAGTCGTCCTTTTCCCCAGTAAGTGGGACCTGAGATGGCAATCATCATTGGAAATTTAACTACTTGCCACAAAATGATTGTGCATCCGAATATGCTCCTCAACGGGTAATTCCAGAAAAGAAAATGTCCGTAACTCCATTATAATAGAATTAAAAAAAAAAGATAATTCATAAAAAAGAATATTCATTATATTGACGTGCATCAATAAAAATAAAAGACTGAATAACATTAATGTATTTTTTGTTATTAAAAAGAAATTATCTATAAATATTAACGGTTGAGAACTGTCAGATTTTTTTTTAATTTATAATTCGATTTTTCCATCTAAATTTGACAAATTTGGACACGTGCGACTCCCACATATCACGTGCGAGGTGAAACCCCTAGCTCGCCACCATCCCCAAGACCCTGAGACCCCATTTCCTCCCCCATTTTGTCGAGATCAAGAGATCGACCATCAATCTCTATATATCTCCATCAACAAACGGAGGTGACCTGAAATCACAAGGAGAGAGAACCATCACCATCACCCCCAGAACCAAACCATGTGGCGGAGAATCCTCTCTTCGGCTCAGCTCAGAACCCTAACCCTAGCCACCTCCTCCTCCGCCGCCGCCGCCGCCGCCGCCCCATGCCGATCCGCCGCCGCCGCATCCGTTCCCGCCCGCTTCTTCATCCCCAATTCCCTTCCTCGCTACTTCAGCACCACTCCTTCTGGTACAATCTCCCTCGAATCCCTGATTCCATCTCTGATTTTGAAAATTTCCTGATTTGAGTTTTCTCTGTGTGCGCGTGATTGTTGTAGTGGACACTCCTGTGAAGAAGAAGGTTGAGGAGATAATGCCCATTGCCACCGGCCACGAGCTAGAGGAGCTTGCAGCTGAAGTTCAGGTGACATTTTCGTTTTCCAAACTTTCATTTCTCGTGTCCTTCCAACTTTTTGTTTTTGCTGTTTAGAAATTGATTTGATATCGTGTGTGTGTCGAAATGGAAAATGTTGGAAAAGAAGTTGAGATTGTGAGTGAATGTGGAATCTTGCGTAGCTCAGCTGAATTCTAAATCACAATTTTTATGTTATTTCCAATGCCGGTTTAGAAGCTAAAGCAGTATTCAATAATATGCTGGTTTTAATAGTTGAATGCGTTATCTGATTTAAGTTGTTCGACTTTCTCAGGGAAAGGATATCCTGGAAATCGACCATCCTGAAGGTCCTTTCGGCACAAAGGTCAGTGTCATATGAAATTTTAGTAAAATTAGACTCTGTAGTTTATTATTGCAGAATGGTTTAAAAGTTAGTTTATCTAGCTTTCTGCTATGCAATCTTAGGGTGAGTTAGAATTGTATAATGTGAAAAGCTGATCAATTTTGTTAATGAATTTTCTCATATATTAAGGCATATTGTTCTTCTAAGTTTGTGGTGGTTATAGTTTGCACGTGTTGTACAGTATACTTGGTGCTTGCTTAAAATGAATGATGTTCTGAAAACTGGGAAAGAAAATCATAGTAGCAATTCATCAAAAGTTAAGATAGAGAGGGTGAAGGTGTGATCTAATCAATCAATTGTACCATTATATTTGACCAAGCTGTAGGACCTTTTTCATAGTGCTGGGTGATCAAACTGTCATTCACTTTGATTAGGGTTTTGTGGTTGAACCAGACCTACCGGCCGTCAGGTGTTCTGGTGGACTGGCTGGTCCATTGTGATATTTTTTTTTTCTTCTCCAAATGAGTACAATTGGGTTGCCCTGATGTAGGTCGGTTTTAGTTATAAGATATACTAGTTTTGATAAAAAAAAAGTAGACTTTGCAAGTAAATGTTGTGATTATAAGTTGATAGTATAGGGGCACTGTTGTATTATGTAATAGTTGGTTAGAAAGGAACATCTGTTATGTAATAGTTGGTTAGAAAGGAACATCTGAGCAAGGAATAGATTTTGGGTGATATATTTCATTTTTGGACATCTGTAGCCTTCGGTTTCTTCACAAGACTGGGAAATTCTTTTCTTTTCTGTTTATTTCAACTGGGACTGCGTCTAGTTAGGCGAACTGGTTTTGTTTGTTTTGTAAATGTCTTTTTGAAAAGTGTTAAAGCGCAGCTGTTTCAGTGAACAATGGACTCCTTGTCCTCTGCGTAATTCAGGTTGATTTCATATATTACCTTTAATAAAATCAGTTTCTTTCTAAAAAGTATGGAGCCATTTCAAATTTGTATTGGAATGTACAAAATCCAGACCACTCCTTGCATTTTGATGTGCTGTTTAAATGGTTGCAAGGTGGTTGAATTAGTTTGTGACCAATTTTAATGTTCTATTAATTTCTCTTTTCTTAAGTTAATGCGTAGAATCAGATGTCTTTCCATCAAACTGTTTTTTTTTTTGTGGGACTTTTTCAATAACTGTTTGAAAGATACAATTCATATTATTTCTCATCAAATACTATCGAGTTTAAGACTCCTTATGAGTTTCATGGCTGATCCTTTAGTTATCTTTCTATACAATCACAGCGTGAGTAACATTGGTAGTTAATAACCCTATAACGTAAGTAACATTTTGTATGTGACCAATTTTAGTGTTCCATTAATTTCTCTTCTGTAAGTTAATGCATAGAATCAGATGTCTTCCATCAAACTGTTTTCTTTGTGGGACTCTTTCAATAACTGTTTGAAAGATCAAATATTATCGAGTTCAAGACTCCGTATGAGTTTCATGGCTAATCCTTTGGTTATATCTCTATACAATCATAACGTGAGTAACATTGGTAGTTAATAACCCTATGACAATTATTGTAAATCTCCCACTAATTCATTATATCACTTAGCAGCTACTGACACCTGTTACACAAAATGTTTATTATCTGTCTCCATAAAAGTAGTCATTGTTATGCATCCTGGGATACAGGAATAAAAATAATGTTTAGTTTGTTGCACTGGTGGTTCTGTTCTCTAAGTGGACGTTTGTGTTACTATTAATCTGCTGCAACTTTTATCATTTGTGGATCATTTTCTTCTCCATTGCCCTAATTCTTTACAATTGTAGTAGTAGTTTTTAAGGAAGATTGGAGCATTTTGGTTTAGTCCAAAGGGTTGTTCTGAGCTCTTAAAATACTTGGTTCCAGGGTTGAGGGAAAGTAAAACCCCATTGGGCTACTTGATTGTAATTTTTGGGTTCTATTGATGGAATGTCACGTAATCATCTTCTAGGGTTATAAAGGGGTGGGTGTGGGAGAGATTTGGGATGTTTGCAATTGTGTTCTGCTTTATGGACATCGGTTACTGCTGTGAAGTGAGGCTTGACCTGGTTGCCACTGTCCATGAGTTTTGTATACTCTCTTATCTCTGAGAACTCCTTAACCAAACCTTTTATTGTAACTCATTTATTATAATAAAACCTTTGTTTCTTCTTAAAAAAGAACATCTCTTAATTTACTTTGTAGGAGGGAGAAGTTATTCGCTTTTTGTTTTCTGAAAGTCCATAATCATTTTATACGTGTACCTTTTTATTTACTGTTGTTTTAAGATAAAAGATGTGAAATTCTTATAATATATGTGATTTGGCCTATAGGAAGCACCTGCAGTTGTGAAGTCCTATTACGACAAGAGAATAGTTGGATGCCCCGGTGGTGAAGGCGGTGGGTATTTCTTGTCTTTAGAGTTCTCTTTTCTTTTTGCTTCTACATGTATGCTTATTCACTGATCTATATGATGGAAAAATAATCTTGTAAATGATGTCCATATGAGTTTTTACCCCCGATATTTTATTGCAGAGGATGAACATGATGTTGTGTGGTTTTGGCTGGAGAAGGGCAAGCCACATGAATGCCCGGTCTGCTCACAGTATTTTGTGGTAAGTGCTTAACTTGATGCCATGATTTACTACAGCACCTTGATGGAGTTGGATGTTATTGAATCCCTCCCTCCGGAATGAAAAGTTCTGTGTCTTATATTGGGTTTAGATTGGATTAGTTGTGGTTTTACTTGAAGCACATACATGGATGTGTGAGACTGGACGGAGGACTCTGACTGCAATTAACTGCTAACCACATTGACATGGCAGCTGTAGTTATAAAAGTGTTATTGAGCCCATCGGTATCCATTACCTGAGTTCAATATGCCCATGGTTGACACTAAATTAGCTGTTCCAGTACTTTGGTTCATAACCTTCATTATCGCAATGCTAAAGATGATAGGGCTCATGCAATAGGTTATTTACACATGCTTTTAGTCATACCTTATAGGGTAGATTCAGACAGGTCATCCATTTAAAATCAGTGTTTGATCATTTGGTGGTTTACATGCTATGCCCGTTCGACCTAACGTATTTCATTTTATACTTCACAGCTTGAAGTGGTTGGACCCGGCGGATCTCCAGACCACTCTGATGATCATCACTAATTGCAGCCTGAAATTATTCGGATGGAATAAAGTCCGTGGAGAAGGAGACAATATCCAGTATACACTGCAACATTGACGTTCAAAATTGAAAAAAGCCTTTTATTTTGTTTGGTTGGTTTGTCCTAGTTTTTTTGTGGCTGTTGCTTTTGCAACATTTGAGATAGAACCTCTGTGATAATTTAGACACAGGGTGGTTACCTTTCGGAACTATGGATCTTGTAAGGACATCCTTTGCTTGCCAAATAATCGATAGGTACTACTTGATTCTTTTCCTTATATGGAATGGTGGAACCTTTGTGTATTTCAGTTGCTTAATTTCAGGAAAGTACTACTTTCACCATCATCAAATAAAAAGAGTTTTGGATGTACAAACAGCTGCGTTGGTGCTATTAAACGAAGTGCTGTTTTCTATGGCCTTATGGCCTTATGACCTAACTGTCTCAACTAGTTGGTGCCATAATACTAATCCGTGCTTATAGAAGATGAATAATACGCTTATGGTAGATGTTGCTGTCGCTCTCTACATGTAGGCCATTGCTGTCACAGTTCGACCTCGCTCAAGGGGAGCCCTCAATGCTAACGTGCAATCCCCACATCCAGCGACCTCCGCTGACTAAGTGATGAACCACACACCCCGGACGCAACTCTGTAATACCCGCAATTTTCATTTTAAATTCGAGTAATTGTATTGAACGATTATTGTGCGATTTCACAAATATTATTCGATAATAATTCACTTTTTGGATTATCGAAGTTTTGAAACGATTATTTTTAACGAAAAGCTTGAAATGCTCGGTTTGAGAAATCGACTTTTTCTACGTGCAAAATTTGGAGAAACTTCCTTCATGGAAGTTGTAGAGCTCGTCGATACGAGTCCGTACACGTGCGGAACACAAAGATCGGATTTTTTCTGAATTAGTTATTGAATTTAGAAGTTTTTTCTGAAACTTGTATATATAGAAAAAACCCTAGAAATTTTTAGAAACCCTATTTTTTTTCCACCGGCCTCCCTTTTCCTTTTTTGGAAACACTGTTCATTCTCTCTCTCTCTTGCGTTTTCTCTCTCGGCCGAAAGCCCAAAAACAGAGCACGGCTTCACCGTGCTCCCATCCTCTCCTCCGGCCACCTCTCGAGCTGCAACCACCTCCAGGAGCTTCGCCTCGGCCTTACGAAGCTGCCAGAGGCAGCCTTGCGCCCGACACAGCCGGCAGCGGCGGCGGCACGGCCCGAACTGAAAATGCTCGTTTTCTGTTCGATCTCAATATGTCGAGCTATAGATCACCATTTCATTTGATTCTTGGCTCATTGAACTCGTCTCAACTTCCTCTACAAGCACCAAGAAGGACCGGAACTAGGTCGAACGTTTTCACGTTCGTCGGAGCTCGACCCCATGTGGATAGAAAAAAACCAACTTTCGATCCAAATATCTCGGGCTATACACGATCGTTTCTTGTGATTCTTGGCTTGTTGAGTTCGCAAGGAAGTTCTGAACAAGTTTCCAGAAGGGATCGAGGTGTGAGGTTGCAGTTTTTACGTCGGTTTCAAGCTCGCCGGTTTCTGGAAAATTTCCCGTCATTTTTTGGTCTTGTGCTAGTTATGAAAGTTGCTCAGAATGATGAAACGAAGGGGACAAGCTCAGCCCCAACACCATTGGTGGTGGTCAGTGGCGGCTCTGTCCCTAACTCCGGCGGCCCTTTCTGGCCACCTCCGGAGGTCTAAAATTTGGTTTCTGTCCATTTTATGATTCTATGTTTCAATACGATCATTTCGGCGTATTATACGCATTTTTCGGATATCGTATGAATTAGTTATGAATTTTGTGATTTCGATCGATTTCGATCGTTAGATTTATGATCTGTGAAATTATGACCGTCAGATGAACTTATAATTTTGATATGATGATCATATGACTGTCTCAGAGGCTTTGTGTGGTCATGGGCTAAGATCTGACCGTTGGATATTCGTATATGTGCAAAACGGTAATTAGGGGAGCGATTCGTGAGAATCCGCTCGTCGGATTTTATTGTAAATTAGAAATCCGGCCGTTAAAATGTAGTTCAATTATGTTTTGGAATTATTGGCTAAATTCGAATCACATTTGATTAAGTGATTGACGGATTGTATTTGAGTGGGCTATTTCGGCGTTAATTATATTTGTATTAGGGGTCGTCAACGGGCCGGGCCTTGCTAAATTTTTTAATAATGGCGGGCCGGGCCGGGCCGGGCTTTATTAAAAATCGAAGGATCCAAGTCCGTCCATATAAAGCGGGCCTTGCGGGCTTTTCTGGGCCGGGCCGGGCTTGGCCTTGCGGGCTTTTTCGGGCCGGGCCTTGCGGGCTTTATTTATAAATAAATATTTAAAGACCCAAATATTTTTTTTTTAATCAAGCTTTGGAAATTCATTGGATAATGATCAAATACAACCAAAGATAATAGATCTATATTGTACCAAAAAAAATCTATATTTATATATAGATACTAACTTATTGATAATTAAATTTTTAAAGACACTAATTTTTTATAAATTTATATTGATACATCATACACTCCAAAGAGCAACATATAGCAATTCAAAGAAAATGAGAAAACCGACCGTTGGATGTGATTATTACAATAAATTATACGTGTGGTTAAAAATTTAGTCAATTTCACCGTAGTTTCGAACTCAATCGGATTAGTCAACCGTAGTCACTTGCATGTTTTCTTGGTTGACTGATGGCGTGATAACCGCAAAAATTGCTTATTTTTTTACATCACGTTTGTAAATATTTCATCGATGGATGTGAGTGGACATAAGATAAAAATTTCAATTTTAATTACAAATACATTGACCAATACCAATTTACCTATTAAAGTTGTATGACTTGTACATTGCATTTAAATTGTTGAGGTTCATTCTAAAGCAAACATGCAGTGGAAAATGAATTTGAAAAAACCAACCGTTTGATGGAGAGACTGTAATATTTTATGGTGGTTGTAAAAAATCCAGCTAATTTGGTTTTCGTTTCGAATTCGATCAACTAGGTCAAACCTAGTTACTCTTATAAACCTATATTTATATATCACACACTCCAAAGAGCAACCTCTATCAATTCAAAGAAAATGGGAAAACCGACCGTTGGATGTGATTATTATAATAAATTATGAGTGTGCTTAAAAATTTAGTCAATTTCACCATAGTTTCAAACCCGATCGGATTGGTTAACCGTAGTCGCTTGTATGTTTTCTTGATTGACCGATGGCTTGATAACCGCAAAACATGCTTATTTTTTCAAATCATATTTGTAAATATCCTATCGATGGATGTACGTGTACATAAGATAAAAATTTCAATTTTATTACAAAGACGTTGTCCTATATCAATTTGTCACCTAAAGTTATATGACTTGTACACTGCATTTAAAACTATTGATGTCCATTCTAAAGCAATCATGAAGTGGAAGATGAATTTGGAGAAACCAATCGTTCGATGGAGAGATTGTAATGTTTTATAGTGGCTGTAAAAAATCCAGCCAATTTAGTTCTCGTTTCGAATTCGATCAACTAGGTCAAACTTAGTTACTATTATAAACCTATATTTATATATCATACACTCCAAAGAGCAACCTCTATCAATTCAAAGAAAATGGGAAAACCGATCGTTGGATTTGATTATTACAATAAATTATGAGTGTGGTTAAAAATTTAGTCAATTTCACCATAGTTTTAAACCCGGTCGGATTGGTCAACCGTAATCGCTTGTATGCTTTCTTGATTGACCGGTGGCGTGATGACCGCAAAACTTGCTTATTTTTTTACATCACGTTTGTAAATATTTCATTGATAGATGTGCATGGATATAAGATAAAAATTTCAATTTTAATTACAAATACATTGACCTATACCAACTTGCCTCTTAAAGTTGTATGACTTATACATTACATTTAAATTGTTGAGGTTCATTCTAAAACAACCATGAAGTGGAAAATGAATTTGGAAAAACCAACCGTTTGATAGAGAGATTGTAATATTTTATGGTGGTTGTAAAAAATAAAGCCAATTTGGTTCTCGTTTCGAATTCGATCAACTAGGTCAAACCTAGTTACTCTTATAAACCTATATTTATATATCACACACTCCAAAGAGCAACCTCTATCAATTCAAAGAAAATGGGAAAAATGACCGTTGGATGTGATTATTATAATAAATTATGAGTGTGCTTAAAAATTTAGTCAATTTCACTATAGTTTCAAACCCGATCGGATTGGTCAACCATAGTCGCTTGTATGTTTTCTTGATTGACCGATGGCTTGATAACCGCAAAACATGCTTATTTTTTCACATCATATTTGTAAATATCCTATCGATGGATGTACGTGTACATAAGATAAAAATTTCAATTTTATTACAAAGACGTTGTCCTATATCATTTGTCACCTAAAGTTATATGACTTGTACATTGCATTTAAAACTATTGATGTCCATTCTAAAGCAACCATGAAGTGGAAGATGAATTTGGAGAAACCAACTGTTCGATGGAGAGATTGTAATGTTTTATAGTGGCTGTAAAAAATCCAATCAATTTAGTTCTCGTTTCGAATTCGATCAACTAGGTCAAACTTAGTTACTATTATAAACCTATATTTATATATCATACACTCCAAAGAGCAACCTCTATAAATTCAAATAAAATGAAAAAACCGACCGTTGGATGTGATTATTACAACAAATTATGAGTGTGGTAAAAAAATTAGCTAATTTCATCATATTTTCAAATCCGATCTAATTGATCAACCGTTGTCACTTGTTTTTTAGAATATATATGCACATATTTACTATAAAAATATGAGAATTTCCACACACACACACACATATATATATATATATATAAATATAAACACACACATACACACATCTATATATATATATATATCTATATATATATATATAAACACACACAGTGCACACACATATCTATATATATATATATATAGAGATTATATATATATATCTCTCTCTCTATATATATATAAGCACACACACATATCTATTATATATATATATATATATATGTATATATGTATATATATATATATATATATATAAACATACACACATACACATATATATTAATATATATATCTATATACATATATATATTCACAAACACACACAAATATATATAATATATAAAAAATAGTTTACGGGCTTTTGCGGGCCGGGCCTAGACGGGCTTTTACGGGCCGGGTCTAGCGGGCTTTTGACGGGCCGGGCCTATGGGCCGGGCCGGGTTTTCCGGGCTTTTTAGCGGGCCTCCATCGGCCCACCGAGGCGGGCTTTTGCAGGCTTTTTGACGGGCCGGGCCGGGCCGGGCTTTTGGCCCTCCGGGCCGGCGGGCCTCCATCGGCCCACTTGATCCGCGGGCTTTTTGATGAGGCCTAATTTGTATTGAAGACGCAGCTGGAGTATCGAGGTGAGTAAAACTCACGTGGTTCATATTACGAACCGAGCGTTTAAAATTTGTTTATTTTTGGTCATTGTGTGAAAAATATTTGCGGATTAAATATTTGTTTTAAAATTTCATGGACTTGAATCACCACGGTCCATATGTAAGTAAAATGAATTTTAATTATACAAATGAATTTCACGATTTTCTTGTGTGAACTATAGATGGTATTAGTGGTCATTCCTGAGTGGATGATTACGTATATATATATATTTACGTGGAAAATATACATTGATGAGTGGATTGTTGAGTGATGATATGATTGAGTTGAATTGATGAATTGATTATATTTCAATTGTGTAATTTCATAATAATATGGTGTATCTTGGTTGAGTTGATTTCAGTATGTGATATTATATGTTGTACTCATTTATGGGTTTAGGGTCGACGTAGTGACCGGTGTGGGGTAATCAGACGCTCTAATCCTGGGTGGATGATTGGATACGATTGGTTGAGTATGTGAAATTATCGGACGTTCTAAATATGTATATAAATATACATATTGATGAAATACGATAATAATAAATATGTCGGATGCCATAACCTAGGTCAGGTGATGGGCTACGATTCAGTTAGAGCTCTAGTCTGTCATGTACCGTATTTTTATAAATATGATGTTGAGGTATGTGAAGAAAGATGTGAGTTGGGGTTGTCTTGATTTATTGATTTGGTATTTGATTGAGATTGTTAGTACTTCGTGGTTGTGGAAATGGTTGAGTGTTGACTTGAGTAGAATTGATTATGATTAAATTAAACAACAGTCTTTTCTTTTACTCATACGAGCTTTCATAAGCTTACCGGGTTTTGTGTTGTTGCAATCCCGGTACACTATTCAAATGGTGTAGCGGATATTCTTGTAGGTTAGGATAACCAGGGAGGTGACCGAGCTGCTTATGTATTACAGCAGTTATTGTTATTTCATTTAGTTGTGAGGTGTGTATGCTCATTTAGAGCTTTACAGTTCATTTTGGATTTGAGTTGTAATAATTAACCGAGACTAAATTCGGTTTTGATTTTGTTTCGTGTGGTGAGGTTGTTAAGAAAAGAAATTTTCAAGATGATTATTTTAATTGTGATAATTTTCATGCTTCAGATTTTAAATGTTTATTCTAAAATTCGGAACGACAAACTCCATCACCGCTCCAATTGCGACTCCCACAGCCAGCCAACCAATCACACTGTCTGAGCTTGACCAACAACACACATTAGACAATTGTATTATTATACATGCATCTAAGGCCGAAACACTGTTGCTCTCCATCGTTCATTCAACTGTTCATTTAACAGTGAAATGCGGTTTTGCCCCTCTGTTTCTCTCATTTATGCGATGTCATCCGCTACGGTCTAGATTTCGTTCGTGGTTTCTAGAGAAAGCAGAGTCGAAATAGAGAGAGAGAGAGAGAGAGCCAGAGAGAGTTGTGATTCCGTTTTGCATTGAGGAGGAAGAAGATCTGCATTTTGGATAGCTCTGCCGTCTAACTTTTGGGTTGGTTTTTGATTTGAACAGAAGAAAAGAAAAGAAAAGAAGCAGAAAAGAATAAGGAGAAGGAGAAGGAGAAGGAGAAGGAGAGGGAAACGGGAAGAATTTCACTGTTATTCAAGTCAGCGCGGGTGGGTGATGTTCGATTTGAACAGAAATCGAGTAAATTGATCATCCCAGGTACTCTACCATGGCTTCTAATTTGTTTCATTTATTCTTTGTCAGTTGGTTTCCAAGGGCTGGGTGATCGAAGCAAAGCATAGATACGCTTTGCTGTAAAAGATTGTAATTATTTATTCCTGTCGGTCTATACTGTAAAAGATTTCAATTACTGCTTTCCAGTTGTAGCATCTCAGTTAATTCAGTGACCCATTTGCATTTATATCAAAAGTTACGTTCCTATTCATCAAAATCGTTACTGGGTTCTGAAAATGATCAGCCAAAACGAGAACATAAAGGTGGTTCTTTTACAGTTTTATACCTTAAAAACAAGAATAACCACTATATTTTTAAAGTTCAAGCTCAAGGCAGTATCTTTGTAATAAGATACAGATTTATTTAACTACAGCTTTATTTGATGTATGATACAGTTTGATGTGAGAATAATTCATTGGTTAGCTATAAAGAGGTATATGTATCAGTTGGAAAAGCTATTGTCTTATTTTCTTCCTTTTGATTTCTGTTTATTTGAGAGCAGCAGAAAGTGGGTTGTGATTTAATGGCGGAGGTTCCCCTTAATGTCTATGTTTGTTTTCATGTCCCCTTTCTGCTTATTCAGTTACTGTAACAAGTGTGTTTGTGTTCTTCAGTTATTCCAGTTTGGCCCGTGCAGTCCGTTTGCATACCTGAAGGTTCTGATACTAGCAAAGAGGTAACGATAACACTTTACTATGTGCATGTGCATTTGAAAGATCCACTTAGCAAATTGCTTTGGTACCGAATGCATGCTTATTTGTGTATTAAATTTGCAGTTTTGGAAGTTGAATTGGTATTTACTGTATGGTTGTGTCATTGTTAAATTGTTGCATGATGTTCTTTTGCATTAATCCTTTTGAACCAGAAATTGTATTCAAGGGGCCTCACAGCCCAATCTAAAAATTAGGAGGAGAGTGGACCTTTCCATTATTATGTATCAAGCAATGGAATATATGCAGTTTCGTGACACCAATGAAATACATGCATCATCAGTTTTGTGACAGCAATGAGGAGGAGAGTGGTGCCTTCCATTATTATCTATCAAGCAATGTACTATCCTTGGACGTCACCGACAGCAAAGGGATCTTCATTTTAAGAGGTAAATGCTTCACTTTTTCAAAAATTTCTTCAAAATCATTGTAATTCTTCATATGTTACGGATTTGGGGTTTGAGCTCTGCAATTTCTTTTGTTGGTGCTGAGGTTGTTTTTGGTTTTGGTGATCAAATATGTTTGAGAATGTGGTGGATCTTAATGATGCTATTGAAGATGAATGCAAGCGGGTAGAGAATTTGATTAGAGTGGTATTTGCTAGGAACATACTTGATCTTGGTTCTGCATGGGTATGCAAATTTTATAGTTGCATAGGAGTGATTGTAAAGTTGATTGATAGTCAAACCACTTGGATTTTGGTCACTTCGAACTTACATTTAAGCTTTCAGCATACTGATACCTAATGATATGCATTATAAGTTGGTCTTTCGTATGCAACTGCATAATAGAACTAAAGCTTTCAGTGGAGTTACTCGACATTTTTGATGTCTTTAATATTAAACACCAAATATAGCTAACTACCAATGCAGTTCAACAAGATTTTGATTGCTGCTGAGGGTAATGAAAAAGAAGAGTATTAATATTAAAAAAACTATGAAAATACAGCATACAAGCACATTTCAAAAACTGCCTCTCTGTAAGTGTGTCCTACACTCTTAATTCTACCACATTACTATACCTTTTTCTCAGTTTTCGATATCCATATATTTCATGTTTTCCTCCTCAACTGAACACTAATTAGTTTATGTCTTTTTATGGGGTGGTACATCCAGAAAGCCCTATTATTTATGAGTATTGTGTACTAAACCTAAGTCATGACATATTGCTGACTCTAGGTTCTGGTTTCAGTGTTATGTCTTTCTTTACTGGAAAATTTGATCAACAATTCTAATAGACTATGTTCAGCTCTAACATGCCTATAACAATTGCTGACTCTTAAGTTCTGGTTTTGGGTTTGAAGACAGAGTTAGATAAGGAATAAGGGTTGAATTTGGAGCTGCAGTCATGCTTTGACAGGTAAAGACTTGAGCTATTATGGGTATGTAATTGTTTTGCATGAAAAAGGAACACAGAAGCTATCATTGTTGAATGACGAGTGATTGATCTATGTTGGTAGGGAGATATGTATGAATTGGAGGAAAGATATGAACACAATTAGTATTGCTATCAAAGTACGGCATACATGCTTATATATAGATGTGTTTCTTTGATATAGATTTATTCTTGGGACTGCAGAAGTAGGATTGCTACTGTACATGAAAAAAAATTAAAACACTGCAAATACGTTAGTATCAAAATAAAAAGAAAAAGAAAAAGGAATCGGAAAAGGAAAGGAAGAAGATAAAGAATAACAAAATTATACTCCAGAATTGAAATAGAATGTACTATATCATGTCCCTTCATATACATTTTTCTGATGTCTTCTTTAGTTGTTTTTTTTATTCGGTTGGTTAATGTCAATTTCTATGCCAGTTCTTTCAGAGGCTGGAAGAAGAGGAGGGGAGAGGCAGAAAGTAAGCAACTGCAAATGAGATCCAACAAGGTTAGTTTCTTTCAAGTATATTTTCAGTGACTACTTGCTTCTTGACCACTGTAAATTTATAAATGCTACATGGTCACCGATTGAAAAGGTGTACTTTACTGACACTATTAAGGAATCCCATGACTTGAGCTGATAAAGATTATTTACTATAGTTTCTGAACTCAATCGAGTATAATTTATGATTTGGTCCTTGCATCTTTTCTATCTATTTTAGTGTTGGAGCATCTTTTCTATCATGGATACTTTTAGCTGCTTTAGTAATTGTAGATACTCAATGACGTATTTATCTTAGTATCTTAATTCTCATTTCTAAAACCTAGCAATTTCCTTGATAGTGTGCTGTGCTAATTAGAGAATCTGAGTTTAGATAGTTTTTTTTTTTTTTTATAATTTTTTTCTGTTTGCATAGAATATGAGGGGGTATTGCTTAAAAGAGTTGACAAATTTATATTTGTTCTAAGAAAACTGTTTTACACTTTAGAGCACTAATCTCAATCAATCCTATTCAATAAGCCATTACAAATTGGGCATTAAACCAGGTGAAAAAACTATTCCTCCATTTTTTAATTGGAAATCTATTTATCTTTGACAAAGCCAAATTCATTGCTTTCTTGGAATCTCAATGTTGAAACTGAAGTTTGGTTCTGTAGTGCCCTTGGCCCAACACATTGTCATGCTGATAGGCACTTTTAAGGATAATTTTAGATATAGCTATAGTGATATAAATGAGAATGCCCTGGTTTGTTGCTGCATTTTCTAGCGGTGGCTATCTATAGGTGTGTAATTCTATTTAGTTATCTACTTTTGCAGGTCAACTGTAGGAAATCAAATTGTCAAGGAAAATTCTTTTTGGAAGTCAAAGACTATCGTGGTGGTTAATGGTTGACGATCACTTAGATTTGTGTTTTTCAGTTCGATTTGTACTTTGCAATGAAGTTTTATGTTTCTCTGCCTATGGCTTTAGTTGCTATACTTCGTAGGTTCATAAACCTGTGAGATTCCTCTTATTTCTCATTGCACCTCTATTTCTTTTCAGTTGGGTTATGGAATGGGAGGTCGAAGACGATCAAGATCAGATTGGGGGTATAGGCCATACTAGAGATATATTTCTCAATTTGTATTAGATCTTTCGTAATGTCAACAAACTGCCATGCTTTATTAATTGAATTGTATAAGATTAAAAGATCCTATCCTTGGGTTAATAGTATTTTCTTCATCTTTTAAACTTCTTCATTTCAAACAATTCAATTATTTTTAAGAGTGAGTAAATCAAATTGTTATTTATCTACATAAGCACATTACTCACCGTACCTCACAATGTTCATTACTCACCACACCTCACATTACTACAATTAGATTGATTGATAATAATACCTGCAGCAACGCGCGGATGCTTTTACTAGTACTATACTATATATGAAAGATGAGTTAACTATTTACAACTGTTCATATAACAGTAACAGATGCTTTTATCCCTGGTCTTTCACCACAATTACGTGTCTGTCATACATATGAAAATACGTTTTTGTCCTTCAATTTTTTCTTAATTACAGGCTGCTATCTTATGATAGTTTTATTATTCGATGTCTGAGTTTTGAATTGATATGAACTTTGTTTGATATGCACACAACCATGATCTCCCGTCCATAGCCTCTTTTTATTTGATTATTCTAATTTCTTTACAATAACAAAACCCGTGGCAAAGCACAGACCAATTTTCTAGTGTAAACTGGGTGGTTTCATTAGTGAGTTTTATTTCGGTAGTATTCTGAATATAAATGAATGGGTTCTCTTTATTTATTTATTTAATTAATTTTTTTTTTTTTTTGAGGAGAATGAATGAATGGGTTCTCTAGTCTTAATGATTGATGACTACCAGCAACTCAACCGGCCAGTCGATTATGCCCCCTTTTAACCTTACCCTCATCTCACTAGCGACTCTACCAAGTCACCAGCAGCCTACATTAATTAGATAAGGTAAGCCAATTAGAATTCTCTTCACTAATACCATCTCCCTAATGGAGCCCTTGCCACCTAACAAGAACATGTTGTCTAGTGACGAACAATTAGGAATAACAAAAATCCCTATCGAGAATCCCAACCTGATGAAGATAAATTCTAGAGAAACTGAGTAATAGAGATGTTTATTTTTGATATTTGATTTCTCATATCTGGCCTGATAAGCTCAGAAACGATGCTAATTACAAATATGGAGTCCATTTCACCAGGTTAGTTCAAGAAACGGAAGCACAAATTGAGTGTCTTTTTCTGATACATTGTTAACATTTCATGAAAAATGTGCAAGTGCATTGTTAACATTTTTTTTTTTGCTTCCTGAATTTGTTTGTACATTTGACGGTTATATCTAGAAGGTTTGGATTAGCTTGGCGAGTAACTTATATCTCCTCCACCTTTTAAATGAAAGAACTTTATTTGCAATTTTACTGTTAAGCACAATTGGGATAAATTTCTCGTCAATCAGACATACAACAAAATTATAATGTTTTAGATTTCGACAAAATCAAAATCTAATTTTTAGATTCCAGGGTTTTCTACAGTACTTGGATGTTTACCACATACTCATTTACGTCTAATTGAACTAAAATTACAGTTTAGTTGAACCAAATTTACAACATTGACAACAAAGTTATCACATTTGTTTTACACATTTACATATAATTTAACAAAGTTACCACATCGACAACAACTTATTCATAAATCTGTAAAAATATCATAAGTGGAGTAATTACCTCTAATAGAACTAAAATTACCAAAAAAATAACTCAATTTACCACAATGACAACAAGATTGTTGCTAAATCTGTAAATGATAAACTTCCATGTACAAGTAGGATAGCGAATCTCATGGATTTTCCTCTAATTTGTTTTTATTTTTATTTTCAAGAAGTCTTAATTTACTGTAGCCTTGCTATTTGATTGTTGAACAAACCTTGGACCGTTTTATTCTTTAATATTTCATTAAGCAACTTAAGTGCATCTTTCGGGGTATTTAAAATCTAAAAAAATTCAGACTTTTGACTTTGATTAGTTCGGAGTTTGCTTATGTACGTATGATAATCTCAATTTATTACAAATTACAGGAGTCTAACTGATTGATCACTACGTACATTGTACGATATACATTTGGGGGAACAGATTAATCGACTACTTGAAGCATCTTGCATGGTTCTCTTGCAACCATATATCATTACTCCTTTTGTCCAGCACAAACTATAATTACAACCAACACATTCATCATGATCATACACAAATACAGATCATCAGCTATCCATCAACCGCAATGCTACTGCGATTCTGATGTCAGAGCGAATCAGCCCCCAACTCGATCCCCCAACCCTGTTCGAATTGAAAATTGAAAATGTAAAAGAGTAAATCGAAGATGAAGACTAAATAGTTGTTTTAAACTTTTAATTAATCTGAGCCAATCAGTCTAGGGCTCCTTACCCACGCATGCAGTTGCAAACCATGCCAGAGTTCATGATCAAAACCAAAACCTGTGTACAGAGCCATTCTCATGAAGCTGAGTTGTAATGTTAATCTTAATTAACAATCAAGCTGCACAATTCTTGACAATGGATTCAGTGTTATATTATGTAGATGGAAATGTAACTCCGCCACTAACCCTGGAATAATATTATTGCTGGTGAATTGAGGAGTTGCTTGAGGCTGCGGTGACGGTGATGGTGAAGGTGGTCCGATCCGAAACTGAAAGGCGCCGCCTACTTTACCCGCTATGATCAGGATGTAAAAACCAGTAACCTGAAAGATACAGAAAAACCACCAGCTATTATATGTATAGATATAAAACATTTCGTTTTGCCATTTATTTGATAATCAAGCAATCAATTTAAGGTGGCTTACAACGACAATAGCAATGCGGCAAATAGCACTTCGGCCTAAAACGGTAGTGCTTAACGCATTAATTCGAGCGCGGTATAACTCTGCTCTTCCTGCCGCGGCGTGCCTCCTTTCTGCGTCCGCCATCACCCTGCTAATATCCTCGATCTCCCTCCTCGTAGGCCGCCGTGGCAGTGCAGGGGGCGGTACTGTTACTTTATAACCACCCTCATACGGCTGCGTTCCAGGCAAAGCCTCAATTAAATATTAGTACGTATTATCCAAAATTAAATACTAATGTACGTATTTTATATGCGTAGGTTATGTACTTACCTGTTTACAGATTTCACATGTAGTCCTGAAACGAGAGTTGATCCATTGCTGGATGCAATCTCTGTGTGCAAACTACATATCAAAATGAAGAAAGGTAAATAGTATTTATTCGTACGAGTAATTTCCTCCATGTATGCATGCATATTTATCATGTGATGCATATCATATATATACCTTTAAAGTGCCGTTGCACCGGCAAGGAGCCTCCATTTGATCAATGGAGACCTCCACCTGGCAGATTCGGCACTCGGTGATCAAAGCAGCCGTTGAGGAGGAGCAGGATCGTTCGTCGTCCTCTGACGTGTGCCCATTTTCTTTACTAATTTCCTCCCTGTCAGATTCCACGAAGGCGGAGACTGACACCTCCAAGTTTTCAATGCTCAAACTCTCCATTATAATACCACCTGCACCAAAACAACAAAGATTGAGAAACGAACAACAAGATTGATCGAGAAGAAAAAACCTGATGAAGCAAAAGCAAAACTTCGAAACTAGCCAGCATCGTCAAAAATACATACGGAGAGAAAGTAGTAGACGATTTCTCTGAGCTTCTAAGATCTGATTAGACTCTCACTCACTCACTCTCTCTCTCTATCTCGAACTTAGTGGGTGATAGCAAAGCAAGAGCTAGTGTCTTTGCTTGATAACTGGTTGAGAACTGGTCACATTTATAATGCTGTTTGTGCCGGTGGTGGACTTAGGCTTGGAGGTGCCAGAGCTAAGTCGGAGCCTGATTCAGCTTCGTGAATTGCGTAATGTTAAAGATGTGGATCCATTTGGCTCAGGGCAGGGTGGAACACCAACGCGTAACCGAGCTCTCTGCCACTTAATTACAATTTCATGCAGAAGTGAGTGGGTTATGCTTCTATTTCCTTCGTTTCTGGGTTTGGCTTCATCTGGGCTTTTAGGCAAACTTGGAATTATGCTCATCCGTATGCTTCTGCAGAACTCCTCCTACTTGAGTGCTTTCTTCTTCTTTTGTTCCTACCATAGACATGTGTCTTTCACTGTATGTTTCTCAAAGAAATAGGGTTGTGCTAGGCTTTGAATTTCCGAAATTGAGAAAAATCGAATGATTTAATTGGCACTAGCTAATTAAGAGATACATAATATTTGAGATTAAATACGTATATATATATTT